>CM061066.1:113678714-114878714 GCA_030762895.1 Sophora flavescens
GAGAGAGGAGGTGGCCTGTAAATTCCTTAAAGTCTTGAAGGAATTACTTTTATTCTTCTAGTTAAGTTTGTCCACGAGGTCTTTAGTACTTTTGGCATCTTTAGACACTACAAGAAGACTGGTCATTACCGACGGAAAATTTCCCACGGACCCCATGACCGTCGTAAATTCGCCAATTACCGACGACAAAAGCCGTCGGAAATGTTGAATACGGAAAGTCACCAAACTTACCGACGGAAAAGCCATCGGAAACATTACCGACAGCTGATCCGTCGTAAATACCGTAGGTAATTATGGCAGGAAACCCAATTTTTTTGGCGCCCAAGGTTTCCGACGGAAAGGCCGTCGGAAATGGTCGTGCAATTAGAGATGGAAGCTCAGTCGGAAAACGGGACGTGATTTACCGACTGAAGTAGTCCGTCGGAAATTTGAAAATTGTAGTACCGATGGCAAAAGCTATCGGAAACGTGAAAGTCCATCGGAAATCTTTACATATCTTTGCTATCACATCCTTTCCCCCAATTTTTCGCTTTCCCTTCTCTCACACTCACCCTTTCCTCTGCCTAGCACCTCCCACCACAGCGGCGATGAACCACCGTCCCCCACCACCGCGACGGCCACCCCCGCCACCCACCTCACCCTTCATCTTGACCTCTCTCTCTCCCTCTCCTTCTCCCCTACTCGCGCGCGGCCACAGTACCCTCCCCTTGCAGTCTCCGCCCGCCGCACATAGCACCATCGGAGGAGGCGCCCCCCACCACCCCAACCGTTCCCCTCTCTGTCTTCTCCTCTAGCAGCATTGCCACCCACCGTGCCTCCACCACCACCACCTCCGCGAGACACCATATAGTCCCCACCACCCCAGCTTTTTGGTATGCTTTTTTTTTACTATTAATTTGATATTTATTTACACATGTCACATAGTCACCACCACCACCTCAACGAGACACCACATAGTCACCACCACCACATAGTCACTTTTTGTGTATTTTTTATTTGCACTAGTGTGCATCTATTTGAGGGTTGTCGCCGCTGCCACCATCGTGAGCCACCTAACTTGCTGTTTTCACCTCCTCAAGTAATCTATTCTCATTTGTCTATGTTTTATTTCTTTCTTTCTTTCTTTGCTTTCCATGTGATTGAGATAATGTATTTGAATTTCATGACTTGAATGTGTCTTGCTTGCTAGTGTGCAATTGTATTTTTGATTTGTTTCTGGCTCTAGTAAAAAAAAATTAAACCATATCCTTACTTGTTAATTTATGATTAATTCTTGAGGATGAGGGTGAATTTTATTATAATATAATTAATGTTTTTATTAATTTGATTATGCCAATGATACGTTAATATAAAACCATAACCTTAGCTTAAGTCTTGGATCTCTCAATGACTTTAGCGTTATAACATGATACAAAATTGTACCAAGCAAACACGATTAGCTCCTCATTAATTGTGCATCGGGAAAAGCTGGTCAGGGTGCATCGGTGATTGTGGACGATGAAATCGACTGTGATTAAAACAATTAGTGTAAAAAAAGTTGAAAACCACTAGTCAAATTTTTAAATAAAATAAAATATATAAAACAATAATAAAATTAAAAATGTAAACAATTAAGTAATTACCAAAAGAGTTAAATATGCAAATAAGATTAAATTTAGTAAATAATAATATAATTAAGTTAGTGAATAAGTAATTAAGTTTGTAAATAACTAAATAATTATATTACATCAAAAATAGAGTAAATAAAAAAATAAAAAAATATTGAATAAATAAAATTAATATAAAAAACAAATCATTTATAATAAAGTTAGACGTATAATTTAGAACAAATTATTGAATTTTATTTGTTAATGATTTGATTATAATGGTTGCTTAAATGTGTGTTTGATTTTTTGCTAATAATGTCAATGTTTATGCAAAATGTCCCTACTACTTAAAGTATCATTTTGTTAGAGTATAATTAATACGTAATTGAGAAAAATCGTAGATTCCCGTTCAAGGTTCAATATTATTGAGCATGTGTACTCGTGGTCATGGTATCGCTCATTTTATTGAATCTTGAATTGTCCAATTGGGACAGTTTGGGAAGAAACTTTTTCTCCACTGATATACTAATTACTCGTTGATTCTCATCTGTTAAATAGTTGATGAAATTTTGGGTCGAAACATTTCCTTTTGTTCTCCGGGTCCATACTTGATTGTGGTATCTTACCGCGATCAAGTCGTGTACTTAGAGACCAATGGGAAATGCTGCCGAAATTTTGTCAGCTATAAGACATGAGAAGCGATGAGTAACTAGTATAATACAGTGGTGAAAAAGTTTTTCCTCGAATGGGATAGGGCCACACTTTTTAAGGAAATGGAGCAATTCGGGGTTATACTATCATGTTTAAAAATACGACAATTTATCTGGATATGCAGAAGGATGGAATATTATCCTCCGAGCCGTAGTTGGGTGTATGATAAGAACGAGTCTGGGAGACAACTTCTGAAACAATCATTTGTAGATGGAGTCGAGGAGTTTATATTGAAAGCCATGCAACATAGTGATTATGCCAAAGAGGGGGGATTAGATGTTCGTTCATAAAGTGAAATTGTATGACGGTATTGAGTGATGACAATGTGAAGTTACACCTATACCGATGTGGGTTCAAGCCTAATTATTGGATATGGACTGATCATGGTGAGGAGTTGCCGGACATTGATTTGAATGAAGTCGGTGGTGGCGATCTTGACATGGGTGCATCAGGTAGTGGCTACCACGACGACTATGTCGAACAACTCCAGTCAATACATATGATGGTGGATGATTGTCCTGGGCAACATGGGAATTTTGAGGCGAATGAGTCAGATGACATGGAAGAGTCTCCTAATGAATCGGCACAGAGATTCTACATTCTATTGTTAGAGACAAATAAGTCATTGTTTGAAGGGGCGTCAGATTCAAAATTATCAATTTGTGTTAGGCTTCTAGCTTGCAAGTCCAATTGGATGTCCCAGAGCAGTGTTTGGAGTTTTTTTGTAAAATGCTTGAAGATGTGATACCCTTCAAAGAGTTGTTACCAAAAAGTTATTATGATGTGAATCAGTTGGTGTCGAAACTAGGGTTGGGGGCTAAGAGGATTGATTGTTGTCCAAACGGGTGCATGGTATATTATGACAGTGCTTCGGGCACAAATGACAGCACGCTGGAAGAATGTAAATTTTGTCAGACACCCATGTACCGGGTTCAAAGTAGTGACTGTAGTAAGAACAAACCAGTTCCTGCGATGGCAATGTTCTATCTGCCAATAATTCCAAGGTCGTAGAGATTGTTTGCATCAACTCAAACTGCTGGACAAATGAGGTGGTATTATGAAAATAGAAGAAATCCGGGCGTTATACGCCACCCTTCTGATGGTGAAGCTTGGAAGCACTTCGATCGCGTACATCCTGATTTTGCAGCAGATCCTCGCAATGTAAGACTTGGTTTAGATGGTTTTACCCCTTACATTTAGGCGTCGGCCTCGCCATATTCATGTTGGTCAGTGATTGTTACACCATACAATCTTCCTCCTGAGTGTACATGTCAAAACCATATATGTTTCTGGCTTGTCTTAAACCGGGACCATCTAATCTGAAGGCTGGGATAGATGTATATTTGTAGCCACTAATTGATGATCTGAAGAAGTTGTGGGATGGTGTGTTGACTTATGACGTTTCAAAGAAGCGAACTTTATGATGAGGGCATCACTGATGTGGACTATCAATGATTTTCCTGCATATGGCGTGCTCTCTGGTTGGGGGACCCACGGTAAATTGGTGTGCCCGTATTGCATGGAACATGGAAAGGCTTTTACCTTGAGATATGGCGGCAAAAGTTCCTGGTTTGATTCTCATCTTCGGTTCTTAGATCGTGGCCATACCTTTCGAAGGAATACCCAAGCATTCAAAAAGAATCAGATAGAAGACGAAGGTACACCGCCTTTGTTGACTCGTGAACAAATATGGGGTCGAGTTAGGGATATTCCTAAGGTCACTGAAGCCGGTGTGTCAAAATTACCGAGGTATGGAGAATGGCATAACTGGACAAAACAAAGTATTTTTTGGGAACTACCGTACTGGAAGGATAATCTGTTAAGACATAACCTTGATGTGATGCATATTGAGAAGAATTTCTTTGACAACATTTTTAACACATTTATGAATGTGTCTGACAAGACGAAGGACAATGAGAAGGCAAGGATGGACATAGCTCTGTACTATAGACGAAATGATTTGGAGTTGAAGCCACAACCTAATGGAAAAATTGTCAAACCAAAAGCTTGTTACACTCTAAGCGCCGATGAAGCAAAGTCAATTTGTCGGTGGTTAAGTGACCTTAGGATGCCTGATGGTTATTCCTCTAATTTGGCATGATGTGTTGATGTAAGAACGGGGAGACTTCATGGAATGAAAAGTCATGATTGTCATGTATTCATGGAGTGTTTGCTTCCTATCGCTTTCGGCTCATTGCCCCATCATTTTTCGAACCCGCTTACAGAAATCAATCATTTCTTCAAAGATCTATGCTCTGCAAGTTTAAGAGCGGATGATCTGAAGAAGATGGAAGAAAACATTCCAATAATTCTGTGCAAGATGGAGAGGGTTTTTCCCCCAGGATTTTTTGACTCAATGGAACATCTCCCTTTCCATCTTGCATACGAAGCGAGGCTTGGTGAACCAGTACAATATAGGTGGATGTATCCGTTTGAAAGGTAATAATGTTATATTTTCACATTTAAATAATTAAGGTCTCTTGAATAATGACTAGTCACTAATTTTTCTCCTCAATTAGATTCATGGGTGACTCTAAACGATCAATTAAAAACAAGGCTAGGGTGGAAGGATCAATCTGTGCGTCTTACTTACACCGTGAGACAACCCACTTATGTTCCCACTATTTCAACAACTTCATGTTGGCCCCAAGAAATATTAGGAACGAGGTAGATGCTGATAGTGGAAGGTATCCTCATATGCTATCCGTATTTAATCTTCCTGGCCATCATGCTGCAAGGAGCTTACTTACTGGTTAAGCGATGAGGAGTATGCATCGGCCCATGTTCATGTCTTGATAAATTGCACAGAGGTGAAACCATACTATGAGTAAGTTTCAACAACCCATTTTTTAAATAATGTAACTCTCATTATATCAATTTCTCTTTTAACACATCTTACACAATTTATTCGTCAGTGTGTTCCTGCAAATAAATCAATTAAGTCAACAAGACGCTTCTGCTCGTACACATGCAGATTTTCCTGAATGGTTCAAGCAACAAGTGTCGTATACCTTAGCAAACAATATGTTAAGCTTAATTAGTAATTTAAAAGTAATTAATTAATATGGCTTACCTATTCGTAGGTGTATCAGCAACCATTAAGTGTGAAAAATCAATACTTGAGAGATTTAGCGTACGAGCCCTATAGCAGTGTTAGGATCATGGCATACATACTTTGTTAATGGGTACAAATTCCACACAGATGAATGGAACGTGGGCAAAAAGACAATTAATAGCGGGGTTGTCGTACAGAGTGAAGGTACTAGTGATTTTTATGGGGCCATAAAACACATATTAGAGTTACAATTCAATACTACTACTTATCTTAAAAAAGTAGTCTTATCCCAATTATGGAACTGTGGACATTCGCGTGGATAGAAGATATCAACAGTTTAATTCGTTTATCATTGCTCATAATGCAGAACAAGTTTACTACTTCCCTTATCCAGCAATGCGAACGGACAAACGAGGTTGGTATATTGTTGTCACTACCAAGCCTAGGGGTCGCATAGAAATCGATGATGCAGAGGATGATATGACCTTCCAGGCGGATGAATCGTCACATGTCAATGAAGTAATCGAGGCCGAGCGTATTACTGGCATCTGCAAATGATGGGGAAGAAGTGGTCATTGGTAATCATTCATCGATGCATGCATCATCAAAGGAAGAAATCCAAAGTGATGACTCAATGCAAGAAGAAGAAGAATCAGGCTTACAATCAGATGACGATACCGAGTCTAAATAGGAATTTGACTGTTAAGTTATTTTTATTGTATTTTAAATACTTATGCAACTAAATGTAAGACTTGACAAATATTGTTGTATTTTAAATATTGTCTTATTAGATTAGTCTTTTACATGTCGTTTGATTTATTGTTTTTATGTTGACTTATAATTGTGCAATAAAAATAGATATGTCAGCATCAGGAGGAGAGTGTCCCCGCCCCCCACCGCCAAGCGGTGATAAGGGGAAGGCTAAGCGGGGACGATACACCATAAAGTCCCAGGTGCTTTCCCGCTTTGCTACAGGTCCATCCGTACCCACTGCACCCACCCCGACCGCACCTACAGGAGCCTCCCACGACCATTCTACACCATCCCCCACCCGTTCTACACCCTCACCGACCCATACTACACCATCCCCGACCCACACTAACCCATCCTCCACCCATATTGCACCCACCCACTTTGGGTCACGACGCCCATTAGCCGGTTACTCGCCGTCTGATAGGCTCCGACAAATGTACCGGATCGAAGCAAGTAATAATAAAATGGTGAGAAACCGAGTATCGAACTCAGGGATTGGAAAACCAAGTATCACTTCACAAATTAAAAAACTATTTAGACTGAGAAATAGGTGTGAAAAGATTTCAAGAAAATAAAAGAAACAATAAAATAAAATCAAATATTTTTGGGATTTTAAATTAAAAGAGATTTCTAGGAGTTGGGTTACCAACAAGACTGCTCATGCTACTAAATTGACTACCCCTCTTGTTAATTATCAAAATTGCTTTAAAGGTGAATTTATCCTAAATAAGTAAACGTTCCCTCTGGGGATACAAGAACCGTGCCTAATTAAACCAACCCCTACTCTCGTGGTAATTGAATTTAAATCGAACCCTTTAAGCTTTGTGACAATTCAGTGAACCCTCGAAGGACCGCTTCTAACTCTCGTGATTTAAGTCCTAAGTTCAATCCCTATAGATCCGATACCTAAGTTCACCGCTAGGTTTGTCCTTAGAGTATCTATGACATGCTAATAAGTGCGCACCGAATGCACAAGTAATTCACTCAATAGGAACTAAATCGAAAGCAAACTGAAATTAACAAGAAGAAAACATCAATTCATAACATAAAACGAGTCTTGGGCATAGCCCCAATTCCTAGAAATAAAAACAACTACTCAAGCATTGTCATGTTCGTAGCAAGCTTGACTAACAAAAGCATAAAAAAAACCTAAGAGAGAAGAAGAAATTGGAGAAGAAGAGAAATACTAAATTAAGCAAAGGTAGCAGCCCCCGGAGATCCCTATTTTCGAGCCTTAGAGTCCTATTTATAATGTAGGGTAACTTGAATTCAAAGATGTTACAAAATCAGATCAAATCAGCAATTAAATTTTCAGATATTGCGCGTCACGACCGTGATGCCTGTCACGGCCTTGTCGTGACAGATTCTATCTTGGAAAACCTGCCGTTGGTTGGCCTGTCATGGCCGTGATAGGTTCTGACTTTTGCGTACTTTTCTTTTCAGTCTTGCTCGATCATGGTCGTGATGGCTGTCACGGCTAGGTTGTGATGGGCTCTGTTTGACTCATTTTTCGGGCTGTTTGGCTCATTTTTCTTGCTTTTCAAGCTCTGTCTTCATGCAAGCTCTAACATAGCTGATCCTGAGCATTTTAATCTTCATTTCCAAATCAATATCTCCAAATTAATTGCCAAATCTTATCATATCCTTTATTGTTGTGATAGGCAATTATTATCCAAATCCAAATTGATTTGGATCCAATCTTTTATCTCAATGCCAATTGAATTGTCTTTCAATCATAATAATACAAATCCAAATTGATTTGGATTCAAATCCATCATGTGGACCCTTGCAATTTACTTGGCAATCTTTAATTTAATTGATTTCCATTATTTTCTTCTCGATACTTTCCTAAAAATAAAAAATAAGAGTAATATCAGAAAATTAATCAAAATTTAATTAAAATTAATTAAATACACACATTGACTCTAAAATAACCAAAATAGGAAAACAAAGTCTAATTTGGGCTAAATCAAGCATTCAACAAAATTTAATTGATGAAATCCGCTCTAAAATAATTGATAAACATGATAAGACAGTGGATTATCACTGCCCCCTACTGGACACCACACCCACACCCAGCACCACCATCATCATCGGTTGTGCCGGTCACACAGCCAGCAGGATTATCATTTATGCCGACTCCTAGGATGCCGCCACAGCCGGACATTCCATCCTCATCATCCGCGCCTGCATACGATGACGGCACAACAATCCGGCCACATCGTCTGTGCAGCAGCCGGTCGCACAGGAGATCTTGCCTGAGTGGGCCAGGATTCCCGCACCCGAGGATCGACCACGGGTCACGCCTGTTTCTGGATCGTAAGTCATTTTTAATTTAATGTTTTATAATTTTGACAATTTTAATTACTATTCAACGAGTATATAATTTTTCTTTGTCATATTGTTGAATTAATAAAATTATAAATTTTTCAGCTTCATCCAATCGAAAGTGGGATCGAAGCACGTTACCTTCGCCCTCAAGGCGTAGTTTCATGCTTCTGGCCATCATAGGGGTCGATCCCGAAGGACGAACGGGATCGTATCTTCACACGATTCGGGGTAAGTTGTTTATTATTTTCTGTAATTTTATTTTTATTTTTGACGCATTTTGTATATTTGTTTTTTATTATGTTATTAATATTTCTTCTTTGTTAATAGGCCCTTGTGCGCTGGTTGCCGGAGCATACTGCTCAGATAGGTGCCATTTTTGACATCAGAGCTTCTGTTCGACTGAGGGACATGCTCTCGGAGACTAGGGAAAGTCTAGAGCAACCGGATTACATCGGCCCCAAGATTTGGGCCCGGCTATGTGCATTCTGGGACACTCCAGAGTACAAGGTGAAGTGTGAACAAACAAAGAAGGATCGGGCCTCCGAGAAGGGTGGGAGGATGCACACTGGTGGCTCGATTAGCCACATGCAGCATGCCATAAACATGGTATGCATTTATAAATTTTATTTATAAATTATATGTTATTATTAAAAATTTATATTATAATTAATTGCTTTTATTCCTGTGTCGGTTGCAGGCGGGAGAGCTTGCCCGGTCTGTTGATGTCCCCATGGTCTTTGAGCAGACGCATATTCGCTCAGACACAGACGAGTTTGTTAATGAGAGGTCGAGGCAGAAAGTGGTGAGCTAAAGTGTCTTTTTACATTTAATGTATCTTTTTATTATTATAGTTTAATAATATAATTTTTGTAATGTATTGACGCGGGAGGATTACAATGCTAGATTCAGTCAGGTAGCGTCTGAGGTTGCCTCCTGCTCTGGTGCCTCGGATCCTTTCCAGTTGTGCCCCGCCGATGTTGAG
Source organism: Sophora flavescens (assembly GCA_030762895.1). Classification (NCBI taxonomy): domain Eukaryota; kingdom Viridiplantae; phylum Streptophyta; class Magnoliopsida; order Fabales; family Fabaceae; genus Sophora; species Sophora flavescens. The sequence continues at coordinate 113,688,133 of CM061066.1, forward strand.
CGATTACAGACTCAGGTCTGGATGGATATGGCGGGTGGGAAGAAGAAAGGGCGGATTTACGGTACCGCGACTCTGGCTCGTTCCATCACTCGGGGGTCGACGCCGAGCTTGACCATTCGGGAGTCTACCTCTTCCGACTCACAAGACACAGGAGGTGCAGCAGCTGAGGCAGGAGGTGCAGGAGCAGAGGCAGACTGCAGAGCGCATGCAGCAGCGGGTAGATCTCATGCAGCAGCAGATAGAGACATGCTCTATGGTGATGACCTCTCTGCTCGATTTGCTTCCACCAGAGAGGCGCAGCGCTATACATGAGGTCATCCATGCCGGCCAGCCTTCCACTACTTCTACCATGCAACCACCACAGTCGCATGATGCAGGTGTGTCTTCTAGGCCACAACTTGATGGTCAGCTGACGCTGGTGAACTCCCCCGACAGGATGACGATGACAGTTATTATGATGATTATTGATATTTTTAGATTTAGTTGTGTTTTGTAGATAGACGGACATTTTATGTATGAAATGTTTATGTTTTTATGTTAATTTAATTGCCTTTTTAAATTTATTTGTAATTTCAATTTTGGTTTTAAATTAATAATATAATAAGTATAATAAATCAAATAAAAATTAATATTTAAAATAAAAATAATAATTTATATTTAAAAATAATAATTAATAATTACAAAAATTAAAATTAAAATATTTTAAAAAAAGCATTACCGACGGACAAGGCCGCCAGTAACAGTATCACCAAATTTCCGACGGATATGGCCCATCCATCGGAAACCGTTTCCTACGCGTCTAATACCGACCTAATTATGTCCGTCAGAAATGCAGTTTTTCAACGGCTTTTTGTCCTTTCCTACGGCTTTTGGTCGTCGGTAATACCCCCTTTTTTGTAGTGAGAGTTAATGGTCCTTTGAGGGGTTTTGTTGACTCTGAGTTTCTATTAGACGCTTGAGCTTAGACAGGTGTGAACTTGACCTTCAGATGGGTGTGGACTTGTAAGACTTCCTTGTACTTTGTTGATACAAGTCTTCATATGCCACGTTGGCTTTACTAGATGAGTGCTCCATACAAATGATAGATGCATTCTTCATTTTCTAGTGTTGAGTTGTCATCCATTTGATAACTTCACTAGACAGGTCCTTCAGACGGGTGCATAAACACGCGTCAGGAAAACAAGATGTCTTTCATGTTATCACTATATGAGTGATATTAGACAAGTGAAGAGCTTTATTATTTATCTGCACACTTAAACAAATTCATTAGTAATTTCACATGGTCCAATATAATTGTTAGAATTAGTTGGATGGTGTGGACGATGTGGACGGTGTGGACGGTGTTCCTTGGATTTAGCTTATCATTCATTAATTATCTTGTAAACATGAATTGTAATTACTCCTAAGTGTATATAAATATCAAATCTGCTGAGTGCTAATCACTCAAGCATTTCACAAATCCCTTAGTCTAAAATTACTTTCAAGTCTTTCAACATGGTATCAATAGCAGGTTCATTTGTCATTTGAAGGTGTTTGCTTCTGGTCCAGCAAAACCCTCAAAATCCCAACTTTTGTCCTCTGTTTTGACCCAAACAGCCACTGTCCAAGTTCAAAACTCACTGTCGCCGGTCACCCACTGTCCACCGTCGCCGGAAAACACTTCAGAAATCCCACCTTTAGTCTCCTCTGATTTTTTGGTTCCTGTTTCTGGTTGTTGCTTGCCGCCGCTGGTCTCTTTACAATCTCAGGTGTTAAGGCAGTCTCTCTGTCTGTTTTGGCTAGAATGAGTCGTCCTCAATGCACATATTGCAAGCGAATGGGTCACACTCATAATACTTGTTACTCTCTTCATGGGTTTCCTCAAAAATCAGTCAATGCTGAAATGTTCAAGAAAAAATTTTCCAAAGCCGAGTACCGAGAGTATCTTCAATTGAAAGCTGCCCATCAATCTCATGGGTCTACTGCCACTGGTGTTCATGACTCCACAACCTTCATATCTCAATCCGATAACAATCAAAATCTTTGGATAATTGATTTAGGTGCCTCTAATCATATTGCTGGTAATCGTTCTTTATTCTCCTCCATATCTTCTCCTAAATTTCCTCACTTCATTACTCTTGCGGATGGTTCTAAGGTCAGCGCCAAAGGAATCGGTCATGTTTCAGTCACTGCTTCTATAACTTTAAAATTTGTTTTGTTTATACATGGTTGCCCTTTTAATTTGATCTCCCTTAGTCAACTTACTCGCTCTCTAAACTGCTCAGTAACTTTTGATGTTGGTTCTTTTACTATACAGGAACATGGTACGGGTCGGATGATTGGCGTAGGACATGAATCACATGGTCTTTATTACCTCCAATCAGCTCCTTCTGTAAGTTGTACTGCAGTCGAGTCTCCAAATCTTCTTCATGAATGATTGGGCCATCCAAGTTTGTCAAAATTGAAGCAAATGGTTCCGAATCTTGTAAAAATGTCATCATTGAACTGTGAGTCATGTCAACTAGGCAAGCATGTTCGCTCTTCCTTTCCCAGCAAAGTTAAAAGCCGAGTTGATTCTCCCTTTTCAGTTATCCATTCAGATATATGGAGACCGAGTCGTGTGTCTTCTAATGGTTTCCGATATTTCGTTACCTTTATTGATGAGTTCTCTCGGCGCACTTGGGTTTTCTTAATGAAAGAACGATCTGAACTTTCGTCTATTCTCACCACTTTCGTTAATGAGGTCAAAACCCAATTTGGTAAAACAATCAAAATCCTTAGAAGTGATAATGCAAAGGAATACTTTTCTTCTACTCTTTCTTCCTTTTTGTCATCACAGGGCATTCTCCACCAATCCAGTTGTCCTCATACCCCTCAACAGAATGGCATAGCTGAAAGGAAGAATAGACATCTTGTTGAAACTGCTCGGACCTTGTTACTCCATGCGAATGTACCTGTCAGACATTGGGGTGATGCAGTTTTGACAGCATGTTATTTAATTAATCGGATGCCTTCATCCTCTCTTGATCATAAAATACCACATTCCGTTTTATTCCCTAAAGAGCCACTATTTTATGTCGCTCCACGAATATTTGGATGCACTTGTTTTATTCATGACTTGTCTCCAAGTCTTGATAAGCTTGCTGCACGAGCCATCAAATGTGTCTTTTTGGGATATTCCAGGTTACAGAAGGGTTACAAGTGTTACTCCCCTGTACAGAACCGTTATTTCATGTGTGCAGATGTAACGTTCTTCGAAGAAAAGTTTTACTTCTCACCATCCACAGTTGAGTCTCAGACTATTCAAGAAGTCTTTCCGATTCCGTATCTTGGTCCATCACCTTTGTTGGAATCAGTTTCGACTACAGAAATTCCTAATGATCCCCCACTCGAGCAATCTCAAAGGTCACCCATCATATATCATCGTCGTCCACGAGTTCTTAATACAGAATTGGAAGGCACTGAAAGACCAGCTGAATCATGTCCTACTCCAGCAGATGACCCTACTACGGACCTACCTGAAGGAAACCTTGACTTGCCCATTGCTCTTAGAAAAGGTACTTGGTCTACTCAAAATCCCCATCCTATTTATAACTTCTTAAGTTACCATCGTCTCTCTCCTTCTTATTATTCTTTTGTGTCATCTATATCTTCCGTTTCCATTCCTAAAAATGTTTGTGAGGCACTTGATCATCCAAGATGGCGACAAGCCATGATTGATGAAATGCAGGCTTTGGAGCATAATGGTACTTGGGACTTGACTCCTCTTCCTCCAGGAAAGAAACCCGTTGGCTGTCGATGGGTATATGCTATTAAAGTTGGGGCCAATGGACAGATCGATCGGCTCAAAGCTCGGCTTGTAGCCAAAGGTTACTCTCAGATTTATGGACTTGATTATGGAGATACTTTCTCCCCTGTGGCCAAAATCACTTCTATTCGAATATTTCTTGCCATGGCTGCCATCTGTCATTGGCCATTATATCAGTTGGATATTAAAAATGCATTTCTTCATGGAGAATTAGAAGAGGAGATTTATATGGAGCAACCTCCTGGATTTGTTGCTCAGGGGGAGTCCGGTTTGGTTTGCAGGCTACGACGATCTCTCTATGGGCTGAAACAGTATCCACGAGCTTGGTTTGGAAAATTCAGTTCAGTTATTCAAGCTTTTGGAATGAAAAGTAGTGAAGTAGATCATTCAGTCTTTTATTGCTATACCTCTCCAAATAGATGTGTTTACTTGGTGGTCTATGTAGATGATATAGTCATCACAGGAAATGATCAGGAGAAAATTTCTCAGCTGAAGGAACATTTATGTAGTCATTTTCAGACCAAGGACTTGGGGAAATTGAAATATTTTCTTGGAATTGAAGTTGCTCAGTCAAAGAATGGGATTATCATCTCACAGATGAAGTATGCATTAGACATACTTGAAGAAACTGGTATGTTAGATTGTTGACCAGTTGATAGTCCCATGGATCCGAATCAAAAATTGCTACCCAACCAGGGGGAGCCTTATTCTGATCCTGAAAGGTATCGAAGATTGGTTGGGAAGCTCATCTATCTCAATATTACGAGGCCAGATATTTCCTTTGCAGTGGGAGTGGTGAGTCAATTCATGCAGTCTCCTCATAATGATCACTGGGATGCAGTAATTCGAATTCTGAGATACATTAAAAAGACTCCGAGACAAGGACTACTTTATGAAGACAAAGGAAGCACTCAAATAGTTGGATTTTGCGATGCAGATTGGGCAGGATCACCCATTGATAGGCGTTCCACTTCAGGGTATTGTGTGTCTATTGGAAGAAATCTTGTCTCGTGGAAGAGTAAGAAACAAAATGTTGTTGCAAGGTCTAGCGCAGAGGCTGAATATAGAGTTATGGCTGTAGCCACGTGTGAGCTCATTTGGATTAAACAACTTCTTGAAGAATTGAAGTTTGGAGATACTCAACAAATGAAGTTATGTTGTGATAATCAGGCAGCTCTCCATATAGCTTCCAATCCAGTATTCCATGAGAGAACTAAACATATTGAGATCGATTGTCATTTTATCCGAGAAAAAGTCCTTTCTAAAGAAGTCGTCACCGAATCTATTAGCTCTAATGATCAACTGGCAGACGTCTTTACAAAATCTCTAAGAGGACCGAGAATTCAGAATATTTGTTCCAAGCTTGGAGCATTTGATTTGTATGCTCCAGCTTGAGGGGGAGTGTTAGAATTAGTTGGACGGTGTGGACGGTGCGGACGGTGTGGACGGTGTTCCTAGGATTTAGCTTATCATTCATTAATTATCTTGTAAACATGAATTGTAATTACTCCTAAGTGTATATAAATATCAAATCTGCTGAGTGCTAATCACTCAAGCATTTCACAAATCCCTTAGTCTAAAATTACTTTCAAGTCTTTCAACAATAATCATACTTAATACATTTGGAATCATCAAAACTCATAGAATTATATACATTGAATGTGTATTAGACGTTTGAGGTCCTAACAATACATGCTCGATATTAATAGCTCGTTTGTGTGTGTATATATATATATATATATATATAATCCAAAAATTAAAATTATATATATATATATATATATCTATTTTTTTGCATAAAAACACATTTGTATAGTTTTCTAATGACACATTTTTATGAATTTTTAATTTGAGTTAAAATTATATTTTTGTTATTTTGTTATAATTTTTTAAAAATAAATAATAAATAATAAAATATTAAAGTAAAAACCAGTGGTTCAATAATTTAAGAAAAAAAATTCATAAATGCAAAAATAATTAAGTTATAAATGAGTTAAATATGTTAACTCAGGCTTTAGTCTTTTTTTAACAAGTCAAACTCAAGATTTTAGTTAGGCTTGTTTAAATAGATAAGTCAAGCTTCGGCAACCCATTTTTTATAAGCAAGCCCAAGCTTCAAGTGCTTAACTCGGATCAAATCGTTTATACCCCTACTTGGACCTACCAAAATTTTCCCATAACAAGTGGTGGGAGATTGGCAAGGTTGGTGTGGTACATTTCTTCTAGAATCCTACTCCCAAGGACCCTATGTGGGGTGTACTTACAAAACCTACCTTTTGGTGGTTGCTTGAGGTTGTTTCTAATGGTGGGAAAGGTGAACTATTTCTCTTTTTTCGAGAGTTGTTTTTTGTCTTTATTAGCCTTTTTCTTGGCATTTAGAATTTCTTTTATTAAAGTATTTTTCATATAACTTCTTGAGATTCTCGTGTCTATGGACTTCTCTTGGCCAAGGATTCTACAAATTTTCCTAGTTTAAGGCCACCTATAAATAGGTGCATGGTTGTAATGTAGTTAATATTTCTAACTTCAAGACAAGTTTAGTTAAACCAATGCACAAAGTAATTTCTTAAAGACTCCTCCTTGGTCAGCTTGATGTTGAGTCTTACTAGCGGCAAACTAAGCAAGAAAGCTTTTAGCTAGCTCGCTGAACTCGTTTCTAGAGCCTAATAGTAAGCAGGTGAACAATTTCTGTGATGCTTACTTCAATATGCAAGCGAAAGGCGACATTTTTACTGGGTTTGTCCATCTGATAACTAGCATTGACACCAAGAAAGAACCTAGTTGCTCCTAAGGGTCGTCAGATCCATCGTACGCTTCAATGCTATGAGGGGTAAAACCTTTTGGTAGTGGGATACTCATCATGAAGTACGAGAAAGTGTGACTAAAATTATAATGAGATCCTTGAGGATATGAGTACCTCGACATAGTCTATCAACCTAGGTTGTCGGATCTATGCATATTTTTTCAACCTTTGATTCGCAACCTTCAATTGGTGGCGGTTCTTGGTTCTCGATTATTCATGCTTGATCTCTATCCCTCAATTCTCTAGTTATAGCATATAAAGGATTAGAACTAATTGTTCTTCCTGCTTTGTAAATTGTTGTTTTTGCTTCTATATATGAGAACATTTCAAAGTACTAATGAACTAATGAACAAATGGATTCAAGGTCACAACCATTTCGAGAACTATAGTTGAATGATAGGGATAAGGAGGCAAGTCACGTTCTAGGCTCTACATAACAAAGGGAAGAAATGTAAAAGGCAAGCCAATGCTCTAACCCGAGCTACTAGATGTAGCTAGTGTCATGACCTGAAATTGAGACTTAAACCAACCAGAGAGAATGATGGGATCCCATCTCTAAAGCCTACGAGTCCTACAAAAGTAAACATAACAGTTTTCTCGAAATCAACAAAAGAGCCTCATCATAACCTTATAAAGTTCTCCAAAAGAGGTTAACACCAAAAATCAGATAACAATTTCTTGGTAATCAACCCTATAACAAAATAGTAATCCTAGATGAAATAAAAAAAATTGCAGAACCAAATGTATAAAAAGAGGAGAATAAAACATTTTGCATTATCGAGACATAACACTAAGTATCAAGTTCTCATCCCACAATAATATCAATTATTAATATCAAGACATTTCAACCACATACCCAAGTATTCCTCATTTTGATATCCAAAAAATTGAATCGAGAACACAATTTCAATAACAAACAAGTTCATCTCTAAGATAGGGCCAATGATGGACAAAACACAACAAAGCAACAAAGGTAAAACATAACAGTAAATCTCATTAAACTCTACATATCTTGACGATTTACACACACAGAAAAAGTCCTACATTGAATAAAGTTCATATGGTTTTGAGGCTTATAAGGGGGGACTCCTAATCCCCCATGTGAGGCATATTTTATGGAAAAAAATCATAAAGAACTCTTCATTAGGTCAAAGGAAACAATATTTCAGAGTGATTGTAATTAACAATTGACCAAAAATATTGTCGTTAATCCTATGCATGAGAATGACATGCCACATCACCCGTTTTGTATAATGGCTCACATATCACAAAATTTCTAATAACAAGCACATAACACACTGGGTTTATTCTTATTTCTGGTAGGAAAAACATATCCTGATCCCAAACAAATATTGCAATGCTAACCTAAAATATGTAAGTGGCTGAGTGGGTAAGCAAAAATCGCTCAATAAGTTGTAAAGATGTCAATGTTGGAACCAAAGAGAAGATGGTTTCTAACACCTCAAAGTTTTGAAGCTAACAAAATTATTAAATTAATTTGAACTTTGTTTATGTATTATAATATGCATTTGTTGTTTTAAAAAATTATACGGAGTCCAAAGCTCTTATAATTTAAAATCAGTTCTCAATACACATTGACCTTAAAATAAAACTTCTAAAGGTCCAAACACCTCAATGAGTTTGGCGGCACATAATTTGGACTTAGACACATTTCTTATTAACTGAAAAATATAGTGTGTCCATACAAGTCTTTTGTCCTTATCTGAAAACCACAGACTCACTTAAGTTTACATCATGCGTCCACTCGAGCTCTAATTTCTTTTGTTTTATTCATGGACCGAGTCTTTTTGTATATCACTTACTTATTGAGCATCCAATGTAATATTCTCTTTATTACTTTTATTGGACCATCCTTTACGACATAATATCTGTTCACTTTACTTTAAATGTTTCGTCCATCCTATTTTTAATATTATCATGTACGAAGCATTTATGCACTAAAGACAACATAGCACAACAGAGTACAGATTGAGCCAAAGAATTCAAGTCAAATTTTGACACTGTTATGCTATTGTTACTATATCAATCGTAAGAAAGGAATAGCAGAAAAGAACTTTCAATCTTGACAGAAGAAAAACAACAATGCTTAATGATATGCTGATAGTCAAGACTACTTTCCAGAAGAAGCAACACTATTTGAAATGGCACAAAATAATATTAGAAGAGGGATTAAATAGTGTTTTTGTAAGTCGGAGTTTTCAAGCACAAAACATAATTCAGTGCAGATAAGACGCTTAGAGACAAACGTCTGCTTCAGCAAACTGAATCAAAAATATTTAACTATGAACACTCCCCAGATAATTAGTAACAACAGATAAATAACTTAAGGGTAAGGTAAAGAGTTTAGGGAAGATAGTACTCAGAGATCTATCTTGGTTCAGGGCTACATCCAGTCATTGGCTTCACCACATTTTAACACTATAACTGATCAAGGTTACAGAAGAGTATTATTTACATACCTAGCCTCTCCAGGCTCAAACACAAGTATTGTTTGCACACCTAGCCTCTCCAGGCTCAAACACAAGTATTGTTTGCACACCTATTCTTGCTCAACAAGTATTCTTGAAACAAGCCTCTTCAGGCTCAGGGAGTTTGAAGGTTTGTTTGAAGCACAACTTCAATGTTACAAAAGCAATTCAACCAAATAACACTTCAGAGAGTGAATATAGATTTAAGATCTGGTGAGTTGCAGACGAGTTCTTCTCTTGATGATTTGAAACTTTGAGAGAAGATGATGAGAGTCATGAGAGCTTTCAGCTTTGTTGTATTCTCAATGAGAGTGACTTTCTTCAAGAGAGAATGCTTGTAAATATTGAGTCTTTAGTTTTTTGTATGTGCAACTCTATATCTCATCTCATGTCTGTAGGTCTTCGACTTCTAGAGTTTATACTTGACCACAATAGATCCATTGAGGTATGATCAGAGGTCTTCTTCTTTTATCCTTTAGATAATAGTCGTTCTGACTTGGCATTTAATGCTTGAGAACGTTGGAAGTCCTTTGTTGACAACAGAGCATAGCATATATGCTTTCTTTGCTTCGGGCAACGTTTCTTTCCTTATTTGTAAACACATAGAAAAGCTCAGATAAAGGTGTTTTTCTCTTTATTGCATAAAAGACGTTTTACAGGATTGCCCTTTGTCTTTTCTTATTTTCTGTACTTGATTAAAGACGAGGAATAAAGAAATATACTTCCGTGAATATTTTAATTCCATTCTTCAATTTCAACCAGATTTCACGTAATTTTTCCATCAAGCATTTTCTCCTCTTAAACATTGCATCAACCACGAGAGAGAAAATGTAACTTCATATCTTAATACTTCAAGTCTTCCATGCTGGAGATATGAACTTGAACATCCTTTAGGTTCTTCAAGTAGTTCTGACAAGAGTTAAGTTCTTGATTCTGTCAGAAGTCCAGACACATCTTATGAATAATCAGATGCTTCTTTATGTGAATCTTTCTGGTTGATTTAGTGTGTAAACTTGATCCATCTTCTTTCAACTTTCTTCAGAATATTGTGTCTATACTCTTTGTTGCTTCGAAGAGTGTTTGATTAGTGTATAGCTTTAGATAACTTCTTGATCTTTCTTCTTCCAAACTGAGAGACGAATAACAAATCTTGAGAAGATCATTCTTCAGTCTTTGACAAAGTCTTCTCACGAACAATTGTTTGATAAGATGATGCATTATCTTCATCTTTCAATCTTAAAGATGCTAGATGCTTGATTCAATGACAATTTTGCCTTCTTGCTTCTAGCTGCTTTCTTCTTAACAAATGAGTTTGAGATAAGATGTTGACCTTAGAGCTTCATAGCTTGGATCTCTCCTCAAATGCATTACTCTTCATCATGTATGCAGCATCCAAAGATTAGATGCATATACTATGCTTTGACCTTTTAGTTTAGTTGATCTGCTTAGATTATTTTCTCTTTCTTCACATCTCAAGTAGATGATTAGCAATACTCAGACAGTTCAATTAAAATCATTTGCTTAATGTTTGGGTTCATCAAAATACACAAGAGCTACCTGGAGTGTGAGTCAGGTGCATGACAGAGTCAAACGCTTTGTGACTTAACATAGCTACCGCATCACTCAAACGGCTTCAAGCATTAACTGCCCCCTCAGAACTGATATGTTTGTTATCGTTAATAAAGGAGTGTATGAAGACTCCCTCAAGTCATGAGGCCTATAAATAAAAGGTACATCTCATGAAGAATTGTAGAAAACCTATATTTGATATGAATTTTATGGATTTCACTTATATATTATGATATGCGTGTATTACCCATGAAGTTTAGTATTTAATTAATTAATTAATTAATTTATTAGCCATTCGGTTCAACCGCTAGCTGAACCAATTGAACCACGACCCAAGGTCTCACCAGTTCGATCTCTGGTTAGATTCTTAAAATATTGGTCTAATGGTGGTGTTAATTTAAGGCTGCAGCCTGAGCTTGTTAATGATGTATTATATCATTATTTCAATGATAAGACATTCATCTTTTAATTCAAGCCCCTTTATAGGAATGTTGTTTTTATAATCAGGTCTAATGCTTTATTTGACATTAGATAGAAATTGGAATGAGAGAAGATAGAAAGAAAGAAACTAGTTTAAAATAAAGTGGTGAGAAAAATAATAGACTTTAAGGGTTTTTTTTATATGTGATAAACATGACAGAAAGTGAAGAAAAAGAAATATGAAATTCTCTTTTCGCTTGTTTGGTAGGATAGAAAATGGAAAGAAATAAAAAAGGTTTTCTGAAATAAATAATTATGCCCCCTATTAACAACAACAACAACAATAATAATAATAATTTCTAAATTTTGTTTTTTTATTAAAAAAAAGAGTTGGAATTTTTATAATTTCAAAATTTATTATATATGTACATATATTTTATTAAAATTTCACTTACCCACTAACATGCACACTTTGGCAGACACGTTGTTTATTTCTTTTAATATTTTTAAACTTCAACACAAAAATAACAATGCTTAATAGATCAACTTAGCCTTTCCCTTGAAAAGCTGTGAGTCGGTCTTCAATAATTCACATTCAGGATTCAGTGACCTAAAGAGAGAAATCACCAATGCTGCTAGACACACCTCAATCGCCATTCAACTTGGTTGTTTAGCCACCTAGCTTCATAAACAAAGCAACCAGAAGGAAACCAACCTGTGGTGGAAGGAGGCAATGGCTTGGGCATTGAAGTTTGGGATGACAATAGATAGTCTGAGGATATGGATACTATAGGGCCTGTGTATGGTATTATAGTACTCTTCCCAATACCTATGTATTTTAATAATAATAATAATAATAAAATATCTGACATAATTGAAATTAGTTATCCAACTAACTCTGTTAGTTGGTTTTCCTATTTATTGTGGGTTGGTTATTTGTCAGCATGGGTTTAACTTACGATGTATTTGGAAGCCCTCGCCAAACGAGTATTTTATAGAAAGCCGACAAGGAATTCCATTAATAACCGGCCGTTTTGATCCTTTGGAACAACTCGATGAATTTAGTAGATCTTTTTAGGAGATTCTTCATATTCTTCTTTAATCTTCTTTCTTCTTCTCCAATTCAAGATTCTCTTAAAAAATAGCATAAGTTCAGCCAATAAATCCTCTTCAAGATCCTTCTAATCCCTACTATATTCATCCCAATGAAAACCCCTCCCTAGTTCTCGCTTCTTCAATCTTTGAAGGATCAAACTATCATGGTTGGTCTCGTGCCATTTCTATGGCTTTGCAAATGAAAAATAAATTTGAATTTGTTGATGGTACTATTCGAAAACCACTCTCCATGGATCCTACTTTCCCAGCATGGAAGAAGTGCAATACCTTAGCTCTGTCTTGGCTTTACCACTCCATGTCTTCTGAAATTGTTACAAGCATTTTGTCCTTTTAAACAGCATATGATGTGTGGTAAGATCTCAAGAATTGTTTCTGCCAAGGTAACTCGGTTAGAATCTTCCAACTTCGATGGGAGTTATGTTCACTTAGATAAGGTGAATTATTTATCACTGCATACTTTACTAAGTTGAAAACTATTTGGGATAAATTATGCAACTTGATACCCTTGCCATCTTGTGAATCATCTGATTCCGGTGCATGCAACATACTTACATGTGTCCAACAATTTAGAGATAATGATTGTGTAATGAGCTTCTTAGAAGGATTAAATGACAACTATGCTGCCATCAAATCTCAAATCTTGCTTATAGAACCACTGCCTCCTCCCCATAAGGTGTTCTCTGTAACATCATTGGCTGCTTTATGGATTGACGACACAAACCAACACGGGTCTTTTCACAATTTTTTTTCTCACTGACACGCTTCCTGGGAAAACTTTCCATGAGGTCACCCATCTCAAAATTGCTCCAAGTCAAGCACGCTTCACTGTGTAGTTCTTAAGTGATGGGCTCCCAAAAAGAAGATGCATCTTGTTTGTATAGGTAGTACCAATCAATTCATATAAGTTATCCTCAACTGTATAGTCCTATACCTACACAGTCTCAGGATCCCTCTCATTCCGATGTGTAATCGGTTCATTCATGTGCCCCACTACCTAGAAGTGGTTCATCCCCAAACCACACCGTACCAGGAGAAGTGCAGCTCTGATACCATTTGTAACATCCCTAGCTGCTTTATGGATTGACGACTATCCCCATAGACCAACACGAGTCTTTTCAGCGTGCTTTGTCCTCACTAACACGCTTCCTGGGAAAAATTCCCAGGAGGTCACCCATCCAAGAATTGCTCCAAGTCAAGCACGCTTAACTGTGGAGTTCTTAAGTGATGGGCTCCCGAAAAGAAGATCCATCTTGTTGGTATAAGTAGTACCAATCAATTCATATAAGCCATCATCAACTGTATAGTCTCATACCTACACAGTCTCAGGATCCTTCTCATTCTGATGTGTAATCGATTTATTCATGCTCCCTTCTGCCTAGAAGCCTGCCAAGAGCCGCTCCTTGTTCGTGCCTTCTTGCACCGGCGACCACTCCCCGCCCTCGTCAGCCCTGGGTGTCACATTCTCGACGGTTTCTCAGCAAGAAAGGCAAATACAAATTGTGATACCCCACCATTTTGGTAACATCATCACAGTCTTTTCCCAATGCTCAATCACAATCATAAGCTAGAGGTCGTTTTCATAATAGCAAGAACACCAATTTCAAGAACAATTCTCAGAAACACTGCACAAATTGTGGTAGATCTAATCACACTATAGAGAATTGCTTCTTTAAACATGGATTTCCACCTGGCTACAAATCCAAGAAAGCTCTCAACATGGCTCCCACCAATGATTCCATTTCTAATTCAGTGGTTCCTGGTTTAACTCATAAGCAACTTCAAGGTCTTCTTGCTTTGTTGCCATAATCACAGCCTACTGCTCACTCGGCACACTTGACAAGCACTCATAATGTCATTTCCAATCTTGCATCAGGTAATTCCTAAGCTCATTGGATATTAGATTCTGGGGCAACAGACTGGATTAGACAACTATAAACACGAGAAGGGGGGTTGAATTGTGTTTATCAGAAATTAAAACAAAGTTGAAAGCTTCTCGCACACAGAAGCTAGGTTCAGACAAGTGTGAAAATACTCCACAGACAGGTGACATGTCTGTTGTGATTTTAACAGAAAACACACAAGCACAGAACTTGAAAACAAGTTTGATATTCACACTTTACCCCTTTAGTTAGAAAGCAGATAATATAGTCAAAGCAACTAAAGAGATTTAGGGAAGAGAGATTAACACAGTTATTTATCTTGGTTCACTCTTAACATAAAGAGCTACATCCAGTCCTTGGCAGCACCAAGATTTATCCACTATAACTGATCAGGTTACAGACTCCAAGTATTGTTTGCACACCTAGCCTCTTCAAACTCAAAGACAAGTATTCTTTGCTCACCTAGCCTCTTCAGGCTCACACAGGTTTGTTTGAGAAGTTTGTTTGTAATAAATACAACAGACAGACAATTCTTTAACTAACACTCAGAGAGTGGATTAAATGTAACCTTAGGAAAGACTGCGTAATAACGTCAAATGATTGAAGAATACAGATTGAAAGAATGAAGAAATAAATGCGGAGAGTAATTGATCTTTTAATGTTGTGTGTTATCTATCTTCATCTTTAATGACTTATGTATTTATAGCCTTCAAGCATTTAAGATCCGTTAGAGACATTCCTTCAAATGTTGGCTTCAAGAAGAGCTCCATTAAATGCAATAGAGTTGTTCTAGGTAGCAATTAATGCAATAGGAACGTTTGTTGTACTCTAACATTAAGGATCGTGACTTTATACATCGTGCAGTAGCCAAATCAGAGTTGTGCAGAATGTTTTTGTACTTTGCAGAGCACATTTCCTTTTCGTGTAATAACCAAGAGTACTGGGGAATGAAGCATGTTGGAAACATTCTTTAAATGGACTTCATCTTTGATTTCCTAGGTTACTTGTGAGAATGACTTCTGACTTTTCTTGATAAACGTGAGATGAAAAAAGAGAGAGCTTCAGAGTCTTCTGTATGAGGGGACAGCTTCCAAAAGCTTTGTACTTGAGTTCCCTATCAAAGAACCTCAGACAAGTATAAGAACTTATCAGAAGACCAGTTGAAACTTCAGTGCAGAAAGTCAATATCCTAGTCAGCAGACATGTTGACTTTTGCTTCTCCAAACAAGTGAGAAAGTGACTTTTTACTATTTTGATCTTCACACTGGATTGACAGGTTAGCAACCAATACAAAGGTTAATTAAATCATTAACAAATGTTTAGTTTTCATCAAAACATAGGGAAATGCACATCAGACATTTTAGAGACTTAACACAGACCACATCTCCTCTTCCTTAGCTTCTTTTGCAACATATAGGCAGATTAAACCCATCCCTGCATCCTTCCCCAATGGTCAACAAACGAATTCTACTTTATATGGAACTATACATCTCATTGACACACTTACACTCATTGATGCATTATACATTCCAAACTTCTGTTTTAATTTGATTTCAATAAGTGAACTGACTTAGTCTTCTTCCTGCCAAATTTCTTTTTTTCTTGACCATTGTTTGATACAGGATTTGAAGTCCTCGAAGATGATTGGTAAAACTAGTAATGTGAATGGACTATATGTAGTGGTTGTTCCAGAGATCAAGTCTGTAACTCTCAATGTTGTCATAGAAACATCTAAAACTTGTAAAAATCCCCCCCCCCCCCCCCCAAATGATGTATGGCACTATAGATTAGGCCATCCCTCTTTACAATCTTACAATAAAATTGCACACAAACATTCAATTGTATCTACCATGTTCTCAGATGTTTGTGATACCTGTGATTTTTCTAAACAAAGAAAGTTACCTTTCTTATTGAGTTTTTCTGTTTATGATTCTATACTTGATATTGTTCATGTAGACATTTCGGGTCCTTATGAAACCCCTTCATTACATGGTCATAGATACTTCTTAACTATTGTTGATGATAAATCTAGATTCACTTGGTTAAGATTGGTGAAAACAAAGTCAGAAGCAAGAATGTATTTAATCAATTTTGTCAATCTTGTTGAGACACAACTCTCTCTAAAAATCAAAACAATAAGGTCTGATAATGGCCAAGAATTCCTCTTCAAGTCATTCTATGAGTCCGAAGGAATATTACATCACCTAACTTGTGTTGAATCACCACATCAGAGTGGCATTATTGAAAGAAAATATCAGCATATTCTAAACATAGCTCGGGCACTAATGTTTTAGTCCAATCTTCCCATACCATTCTAGTCCTAAAATGACCAACAAGCAATCCATCTAATCAATTTAATTCCTTCTATAGTCCTTAAAAATGAATCACCTTTCTTTGTTCTCTATAACAAATAACATGATCTTTCCTATCTTAGAGTATTTGGTTCACCGTGTTATGCCTCCACACTAGTAGCTAGCAGAAAAAAGTTTCAACCTACAGCAAGAAAATGCATGTTCCTAGGTTACAAATTTAGAGTCAAAGGATTTATCTTATATGATCTGAATAACAGAGAAATTTTCACATCATGAAGTGTGATATTCTATGAGAACATTTTTCCCTTTCCTAAAACCACTCGACCTGACTCTCCTCCCTCAGTTTTCCATCATGCTTACCAAACACTATAACCATTGCTCCTAATCCTACACCTCAAATACACAATCATGCACATGATCCTAATCACGCACCTCAACCTATGCAAAAACTTGCAATGTCTCACCCTGCACCTCAACCTATGCCTACAACATCAACTAGGCAAAGAAATCCTCCCAATTATCTCAGGGATTACCACTGCAACATAGCTCATTCACAGCTGCCAGCAGGTCAATCATTAGGTACTTCTTACCCTTTATCTCATTTCCTATCCATTAATCATCTCTCATCTACCTATAGATCATATTCACTATCACTAACCATAATTCCAGAACAAAAAATCTATAAACAAGCAGTTAGGCATGAGTGTTGGCTATAACAGCCTTGCTTTTATGATTGTGTTTTACGTATGATGACGAGGTTTAAGACTTGGATTAGGGTTATAATATGTTGATTAAGGTCTAGGAACCTTTGCATGGAAAGTACGCAACCAACCGGAGTGAAATCGGATGTAAAAGTAATCTAGGGTTTCCCTTATATGGCTTAAAAGGCTTAATTGTGTGAAAAAATTTGAGTTTAAGGAATATTTTAAGCATATTTGGGAGTTTGGTATTGTTCCTTAAGTATGGAGGAATCCATATCTCAATTTTAGGATCAATCGGACGTAAAACAGACTCAGAATGCGACGAAACATGAAAGTGTGTTTTCTTGTCAATGGTCAACGCTCAAGTGTGGAGGTCAACCAGACCAGATCTGGCGTTGACTCCATGTGGCATAAGATGACCCATGCGGGTCAATCTGATTGGTTGCATGCGCGGTGGCGCTACCTACCTCCAACGCTCAAGTGTGGAGGATCCCACGCTCAAGCGTGGACACACTCAAGCATGGATCTTCCCACGTTCAAGCGTTGAGTGTGCTGAGAAGAAAAAATATATAAGTGCACGAGAGGTAACTTAAGTTACCTCTGTCTAAAAGAGCAGAGGGTGAGAGGTAGAGAGAAAAGTTAGAGAGAGAGAGCTTCGGGTCGAGAGTTGGAGCAATCCGACCATTCTGAAAAAATTCCTAGTACGTTGTTGTGATTGTGGCAACGACGTCTTCTCAACCCTAACTTCCTTTTCTTCTCTAAGATAAGGTAATCTATACCCTTTTTATGTCGAAATGCCGTCGGCGACGGTATTACAGTTATCTTTCGTTTCATCTATCGGTTTTCAATTCCGACTTCAGTTTAGGGTTACTTATGACGTACGCTTCATAATGTGGTGGTCAAGTGAATTTTCGGAGGCCCGGGGAACCTAGAACTGTGCGTGGAAGAATTGAGAGGAAATGAGGAGGGCTCGTTTCATTACGTTTAGGTTATCCTACAACTTGTCAGGTGGGGGAACGAAGCCATCTGACATCGGAAATGGCTAAGTGACATTTATTACAATAGTTGTGTAGGGCGACCTAAACCCTACTAGGGAGTGAGTAAAGGACAATATTAATATCACACTGGAGATTACTTAGTGGTACCAATGATGATATTGATATTGTAGGTTTATCGCCGTTAGGTTAAAAATAGTATTCGAGGTTGCATCGTTTGTCTGTTTGATTGTTCATAGAATGTTGTTTGAAATATAATGGTTTGCCTGAATTTATTGTGTTTATTTTATTATTGGATTATACATATTTTATTTTAATATTTTTTAGATGCTTGAAAATAATATCATGGTTGGTGACTATTATTGTGTTTAAGAGATTTCTAGGAGTTGATACATGATGAGTTATGGTGATGTATATTGGGGTACATGACATATGTTTTCAGAGGTGCCTAACCGAGATAATTATTGTGGTAACTTGATGAGATTGATGATATATGATTGTGGAGGTTATTTATGAGATAGTGATGAGAGGTTAAGGCACTAGGGTATGACTCGAGATATGTTAGTGATATTATTCATATGCATGGTGTGTATTCACAAGATTTGGAGTCCTCGCGGGATCGTCCCAGTTTATTTGTGGGGTTGCAGCTATAGTTTCATTGCATTGCATGACCACCCTCACGAGAGAACCGGGGTGCGCATTGGCGGGAGACGTGCGACTATAGTGCCATTGCTTTGCATGGGCATTCTCACCGTGGATGAGAATGTGCACTGGGTTTAGGGGTCGTGTCGCTTGGACGATTGACTGAGCATATGAGGGATATTTATATCCAGATTAGTGGCAGCCACATTATCACACGCATTCATTTGCATCATGGTGAAGGGTAGTGGAAAATAATATGTTTCGAGGATGGTTGCATATATATATATATATATATATATATATATACAGATATGTGGAGATGCTTATTTTGTGTGTTGTTATTGAGTAAATGTTACGAATCCTTTTCCCATTTGATATTAGATAGTTTCTTATCCCCGTTTTCCTTTCTGTTGTGTTTGCTTTTCTATCAATAAACCTATAGACCCGGAGTATACGGATGGTTCACTGGGGGCATCAATGGATGGAGGCTCCGGCACTGACGGGGACCTTTGAGTTTGATTTCATATATGAAAACGAGTGGCTTGTGGACCCAGTCACTTGTTTCATTGTGTATATGGGTCCTATGTCGATGACGACTGGCATGGGGAATGGAGCACCGTTCGGTATTGTCGGGACCTTTAGAGTGTGCCAAACCTTCCCATTCCCTATCGGGTTCCCAGCAGCACCGATTCCACAGATGCCATAGATGCCTGAGATTGTACCTGTTCTAGTTCCAGTGCCAGATCCTATAGCCGCACCAGCACCGGTACCTGTTATTGCACCCGCACAGGAAGATGATCAGGTGGTTCTTGATGTAGATCACATGCTTGCCCCAGAAGTTCCACAGATGGCAGATATTAGACCAGGTCTTTCTGAGTCCTCCATACTATCATCTAGGAATAGCTTGGCATACAGACGATTGTTTCATAGGACTTATGGGAGGAGCTCTTCTAGCAGCAACAGAGGAGTTGAGGGACCATCCAGACCCAGGGGTGACAGAGAGGGTAGTATTAGTCGTATGTGATAGTATCGACCAGTGCAATCCAGTTAGGTGTACATAGGTGTTTGTGTTTGTGCTATCCAAGCACTGCATCAACGTATGATAAGGATTTGCACTTCCCTAAAAATTCATCTCCCGTTCGATGACGTTCTTAGATCTATGTTGTTACGGTTGTACTCGCTGGGAATGAAACTAACGAAAATCTGCGGTGCCCCTGATCCCTCCTTCTTTTTCTTTTGTTACCATCCTTTATATAATGTACATAGTCAGCGCATTAGGTTTGTTATCTTCTTTCTTTCTTTTAAAAAGAACCTAGAGTAATCATGCGTCCATGTAGCCTTTATTTATATATATATATATATATTAATTCTCTTTTTTTATATATATATTTATTTTAATTTAATATTTCTTTGTATTCACTAACCAATTCTAATAAATTTTATACTAATAAATTCTCACCACTAAACCTCTTAATCATATTTTATTTTCATTATATCATTTTTATTATTATTATTTATTTATTTTTTTACATAACTTAATCCTTTTTCTAAAAAATTAATTGTATTAGAATTTTAGGATGTTACACTTATGAGGGCAATCTGGGGACCATGACTTTTAGAGGTCTAGACCCGTCCCAACTCTCACTAATAGAGCAGACCTAGTGGCCAACCTGTTTAGAGTCCTAACCTTAAGGCGTGTCCATCCTTAGGTTTTACCTGGCTCAGGACAAAAGGGGGCGTACTTTTCTTTCCTCTCTCTATTATCATAAGCATAAATTGTCATGCACACTCATTGTGAATATTCACAAAACTAGGGGCATCACGTTGCTGCCTCAAACCTGAATGACATATTCGAATATTATTGCACATCTAATAGGTGCTATGTCATAATGAAGGTGATGCATACCCATCAAGGTTTTCAACTCCGTTGGGTCCCCTACAACATGAATCATGCAAGATACATTTGCTTCGCTATACTCATTTTTTTTTCGTTGTGTCTCTTTGTTGGAAGATTTTGGTATTCACCTTATAGCAAGAACATGGAAAAGTTTGGTTCAGAAAAGAGTACTAGCAACGTGAGTTGTCCCAAGAAAAATATCAAGATCGATGTGACACTCAATGACGTGAAGAGGTTATGTGAACTCAGTGAGTAAATGCCAGAAAAAGCACGCTCAGACTTTGCCAGCAAGTATGGTAGAATACTAGACCTGTTGCGTGTTCTAGTGGAAGCTCCCGCTCTGAGTGCATTGGCCCAATATTGGAACTCAACTTTGAGGTGTTTTGAATTGCCTAACTTGGACATCACTCCAACCATGGAAGAGTATGCTTATATGCTAAGACTGCCCATTCAAAAGAAGACTCGCTTCTACATGTATTATGGCCAATATGTAACAGATTGGAAGATAGCAAGCCTGTTGGAGCTTCAACCAGAACAGATAGAGAAAACAGAAAAGGGAATCACCAAAGGGTTGAAGAGGCGATTTTTGGAGGTGTATCTCAACAAGCTGGACCAGTAACAACGATGGGTTACTTTCAACAAAGTACTAACCCTCGTGATATATGGGTTGGTGCTCTTTCCTTTTGTACCAGATCTGATTGATCAGTCAGCCGTGGATGTTTTTTATAGGATCGAAGAATATGGTGTGAACCCGGTCCCTGCTATCTTAGCTTAAACTTTCCTCTCCCTACAAGTTTGTCATCGGAATCAACAAGGGAAAATGCGATGTTGTGCATCAGTATTGTACGTTTGGATCATGACTCACTTGTACGCTCGTGATAAATTTGATAGAACAGACGACCCGCTGAAAGGGTTCACTCGCATGCAACTAAAGCCACGTAAGCTATAAGAGTGGAAACAGGAGTTTGATCAGACCGACTTGCGGTCGTTTAGTTGGACGTGCCCATGGTATAACGGAGATTCAGTTGTATTCAGCTGTGGAAGTTTGTCAAATGTTCCATTGATGGGTCCCCGAGGTTGTGTATCATTCTCACCAGCTTTGGTAATGCGTCAACTCAAGTGGACACAGGATGAACCCCCCAAAGAGCTGCTCGATGGGATATTCTTCCTATACCAAGAAGGTGAAGGCATCAAAAGTTAAACGATGGCAGTAAGGTCAGCATGGAATGATATTCATATAAAAGGGTCGGAGGAATTAGGAAGGCGAGTCATAGCTCACACAAAAAGATATGAAGCATGGAGAGAAGCAAGAAAAGGTTTTCCTCCAAGACCCGCATCCCCTCTCCGTAAGGAAAATAATCCTTTAGCCAAAGATCAAATGCTGAAAGAGATCGAAGTTTTAAAAGCTCAAATGAGGGTTTTTGATGAGAAAGACCAAGCTGCCGAAGTAACCATTATCACGCTCCGAAGACAAGTGCAGAAGCTGAGTTTACAAATTGAGCATTTGAAGGATGAATGCGCCAATGCCCATGAAGCCCCGATTCGTATAAAAAGGGCAAGAAAAGACAGAGAAGCGGAAATTCAGGGGCTGCTGACAAAAATAGGATGTCAAGAGAAGATGCTTGTCAAACTACAGAAAAGGAAAGAAGAGCTTGAGACAAGTATAGGAATTCACGCTGAAACGATACATGTACTAGAGGAGAGGGTTGAATCCCTGCAGGAATCATTAGCGCAAACGGGAGTGTACTCTGACCGAGGGTGGGACGAAGAAGCCAAGTATCGCGAGCTATTAGCGGAAGTCAACTGAGAGAAATTTGGCTCAGAAACAAGATAAAAAAACTATGAAAGGGTTGAAGCTCAACGTCACGCAGAATGGGTAAAGGGATGGAAATTGGTGGTGAAAGATGTAATGAATAAGAAGGAAGCATGGAAGAGAAAGTACGAGGACATGATGGATAAGCTCCAATATCACACTTCCCAGCTGGTGGAGCGATTTGAAGAGGCATTCGTCCATATGCATGTGAACCATTTCCTTCAACTTCCACCGAAGGTGACCGAGTTCTTCAATCATTTTGGGAAACTTGCCAGAGGATTCAGGAAAAAGAAGATGAGGCTCTTAACATAGAAATTTGTAGACCTCAGAGAAAGATGGAAATCATCAATGTACTACTTTTATTGTGATCAAAGACTCACAATTTGTATCCGAACATTTATAATGAAAGGGAAGTTTTCATCCATGACTGTCGAGCGTTTTTTAGATGATATCTATCGAGGAGTGTGTTCTCCCTTAGATACGTCATCAACTATATTTTTACCATAAAAATGACGTGTTTTCTGTGTAAAAATAAGGACGTTGCTAGTACGGGTGTGGCCTATCGAGGAGTAAATTCTCCCTTGGACTTGACACCAACTACATTCAAACTAGAGGGAACCATACCACTAGATTTGATTGCAGGATGAGTTTTCTTGCTATAGGTGTATACGATAGTCTTCCGGAGAATACCCTCACGATCGAATAAAAGATGATAACATGCATGCATGCACACACACAAAATTTTGGATTGACTAATGAGTTTTTCTTATTTACTTCACAGAGTCGCGTCCTTTTGAGGATTCGGGAACCATTACGTGACCTAGGAAAGGTAATACCAACCAAACCCGAGTTCACGATACCAGATCTTGGACCAGGATGGCTGCCAATGCGTTTGAGGAAGGAAGAAATCTATCTCCCTGCTAGCAATTAAGTTCTCAACAATTGGACCGTTTATTGATGTTATTTCCATGAAGTAATTATCTTATTGTACTAATTATGATGAACTGATGTTTACTTTCTTTGGGACATGAATGAAAATGTAGAACTTTGTCTGATGTTTTCCTTTTGATTCCATCGTTTCTTTTCTCTCTTTCATTTATTTATTTTGTTTAAGCTTTTTTGTCATAAATAAAATCCTTTCTTATACCTCTCCTATTCCTGACTTTCTCTTCCAGGAATGCTTCTTCCACTAAAGATTTACCTCAGGAGAGGAACTTTGAAAGTTCATTTATTGATTCCCTCACGGTCGCTGATGAATACAATCTTGAATCCGATGAGGAGGAAGAAGACATTGAAGAATTCATAAAAGTGGTGAAACAGTCAGATGAAGGGATTAGCTCGAATGATGAGGTTGCAGAAGTGATCAATACGGGAACCGAGGAAGATAAGAAGGAGTTGAAAATAGTGGATAACCTAGAGCGAGAAGAAATGGTCGCACTTATCAAAGAATATCTGGATGTTTTTGCATGGTCCTAAAGAGATATGTGATCAGCCTCTGGCTCATCTAGTTTTATGGCTAGTATGACCAGGGTTTTGTGCAAATTATATCCTATTTTCACCCAAATTAGATTAGATTGTCCTCAAGCAAGGTTTTGAGTCTCTAAAGTAGTTTTAGGTTAATTTAGCCAGTTTTGAGTCAAATAATGCACTTATAGCTGTGTCTTTGTTTTCAGGTTAAGTTGGAAGTCAAGAGAATAAAGAAACAGGGGATTCACCTCGCGAGAGTATTCTCGCCTCGCGAACCAGAAAGCCAGCAGAACAGTGAAAATGTCATCCTCTCTGGTTCGCCCCGCGACTACTCCTCTCGCCTCGCGACCCTGAAGGCTGACTGTTCCAGGAAAATGCAAGGTTTCTGTGTAGCCTCGCGAACACTTGACTCGCCTCGCGAGTAATCCAACCCTGGAAGACCAGAAGCTATCACGGTTTAACCATGCTGAAGGTCACGGCTGTGACAGTTTGGAATTTGAAGAGTCTCGCCTCGCGAGTAGTCCTTCGCCCTGCGAGAAGACCAAAACGTTGCTGACTTTTCACAATATTCGCCTCGCGAAGGTGTGCTCGCCTCGCGAGTGGACTTAATTTCTGAATAGTATAAATTGTCATTCTGAACAGCTTGGAAGAACTTTTGCTTCTCCATTGTTCTGTTTACATATTTTTTTGTGTGTTTTCGTTTTTTCATGGAGAACTAAGTTTCTAGGATTAATCTATTGTAATCGATTTCCACTACACTTGAGGTTCTTGTATTTCCTGTTTTGTATGCTTTTCCCTTTTCAATGCCATGCTTTATATTTCTGTTTTCTTAATTCAGGAGTATATTGTGTTGTGTTGATTTATTTTAGATGATATTATGTTCCTATAATTAATCGCGTCAGCTTAATTCGCGTGTGTACGTTTCGTGTTCGCTTAGTTCACGAAGGGCTTAACCCCGTTTGCTTAATTCAGGAATAGGGACATGTATCTGTAGTAGTGGTCTCGCTTGTAAATTGTTGCTACAACCGGGAGGGGATTAGAATCTGCTTAGGGCTTGGAAATTGCATGAACCTATGATAGTTGGGAAATCGAGAACAATAGATTAATCGTTTTTAGCTATTTGACAATCTCTTTGAATTGCCTTGTTTCATTGCTCTGTTATTATTTTGTTTTCTTATTTGCATCCCAATCCACCCCCCCCCCCCCAAAACTGATATTTGTGATAAATAACACTTTAAGAGTCCTTGTGAGACGACATCCGAGTTGTCGCCCTAAACTACAGTTTTAAAACCCGCTCGTTATTTTTGGCGCGTGCGCGACAGCGCGACCAAAAAATTGGCGCCGTTGCCGGGGACTCTTGGTTGTTATTCTTCACATTTTATTTTTCTTTTCTTTTTTTTCTTTTATTTTCGTTTTTGTTTTGAATTGGTCTGGCTACTAGGTCTAATTGCCCTGAATTGTGTGATTTTGATCCTGAAATTGAAAGAACACTGCACACACGCCGTACAGAATTTCGGGCTAGCACTAGTAGTCATTCTAATTCTAAAACTGTTTTTGAAAACATGGGAGATCAAAGGACATTAAGACAGCTTGTTGACCCTGATGTAAATTACAATGGCTTGTGTATTTCATATCCTGGTGCTGATACTCCTTTTGAACTAAAATCTGGTTTCATTCACTTGTTGCCAAAGTTTAATGGTCTTGCAGGTGAGGATCCACACAAGCACTTGAAGGAATTCCAAGTTGTCTGCTCCACAACCTCGAGATCAAAGGGAGTAACTGAGGATAGCATCAAGCTGAAAGCTTTTCCGTTCTCACTCCAGGGAGCTGCAAAAGATTGGCTGTTATATCTTGAGCCGAACTCTATCACCACCTAGAATGATTTGAAGAGGGTTTTCTTAGAGAGATATTTTCCTACTTCCAGAGCTGCGTCAATAAGGAAAGAAATATGTGGCATCAGGCAAGGGAATGAGTCGTTGGCTGAATATTGGGAAAGATTCAAGCATTTGGTATCCAGTTGCCCCCAGCATCAGATTTCTGAACAACTTCTTATCCAGTACTTTTATGAAGGGTTACTGCCGATGGATAGGAATCTTTTGGATGCTGCTAGTGGGGGAGCACTTGTTGATAAGACCCCAGCTGCTGCCAAGCAACTCATTGAGAATATGTCACTGAATTCCTAGCAGTTTACTACCAGGAGAAATTCTGTTGAGACAAGAGGTGTGCATGAGGTCCATAATCCTTCTTCCAACCAGGTCCTTGAGAATAGATTGGATGAGCTCACTTCTTTTGTAAGGCAATTGGCAATAGATCGGGTTCAGCCTACAAGGTTGTGTAGCATGTGCAACTCTCCTGAGCACCCTTATGATGCATGCCCTATTCCGAAGGAAGAGTTCATCACTGATTTGTCTCAGGCTTATGCAGTTCATCCCTATAATCAAGGAAACGGTCAGAATCGGTACAGTACTCCAGACCTCCCCATGAATAGGTACCATCCAAACTGGAGGAATCATCCTAATCTGCGGTATGGGAACTCATCCCAACAACAACCGATGGCAGCACCTCAGAATCCTCCTCAAGTGACCTCTTCTGCACCTTCTGGACCTTCACTGGAGGACATGTTCAAGCAAATGACATCACAATTGACTTCACAAATGAATGCACAAATGACTACACTTTTCCAGCAGCAAATTGGACAGTTCCAGGCACAGTTCCAGGCCTCACAGGCACAGTATCAGCAGCGAACAGATGCTAGCATTCAAGATTTGAGGACACAGATTGGACAGCTGGCCACATCCATGAATAACATACAGCAAGCTCAAGGGACAACCCAGCTGCCGGCACAAACAGTGATAAATCCCAATGTCTCCGATCCTAATGTGAGTGCTATTTCTCTGAGATCTGGAAAAGTTATTGAGGCCACCTCTGGAAAGGATGAAGAAACTATTGAGGTAACTCCTGAGCCTTCAGTCGATGTTGAAGCTGAGAAAGTGTACAGAACACCAATCCCATTCCCACACAGATTGCAGAATAATAAGAAAATTGGTGGTGAAGACAAGGAAAGGGAGATTTTATATGTGTTCAGAAAGGTAGCTGTGAATATTCCCCTTTTAGATGTGATCAAGCAGGTGCCCAAGTATGCGAAATTTCTCAAGGATCTATGCACCAATAAGAGTAAGTTGAAGAATAATGAGAGGGTTGATTTGGGAAGAAATGTTTCAGCTCTTATCCAGTCTAGGTCTGCATCAGAAAGAGTTGTTGTTTTAGCCCCTACTCAGGCATTACCACAAAAGTGCAAGGATCCGGGCACATTTACTATTCCATGCACTATTGGGGATAGGAAATTTGAAAATTGCATGCTGGATTTGGGAGCCTCCATAAATGTCATGCCCACTTCTATTTTCAATAACCTTGATCTTGGGCCCTTGCAGTATACAGGTCTCACCATCCAGTTGGCCAACAGGACCAGTACCCGCCCCATGGGAATGGTAGAAGATGTGCTGGTGCAAGTTGATGAGCTAATTTTCCCTGCTGACTTCTACATACTGGACATGGCAGGAGAGACAAATTCCAGTAGATCACCAATCATCCTGGGCAGACCATTCATGAAGACAGCTAAGACTAAGATTGATGTTGATGATGGGACCATGTCTATGGAGTTTGGGGATATTGTGGCAAAGTTCAACATCTTTGATGCTGTGAAACATCCAGTGGAAGAGCACTCCGTTTTCCACATAGAGCTGCTTTCTGAGACTATTGAGGACACCCATGAGGACTTGTTTTCTAATTTTCCATTTATTTCTGGCTTTGATGATATTTCTTCATGTCCTGATTGTACTAACACTAACCATTGTGTGGTTTGTGCTGAAATTAATGCATGTTTAGCAGGTGATGGATTTGTCAGTGCAGTGAATGAGGAACATGTAGAAGATGAAGCAGCGCCGGAGACCCTCCCTACCTATCTGCCACCTCCCCCTGCGAAACCACCAGAGGGACTAGATTGTGCACCATGGCCAGTTAAAGGGGTTGAACCCCAATTTTATTGGGAGGACTTTGTTGAGGCAGCGGTCGTCTTTGACCCAAGAGGAAGTGATGAGTCCGCCGCATTGAGCAAGGTCACCATCATTGTCAAGTGTTTACTCATATATCAAGGCTGCAAGTTATGGGACCATGGAATGAACTCTATCTCTTTGGCCTTATGCTACAAGCAATGGGATCCAGGTGGCAGCTCCCGCCTACACTGACACTTGATCAGGGAGTACCCTTTCCTTTCCCTCACTCTGATTTGATAGTTCTTTTGTTCATTGGGGACAATGCATGTTTTAAGTGTGGGGGAGGGAACTAGTTGTAGTTTTGTTCATCTTGTTTTTTTTTATTTTAATAAAGCTCCTGAATAATTTGAGAAGCTCAAGAGTTGTGTTGAGTCTTTTGTTGGCAAGTTTGATGGATTTTGATTGATTTTGCACAGATTAATTGCATGATTGATGTGATGATTCCCCCTAGGCTGAATAAATTTTTTGTTTTGAAAAGTGATCCCCATGTGATTGAAAACTGAACTTTGAGATTTTGTTGTGATGACATGATTTATGATAAGTTTGGGGTGATAGGGAGCACACACTAGGGATAGAATCTCTGTCAAACAATTTGCATGAATGTCCAGGTGAGGTTTTGAGCCTCCAACATGTTTTTAACTGTGTGAAATCGCTTTCAAGTTGCACTTTCCCGAATTTGCTTGAGTCTCTTTTTGGTTTGCATGATTATGTGTTTGCTTCATATGATTTAGGCATTTTCTTTGTAAATAACTACTTAGCCTAAAAATAATCCATCCCTAATGCATGCTTCCTTAGTTAGTCCCATTGAGCCTGATTAGCTGTTAATTCTTGATGACCTAATGTTATGAGCTAAAATCTGGAAAACCATGTTAACCCGATCTTAGGATTAGGAGAGCATGGAATCTTAGAAAGAGAATGGGTGCAAGAAACTAAGTTTGGGGTGGCTGCAAGGTGTAATATGTTGTTTGGGATTGAAAAAAAAATACAATAAAAAGGTTGGAGCCAAGGGCTTGTAAAAAAAATATATAAAAAAAAGTGTAAAAATGTTTAAAAAAATAAAAGTATTAGAAAAAAAAAGAAATGGCTGTAGTCACCCAAGGCAAAAAGATGAATGAGAAAAGGAACTTGAGTGGAATTCCAATGTTTTGAAGTGTTTCATGCTTTCTTAGTTCCTAGGGTCTTCAGCCTAGTACCTTTGTATATCCTACCCTTAACCAGGCCCCATTACAACCCATAAAAGACCTTTTGATGTTGCTTGCATGTTTTCTGTGGGAATCATTGGGAGATGAAAATCAAATTTATGGGAAGTGTTCTTGAAAAGTGAAATTGAGTGCAATGTTGATAGCCTGACACAAAATGAGCGATTGAGTGAAACACAAATTTCCCTTGTGAGGAAGGCAGTTGTTTGAATTTGGTGATATCCCTCTTGTGTGTAACTTGGATCCCCTGCTTAGATTAATGATTGTTTGAATGATGAAATTCTCAAATGTTTAAAGTAAATGAATGTGGGGATTGATTTGTTTGAAAGGGGGGAACATTGAAGGAAAAATTGTTTTGATGTATTGCTTGAATTTGTGCAAGGTTGATTGAATCTTTTAAGCTTGCCAGGTCTTGAGTTTTTTTTTTATTTTTGAGTCTTAGTTTGCTTGGGGACAAGCAAAGTTTAAGTTTGGGGTATTTTGATCAGCCTCTGGCTCATCTAGTTTTATGGCTAGTATGACCAGGGTTTTTTGCAAATTATATCCTATTTTCACCCAAATTAGATTAGATTGTCCTCAAGCAAGGTTTTGAGTCTCTAAAGTAGTTTTAGGTTAATTTAGCCAGTTTTGAGTCAAATAATGCACTTATAGCTGTGTCTTTGTTTTCAGGTTAAGTTGGAAGTCAAGAGAATAAAGAAACAGGGGATTCGCCTCGCGAGAGTATTCTCGCCTCGCGAACCAGAAAGCCAGCAGAACAGTGAAAATGTCATCCTCTCTGGTTCGCCCCGCGACTACTCCTCTCGTCTCGCGACCCTGAAGGCTGATTGTTCCAGGAAAATGCAAGGTTTTTGTGTCGCCTCGCGAACACTTGACTCGCCTCGCGAGTAATCCAACCCTGGAAGACCAGAAGCTATCACGGTTTAACCATGCTGAAGGTCACGGCTGTGATAGTTTGGAATTTGAAGAGTCTCGCCTCGCGAGTATTCCTTCGCCCCGCGAGAAGACCAAAACGTTGCTGACTTTTCACAATATTCGCCTCGCGAAGGTGTGCTCGCCTCGCGAGTGGACTTAATTTCTGAATAGTATAAATTGTCATTCTGAACAGCTTGGAAGAACTTTTGCTTCTCCATTGTTCTGTTTACATATTTTTTTTTGTGTTTTCATTTTTTCATGGAGAACTAAGTTTCTAGGATTAATCTATTGTAATCGATTTCCACTACACTTGAGGTTCTTGTATTTCCTGTTTTGTATGCTTTTCCCTTTTCAATGCCATGCTTTATATTTCTGTTTGCTTAATTCAGGAGTATATTGTGTTGTGTTGATTTATTTTCGGTGATATTATGTTCCTATAATTAATCGCGTCTGCTTAATTCGCGTGTGTACGTTTCGTGTTCGCTTAGTTCACGAAGGGCTTAACCCCGTTTGCTTAATTCGGGAATAGGGACATGTATCTGTAGTAGTGGTTTCGCTTGTAAATTGTTGCTACAACCGGGAGGGGATTAGAATCTACTTAGGGCTTGGAAATTGCATGAACCTATGATAGTTGGGAAATCGAGAACAATAGATTAATCGTTTTTAGCTATTTGACAATCTCTTTGAATTGCCTTGTTTCATTGCTCTGTTATTATTTTGTTTTCTTATTTGCATCCCAATCCAAACCACCCCCAAAACTGATTTTTGTGATAAATAACACTTTAAGAGTCCTTGTGAGACGACATCCGAGTTGTTGCCCTAAACTACAGTTTTAAAACCCGCTCGTTCTTTTTGGCGCGTGCGCGACAGCGCGACCAATATGCCAGGTTTAGATCCTGAGATAGCAACGCATAAAATTCCCTTATACCCAGACGTGGCTCCAAAGAATCAAAAATTAAGGAGAATGCATCCTGAGATGTCACTGAAAATCAAGGAAGAAGTGACCAAGCAATTGGAGGTTGGCTTTCTGGAAGTAGCTAGACACCCGGAATGGATAGCTAATATTGTTCCGGTACCAAAGAAGGATGGAAGGGTCAGAATGTGCGTGGACTACCGAGACTTGAATATATCCAGTCCAAAGGATGATTTCCCCTACCTCATATTGATGTCCTTGTAGACAGTACAGCCAGAAGTCACAGGTTTTCTTTCGTGGACGGGTATTCTGGGTACAATTAGATCCTCATGGACAATGAAGATAAAGAAAAGACAACTTTTATCACTCTTTGGGGAACTTTTTGTTACAAAGTGACGCCTTCCGGATTAAAGAACGCTGGGGCCACTTACCAACGTGCTATGGTGGCATTGTTCCATGATATGATGCATAAGGAGGTAGAGGTATACGTCGATGATATAATGGCCAAGTCCAAGGAAGGAGAAAGCCATGTGGCAGTTTTGAGAAAGCTGTTCGAGCGACTAAGGAAATACAAGTTGCGCCTCAACCCTGCAAAATGTACTTTCAGTGCATCCGCAGGGAACTTACTTGGCTTTGTTGTCAATAGAGAAGGAATAAAGGTGGACCCTAACAAGGTGGAGGCAATACGTGACATGCCAGCACCTAAGAACAAGCGAGAAATAAGGGGTTTTCTTGGAAGATTGAACTATATTGCGCGCTTCATTGCAAATCTGACTAGCACGTGTGAACCAATCTTCAAACTCCTCAAGAAGAATAATCCAGAAAGATGGGATGATGACTGTCAAGAAGCATTTGATAAGATAAAGGCATATCTACTGAATCCCCCAGTGTTGGTACCACCTACCCAAGGTCGTCCATTATTACTCTATCTCGCCATATTGTCAACCTCAATGGGGGCAATGCTGGGACAACATGATGAATCTGGCAGGAAGGAGCAGGCAATTTACTATCTGAGTAAGAAGTTTAACGCCTGTGAAGCTCGTTATATGGCAATCGAGAAGACTTGTTGTGCACTAGTATGGACTTCCAAGAAACTTAGACAGTATATGTTCTATCACACCACTTGGCTAATTTCTCGAATGGATCCTTTGAAGTATATCTTCGAAAGTCCTTATATCTCCTTAAGGGTTTCGAAGTGGCAGCTGATATTGTCAGAATTTGACATCAAATATGTGACTCATAAGTCCATCAAAAGAAGTGTGATTGCTGACCATTTGGCAGAGAATCCTCATGAGGATCGATGGCCTGTCAATTCTGAGTTTCCAGATGGAGAGGTAATGTCCCTTGAGGAAGACGAAGAACAGGAAGATGTGTGAAAAATGTATTTTGATGGAGCAGTCAATATGCATGGCAGTGGTATAGGAGCAGTGGTTGTCTCACCAAATGGCAAGCAATACCCGATGGCCGTAAAACTAAAATTCGAATGTACAAATAATATTGCAGAATACGAGGCATGTGCCGGTGGACTGCAAATGGCACTTGAACTAGGTATAAAGCAGTTGAAAGTCTTCGGGGATTCAGCTTTAATCATTTACCAAGTCAATGGTGAATGGCAGACCAAGGACTCCAAGTTGATTCCGTATCAGAAATACTTGACTCAGTTGATTACAAAGTTCGACGAGATTACTTTCTCGCATTTAAGTCGAGACAAGAATCAATTTGCTGATGCTTTAGCCACACTAGCTGCCATGACCAAGCTGGATATCCATGTCAATGTCCAACCCATCCAGATTAGAATGCAAGATGAACCGGCGTACTGTGCTCATGTGGAAGGAGAACCTGATGGTAAGCCTTGGTATCATGATATCAAGCGATATATTCAGACCAAGGAATACCCGGTAGAGGCGAGCGAAGTAAATAAAAAGACCATCCGAAGACTGGCCATGGCCTTTTTCTTAAACAAGGAAGTCTTGTACAAAAGAGGATATGATGGTACCCTACTCAGATGTGTGGATGCTCGCGAAGCTAAATGGATCATGATTGAAGTTCATGAAGGAATCTGTGGGACCCATGCCAATGGTCACATGATGGCTAGGAAGATCTTGAGAAGTGGCTATTATTGGTCTACTATGGAATCAGATTGCATGGAGCATGTTCATAAATGCCAAAAATGCCAGATGCATGCAGACCGGGTTAATGCACCTGCATTTCCACTGCACAGTTTAGCATCCCCATGGCCTTTTTCGATGTGGGGAATAGACGTCATCGGTCCCATTAATCCCAAGGCTTCCAATGGTCATCGTTTCATTTTGGTGGCAATAGACTATTTCACTAAATGGGTAGAAGCTGCTTCATATGCCAGCATAACTCAAAGGGTGTTTCTCAAATTCCTCAGAAAGGACATTGTCTGTAGATACGGTATCCCAGAGAAGATAATCACAGATAATGCTGCCAATCTTAATGGTACCGAGATTCAAAAGTTTTGCGATGGTCTCAAAATCAAACACCACAATTTGGCTCCTTATAGGCCTCAAATGAATGGTGCAGTTGCGGCAGCAAACAAAAATGTCAAGAAGATTGGTTGTAAACTATAAGGACTGGCACGAAATGCTGCCATATGCTCTACATGCTTATCGGACTAATATACGATCAAGCACTAGGGCAACCCCTTTCTCTCTGGTGTACGGGATGGAGACTGTCTCACCTATCGAAGTAGAACTCCCTTCGCTAAGAGTCTTGATGGAAGCAGACTTAGAAGAATCTGAGTGGGTGAAAACTCGATATGAGCAGTTGAACATGATATAAGAGAAAAGGCTGGCAGCTATTTGTCACGGGCAATTGTATCAAAACAGAATGGCAAGAGCTTTCAATAAAAAGGTTCATCCTAGAGAATTTCGTGCGGGAGACCTGGTGTTAAAGAAAATCCTCCCTAGTCAAGAGGAATCCCGAGGAAAATGGGCACCAAATTATGAAGGCCCTTATATTGTCAAACAAGCGTTCTCGGGAGGTGCTTTGATTCTGCAAAACATGGATGGGGAAGAGCTACCAAGGCCAGTAAAATCTGATGCTGTGAAAAAGTTCTAAGCTTGAAGGCCCTTTAGGTTGAAAACCCGAAAAGGCAGCCTAGGCAAAAGTTAGGGCAAAAGAACAATGAAAACAAAAGGAAAGCGAAGGCCTGCTAGGTTGAAAACCCGAAAGGGCAGCCTAGGCAAAAGTTAGGGCAAAAGAATAATAGAAAAGCAAAGGCCCGCTAGGTTGAAAACCCGAAAGGGCAACCTAGGCAAAAGTTAGGGCAAAGAAACCTTAGGCTGATAACCTGCAAGGGCAGCCTAGGAGGAGAATAGGGTCCAACATTTCTGCAAGCACCCATCATACTGGGGCAATTTTATCCGGTTGAGTATACTGGGGCAAAATTATTAAGGAATGATCGAAGAAGGTGTGTTTGAGGAATCAGACACAGGAGCTAAGATCTGTGTCATCAAAAGGCTGAGGGGAATCAATTAAATTAAAATCAAGGGACCATCACCGGGGTAAATTTTATGTGATTTTCGTAATTTTCTTTGCTTATCTTTGTTTTTTAATCTTCATGATCCCTTTTGTAACTTTGTTCTCATTGTTATTGTCTCTTAACAACCTAAATTCACATATTAAGGCAAGAGGTTTTCTTCCAACACTCCCCTGTCGTGTTCACTCTCATGTCTCAATAAAAGTAAATATAAGTTTAGTGGTATGATTTGATAACTCTAATGGTAGCACCAATGAATGGTTTAAACCAAAAGGGCTCAATACTTCAGATTCAGTGAAAGAGGTAGCATGCACTGGACGACAAAAGAATGATGCAAATAAGCTTACATAACATTCGGGGTTTATCAGATTCTTGGGTGACCAATGTTGTTAAAAGAATGAGTAATGCCTCGTCCCAGAGTGGCCGATGATCAAGGGTTTGGTTGGTCGAAGTTTAAACAGAGAGCAATTGGTTCCTTTGTCCTCAAAAGGAAGGGATTCTCATTTGTTTCAGATCATTGATTATTTATTTTCCAGCTATGAGGCTCACCGCACCTTTATTCTCGAGCTCTAAGGTTCATTACAAGTTTATTTTCGAGCTCTAAGGCTCATTGCATATTTACTTTTCTGTTGGACGAGGAGGTTCCGTCCATTGCATGTTATCTTTTCTATTGGACGAGGAGGTTCCGTCCATTGCATTTACTTTTCTGTTGGACGAAGAGGTTTCGTCCATTGCATTTGCTTTTCTATTGGACGAGGAGGTTCCGTCCATTGCATTTACTTTTCTGTTGGACCGTCCATTGCATTTACTTTTCTGTTGGACGAGGAGGTTCCGTCCATTGCATGTTTACTTTTCTGTTGGACGAGGAGGTTTCGTCCATTGCATTTACTTTTCTGTTGGACGAGGAGGTTCCGTCCATTGCATTTAATTTTCTGTTGGACAGGGAGGTTCCGTCCATTGCATGTTTACTTTTCTGTTGGACGAGGAGGTTCCGTCCATTGCATTTACTTTTCTGTTGGACGAAGAGGTTCCGTCCATTACATTTAATTTTCTGTTGGACGAGGAGGTTCCGTCCATTGCATTTAATTTTCTGTTGGATGAGGGGGTTCCGTCCATTGCATGTTTATTTTCAAGCTCTAAGGCCCGCT
This sequence comes from Sophora flavescens, assembly GCA_030762895.1. Taxonomy (NCBI): domain Eukaryota; kingdom Viridiplantae; phylum Streptophyta; class Magnoliopsida; order Fabales; family Fabaceae; genus Sophora; species Sophora flavescens. The sequence goes on from CM061066.1 coordinate 113,723,753, forward strand.
GCATGCTTAATCTCCTGTAGGACGAGGAGTTTCCGTCCACTACAATTCTGTTTCCAAACGGTAAGGTTTTCTTCTGAGCTCCTCATGTTTTTTTCGTACAAAGTATGTGTTCATTTTCTTTACTTGTTCATTACTACAATACATGAAAAGTCACGACTAGTCATGTCTTCTAGTATGCAACAAGTAAAGAGGGGCAACTGTGAACACCCACTTTTGTCCGTCTTCTTTTTTATTCTAATTTATGATATTATGCTTCAAGGAGACTAAAAATAAAAGTGAAGAGAGAAAGAAGAAAAATAAAACAATAAAGAAAGGAGGGGGCTCATAATTAATTTGCTGTTGGACGAGGTCCAGGCCAGTCCATTGCACTTCCTATGGACGGGATGGTCTCGTCCATTGCTTTGGATTGCTGTTGGACGCGGTCTAGGCCACCCCTTTTAATTTGCTATTGGATGCGGTCCAGGCCAGTCCATCGCACTTGCAGATGGACGGGATGGTCTCGTCCATTGCGTTGGACTTGCTGTTGGACGCATTCCAGGTCAGCCCCTTGGACTGGTTGTTGGACGCAGTCTAGTCCATTGCATTGGACTCACTTGTTGGACGAGGTGGTCCCATCCAGTCCATTGTTTTGAACTTGCTGATGGACGGGGAGGTCCCGTCCATTGCTTGGCACTTGCTGATGGACGGGGTAGTCCCGTCCATTGATTTGCACTTGCTGATGGATGGGGCGGTCCCGTCCATTGCCTTAGACTGACTGTTGGACGCGGTCCAGTCCATTGCATTGGACTCACTTGTTGGACGAGGTGGTCCCGTCCAGTCCATTACTTTGAACTTGCTGATGGACGGGGAGGTCTCGTCCATTGCTTTGCACTTGCTGATGGACGGGGTGGTCCCGTCCATTGCCTTAGACTGGCTGTTGGACGCAGTCCAGTCCATTGCATTGGACTCACTTGTTGGACGAGGTGGTCCCGTCCAGTCCACTACCTTGGACTTGCTGTTGGACGCAGTCCAGTCCATTTCTTTGAATTTGCTGATGGACGGGGAAGTCCCGTCCATTGCTTTGCACTTGCTGATGGATAAGGTGGTCCCATCCATTGCTTTGCACGTGCTGATGGACGGGGTGGTCCCGTCCATTATTTTACACTTGCTGTTGGACGGGGTAGTCCCGTCCATTGCTTTACACTTGCTGATTGACGGGGTGATCTCGTCCATTGCTTTGATGGACGGAGTGGTCCCGTCTATTGCTTTGCACGTGCTGATGGATGGGGTGGTCCCGTCCATTGTTTTACACTTGCTGATGGATGGGGTGATCCCGTCCATTACATTACATTACACTGCACTTGCCAATGGACGGGGTGGTCCCGTCCAGTCATTACACTTGCTGATGGATGGGGTAGTCCCGTCCATTGCTTTGCACCTGCTGTTGGACCCGTCCCGATCCATGCAATTTGCCAATGGACGGGGTGGTCCCGTCCAGTCCTGTCCCTTTTATTTCTGTTGGACGAGGGGGTTCCGTCCACTTCAATTATTTTAATTTCTGTTGGATGAGGAGGTTCCGTCCACTACAATTATCTTTTCTTGTTGGACGAGGAGGTCCGTCTAGTGTATATCTACTTTTGCATATCTAAGTTTCTGTTGGGACGAAGAGATTCCGTCTACTGCAATTTTATTTTCAGGCTGAAGGCTAAAGAATAAAGGAAGAAGAAGGAGAAGATAAGGAAGAAATGACGAAGAAAACAAGGAGAAAAAGACAATCAACAAAAAGGGAAGGAAACTGAGTTACACCTCCTATCCACTTTACATATCAGGCAAGACCTCTTTTCCTCATCTACCCACTGGTCCTTCTTCCTCCTTACCTCTTCCCTCGTTTTAACCTGGTAACCCCACTCCTAACCCTAAAAAGCCATCATACACATCAGACAAAACCCTCCATCTCATTCTCTTTTCAAACACGCAACCTTTAGGATAAATCACCTCCTTTTCTGCTACTCACGCCGCCCCATCTGGACACACGCTATTTCTACTCAAAACCCCTCATCTCTTTCTCTTTTCAAGTGTGCAACCCTCACATCAAATCACCTCCTTTCTGCTATTCATGCCACCCCATCCGGACACACGCTATTTCTGCTCAGAACCCCCCTTTTTTGCACCTCCTTTACCCATTGGGCTTTTCTTCTCTCCTCATCTTTTCCCGCCTTAACCTAGCAGCCCTACTCCTGACCCTAAAAAGCCATCACACCCATCAGACGAAACCTCCCATCTTCTTCTCTTTTCAAGCGTGCAACCCTCACATCAAATCAGCTCCTTTCCGCTGCTGAGAACGGCCCAAGCCTTGGGTTTCGTACAAACCGACCTTAAAGTCAATGGAGAAGAAGCAAGAAGCCTTCCTCCTCCGTCTATAAAAGGAAAGGAAAAAGAGAAGAAAAAGAGGAGGACATTTTTTTTAAGGGGAGAACACTATTCTTGAGAGGAAACGAAAGATCAGAGAAGAGATAGAGAAGAAAGATACAAAGAAAAGAGAAAAGAAAGAGAGATTTTTGTGGTAAAGAAGAGAGATCAGAAGTCTGAGTTTCCTTCTCTCTTCCCTATTATTAGAAGTGGTTAAGAAGGAAGAGCTGAAGGAGCCAGGGAGATTGGATGTAAAGACTTCGATCTTAAAATCTTACCATTGGGAGTAAACAAAATCATTCTTATTCTGCTCCCATTTGGTAATCTTTGTTCTTTTTCGTTGATATTATTAATAAACTTCTCTTGACACTCTTATTTCTCTATGCTTCTGTTCTCTGAATAATTTGGTAAAAAGTTTCATTTCTACGTACCCGTTCCATTTTCAAGAGACAAAAAAAAACTATTTATTCTACATAAAAAATAGAGGATGATCACTTGATTAAAACAACCCTTTTTTTGGGTTGCCCTATGACAAGTGTCATGTTCAACCCTTCAGATTTAGAGGTTGCCCTGTGGACTTACGTGCCATGTTCAACCTCATTTTAGTTTTAATAAAGAGATTCGCAACGGGTAAAACAAATATTTCAAAGTTACTAATAATTTACACAACTAATTTTGGGTAACCATTTGTGGATGTTCCAGGGTGCCGTGGGGTTAAGTCTCCATGCCTTCCCTAGACATAACCGACTCCCAAACCCAAAGCTTTTCTTAAAAGGTTTTCCAACTTCCTTGAAACAAAATAAAGTTGGTGGCGACTCCATGTTTTCTCTTTAAGAAGGAAAGCTAGTTTTTTTTAGGTCGCTACAGGACCTCTTCTAAATCTCATGATTTAAATCCTAAGTTCAACCACTATAGATCCAATACCTAAGTTCACCTCTCGGCTCATCCCTAGATATCTATGACACGCAAATAAACGCGCACCAAATTCACAAGTAATTATAACAATAGGAATTAAATCAAAAGCATAAGAAAATTAATAAATGGAATTTACCAATTCATAAAATGAAACAAGTCTTGGGCATATCCCCAATTCCTAGAAATAGAAAGACTACTCAAGCATTGCCATGGTCATAGCAATCTTAATCAAAAGAAACATAAAAATCCAAAGAGAATGGGAGAAGAAATTGGAGAAGGAGAGAGATCTCAATCCTAAAGTCAATGCCTTCCAAAGAGCAGTCAAGAATCCCTATTTTCGAGCTCTAACAACCTATTTAAATGTTAGGTTAAGAAATTGTCAAAGCCACAAATCAGATAAAAAAAAGATAACAATTATGTTTTTCATCGCGTCACGACCGTGAAGAATTTCATGCCAAGGTCGTGAACGCTACTGACTTTCCAATCTCTCTTCATTCTTTCCTGTCATGGTCGTGACATATTTCATGGCCTGGTTGTGACATAGTTCATGGTCGTGACAGTCATCACCCCCAGACCGTGAACGTTTCTGACTTTTGATAGCTTATTTCCTTTGCTTCTTTTGCGCATAGGCCATGAAGCCTTTCATGCCCAGGTCGTGACAACTTCAACTTTGCATTTTTTTTCCCTCTTCTTTTAAGCTCCATCTTCATGCAAACTCCAAAACAACTTGACTTAAGCATTTTATCAATAATTCCTGCACAAATACACCACAACACCGCCTTATCCATTCCAAAAGGAAAACTAACAAATTACTAAACAAAAATGCCTAATCTACCATGAAAATGCATGCAAAATGATAATGAAATATGATGTGAAATCACACTCATCAACATGTTATATATATATATATATATATATATATATATATATATATATATATATATATATATATATATATATATAGCTCAGCTTGTCGGGGGGCTGACATAATATAAATTAGTTATCCAACTAACTCGGTTAGTTGTATGTTAAGTTAGTTAAGCAATTTGTCATTGCTTCCAACCGATAGAGCATACTAGAGTACACTTGTATATAAGCGAATTGTGCAATGAATGAAATCATACTTTCAGCTCATTTCATTTCTAATAATATCCGTACACCCAGACCCAAATCCATATAGGTAGCAACTTTTACACTCGTACCGTTACCCGCTATGTATCTCTATATACACATACTCGTACCAATTACCTGTACTTTAATTGAACATGAAAAATCATTAAATAAAAAAAATACAACTATAACTCAATTGAAAAGCTATTCAAAGATCATCCAACCTAATCATAAAACATTACAAACAAAGCTACTTAATAAATTAAAATACTACATAATACGATTATTAAACACAATTCATAATATTATGTTTGAATATGGGGTAAATATTTGGCTTAATTACACTTTTGGTCCCTCAACTTTTTCAATTGTGAGATTTTGGTCCCTCAAAAATTTTATTTGCACATTTGGTCCCTCAACTTTTTCAATTGTGTGATTTTGGTCCCTCAAAAATTTAAGTGCACATTTAGTCCTCTAATTTGTCGAATTGTGCAAAAGTAGTCCTTCCGTTCATGACTAGTCAATGTGCAATTTTAAGGGACCAAAATCGCACAATTTTAAAAGTTGAGGGATGAAATGTGCAATTAAAATTTTTGAGGGACCAAAATTGCACAATTGAAAAAGTTGAGGGACCAAAAGTACAATTAAGCCTAAATATTTCAATTAACTATCAGATAACTTTTTAATATTAGATAACTTTTTAATTTTTAATTATATATATATATATATATATATATATATATATATATATATATATATATTGTGGGTACAGGGTAGGGTAGGTATTAGAGTACCCGTACCCGTGTCCATCCCCCATTAAATTTTGAGGACAATTACCCACACCCATACCCATATATATTAAGCGGGTAATTATCCTACTCATTATGAGTAATTTTTACAGGTATTTGTCGAATTCATTACCCATTGTGATCCCTAGTTGAAATTGGGTTTGTGGTTTTGGTGCATAAGGGTAGAAATGTAAAAGGCAAGTTTTGCTCTATGTAATGTCCATTTTCTTCCTAGAAGAAAAAATTTGTGTGGATCCCAAGTCATTTTTTTTTCTTTTTCCATTTTTCTCTCTTGAACAAAACTAGAGAAAAGTCAGGAACTGAAAGTTATTAGTTAAAATAAAAATTTAGGATTAATTGTATTTGTGGTCCCTATTCTTGGTCATATGCAGTTTTGGTCCCTATGTTTTTTCTAAGACATTTGGTCCCTCTAGTTTTTTCAATATTGCAAATCAGGTCCTTCTGTTCAATGTCCATCAATTTTTTTAATGATCATTAGAGAAGAACTACTGCTTTAAGCATATAAAACATCTGGTTGAGCTTATGTGATAAAGAGCTCTATAATAGAATCAAAAAAGGGTCCCCGAAAGGAGAGACAAAACCATTAAACGACATAGAAGGTCCACTGAATTATGTTGAAGTGAACATGCAGAGAGGAAGAAGCTAAATCATAGGTTATGTGCGTTTAGAGCAGTGATTTTTTTTCTGTTGATTATCCAAAAAAATTTGATAAATATTGTACGGAAGTATCGAATTTGCAACATTGAAAAAATAGGGGATCAAATGTCCTAAAAAATCATAGGGACTAAAATCGCACATGGTCAATAATAGGAGACCAAAATTCCAGTTGACCAAAAAATAAATTATCTATATATTAATTATAATTATAAATTAATAAATAAAATATAAATGTAAAATAATATATGATACCATAATGAATTTAAATGCTTAAAATAAACCTAATTTCATCTCTAGCTATAAAGGGCATATCAAATTAACACAGTAGTTACTCACTCTTTATTAGGGATGGCTATATATATTATTATTCTTTAAATTTGTGATGATGTTATCAGATATATTACATTCTACATTATTAATGAAATCTTTTCTTTTGTTAAAAAAAAAAAAATCAAATTAACACAATCCTAGTCCGAAACACAACCACATAAGCTCCCTTAAAAATAAAAAAAAAACCACATAAGTGACTCTCTCCTCTTCTTTCAATATACACCAATTACCACGCTCTCCTCTTCTTCATTGACCCTTTCTCTCTCTCTAAGACTCCAATGGCGGATCCAATCTCGAAGTTCCTGATCCTCTTTGCGCTCATAGCTACTCTCCTTCTACACTCACACGCTTCCTCTGATGTTCCCTTCATCGTCGTTCACAAGAAGGCCGACCTCAACAGGCTCAAGTCTGGCGCCGAAAGGTGTTCCGTCACCATCGATGTCTACAATCAAGGATCCTCGTAATCTCCGATCTCCTTCTCTCCGAATCGTTTTGCTTTTTCTTTTTCTTTTTTTGGATTTTCACTTTCATTGTCTGAGATCTGAATTCCCAATTTCCATGCATGTTCTGATTGATTGCTAGAATAACAATTTTTTGGTATTTTTCAATTTCGTGAATATTTGTGGGTATGCTGTTTGGTTGTGCCGAGAAAACGTGTGTAAAGATAAGAAATTTATGCTGGATCTTTTAGCCTCTTAAGTTTTTCTATTTCTTTTTCTATTTTTTATTTTTGATGTGACATGGAAAATTAAGAAAAAATGTTTTCTTTGATTAGCTGGGAAGAAGATTAAAAATCGGTAATTTTGTTTATAAGCTATTTTTTAAGCATATGGGGCATGCCCCTTTTGCTTGCATGAGTTAATAAGTGGTAGGAAACTGATGGATTTTGATCTGGTTGTTGAAGAAATGATACTTGAACTTATTGTCAAATTCAATTGAAACTTCTTTACCGGTTAAATTCGAGCTTCAAATTCATATACTGGTGCTACCTCTGATTTGATGTGTGGGTGTTTCAAAATATGGAGAAGTACATTGCTAGTAATATTGCTTATTTTGGTGTTTTAATTGTTGACAATTGGCTGGAGGGTTGTACCAAAATGCGAAATCCCTCTGTGTTGTATGGGATTGGGTTTGATGACTGAAATGGATTATGCTAGGGTAGTAGCAGAGGGCGTAAACCAATGAGATAGGACTTTGTGTTTTGTCAATCCATTTGAATTATCGTTCTGATTTCCTATCTCAAGACCTGTTGAGTCCCTTTGTTTATCTCATAACATAAGAGGTTAGCAAGTTTGTGTTAAAAAGACTTGTATGTTCTTGTCTGACTTTTTTTTTTACAGGTAAATGTTAGTGTTAATGTTAGTATTATGTTAGTGGTTGGGGTTTGAACCCTCAACTTCCTTATCACTCTACTCCTTAACTCCCCCACTCAAACCACCAAGCCAACCTTATAACCCCCCCTTATCTGACTTGTTGAATCCTTAAAATAAGGATATTCTGTTATTCGTAGAAGAACTGCATTAATTAAAGGAATTTCAGTAGTGCGAGTGTGCATACACGCTCATATACAAAATAATTTAGCTGAACTGCCTTTTGATCCATTTTGGCACAATGGTACCTGCAAATATTTGCTTTTTATCTTAGAAGATTCTTTTTAAATTTTCATTAGTAGTGATATAAAATAAATTTAAGGTGGCTGAAGGCATGGAAGTAAAGCATAATTAATGACAGGTCACAATCTGAGGATCATTTTGCAGGATAAGCGAGTGAATTTTCCATTTCATTTGTGTCTATAAGTATTTTGTGGTATCTATATTTATTTGGCAACCTTCTATGTTTGCCATGAATTTTTACTTATCTTTCATTCTTTTGTACTTACCTTTTGTTTCCCTTTTATTGAAAGGACTGCATACGATGTAAGTCTAGCAGACGATAGCTGGCCAAGTGATGCTTTTAGTGTAATCAGTGGTAGCACTTCAAAGTCATGGGAAAAGCTTGATGCGTGAGTTTCATATTATTTGCTCTAACTTTTTGCTACTTTGGGTCACCTCCTGTTTCTTCTCTTCAGCATTTTTGTTCATTTATTTTTACAAACAAATCATGCTATTTCAGTGGTGGCATCCTCTCCCACACATTTGAGCTGGAGGTGAAAACAAAGGGAGTATTTTCTAGTGAACCAGCTGTCATAAAGTTCCGTGTCCCCACAAAGGCTGCTTTACAGGTCTATTATATGTTGTCATTGTTGTCTATTTTCATTTCTGGTGAGCAAACTTTTCTTATCATATCAGTTGTTTTTTATTAGGTGGCACATTCAACTCCCATATTGCCTTTGGATGTTCTTGCTGATAGACCTCCCGAGAAGAAGTTTGAATGGGTATGTTTCTTGTGTACTTGACTTTTGCATGAACCAATCTCAATTGGTTGTGTTGACTGACGAATTGCTTTTTGGTTTTCATGTGATCTCATTTGGTTGGACCTGAAATTTCAGGCTAAGGTATGGACAATTATTTTTTATGTTTGTAATTGTAATTATTATAATCATTATGTGATTGACATAATTTTGAATTAGCACGAGCCTATGTGTTTTGGTAGTTGATTTTGCATGTGATCGGTCAAGCATGATGAGATGGACAATAAGCACATTTGGATAAACAACTTAATTAAGCGCTTATTCAATAAGCTTTTTTCAAATAAGTTAAAAACAACTTATTTTCATAAGCCTCTCTAATAAGCTTATTGAAATAAGCTAAAAAGAGCTTATAAGAAGATTATAAACCAGTTTCGTAAGCTATTTGAAATCGCAAGTCCAAATAGGCTTTCTATAAGTTTTTCCAAATGCCTCCAAAGTGGATGTCATTACTCTTTCTGGTGCGCAACTTTATCCATTCTTGAAATGGATGTTTTGATAAGTTGTGTGTGCAGTGACAGAGAAAATAAACTAGTATGATTTTCTATACTTGTGCACTCTGCAATGTTTTCACCAAGGGAATGCCACAGCTTCTTATCTCATCGATTATATGTTTTTTTCAACTACTTTCTAGATTTATCATAGTGTAAAGTCATTCATTAACTTGAAGTCAAAATGTTATTGTCCACAGAGGTTGCTGGCTAAGTATGGATCTCTAATCTCAGTGATCTCCATCATGGTTCTGTTTGTGTACCTGGTTGCTACACCATCAAAATCCACTGCGAAAGGCAGCAAAAAGAGGCGTTAATCATTAGCAGATTAGTACATTTTGCAATCAGACATTTTTGAGGCTAGAGCATGATATTCTGTCAGTGGTCAGTTTTTACCTAGTTAGAGCCATATGTTGTTGGACTTTTTAAATTAATGGTCAAATGAGTTAGTGGGTGAACAAATTGATTTCTTGAGGCATAGCCTGACAGTTGTTTTCAATTCTCACTGGATATGATGGATCTTAGCTAGCAAAGTATATTTGTTGATCACCTGATCTCATGGTAATTTTGGATTGACTACCATATATTACCTTCTGATGATATTTAAGTTTCATTTCCATGGAGGATAATTGGCCACTATTAGAGTAGAGACTAAAACTGGTCCCGGTAAATAACATCGAGACATTTTTAATCACTGAGAAGTGAAAAATATCAATTTGATCCTCAAGAATCTTAAATGTTTGTCAAATTAGTCCTCTTTAAGATGATTTTTAGGGACATGACATTCTGGTCCCTATATCAAGGACTATTTTGATTGACATTTGAGATTTTTGAGGATCAAATTAGGGGTGTGCAAAACCCGGCCCGGTCCTAGAACCCGTCCCAACCCAAGGTGTTCAGGTCGGGTCTGACCCTAACTCGCAAAAAGAGAGGGAACGAACCTGCGTCCCATTTTGTGACCCGGCGTCGGGTTAGGAACGGGTTCGGGTTGACCTTCGGTTTATCTAATCCGTCTCATATAATAAAAATCTATTTTTACTTTTATCCCTTCCTGGCTAGCATACATTTCACGCACGGTCACTAAGAAACAAGTATGAAGTAAATTACTAAACTTCTACTCTCACGTCTCACATTAACCCAATTAGTGGATTTTAGGAAACATTTTGTGACTTTTGTGACATTGAAAGTATTTTGTTTGATGAGAGTATCTTGTTTTTAACAATGTGACTTCAGTAACATGAGCATTAAGGAAACATCTAGCAAAATGATCTATTTGTTGATATTTTGTAACATATAATTTTGGATCTATTTTGTGACATGAGATCACAAACGAACCTGCGTCCCATTTTGTGACCCGGCGTCGGGTTAGGAACGGGTTCGGGTTGACCTTCGGTTTATCTAATCCGTCTCATATAATAAAAATCTATTTTTACTTTTATTCCTTCCTGGCTAGCATACATTTCACGCACGGTCATTAAGAAACAAGTATGAAGTAAATTACTAAACTTCTACTCTCACGTCTCACGTTAACCCAATTAGTGGATTTTAGGAAACATTTTGTGACATTGAAAGTATTTTGTTTGATGAGAGTATCTTGTTTTTAATAATGTGACTTTAGTAACATGAGTATTAAGGAAACATCTAGCAAAATGATCTATTTGTTGATATTTTGTAACATATAATTTTGGATCTATTTTGTGACATGAGATCAATTGGTGGCTTTTAGGTAACATATTTTTCTGATATTTTGTCTTATAAAAAAACATTTTCTCACTCAGGAATTTTGTAAACAAAGAAACTATTTAAATTCGGATCAATCCAGTCTCGTCCCATTTAGACTCGATCTTAAACCAACCAATATATGATCGGGTTCCTTCGGGCTAGAGACGGGTTCGGATTCAAATATTTGACCCTATCAATATTTATAGGGTCGGGTAAAGGGACAAGTATAACCCGTCCCATGCTTATCCCTAGATCAAATTGATATTTTTCTTTTCTCAGGAATTAAATATGTCTGTGTTTTTCATCGGTTGGTTACTAATTTGGGTTTTCACTCAATTAAGTATTGGCCTTGGTAAATTTCTGGTTTTCTTTTCATCCTTCCTCCCTCGGTCTCTTTCCACGGTCTACTAACCATTCCCGTCCTTAGAGTTTAGATGCACCAATTCCTATCTTGGTAGCTGATTTTGCAACATTAGTGATCGAACGAGTACAATAACAAAAACAAAGTGAGATATGGGGTAATGACTAAGTGACATCCTTCAACCCTTTTTTCTCTCTCGTTGCCTTTTGTCTGAACTCAGAACTCAGTTTTTCCTCATTGAGTCCCCATTTGCTTTTTTTCTCTTGGCAAGAATTCCGGTTTACTTTCAGATTTTGACAACTTGGTTAAATTTTTTCTTTACTTTTGCACAAGAGGTAATAAGTTATCTTGTTTCTGAAGAAACAGAAAATCTTGATTGAAGAAAAATTGAGCTGAACTTTTCTGTTATGCCATTAGTATGTCATGCAGACCATTCATTTTACCAGCCGGAAGTGTTTGATTGTAGAACTGAACTTGGGCCCAATCTGTTTTTGTCAAGTACCTTTTTTTTCCAATCTGGTTAGAACCAGACCTAGTAACATCGGAGGTCCAATCGGATTATGTTATAATTATATTAAATATAAAATATGTTTTATATGTAGTAAGAAAAATAATCATAACTTTGTTTATTTTTTATATAAATTTGAATGGCAAAAAATAAACAAAAAGTACCAATAACATTGTCTACTATAAAATCATTATGAGAAACTGTTCCTACGTCTCAGTTCCGGTTACGATAGTAATTCATCCATGATCCATGTATAATACTTGGCCTCAACAAGACCTTGTTATTTTATTTTTAATCTAAGAGTGTGACCGGGAAAGTTAGAGAAAAAAAATTATGCTGATAATTAATTTTTGTATAATCGATTATTGTGATAATCGATTATAATCTGAATCTGTTTTTGTTTGGGTATGTTTGCTGAATAACGATTTTAAGATAATCTATTTCGTTTGGGTGATACAAAAAAAAATCACTTTTATATAGTAAATTATGAAAAATGGTATGAAGTTATTTGTATAATTTAATAATATTTGTTTAGATGTTAGTTTCGTAGGGGTAAATAAGGAAAAGAGTTTTGAGAATGAAAAATAATCAAATCACAACAATCTTAAATTAGAAAAAGCTATATGGCATAAAACAGTTTTTTACCTCAAAAAAACTTTGTTATAAATTTAAGTCAAATGCCAAACATGATAGATTATTTATAAAACAACTTTTTAGCTTAAAAAACAGCTGAAATGAGGAAAAATAATATTTCCCAAACACACTCTAATCAAATCTTTCCCTTTCAGTTGTTTTTGGAGTAATAAGTTGTTTTGTGATTAATTTGTTATGTTTTGATACATAGCTTATTTTTTAAAAAAGCTTTTTTAATCAAATTTTTTAAAAAGCTTTTTTAATCAAATTTAAGCTGTTTTACAACTATCAGAGATGTTGGACGGTTTGATGAAAGGCTTTTTTATTCATATGCAATGCCTCACTTTCCCTTATTGCCCCGCACCCCAGCGTCTTTATCACAAGCAATTTGATAACGTATGGTAGCGCCAGGTCGGATACCATAGCGTCCGGTTATAATGATACCATATTTAAATAATTATTTAATTAATATTCATCATTTATTTATATATTTTTTGTGTGTTTGTTTTTGTTAAAAAGTTAAATAACTTAACAAGTTTTAATATTAAAAAAGCATACATATTATTAATATAAATAAGTAATTTCATATCCTTTTTCGTAATTTCATATCTTTTTTTCATTATCCAAACAAAATAAATTATCTTAAAATCGTTTTTTAGTAAACAGACAAAAACAAAAACAAATTATGGTTATAATCGATTATCATATACAAAAATCGATTATCACCATAATCTTTTTTTCCTACCTTCCCAAGCACACTTTAAGTCGATATCTTCAAGACAGTTGCCAAAGACAGGGAGCAAAATAATTCATAAGGTGTTTACATAATTATACTCCCATCACATCAAGATCTTTATTTCCCCCCTTAATTTTCTCCTATACTCTACCAGTTAGAGATCCATTTTCTGACTTCAAAATATTGATCAATAATTTATTTATATTGAAGACCTAATCCTGTTTTGATATTATACTTCGTTATGGAGTATCGGAAGAAAAATTGAACTTTCTCAAATTGGGGCATGTGGGAGGGGAGGGAGAGTATATGTTTGGAACTGCCTTTAGACATAGTGTGTTTGTTTCTGCATTTCAACATCATTTTTGAGACAGTTTTCACGTCTAAAGTGGCAAGATAGTAATTATTTTGACATAAAACGTGAAAGCTATCAAAGAGAGCTTCAACGCGCGTCCCACCTGATACACTATCAAACACAGATAACAAGCACATTTCACAAGCATAAGCTACACTATATAGCAAGCACCTTTCACAAGCATATTGTAACTTTCGTTGGAAGCATGGACAGGATTAAACGTGGATCCAATTTCCAAACATGCGGGTGAATAGAGATTAAAGAGTTTTGATTTTTTCAATACTAAATAAAGAAAATATTAAATGAAAAAGTACTATATTTAATGTATTGAAAATATAAAGAACATTAAATAAAATAAGAGAACTAAATATGAGGATTTAGAATCATTCAAAATTAAAATAATTACAAACTCTAAAACAAAGGGGACAAAATAAATCCAGCAACAGAGGTCACAGCTCAAGAACTTGTCGATGGTACGGCTACTCCTGGCACCACAAAATGTGAGATAGCTTCCGAGAGGTGCTTGGTTGCTTTGTCAAAATTAACAAAACCCATGAACCAAAAATCATGCCCATCCACTGTAACAATCTGGATATACTTTTCTGATGGGTTCTCAATCATTATCACTGGGTTGACTGCTCCAATCTTACCCAAAGGCACGATTACCTGTTACACAACACAATTTCAAGTCATTTCATAGTATTCTCAATTGTATAGCTCATATGAGTTGTTTAACTCCTCTTTTTATAGGCACCATCATGCTATATCATCACTTTTTAAGCAAAAATAAATATTACTTTAAACAACACTCCTCTCCAATAATGTAACTCTAAAAACTTCGTGCTTCTATAGAACTACTTGCTTTTATAAGCAATGGTGTTTACAGTTGGGAGTCATAAGGTGGTTTGAGGTATGGGACAAAGGTGTTAGGAGACGTAAGGTATAAGGTTCAAATCTCACTCCTACTAACATAATAAACTAACAACTAGCATTGGTCCTATAAGATTTTTAATTTTCCACGTTAGTCCTTTCTGTCAATTTTGACCTTAAGGAGTTGGATCAAAAGCCACGTGTCAGACTAACGTGATAGCCACGTCAGGTCAAAAACAAACGGCTTTAGGTCAAAGTTGATTGAAAGGACTAAAGTAAAAATAGAACGTAATATGTAGGATCAATTTGAAGAAAAAAAAACTTATAGAACCAATGTGAAAAGTAAAAAACATATAGGACCAATTTACATATTTTGCCTAACATTTACTTATAAAAAAATGATTTTCGCAGTCGGATGTCATGTCATTGATACTCCAATAATGCTACTATGTAAGAATCCGTTCTTATTTCTTAAGCACTCCCATTAGAGATGCTATCATCCACCAAATGGCACATTCATTTTATTTATACCTACTGCAACCATTATTTAGGTAACTAATAATTCATTTATATAGTAGTGTTTATAAATTGCTAGTGGTTGCAATAGAGATTTATAAGATTATGCAGAACTATGAAAAAAAAATTACGATATATGCGACTTCGATTGTAGTTGCTGTGATTTTTAGAAGGACAAAATCTAAATGCTGTTCTTTAAGTATTTGTGGTGTTATTTTTGAATAGGAACATGACTATGCAATAACCCATCAATGAAAATATAAGATATGTAATAGCTAACCACAAATATCTAAAAGAACATCACCTAAAATTTGTCCTTTCTAAAAATATATTGGAGCTGTAATCACAATTGTGCAACAATTTAAAAGCATTGTCTGTTTGCACAATTCTATTATGCCCCTCTTGATCTGTACAAAAATGAAGTAGCATTACTTAGAGATTTTTCAACTATAATACCTTGTAGTAGATCCAACTTTCCTGGCCAGAGGGAGCAGTGAAACATAATGGGCGATCGCTGCAAAATGCTGCATGAATATTAGAGAGGTAAAGTGTTCCTGCAACAGGCCCTGTTGATGTTGAAAGGTAACAAGCAAAGGTCTTCTTCAGCTTCTCGTTTGGATATGTTGAGAATGTTTGTTTGTATAGGGACTCAAATCCACCCTCTGATATCGCTTTCACAGTCAGATTCATCTTCCCCAGTGCAGCTGAAGACACTGATGGACTTGTTCTCACTGCAAATAACAGAAACATTGTATAAAAAAAAATGTACGACCATGTGGATTGAGTTCCTCCACCACTGTGAAAAAAATAAATAAAACTGCATAGAATGCAGTTCCCAATCACTTTTTAATTTATGTTCTTTTATTTATATTTTGCCATTCCACAAACTAATTTTCACATGATGCAATTTATATTTAACTACTTTTTAAGGCCCCAACAATGTTATACAAAAACCTACAGATAAATAATCTTACATCTGCATAACTTTTATTATCTAATTACAGTTAGCCTGACTCATTGTGTGCACACCTGACACCTTGATTTTGTCAACATATGACAGATATGTGTTAAATTTGTGTAATTAGCATCATAATATGGCCTAGTTTCAGGTTTTAACTTTCAATTGCTTATAAATGGTTTTCTTATCTCACTTTTTCTTATGAAATCGGTGATCACGTGGAGAGATAAACATAAATGATTGTAAATGAAACGAAAATGTCATTAGTATATCAAAATGGGACAACGATGCAACATCTGGCTAATCACGTTTAAAGTAATGATCAATAACATGTAAAATTTGGCTAATGGTTGGGTAACTCGTTAACCGTCAACTTGATTATTAATGTTCAAAAAATTAATGCAGCTCAGAAGATGATTAATGAGTCTGTTAATGATACAAAATGGAAAAGGAACTCACAGATAGGAAAAGGAACTCACAGATAGCTATGCTCATTTTTGTTATTTAACAGATTAGTTAATCATTATAGAATAAGTTAGTTAGTCAGTTAACTTTTTCTTTTTTTTTCTGTTAGTTAGTTGGTCTATGCAGTTTTGTATATATTGATCTTTTCAGCACAGTTGTAGATAATCAATGAGAAAAGAGAAACTGATTTTCTCGCATACACTTCTTCTTCTTCTACTCATTCACTCTTTCTTGATTAACACGTTTTTCTGTTCTCAGTTTTCTCAAAGCTGCCATGGCCATGTCTTTCTACATGGTATCAGAGCTCCTCTAGGAGGAGCTCTGCTGCACCCTGATCATTCTTAGCTCACAGAGTGCTGAGCAGATTTTTCTTTCATTGTTTTCTTTCATTGGTTTCTTCATCCCTCTTTTGTGCTCACTGTTTTGAGCAAGATTCTTTGATCAGTTCTTTGATCTTGATCTCTTTGAAGATTCCTCGATTTGGTGATTTCTTGCAATGGCAAACACAATCATGGATCCTTCAAACCCCTATTTTTTACATCAGAATGAGAACACAGGCGTTTCTCTTGTTTCTACAAAGCTTCATGAAAATGGAAGCAACTATTCCACATGGTCTCGATCTATGACCATTGCACTCAAATCAAAGAACAAATTGGTTTTTGTTGATGGAACAATAGTGAAACCAGATGCAGATAGTTTGATGTTCAAACCCTGGGACAGATGCAACACTATGGTCCTTTCTTGGTTGCATAGCTCGATTGATGATTCGATCTTGGACACCATTCTGTGGATGGACACAGGCCTTGAGGTCTGGAACACTCTCAAGAAAAGGTACTGTCAAGGTGATATATTTCGTATTTCTGATTTGCAAGAAGAAATTTTCATGTGTAGACAAGGAGATAGGTCCATTACTTCTTACTTTACCAATCTGAAAGGTTTATGGCAAGAATTACACAATTATAGACCTATTCCATCATGCCTCTGTGTAGTGAAATGCACTTGCACCCTTATCCCTACACTTCAGTCATATAGGGACACAGATCATGTTATTAGATTCCTAAAAGGACTCAATGAGCAATATGCTGCAATAAGATCACAGATAATGCTCATGAAGCCACTTCCTGATGCTGATGAGGTTTTTTCCATGTTGATTCAACAAGAAAGACAGATGAATGGCAGCAATCATGATGAGGTTAAGGTTCTTGCCATCACTAACTTCCCTGATCATGGTCAAATGGGAAGAGGCAGAGGAAGAAGAGGAGGTAAATTGTACTCTAATGGAAGAGGAAATGGAGGAAAGAACACCAAAATATGCACCTACTGTCACAAGTCCGGACACACGGTGGATACATGCTACAAAAAGCATGGCTATCCACCTAACTATTTCAAGAATAATGGTGCTGCAGCTGTTAATAACTATACTGTCGAAGAAGACATAGCTTCGATGATGATGATGGTAGAAGCATGGCTTCTCATTCTTCTCATAGGGAAAAGAATGATGGCTCAAGTCCGACCTTGACTCCGACCAACATAAAGCATTGATGACAATATTGCTTCAAAATTCTGGATCACAACTTCATGCTACCAATCAGATAACCTCTCATCTTAACCATACTTCCATTCCACAAACCTTCGGGTAAAATCATGCATTATCAAATTTTTCAAAACCAAAATGTTGGATCTTGGATACAGGAGCAACAGATCATGTGTGCTCTTGTTTATCCGAATTCCAAACCTTTAAAAGAATAAGACCAATTCCAGTCAGCTTACCGATGGAAGCAGAATTGTGGCGATATATCGAGAACTGTCATGTTTTCTAATGACTTGTACATTTCTGATGTGTTTTATATTCCAAAATTTAGTTTCAACCTTGTTTCTGTTTCAAAATTGACAACTTCTTTACCCTGCACACTTACCTTTTCTCATGACACTTGTCAGATAAGGGACATCAATACTTTGAGGATGATTGGTGCAGCTAAACTCAAACATGGACTCTATGCAATGCCATCTCCTTCAAATATGTTGTTGCATCCTTCTGCTGCTACTGAAGTTGTTCATAGTGTCACCCTATCGACAACCAATCTTTGGCATAAACGACTTGGACACCCTTCTCAAGAGAAACTGATCATCATGAAGAAATCACATTCCTTCATAGATACTGTAAACACAGACAGACATTGTGAAGTTTGTCATTATGCAAAACAGAAAATTTTACCATTTTGTAATAGCCACAGTCAATCTTCCATACCTTTTGAAATAATACATGTAGATATTTGGGGTCCAATATCTGTTCCATCCATGCTTGGACACAGATATTTCTTAACCATTGTAGATGACTTTAGTAGACACACTTGGTTGTTTCTAATGAAAACAAAATCTGAAACTTTTTCTCTTATTCAATCTTTCAACTCTATGATTGAAACTCAGTTTGATTCTAAGCTCAAATGCATCAGGTCTGACAATGGAAAGGAATTCCTTCTCCATGATTTTTACAAATCCAAAGGCATCTTGCATCAAACAACTTGTGTAGAGACTCCACAACAGAATGGGGTTGTGGAGAGGAAACACCAACATATTTTAGTTATTGCTAGAGCTCTCATGTTTGAAGCTTCTTTGCCTAAATGTTTCTGGAACTTTGCAGCGACACATGCAGTGTTTTTGATAAATAGACAACCATCATCATCCATTAAAAACCATTCTCCCTATTTCAAACTTCATAATCAACTTCCTGATGTTGATGATCTAAGGATCTTCGGTTGCCTATGTTATGCAAGCACATTGGTGTCACAGAGAAAGAAGTTAGACCCTAGAGCTCGAAAGTGCATATTTTTAGGCTTCAAAACTGGGACAAAAGGGTATGTACTCTTTGATCTTAAAAATAGAGAAACTTTTATCTCAAGGAATGTGATTTTTCATGAAAATATATTCCCATATGCAAACTTGAATGTGGACACTGCATCCACTGATCCTGTTTTTCCATTGTAAAATACTACTCTATTTGATCCCTCACAAAATTATCCAAATATAACTCCAACTACTACTTCTGCAGCACCAACACCTAGTATTGTTCCTGATAGTATTGTCCCTGTCATTCAAAATGATTCACAGAACCTTGAGCCAACACAACAGGTACAAGACAGCCTTAACAATCCCATTACAAATCCTGTGTCAGCACCAAACCTTGTTCCCATAAGACAGTCAAGCAGAACCAGAAGGATGCCAACATATTTGCAGGAGTACCATTGTGCATTGGCCAATTCCACAGCTGTACAATCAAAATCAAAGGTTAGATATCCTATCTCGAACTACCTTTCATACCATAAGCTATCTCAATCTCACAAACATAATGCCTTAGCCATAACCACTGCCATAGAACCTAACACATATGCAGAGGCTGTGATCCATGAATGTTGGCAAAAGGCCATCAATGATGAACTGTTGGCACTAGAAAAGAATCAAACCTGGGTCCTCACTCCCCTTCCCGAAGGGAAGCACACGATTGGGTGCAAATGGGTGTTCAAGGTGAAACATAAAGCTGATGGATCAATAGAAAGACACAAGGCAAGGCTTGTAGCAAAGGGATACAGCCAGACTGAGGGGATAGATTACTTAGAAACATTCGGTCCAGTGGCTAAAATGACTACCATCCGGGTTCTGATGAGTTTGGCTGCAGCACACAATTGGCATATGCATCAGTTGGATGTTAACACTGCATTCTTACATGGAGACCTGCATGAGGAGGTCTATATGAAACCTCCACCAGTGCTGCACACACCAAGTCATGACTTTGTCCGCAAGTTGCAAAAGTCTTTATATGGTCTTAAGCAAGCTAGTCGACAGTGGAATGCTAAACTCACTGAGGTCCTACTAGCTTCGGGCTACCAGCAGTCAAGATCAGATTACTCCTTATTCACAAAATCTTATCAAAATCAGTTCACAGCCATATTGGTATATGTAGACGACTTGGTTCTGACTGGTACTGACATCACAGAGATCAACAAGATGAAGCAGCTGCTAGATGCTAGATTTAGCATCAAAGATCTTGGGCCACTAAAATATTTCTTGGGATTGGAGATAGCAAGATCCAAGAAGGGCATCAATTTGTGCCAAAGAAAGTATGCTTTGGACTTGTTGCAAGACACTGGGATGTTGGGAGCAAAACCATTTTCCACACCTATGGACAGCAAGGCAAAGTTGCATAAAAACTCGGGTAAACCTCTCACAGATCCAACTCCTTATAGGAGACTCATTGGCAGGCTCCTGTACTTAACTCATACAAGACCTGACATTTCTTTCGCAGTAAGCAATCTAAGTCAGTTCTTGGAAGCTCCAACAGACACACACAATCAGGCTGCTCTTAGAGTGATCAAGTACATAAAAGGGTCTCCGGGACAGGGCCTTTTCTTTCCAGCAGACTCTGATCTGCAACTCAAAGGTTTTAGTGACTCAGATTGGGGGAGCTGTCCAGACACACGCAGGTCTGTCTCTGGTTTTTGTTTCTTCATGGGAACCTCTCTTATCTCATGGAAGAGCAAGAAGCAAAGCACTGTATCAAGGTCATCCTCAGAAGCAGAATATCGAGCTTTAGCCCAAGCATCATGTGAAGCTCAATGGCTCATAAATTTGTTGCAGGATTTTGGCATCTCACAAACCAGTCCAGCCATCATCTATTGTGACAACAGATCTGCACTCCACATCGCAGCAAACCCAGTGTTTCATGAAAGAACGAAACACATAGAGATAGATTGCCACCTAGTAAGGGACAAAGTTCAAAGTGGAGTGCTGCATTTGCTTCCTATATCTACTCATTCTCAAATAGCAGACATCTTGACCAAGCCCTTGGCTCGAGGGCCTTTCCAACAGCTACATTCCAAGCTAGGAATGATCAACATATACATTCCAGCTTGCAAGGGGGTGTTAATGATACAAAATGGAAAAGGAACTCACAGATAGGAAAAGGAACTCACAGATAGCTATGCTCATTTTTGTTATTTAACAGATTAGTTAATCATTATAGAATAAGTTAGTTAGTCAGTTAACTTTTTCTGTTTTTTTCTGTTAGTTAGTTGGTCTATGCAGTTTTGTATATATTGATCTTTTCAGCACAGTTGTAGATAATCAATGAGAAAAGAGAAACTGATTTTCTCGCATACACTTCTTCTTCTTCTACTCATTCACTCTTTCTTGATTAACACGTTTTTCTGTTCTCAGTTTTCTCAAAGCTGCCATGGCCATGTCTTTCTACAGAGTCATCAATCATTAATCAAGTTCAACATGCCAATAATCATAATTTTGAATGTCATTAACCAATCATCGTATTATCGGCCCATTTTGATGTACAAATATCAACGCTGTAAATGAAATTTCACTATCCTGCTAATAAAATATCTTCTATGTACTTTATTTCATATGAAACCACACAAGATAAAAAAAAAGGACATGAGAGGCGATTCTTCTTATAAAATGATAAAAGTAAAATAGGAACTCACGATTGTGCCAGATGTTGTTGGCGGTGACTTCAGCCTTTTTACTCCAAGAATCGAACATATGGAGTATCGATTCCATAGGGCTATTGCTTGGCTTCTCAGCAGGGCTGTGTTGGACATATTGATATTGAACTTGAGGTTGTTGTTCGCTAGCAACACTCTGTGAAGCTGCTTTTCTGTTGTCTGGGTGAGTGGTTGGTGCAGCAGGGGTGCCCATGATGTGAGTTCCCCAATTCTCAGTGCTATGGTTGGGTGGTGGAGATGATGATGATGGTGCAGATTGGTTTGAGTGTGCTCCATGGAAGGTAGGAGGAGAAGGTGTGGTGGAGGGGTATTGGGTGTTCATCTTGTTTGAAAAATAGATAGAGCTGAGAAAGGGAGGTCTTGGAATTGGAAGAGAGTGGTAGAAGGTGGAGTTGGTTGATGATGGAAGGGAAGAGTGAGGACAGCTGTGGATTAGTGTTCAAGAAATTCTGTAGACTATAGTTGCTTAACCGCGTATCAGGTTTGCTTTCTCATTAATCTATTTTTTCTTTTTTGCCTTTTTTGGGAGGTGAAATCTTACGGCATAGCATGAATTTTATATAGTATATTTAAATATTATATAAAAAATTATAAATTTGTATAATTTATAAAAAAAAATTACATACTATCTCTATTATAGTGTTACTGTTGCATTAGTTCAGAGAAGTTTTTTTAATTTGAAATTGATAAAATCTTATTTACGATCTACTATGTCACAATGTAGATTAAATAGTTTTGCTTTGATTTCTATCAAAAATATTTTTTAAAAAACCTTGATTATTATCGGATTATTAAAAATTTTGCAGTAAAAAATGCAATAATCTTCAAATGATTATGAGAGCATCATTTTCCTGAGTTTGTCCAAGACACCCAAAATCTCGGGATCCACCCTATATATATATATATATATATATATATATATATATATATATATATATATATGGTTAAGCCTATGGTGCACCACCCACCATAATGATGCAGTGGTGCACTAACCCATAACAGCTCCTTGACCAATCATTTAACAAAGTGGGTCTTTTTTACTTTTCAACCTTGTATACTGTATTCAAACCTCATTTTTCTATGTATATGACCTTACCATATAAATTAATTTCGTAATACATAGTTTTTGTTTTGTTATATTAATTTCGTAATACATGGTCTGTCCCCTGTAGCTCGTCGTCTTCTTCGTAGCTGTAGTTTGCGGGTTTCTTGGACCTTCACCAGGTGGTTTCGAATGACCTCCATCTCGCGCTCGTCGTTCTGTTGGATGGAGGATCTTGCGACGAGCTTCAAATCCTCCACCGCCGCACCACCGCTCAATGCCGCCAACTCTCATGATCGTGACCTTTCGTTTTCTGTCGCCATCGTCACCTTCAATCACAGATCTAAAAAAATATTAAAAGGGGCAAGGGTTTTCGGAGTCCATGTAAGATCTATCGTTTTTGAGAGATGATTCCTTTTTTAAGTTACAGGCTTGAAGCTTGGCGGCGGCGACGACGCACGGACGACGGTGACGCGCAGATGGCGGTGGTGAACGTGAACGACAGATGCTATGTTGAGAGGAATAAGATGGTTGCTGGAGTAAAATAATTTTTTTATTAGCACGCGAGGGGAAACAACAACGGCGGCATCGACGGCGGAGGAGGCGGAGGGAGGGAGGATTGCTGGAGTGAAGACTGACGGTGGTGCCGATCGAGGCGTGGTGATAAGATAATTAACAAACAATATTATGGCATAAATTATAATTAACAGATTAAACAAACAATAATTAACAAAGAATTATAATTAAACAAAATTATAAGAATAAACATAGAAATTATTATTATAATATTAATTTTCAGAATTTCTTTTAAGAATACTTTTTATATACATGAATTTTATGGCATAATACTACTACTATGCATGTTTGACTATATTTAAGTTTGAAAAGTCAAACTGACACAAGGCAGCACACAAGGCAGTTTCATTGGTGGACATAGTGACTGTGGGTGGTGCATGTAACATCCTGATTTCTCTATCTTTCTATAACAGTAAATACATGTATATGTGTGTTTATTTTTTATAAAACCCAGAGAATGATTTTGGTTAAACTAAAATCATTGTCTTGCTCTACCTTACCGTAGAAAGTCGCGATTAAATTTTCGATTGAAAATTCAGACGAAAGCCGGTCTGCGTTTTCACTGACAGTAGAAGTTTACTGAGCAGCAAACCTAATTTTGACATGTGAACGAAACGGTTAGTGTTTTTGTCGCGTTTTCAATAATCTTGGTTATTTTAAAAAATTTAGGTACGGAAATAAAATATAATGTTTTATCCGGGCGAAATCTTCGGAAATTACGATCGGGAACTTGAGTCGAGTAAACAATGAAGCAGGATGGGGAGCTGAGATGACCAATGCGACTAGTTGGAGGTGGAGTGACTTGTTGATGGATGTCACATGTCACATGTCACATCAAAAAGTAGTCATAATTACACTTTTTAAAATTTAATGCATTTTATTCCAAAAACTCATTTTATCACACTTTTTCCAACCACACTCACCTTAACCAAGACTTGGAACCCAAGTCCCTCATTTCTCTCCCATCTCCACGGCTCCACCCCCTTCATTTCCTATATAAACACTTCTTTTTCTTCCACTCATCACTTTACACACTCACAAACTCAACAAATCTTCTTCAAGTTCATTTGGTTTCTTCTTCATCTTCAAAGAGTTCATCATTTCTACTCATTTTCTTCAAGCTTCAAGGGTAACACTCTCATCTTTTACTCATCTATGTTCTTTCCTTCTCTTATTGGTTGAGTTTATTCCATGTTCTACCATTTGATATTCTTAGATTTAGAAACTTCTAAAATCTCTAGAAATTAGTAGAAAAATCCGTTTGACTTGAAACCGATTTCTATGGACTCACAATGATCTCTATATTCATTATCTAAGAGCATGCAGCAACCAAAATTTTCCTCCCCTATTTTCCTAAAGAGGCCGAATCTATGTGTGTGGGAGCAAGAAAGTTTTGTTTCAAATTTTTGAAATATGATAATTGATCTAAGCTCTTATATGCCTTTAGTTATTAAATCCAAAAGCTTGAAAAGTTTGAAAATTTCTAACCTCTTTTAGAAGCCAAGGCTGAAACCCTAAGCTCGTGACTAAGAGGAGTTTTGTTCAATCCTTGTTAAATGATCATTGGTTATGAACCTCTAATACTTAAGGATCATGTATCCATGAGTTTGAGAAATTTTGGAAATTTCTACCTTACTTTTATACCTTGGCCGAACCTATGCCTTAGTTGGATGAGATGGTTTTGGTTGTTTTAACTTGTGTTATGTGTTGGAATCTTTAGACTTCCGTCGCCAAGCAAGTCGAGCAAGATCGTAGCACTCAACAAAGAATGAAAGACCTTGTTTACTTTGGAATCAGGTGAGGGGAGCTTACCTGAGGGGTTTTTCCCGATAGCTATATGCTATTATTAGTGGTCTGTTAAGTTGTTTTAAATTTTATTGTGATTTCTTGAGTTTATCTGATGTGGTTAAAATTGTCTGTTTTACATATCTGAGCTTGATGATTTAATTGTAGAAATGTGTTATAGCTTTGAGATATGGCAAGAACTGTATTATCTGAAATGATGTTGATGTGAAAATTATACTGTTGTGGATTGTTGCCTGAGAAGCCCGACATTCGTCAATGCTCAATCAATTATTGAGATAAAAGCCTTAAAAAGCCTCATGAGGAATTTTGACAATGATAATATTTAGTTGACAATGATAATATCTGTACAATGATAAAAGCCTATTGCTGCCATTCTAGAAAAACAAGCTACTGCTGTTGCTGGTCCAATTGCCAAGAAGAAGAGGCAACCAGCAAAGAGGGCTTGAACAACTTTGGCTTCTGAGGTAGTAATCTCTGCTGATGATCCTGTTAGGTTAGAAGTAGATGAATTAGTGTCTAATTTAGGAACTCATGCTGATAATGTCTCTGTTCCACATGACGTAAATAATGTTTATGTCCCTACCCTGCCACAATCACCACCCTCCTCACTACCACATATAGACAATAGCATTACCATTGGAGCCCCCTTTCCTAAACCCTTGAAAACCTTGTTTCCACCCCTAATTCCCTCTTCCACTCTCTATACTGGCAAATCTGAAAATTGGGCCAAAGTACAGAGAGAATGGAAAATACTATTCCACACCATTCCACAAGAACCAGAACTCATTATAACTAAATGGTATCCCCTGGCTGAGTATGAGTATGAACCCCTCAACATCTATCCATACTGGGTCAACCCTGAACCCCACACTCCAACTGGCCCATTCCCTTCCCAAATGTTCAATGAACATGGACCTCTCCTCATCCACCTTCCCCAACAAAGTTTCCCTGCCAGAAAAATCTACCCCAACCTAGTGAAACTTCCACCCCTTAAACCATTCACTGATGGAGTAGAAAGAGTTATCATATCTGATTGGCATACTAATCCCATCAAGAAGGATCTTGGGAGTGCTCTTGAGAAAAGAGCCAGATCCTTCAGGTAAATTCATTTTGTCATGGACAAGACTACAAAATGAATGACTTTCAAACACCCAAGAATATATGGAGTTGTTGTTGACCAGTTTGTGGACACTCTCATGCATGAGACGTTGAAGTGGGAATTCATCCACTTTCAGAGCAGACAGAGCTACACGATTTATCCCTCTAACCTGGCTAAGACACTCCACTTCTACAAATGTTGGAGTCAAGCCCAACAAGATTTGTCCTAGGTTGTCAATGATTGATCTAAACAAGGACAAGGACAGGAAGCATCCAAGGCACAAAGGAAAGATGCCAGTAGTTGAAGACATTATGCTGGATCTCAATTCTGAACCCTTTAACCACTCACAGATGGATTACATTCAATCCTTACCAATTGAGATGGTCACTGAGGCTAACTATGCAGGAGCTTTCTGGCAATCCCACTTGATTCACTGCACCAGAGAAGCCTCCACTTCTTGCCTGACTGCTGAAGAGAAGAAAAAACTCCAAAATTCAGAGGCAAATGTAGACTCTTTAGTGTCAGATATCTGATCTTCAAGGGTCTGTGGGGTCTGCCAATAACCAACCGTGATGTGGAAA
The DNA here is from genome assembly GCA_030762895.1 of Sophora flavescens. Classification (NCBI taxonomy): domain Eukaryota; kingdom Viridiplantae; phylum Streptophyta; class Magnoliopsida; order Fabales; family Fabaceae; genus Sophora; species Sophora flavescens. The sequence goes on from CM061066.1 coordinate 113,750,595, forward strand.
TTCCTAATCCAATTCACTGGGCAAAGGATATCCCTGAGCCAATTCTACAATATGCTTTTGCCACAGCTTCAACCTCATCCTCAGAGCATACAATCGAAGAATTAATTGTAGAAGGCCCTAAGCTGAATGTTGAAATCCTTTCAAAACCTGCTTCTGAACCTTCAACTCCCTTAGCGGATGCCATTGCTACTGTTGAGCCAACTCTGATAGAGCAGTCTGATGAGTTCTGTACTTCTAAGTAAGGTGCTGAGTCTGCTAAGACATCTTCTCAACCATTAGCTTTTGCTATGGTTCATCTACCAACCCAAGCTCAAGACACTATCTTAGAATCTGCTGAGAGCTCAGGACAATTATCCTTGCCACCAAATCTTGAGGACATCATTGGAATAATTGTTGATGATAAGGTTGGTAAGTTAGTTGAAGAGAAGACAGAGCAGATGGCACAACAAATTGAGGAAAGGGTACAAAAGCAAGTTCAAGATACCACGGCCCCTACAAATGCTATGGTGACTCAAATGCTGACCTTACTAATGGATTTTCATAAAAACCAAAATCCAAACCAACCCCCTCCACCACCTCCTTCTTCCTAAATCTCTTCTTGCTTATTTTGTTTTGCTGACTATGATGGTCCACTCATTTTACCTTTTTGTCTGATGACAAAAAAGGGGGAGAAAGGAAAGAGATTAAATTTTATAGAGTTTTTGTCTGCATATTTTGTCTGCATAAGTTTAATCTATTCATCTTTTTTGCCTTGACTTCTTATGCCTAAATTTTGTCTATAAAGTAAATTATGCTCTAATACTGGTTTGATCTGCCTTGGTTTATTGAATGCTATGTCTTAGGGGGAGCCTTGCAAGCTCTCCTAGACTTTGCTATTTAAATTTAATCAGTTTTTGTCATCATCAAAAAGGGGGAGATTGTTGGAACCAAAGTGGTTCTGGTTTATTTAATCTCTAGGTTTTGATGTTAACAAAAGGATTAAATTTTCTTGACAAAGTGTTAGTTGAGATCTAACTAGTGCTTTCAGTTATGCAGGAACGCTTTTATAAGTAAAATAAACTTGGGATAAGTTCTAATTGAAAAATACGCGTCCACCCCTGTAGACGGGTTTCTCAAAGAACTTTAGTAATTTTACCTTGTTGTTTTCTTTAGTAGACGAAGCTATAAATGAATACCTAAATAACTTGTTAGGTATAGCAAGTCCAAAGACTTGAAAATAAGCGCGTCCATCTTGCCCCGTCAGTAGACGAGTGCTATCCTTGAAACTCAAGTATACATCCATAGTGCCTAACTAAAATTCAGTAGACGTCCATAGTACCACGTCATTGGACGGAGTTTCTCTAAGGACTTAGCAAGTCCAAAGACTTGTGTGGACGAGCGCTTCTACCACATTAGTGGATGAGCAGAATAAAACCTTGTGTAGACTCGTTCTAAAACTGAATGCCCGTAGACGGTTCTTCATCTTCTATATATTTACTACCTTGAATATGATTTAATGCAATCTGGTCCACGATGAATTTATTTCAAATGATTGATATTTATTTCAAATGAATATTTGTTCTTCCCATTTGTTTTTATCCGATTAATATCTTGTTCCTTTGTGAGAAAGCTCATAGTACTATCAAGGAAATACAAAAAGTAAATAGTACAATTGGAATTGCAAAACGATCTGTACGATGACATCTTAATTGCTGAACAAAAGCTGGGTTATACACAAAGAAGGAAAGAAAGTTTTTAAGGTACAATTGCTCAGAACAGTGAGCCTCCATTTTGTGATTTTCTGATAACCAAGGATGCTTTTAAACATGGCCAAAATCAAGCTATCAGTCTCAACGGATATCATGCATTTAATGCTATCTCTAAACGGGATTATTCAAAGTAACCATTGAAGAATTACAAGAGAAGAATAAGGTCACTATAAATTGAAGACCTCAGATACTAAAAAGAAAATAAAAAAAAATTTCTCCACAATCTTGCTAGCTGAACTTTTGCCATTTTGTTCAATTACAAGGTATTCAAAGTTCATATTCTTGTTGTAAAGCAAAAGTCTGTAATTCTTAAGGTTGAATATTTGAAAAAAAAAAAATTCAGTAGATCTTAAACCTTCATACCCTCACATATAGTGAGTTAGAAAGATCTCAAAAAAATCCCTGTGATTGTATTAGAGCCTAAAGAGGCTTCGCAAGAAAGCAATACTTGTAGCCTGGAGAGGTGAAGAATACTTGTTGTAGAATCTATTTGGAAACAGTGGAGAAAATCCTTCAAGTAGAAGGGACTGGACGTAGCTCTTGGTTGGAAAATAGTGAACCAGGATAAAATACCTGAGTGAATTTTCTATCCCTTATCTTTTACAGTTTTATTTATTTTTAATAATTGTGGGATTTGATTTTGGTTTTGTTAATCTTTTAAAAAGGATTTCTTGTGTGCTTAATCTTTTTATCTTCTGCTTGTAAAAAAGTTGTTCAAAAAGGGTTTTTGCGAAAATAATTAACAAACACAATTCAACCCCCATTCTTGTGTTTGCCTGTGCCAACGTCAATTGGTATCAGAGCTCAGCCTTGACACGGTTGAGCATCTAACAAGTGCTTAGGCAGTACGATCCTACAATCATGGATGCAGATGGACAAGCTATCAACAGACCCCCTCTCTTTGATGGAATTGTTTATGATTATTGGAAAAAGAGGATGATAGCATTCTTGGATGCACAGAATGCTGACATCTAGGAACTAATAGAAAATGGCTACACTGAGTCATGGAATGAAGCTAGAGCTATAGTGCCTAGAGCTGAATGGACTCAAGAGCAGAAAAGGCAACATCAACTAAACTTGAAAGCTAAGCACTATCTCATGTGTGCTATCACCATATCTGAGCATGACAAGGTTCATAGTTACAACACAGCTAAAGAAATCTAGGATACTCTTGCACTAGCTCATGAAGGTTCCCTACAAGTGAAGGAATCAAAGATAAGCATGCTGGTTCACCAGTATAAGCTATTCAAGATGGCTGATCATGAAACTATAGACCAGATGTTTGGAAGATTCCAAACAATCACCAACAGTCTCAGGTCTCTTGGAAAAGTCTATGAGAACAGAGATCATGTGAGAAAATTTTTGAGAAGTCTCTCAAAGCAGTGGAGACCTAAGGTACCTGCTATTCAGGAAGCAAAGAGTCTCAATACTCCTTCTCCGGAAGAGCTTCTGGGGTCATTAAAAGTTCATGAACTTGAACTTAATGAAGAGGAAAACTCCAGAAAAGGACAGTCCATTGCCCTAAAGGCCAAGAAAGCTAGTTCCTCAAAGGTGCTTAAAGTTGCTGAGTCCTCAGATGAAGCCGATTCATCAAATAATGAAGATGACTCGGATGAGGATGAACTATCTTTCATCTCCAGAAAAATCCAACACATGTGGAGAAAGAAAGGTGAATTCAGAATGAAGCAGTTCAACAAAAAATTCTCTAAGGAGAAGTCAGATTCCAAGGAGAAAGGCCCACCCATGTGCTTTGAATGTAAGAAACCAGGACACTTCAAAGTCGATCGCCCAGCAGTGAAGGAGAAAAAGAAATTCTTCAAAAAGAAGAAAGGCTTGATGGCTACATGGGAGGATCTTGACCTGTCTTCTTCAGATGAAGAAGATGAAGCAGGAGAAGAAGCAAACATTTGCTTCATGGCTGACACTGCTTCAGAAAGTGAATTCACTGATGCAGAGGTAATAGAATCTGACCCATCTACTCTTCAAACTTTTTTTGATGAATTGCTGCATGAATCATGCATATTGTATAAAGAGTATAAGAGTCTCAAAAATAAGTTTATTAAACTTTCTGGAGATTATGATAAGGTCTGCGCAGTAAATCAAAACCTTAAGGATGAGAATGAAACATCAAAATCAAACAATGTTAGTCTGGCTGACAAGACTAAGTGTAAGTCTGATAGCTCTTGTGAAGTTGAACAGCTGAAACAAGATGTGACATACTTGACAGACTCTCTGTCAAAACTGGTTGGTAGCTCAGATAAATTAAACCTTCTATTAAGATATTCTAGATCACCACGTGACAAATCTGGCATTGGTTATGATAAAGAGAAGCAAGATGCATCTCTGAATAAACCAAAAGTTCATACAGAATATAAGACCTCTAAAGTCCGTCCACAGTACACTAAGTCAAAACCAAGCCCTTCCAATACTTACTGCAAAGTATGTGGAAAAAGTGGGCATGTGTCATCTAAATGCATACATAACAAGCATGCAAAGCATTCACGACCTATGATCACTAGCAATAAAGGACCCAAGTCAATTTGGGTACCTAAAGATAAGATAATCCCTATTGCAGATCTGCTTAACAACATAAAAGAAACAGAAGTCCTGGTACTTGGACAGTGGGTGCTCACGACACATGACAGGAGAAAGGTATATGTTCCAAGACCTTAGACCCAAAGATGGTGGCTGGGTCACCTTTGGAGGAAACCAAAAAGGAAAGATCATTGGTATAGGTAAAATTGGTAAACATCATTTTCCCTCCATTGATAATGTTCTATTAGTAATTGGTCTTAAACACAATCTGCTTAGTATTAGTCAATTATGTGATAGTGGGTTTGTTGTTTCTTTTAATAAGAATATGTGTTCTGTCAAGAAAGCTGATGGATCACTCTTATTTGCTGCCCAGCGGCAAAACAATCTGTATAAGATTGACTTAAAGGACCTCTCAAACCAAAGTGTGTCATGTCTAGTGTACATTGAGGATGAACGATGGATTTGGCACTAATAAGCCTCTAGCTCATCTAGTTTTATGGCTAGTATGACCAGGTTTTGTGCTAATTATATTTCATTTTCACCCAAATTAGATTAGATTGTCCTCAAGCAAGGTTTTGAGTCTCTAAAGTAGTTTTAGGTTAATTTAGCCAGTTTTGAGTCAAATAAAGAACTTATGGCTATTTCTTTGTTTTCAGGATAACTTAGAAGTTAAGGGAATAAAGAAACAGGGAAATTTCAATCCTGGAGGTGTTCGCCCCGCGAGTGGCCATTCGCCACGCGAACCTGAAACCAGCCTGAGCAGCAGAATGTCATCCTCTCTGGTTCGCCCCGCGACTCCTCTGCTCGCCTCGCGACCCTGAACACTGACTGTTCCAGAAAAATGCAAGATTTTTGTGTCGCCTCGCGAATCCAAGTCTCGCCTCGCGAGACTGAAGACCAGAAGCCATGACTCTTCCATTCCTCGCCACGTGAGCAGTACTTCGCCCCGCGAGAAGACCAAACGTTGCAGACTCTTCATAATATTCGCCTCGCGAGCGATGGTTCGCCTCGTGAGAGGGCATAGTTTCTGAATGCTATAAATGGCTGTTCTGGGCAGATTAGAGGAACTTTTGGATTCTCCACTGTTTTCTTTACATATTTTCTGTGTATTTCGTTTTTATGGAGAACTAAATTTCTTTGATTAGTCTACTGTAATCGATTTCCATCACACTTGAGGTTCTTGTAATTCCTGTTTTGTATGCTTTTCCCTTTTCAATACTATGCTACATATTTCTGTTTGCTTAATTCAGGAGTGTATAGTGTTGTGTTGATTTATTTCGGTGATGTTATGTTCCTATATTTAATCGCGTTTTCTTAATTCGCGTGTGTTCAATTTGTGTTCGCTTAGTTCACGAAGGGCTTAACCCCGTTTGCTTAATTCGGGAATAGGAACATATATCTGTAGTAGTGATTTCGCTTGTTAATTGTTGCTACAACCGGGAGGGGATTAGAATCTGCTTAGGGCTTGGAATTTACATGAACCGATGATAGTTGGGAAATCGAGAACAGTAGATTAATCGTCTTTAGTTATTTGATAATCTTTTAAACTGCCTTGTTTTCATTGCTCTGTTTATGCTTTGTTTTCAATTTGAATTTCAATCCAACCCCCCAACCCCCCCCACAAAAAAAAAAAAGAAAACTGATTTTTGTGGTAAATAACAAGTCAAGAGTCCTTGTGAGACGATATCCGAGTTGTCGCCCTAAACTACATTTTTACAAATCGTTCGCTTTTTGGTGCGTGCGCGACAGCGCGTTCAGGCACAAAAGGTTGGGTCATGCAAGTTTGAGATTGATCTCAAAACTGAAAAAGCATAACCTTGTAAGAGGTCTACCAAACCTTAGTTTCAAATTTGATGCTCTCTGTGATGCATGTCAGAAGGGAAAACAAGTCAAAGGTTCTTTTGAATCTAAGAATGTTGTTAGTTCCAACAGACCACTAGAATTGCTACACCTTGATCTCTTTGGTCCAACAAGGACTGCCTCTGTCAGTGGTAAGAAATATGGTCTTGTCATAGTAGACGACTACACTAGATGGACATGGATTATGTTCCTTGCTCACAAGGACGAGTCATTCAAGGTCTTTTCTATATTCTGCAAATGTGTACAAAATGAAAAAGGCATGTGTATAGCTCCAATTAGAAGTGATCATGGGGGAGAATATGTCAATGATCTATTCCATGAGTTTTATATGAAGAAAGTGGTATTCAACACAACTTATCAATACCAAGAACACCACAGCAAAATGGTGTGGTAGAGAGAAAGAACAGATCTCTTCAAGAGATGACTAGGACTATGATCAATGACAATTCTGTCCCTAAGCACTTCTGGGTTGAAGCTGTGAATACTGCCTGCTACATTCAGAACAGAATATACATTAGACCTATTCTAAATAAGACTTCTTATGAATTGTGGAAAGGTAGAAAACCCAACATTTCATACTTTCACCCTTTCAGATGTAAATGTTACATTTTGAATACAAGAGATCAACTTGGTAAAATTGATGCTAAAGTAGATAATGGAATCCTTCTAGGATTTTCTGAAACTTCAAAAGGCTTTAGAGTTTATAATTCTAGAACTTTAGTTGTAGAAGAATGTATTCATGTAAAATTTTATGACAAACAGCCTGATAAGAGACTATCAGATCTAGATGAAGCTTTTACCGATCTTGATCTAAATATTTCAGGAGAGAAACCAGAAATCAAGTCTGATATCCTAGTAGACAACTCTTCTCAGCAACAACCTGAAACGTCTACCTCTCAATAAGAAAATGCTCATAAATCTTGGTATTTCAGAAATTACCATCCTCAAGATCAAATCATTGGTGACCCCAATGACAAGCTAAGAACTAGGTCAACCTTCAGAGAACAAAATGATTCTGCTCTTGTCTCTGAATGTGAACCGAAGACAGTGGACGAAGCTCTACTGGGCGAAGGATGGATTCTTGCTATGCAAGAAGAGCTAAATCAGTTTGAGAGAAGTGAAGTCTAGACGCTTGTACCCTTGCCTGAAGACAAGTCAGTCATTGGAACAAAGTGGGTCTACAGAAACAAGCTTGATGAAGATGGTAAGGTTGTGAGAAACAAAGCAAGATTTGTTGCTCAAGGCTACTCTCAAGAAGAAGGTATAGACTATACTGAAACTTTTGCACCAGTTGCTATACTAGAAGCTATAAGAAATTTAATATCGTTTGCTGCACATCATAGCTTTATGCTTTTTCAGATGGATGTTAAAAGTGTCTTTTTTAATGGCTTTATTAATGAAGAAGTATATGTCATGCAACCTTCAGGGTTTGAAAATACAAATCACCCTGAACATGTTTATAAGCTTAAGAAAGCATTGTATGGACTTAAACAAGCTCCTAAAGCTTGGTACGATAGGTTAAGTTCTTTTCTAATGGAAAATGGTTTTAACAGAGGAAAAGTAGACACAACTCTATTTAGAAAATCTATTCAGTCAGATTTCGTTATAGTACAGATTTATGTTGATAATATCATTTTCGGTGCTACTAATGAATCTCTATGCAAGGAATTTTCTAAGTTAATGCAAAAAGCATTTGAAATGAGCATGAAGGGAGAACTCAAATTCTTACTTGGAATTCAAGTTAAACAGTCTATGGACGAGGTGTACATCCATCAGACTAAGTATACAAAGGAACTTCTAAAGAGGTTTAAGATGGATGATTGTAAACCAATGAACACTCCTATGCATCCCACTTCAATACTGAACAAAGATGATAAAGAGAAAAAGGTAGACCAAAAGGTATATAGAGGTATGATAGGATCTCTTTTATATCTGACAGCGTCTAGGCCTAATATAATGTTCACTGTTTGCTTGTGTGCTCGTTTTCAATCTGATCCTAGAGAGTCCCATCTCTCAGCAGTTAAAAGAATATTTATATATTTAAAAGGTGCTACTAATCTGGGCTTGTGCTTTAAGAAAAATGATGATTACAGATTAGTTGGTTTTTGTGATGCGGACTATGCTGGAGATAGAATTGAAAGAAAAAGCACCAGTGGAGGATGTCACTTCATTGGAGCTAACCTAGTATCATGGTCAAACAAAAGGCAAAGCACCATTGCTCTATCAACTGCTGAAGCATATCAGCTACAAGCTGCTGCTCACAACTTCTATGGATCAAACATCAATTGGAGGACTACAATGTATTTGTAAGTAGTATTCCACTTATGTGTGATAATACAGCTACAATCAATTTATCCAAGAATCCAATGTTGCATTCTAGAGAGCATATAGAAATCAAACATCATTTTATTAGGGATTATGTGCAAAAAGGTGTGTTTGATGTTCAATTCGTAGATACTAACCACCAATGGGCAGATATCTTCACTAAACCTCTTGCTGAGGACAGATTTATCTTTATAAGAAAGCATTTGAATATGTTGTATGTTGATTGAGCTAGTATATTTATTGTTAATTTGGTCGTCCATTGCATGTTTTCTTTGCATGTCCTCTAGTCACGACGTCCAGAGCAAGTTAAATCTACGCGTCCACTACCTATGTCTTTACGCATCCACTCTTAGTCTTGTGTGGACTCATCTTTACACACATTTATTGCTTATATTAATTTGTTCTTGAACACATTTATATAAAATGCTTCTCTTTCCTTGCTGAGTCAGTTACTCTCATCAATCCCATTGTAACCTTTTACGGCCCAAGTTACCAACGCCGTTTTACACTTAATGACATGTCTTGTCATTATTTTTTTTTGGAAACTATTGGTTTTCAGAAATCTTTAAAAGTAACCTCTTTCCCTCTGAAAATCTTTTCGCATCTCTTCATCCCTATCAACCTCTCTATCTGAATCCTTCGAACTCTCTATCTCCCTTGTTCTTCCAAAACTCATCTTACTCAACAATGGCTTTAACCACTGCTCCCATGCCTGCTTTTGCAACAGACACTATGTCCATATCTGTGGAACATCACTTCAATTTTGGGATTCTATGATGAGTGTGATTTCACCTCATATTTCATGTACATTTTGCATGCATTTTCATATAGTTTAGGCATATTTAATTTGATTTCTAGTTAGTTTTTATCTTGGAACAGGTAAGGCGGTTTTGTGGTGTTGCTTTGCAGGATTAATGATTAAATGCTCAGAATTAGTCTTGATGGAGCTTGGATGGAGATAGAGCTTGAAAAGTGAAGATAATGAGCCAAGCAGAGCCCATCACGGCCTGGCCGTGATGACCATCACGACCATGATCAAGTAGAGCTAAAGGCAAAAGTCGGAATTGGTCACGGCCTAGCCGTGATGAGCATCACGGCCGTGACCTGTTAATTGAGTCAGACCCCTTCTAGGCAGAATCTGTCACGGCCTAGCCGTGATGTCCATCACGGCCGTGACAGACCAATTGGTGAAGGCAGAAGCGATCACGACCTAGCCGTGATGAGTGTCACGGCCGTGACAAACAAGTTTTTGAAAGCGCACCCAAAGCAGAACCCGTCACGGCCTGGCCGTGATGGCCATCACGGTCGTGACGCGTGCCTAAGTTATAAAAATGCCTCTGGGCAGAACAGAAAAGGATCCTGAACCCTAAAAATATACTCTCTGGCTGCTGTGGCTGCTGTGGATCCTTCCATAGAGTTCTTTCCTTCCTTTATTCCTATTTCTTTTCTTTTGTTTTTCTCTTTGATTATGTGTAGCTAAACCCCCCTCTTGTTGGGGTTAGATGATGACTTTTCTGAACTTGGTTGCCTCATGATTTGATTGTAATACAAATTCCTATTTCTTTATGAGTATTTGATTCCATGCTTAATGCTTTCCTAGGTTTGATTATCCTTGGAATGATTTGTTTCTTTGATAGACAATTGAAAGATTGATGTTAAGGCATGCTCATGAATCAAATGCCAAGTAGTTCATGAACCTAGACATAGGTCTTGGGGTGCTTGCAATCTTACAAATCTTGACTCTTCAAGAAAAATCTCATGTTAATCCACCTAAGACATTAGGGTTTAATTTGGGGTTTTAGGCTCATTCCACCTAAGACATTAGGGTTTGAGTATTTCAGAAGATTTGATTGTCATAAATGAATTAGGAATTGTGTTATTAACCATTTCATTGCAATCAAGGGAGGATTAGTGTAGTCTAACCCTAACAATTTCATCCATTTGTTATCCATATCTATTTTCGCTTGTTAAGTGTTTACAAAAATTCCTAAAAGACCAAAAACATTTTATTCTTGTTTGTTTTGTTACATGTTAGAACTCCCTTCCATCCAAATGATCGTCTAGATAGTAGTCCGATTTGTGAAGTGGTACTTGTCCGCGATCCCTGAGAACGATATCCGGTCTTACCACCGTATTACTTGTTTGCGACTAGGTATACTTGCCGAAATCGTATCAAGTTTTTGGCGCCGTTGCCCGGGATCGGTGTGCCAATATCACGAGTACCAAAGGGGACTCCTAATTTAGACATTTTTTTTTGTTTTCTTACTGCTGTTTTCTGTTTGTTTCTGTTTAGGAATTTTTTGTTTTTTTCCTGGTAGTTGCAGAATTGTTCACTTGAAGCTTGATGTACTTGCGATATTTGTTGCTGTTCTGCTCTGTTTGTTTCCGTGTATGCGAGGTACAATTGATCCAGGTGAACTTCAATTCAACCCGGAAATCGAGAATCTTTGTAGACATAATAGAAAGGAAGTCAAAGCAAGACAGAACAGAGAAGGAGCATCATCTAGAGTACAAGAACCACAAGTTGAGTTACCAAGTGTGCAAGAACCGCAAGTTGAAGTAGCAACTGTCACCATGGCTGACGAAAATGCACAAAGGAGGACAATGGGGGACTACACTTCCCCTAAAGTCGATAGATGTGGAACTCCAATTGTTAGACCTGCAGTGGCTTGTAACAACTTTGAGATAAAGGCATCACTTCTCAATCTTGTGCAGCAAAATCAATTTGGAGGTTTAGAGAGTGAAGACCCTCATTCTCACATTGGCACATTTATTGAGTTGTGTGATACTATCAAGCTGAATGGAGCTTCCGATGAGGCTATTCGTTTAAGGCTTTTCCCTTTCTCTTTGAGGGATCGAGCTAAGTCATGGCTTCAGTCTCATCCTCATAGGAGCATTATTACTTGGAATGATTTGGTGAGCAAGTTATTATCTCGCTTCTTCCCTCCATAAAGAATGATCAAGTTGAGATCGGAGATCAATGCTTTCGCACAAAGGGATGGTGAATCACTTTATGACGCATGGGAGAGGTTCAAATCTTTGCTTACCGCTTGTCCAAATCATGAGTTGGAAACATGGCAGCAACTTGCAACCTTTGTCAATGGTCTCAACCGAAATTCTAGAAGTATGATTGAAGCGGCTGCAGGTGGAACATTGAGTCAAAAGACACCCGATGAAGCAAAGGTCTTGATTGAAACTATGGCTAATAATGATTATCAAATGCCTAGTTCTCGATCATTGGCCAAGAGAGGTGTTTTGGAGCTTGATGAAATTGGTGCTCTTAAGGCGCAAATGGCCACTATTACCAAGCAATTGGGGTCCGTTCAACTACAAAATTCTCAATTACAAGAGGTGCAAGTTCAAACTGCCTCAGTGTGTGACTTCTGTGGAGGTAACCATGCCAATGGCAATTGTGAAATTAATGTGGTTGGAAGTTCCGGGCAAGAAGAAGTGAACTACATGGGAAACCAAGGGCCTAAGCATGATCCTTTCTCTAACACCTACAATCCGGGGTGGCGTAGCCATCCTAACTTTGGTTGGAGACAAGGGCAAGGCTCAAGTTCTCAAGAAAAGCCTCCTCAAGAGAATTCAAGCAATTTGGAAAATATTCTAGCCCAATTAATGCAAGTAACTCAAGATAATATAAAGAATCAAAATGCCTCCATCACGAATATAGAACACCAAATAGGCCAATTGGCAAAGCAAATGACAGAGAGACCTCAAGGACAATTACCGGGAGATACCGAGAAGAATCCAAGGGAGGATTGCAAGACAATTACTACAATAAGTGGGAAAGTGTTAGTTCCACATGAAAAAGAGAGGGAAGAAAAGAGAGTTGGTGAGGGAGTTGATGAGGTGATCGTAGAAGATGTAACCAATGAAGAACCAGAGACGTCCCAAGCCACTACCTCTAGTCCTGTTGTTGTTTAAGTTGAAGAACCAAATAGAGAAAAACTGGTGGATGAAGAGTTTGCAATAAAGAAGACTAAAAGGCAAATTCTTGAAGAAGTTGACAATCCTAAGGAGTTGCCACCGTATTTCAAGATACCTTATCCTCAAAGGTTGAAGAAGGAGGTAAAGGATCAACAATTCTCTAAGTTCTCGGAGGTGTTCAAAAAGCTGGAAATCAACATCCCTTTTGCCGAAGCTCTTCAACAAATGCCTTCCTATGCCAAATTTATGAAGGAGATTCTTACTAACAAGAGGAAGTGGAAGGAGGAGATGGTCATGCTCACGGAAGAATGTAGTGCCATACTCCAAAGGAAGAGGCTACCGATGAAGATGAAGGATCCGGGTAGCTTTACTATTCCATGTGCTATTGGTCATTTGAACATTGGAAGAGCCTTGCGTGATCTTGGTGCAAGTATCAATCTTATGCCTCTCTCCATCTTCAAGAAATTGGGAATTGGTGAAGTCAAGTCAACCGGGATCTCTCTCCAATTGGCGGATTGTTCCATTACTTATCCTTATGGTGTAGTGGAGGATTTATTGGTAAAAGTGGACAAGTTCATCTTCTCGGTAGACTTTGTGGTGTTGGATATTGCGGAAGATAGTGAGACTCCATTGATTCTCGGAAGGCCATTCCTAGCCACGGGAAGGGCTTTGATCGATATAAATCAAGGGGAGTTGGTGCTTAGAGTCCAAGATGAAAAGGTCACCTTCAATGTTTTTGAAGCAATGAGACATCCAAGTGACAAAGATACATGTATGAGTGTGGACCTTGTTGAATCATTGACTGACAAGAGTGTACAACAAACTTTTGAAGATTCATTGGAAGCGGCTCTTATGGTTGAGAATATAGAATAAGAGGTTTGTGAGGAAGAAGTGGAGTTCATGGTTAAATCCCTTGAGGCTTGTCTAGTTTTGAATAATGAAGAAGACAAAGTTGTGGAGGATGTGCGGATTGAAGACAAGGGTGAGACACCTAGGCTAGAGTTGAAGGAACTTCCATCCCATCTCCGTTATGCCTTCCTTGGAGTGAATTCTTCATTCCCGATGATCATTAGTAGCGGATTGAACTCCTTAAAGGAAGAGAAGTTGTTGAGAGTGCTTAGGGAGCACAAATCCGCAATTGGGTGGTCTATGTCCGACTTGAAAGGGATAAGTCCCTCATTTTGTATGCACAAAATCCTTTTGGAGGAAAACTTCAAGCCGGTCAGACAACCCCAAAGAAGACTCAACCCAAACATGAAGGAAGTTGTAAGAAAGGAGGTTGTGAATCTTTTGGATGCGGGTATAATCTACCCAATCTCCGATAGTCCGTGGGTGAGTCCGGTCCAAGTTGTTCCTAAGAAGGGGGGGGGGGGATGACGGTTGTTGCAAATGATAAAAATGAACTCATTCCCTCAAGGACCATTTCTGGATGGAGGGTGTGTATTGATTATAGAAGATTGAATGAGGCTACAAGAAAAGATCATTTTCCCTTGCCTTTCATTGATCAAATGCTAGAGAGGTTGGCGGGCCATGCCTTTTATTGCTTCCTTGATGGATACTCAGGGTATAACCAGTTTGTGGTTGACCCAAAGGACCAAGAGAAGACCGCTTTCACTTGTCCCTATGTCGTCTATGCATACCGGAGGATGCCATTCGGGTTGTGTAATGCACCCGCCACTTTTCAAAGGTGCATGATTTCCATATTCTCTGATATGACTGAAAAATTCATTGAGGTATTTATGGATGATTTTTCCGTATATGGTAATTCTTTTGATGATTGTCTGAAAAATCTTGCATGTGTTTTGAAAAGATGCCAAGAAACTAACCTTGTTCTAAATTGGGAAAAATGTCATTTCATGGTTAGGGAAGGTATAGTTCTTGGTCATAAGATTTCATCATGGGGGATAGAAGTTGATAAGGCAAAAATTGAGTAATTGAAAAACTTCCCCCTCCCATAAATATGAAAGGTGTTAGAAAGCTTCTTAGGGCATGCGGGTTTCTATAGGAGATTTATAAAAGACTTTTCAAAGATTGTGAAACCCTTGTGCAAACTTTTGGTAGTTGATACTCCTTTTGTGTTTGATGATGATTGCATGCATGCTTTCCAACTTTTAAAGGAAAAACTCACCACCGCACCGGTCATTGCACCTCCAGATTGGAGTTTGCCATTTGAGTTAATGTGTGATGCAAGTGACTATCTGGTGGGAGCCATTTTGGGTCAGAGGAAAAATAAAGTGTTGCATGTTATTTACCATGCCAGTCGTGTGATGAATGATGCTCAATTGAACTATACCACGACTGAAAAAGAATTGGTTGTTGTGGTTTTTGCATTTGATAAGTTTAGATCTTACTTGATTGGCCCTAAAACTACTGTCTACACTGACCAGTCTGCTTTGAAGTATCTCATGACTAAACAGGATGCCAAGCCAAGGCTCATTAGGTGGGTACTACTGCTCCAAGAATTTGATTTAGATATAAAGGACAAGAAAAGAGTGGAGAATGTGGTAGGCGACCATTTGTCTAGGCTTCCACAAGCAGATATTCAAGCAAAGGATGAGTTGCCAATTCAAGAAGAATTTCCGGATGAGCGGTTGTTTACAGTGCAAGTGGCACCTTGGTTTGCGGACATTGCAAATTACAAGGCCGCCAACAAGATTCTGAAGGACTTCAATGCACAACAAAGGAAAAAGCTCATCCATGATTCTAAATACTATGTATGGGATGAACCTTACCTTTTCAAAAGAGGTTCGGATGGAATTCTGAGAAGATGTATTCCGGAAGAAGAGGTTAATGGGGTTTTGACTCATTGTCATAACTCACCTTATGGAGGACACTTTGGTGGTGAGAGAACCGCCCTGAAAATCTTGCAAAGTGGTCTGTTTTGGCCTACCATTTTTTGAAGACTCTAGAGCTTGGGTGATGAAGTGTGATAAGTGTCAAAGAACTGGAAGTATTTCCAAGAGAAATGAGATGCCCTTGAAGGGTATTTTAGAGGTGGAACTCTTTGATGTGTGGGGAATCGACTTCATGGGTCCTTTCCCATCATCCTACAACAACAAGTATATTCTGGTTGCGGTTGACTATGTGAGCAAATGGGTAGAAGTTGTCCCAACTATGAAAGATGATGCAAAAATGGTGGTTAATTTTGTGAGGAAGAACATCTTTACCCGATTTGGAACCCCTAGAGCCATTATTAGTGATGAGGGTACTCACTTTTGCAACAAAGAGTTCAATGCAGTGCTTGCCAAGTTTGGGGTCAATCATAAAGTTGCCACACCATGCCACCCACAAACCATTGGGCAAGTGGAGTTGTATAATCGGGAATTAAAGAGAATCTTGGAGAAAACAGTAAATAATGCAAGAAAAGACAGTCTATGTAAATTTGGGCGAAAACGAGATTGAACTCGAATAATTTGCACAAAAACCACAGTCTATGTAGTTATAAAACTAGATAAGCCAGAGGCTTATCAAATAAACTATATAAAACCACTGTCATTTTCATTTATATATTAAAAAAAACTTGATTCGCCACGTGAATCCACAGTGGCCGCGCGAGACAGAAGCCCCGAATCTCAGAGGCTTGCTCACGCTTCTGTCTCGCCTCTGGCTTATCTAGTTTTATAACTAGATAGACTGTGGTTTTTGTGCAAATTATTCGAGTTCAATCTCGTTTTCGCCCAAATTTACCTTGTTTTGTTCCTAAGTGGACTTTGACTCGTTATAGGCATTTTTAGTAGTTTTTAGTCTATTTTGAATAGAATTACGCTTTTTGTTTCTTTTTATTGTTTCAGGTTAGAAGTGAAGCTCCGAGAGTCAAGGAAAGTCAAGAAACAGTGGAAATTTCCATTCTGGAGATAATCGCCTCGCGAAAGTATGCTCGCCTCGCGAGCCTGAAGACCAGCTGAGCAGCAACAGTCATCAATTCTGTCTCGCCTCGTGAGTCACCGGCTCGCCTCACGAACCTGAAGGACTGACTGTGCCAGAGAAGTCATCCTTTCGGTCTCGCCTCGCCAATCATAGTTCGCCTCGCGATCATTCAAACTCAGGATGGAGCCAAAACTGAAATTCGCCCCGCGAAAGGACGATCGCCTCGCGAGAGTCCAATTTGAATGCGCACCAATTTTAATGATTGCCTCGCGAGAGTCTGTTCGCGTCGCGAGCGAGCGCAGAATCAAAACTCTATATATTGCTGTTTCAGTATCAGAATGGAGGATCCGAATCCTGGTTTTTCCACTTGTTTTAGATCAGTTTTGTTACGAATCCTTGTTACTTTGGAGCTGCGTCTCCCTCTTTTCTTCTTTTATTTTACAATGGTGGTTAATTCCGATTGTTCGTTTGTCGTTACGGGCATGAGGAGCTAATCCCCTCGTCTAGGGAATCAATGAAGCCACCCATGGCGGTGTAGGATTCGATGTGATGTATGTTTTTCTCCCCTTTTCTCAATTGATGTTTTCCAATTCTGATTTGATTGCGTTGATCATATGCATGCGTGGTTGACTTGTTAAAGTTGATGAGGCTTAGTCGACAATTCGCGTTTAGAACTTGAATTGGGATCACTAATTGAATATTGCACGAGAGTGAGTAGGAGATTAGTGCAACCTACAGGGAACAAGAATTAATAGAGTTTGATGATTAGGGTTATGAGACCTAGTAAGTAATTAACTCAATCGTCGAATACGTCCTATTGAGCACGACAGTGGATATAGGAGAATTTGGGGGGTCCCGGTTGACATTGTAATTGAACTTAGGGAGGAATTCATCATCACTTGGGTACTATGCATGATTGGGTAGGTGGATTTGAGACCATAGATATTTTAATTTCAGATTTTAATACCTTAGCTTTATTTGATTTGTTATTTGAATTGCGATCTTAATCTCTCTCTCACAACCACGTTCCTCGCTTGACCAAACGTATCGGATTTCCCGCAAATTAGACAAATTGGTAGCCCAATCCTTGTGTTCGACCTCGGTAATTACTTACCGTGTTATTTTATTACTTGCGACGACCCGGTACACTTGCCGGTGACTCAACAAGTTTTTGGCGCCGTTGCCGGGGATTGGCACAACCAATTTTCCTAATTTTTAGGGAATTTGATTAGTTGGTTAAGTGATTTTTTTTTTATTTACTATTATCTCTCTCTCTACTTCTTTGATTCCACTGGGTCTTGCCTTGTTTTGTATGCGAGGTACCCTTTCACAAGAGGACCTGCTATTTGATTCGGAGATCACTAGGACCGAGAGGCGATTAAGGAAGGAAGCCAGAGAACGAAAGAGGGTTGAAGCGAGTAATCTTGAGAGGATGGCCGAAGAAAATCCTCCTCCTCCTCGTTACAAGCCTCTCTTCGAGTACAGTCTACCCAACTTGGGTGATTGTGATTCTTCCATCGTGAGAGGCAACCTCAATACAGACTCCTTCAGAGTGGAAGGATGTGTCACAGCCTATATCCGTGAGAATCAGTTTGATGGGAGTGGCAGACAAGACCCTCACAGGCATATCACCCACTTCCTTGAAGCTTGTGACTTGTAGAAGACAAAAGGTGTTTCTCAGGATGAGTTTCGCTTGCGGCTATTCCCTCTCTCTCTTAGGGATGTCGCTCGTTATTGGTTTGACAGCTTGGATAGGAACAGTATCAGAACTTGGGAGCAAATGGCACAAAAGTTACTAACTAAGTATTTTCCTCCTCAGAAAGCGGCACAAACAAGAGTAGCCGTTACATCTTTCAGACAGACAGAGGATGAAACTTTTAATGAAGCTTGGGAGAGGAACAATGTGCTCTTGAGAAGATGTCCTTCAGCTTTCTTTGACCCGGTCTCCAAAGTTCAACATTTCTTTAACGGGTCAAGGGGACGCTATCAGATGAATTGTGATGCCGCAGCTGGCGGTTCCTTTTCCTTTTTATCAGCTGAGGATGGATGGGCATTATTAGCGAAGATGTCGTACAATGATTACAACCGTGGTAGGGAAACCTCAAGTGGAGTCAGTTCTGCAACAATGGAAGCATTCTAGAGCAAGTTAAATCGTTGAAGATACAAGTTGCGGCTTTGTCAGAGAACAAGAAGGTTAATGCGATACACGAGGGAATGCCTCCGGGTTGTGATAATTGTAATGGGAATCATGACATTCAGAGCTGTCCGTTCAACTTCTCTCGAGAACATGTGGACTCATGCCACAATTTCTATGACAGCGTGCCCCAGAACAACTATCAGAGGAACAGTCAGAATCAGAATAGGGGATATATGAGGAGAGGCCATCCGGGTTTCACTTGGAGTAATGCTAGTGGTGGTCTAGCCGGGCAACAACAACCTCAACAAGGTCCGAGGCCAAACATTGGACTCCAGCAGCACAATACTCAGCAGGCTCTTCCGGGGCCTAATCAGTTGCAAATAACAGATGGTGGAAGGCAACCTTGGGAGTTGGGTTTTGAGAAGATGAATGCGGCAATTGAGAAGTTGGCAATCAACACAGGCGCAGCCATTGATAAGTTGGCAACTCACACGGGGTCAGCAATTCAGAATCTAGAGATGCAGATAGCTCAGCTTGCAAAGCAGCTAAATGAGCGTCCCCCAGGCACTTTCCCAGGTGATACCGAGAACAACCCTAAGAACCATTGCAATGCCATAACAATTAGGAGCGGTAAGGTGTTGGGATCTAACAGGGGTGCAACTAGTTCTCAGGAAGACAAGGGCCCGGAACAACCACATGTTGAGGAAGAGCAGCCTAAGAAAGAGGAGTTGGCAAGTGACAAGGCACCGGAGCAAGGGGGAAGGCTGAAACTTTTGGATGAAGAGTTCCGAAAGAAGAAGTGGGTTGAACCCCAAGACCTCCCGCCCTACATGAAGGTACCGTATCCTGAAAGATTGAAGAAGCCTCAACAGGATAAGCAGTTCAACAAATTCCTTGATGTCTTCCGCAAACTTCAAAGTAACATTCCATTTGCAGAAGCCTTGGAACAAATGCCATCTTATGCCCGGTTTATGAAGGAGCTTCTCTCCAAGAAGCGGAGAATAGTGGATGAGGAAACGGTTGCTTTGACCGAGGAGTGTAGTGCCATTCTTCAAAGAAACTACCTCCAAAGTTGAAGGATCCCGGTTCTTTTTCGATACCATGCACCATTGGGGGGATGACTCTAGGGAAGGCATTATGTGATCTAGGGGAAAGCATCAACTTGATGCCCCTCTCTATGATGAAGAGGTTGGGGATCAAAGAAGTCAAGGATACGCGGATGTCACTCCAACTGGCCGATCGTTCTGTAAAATATCCTTATGGAGTGGTCGAAGACTTGTTAGTGAAGGTGGACAAGTTCATATTTCCGGCGGACTTTGTGGCGCTAGATATGGATGAAGACGCCGAGATCCCTCTCATATTGGGTAGGCCCTTCTTGGCCACTGGGGGTGCCTTGATAGATGTGCGACAAGGGAAACTCACTCTAAGGGTGCAAGATGATGAGGTAGTCTTCAATGTCTTTGAAGCAATGAAACACCCTGTTGAGAGGTCGGATGTGTATCGAGTGGATGTGGTGGAATCAATTGTTAAGGCAAAGGCAACTAGAGAAGCCCATGGTTCTTCACTAGCACAAGTGTTGGTAAAATCCCATGATGATGATAGAGAGGAAAAAGACCCTTTGGGGGATGAGGTTTATATTGAGTGGTTAAAAGACATGGAAGCCTTACCGAGTCTCCCAAGGGATGAATGTGCAAAGGAAGAGCTCAACAACAAAGGCATGGAAAAGGATGATAAAGCACCAGAGTTGAAAGGTGGCACAACCGTGGTGGTCAATGAAAACAATGAGTTGATCCAAAAAAGGACCATCATGGAGTGGAGAGTATGTGCCGATTATAGAGGGATTTTGGATTTAAATGAGTTGTCCGGGATCCGCAAGCAAGCAATCTACAAAAAGCGGACTAAGGAAAGGCATGACAAGCACATCGTGCCTAGGAAGTTTGAGCCCGGACAAGCAGTACTTCTTGACAATTCAAGGTTGAAACTCTTTCCGGGAAAGCTAAGATCAAGGTGGTTGGGACCATTCAAGGTCCTCCAAGTTTGTCCACATGGAACAGTAGAGTTAGAAGGGGCCTCTGGTAACTTCAAGGTGAATGGGCAAGGGATAAAGCATTATCATGGGGAATCAGTCCCAAATTACAAGCAGTTTCTTCCTCCGGATTAACCCTTAGGGGTGACTTGAGTCAGGCTCGGGACGTTAAACAAGCGCTACTTGCGAGGCAACCCAAGCTAGGTATCCTTTATTTTTAGTTTCTGTCATTTTCATTTATATATTAAAAAAAACTTGATTCGCCACGCGAATCCACAGTGACCGTGCCGCGAATCTGCAATTAAGGTTTTAATTTGCAGGAGTTCTTCCAGGATGCTATGCAACAGAAGGGAGCCCGTGAAACCAATTGGATGAGGAGGCAACCATGGAAACTTGATCAGTGAGCACCCTCTCCTCTCCTCACTTTTGTTTTGTTTTTGTTTTTGTTTTTGTTTGTCACTCTTGAATAATTTGAGAAGATCAAGAGTATGTGTATGAATGTGTGTCGGCAAGCTTGTTGGATTTTAATTAAATTTAGCATAGATTGATTGCATGAATTATTTTGACCATTGATAATTTCCCCCTAGGTTCTGAAAATAGAAAATTTGATCCCCATGTGAAAAATTGAAAACTGAACTTTGAGAATTTTATTGTGATTGCTTGATTTATGACAAGTTTGGGGTGAGGGGGTGCTCACACTAGGAATTGTATCTCATTCAAACAATTTGAAAAAAATGTCCAGGTGAAGATTTGAGCCTCCAACTTTGTTTTTGATTGTGTGGATCACTTTCAAGTTGCACTTTCTCGAATTTGCTTGAATCTCTTCATGGTTTGCATGTTTATGTGTTGCATCAAATGATTTAGGCAATTTTCTTTGAAATAGCTACTTGGCCTAAAAAGAACCATCCCTAATGCATGTTCCCTAGTTAGCCACATTGAGCCTAATTAGCCTATTGTTTCTTGACGACCCTATACGATAAGCCAAAATCTGGAAAAACCATGTTAACCCAATCTTATGATTAGGAGAGCATGGACACTTAGCAAGAGGAAGGTTGTAAGAAACTAAGTTTGGGGTGGCTACAAGGTGATGTGTCATAGTGGGGTGAGAAAAAGAAAAATAAGGGTTGAAACCCAAGGCAAAAAAAACAAGAAGAAAAAAAAAATTAGAAAAGAAAATATTGCCAAAAGAAAGGGGGCAAAACAGAAAAAATAGCAAGGAAAAGGCTGTAGTCACCCGAGGCAAAAAGAAAAATGGAAAAAGGAATTTGAGTGAAATATGTGTCAAATGCTCATGCTCTCTTAGTTCCTAGGGACTTAAGCCTAGTATCCTTGAATATCCTACCCTTAGCCAGGCCCCATTACAACCTTTAAAAGACCTTCTGATGTTGCATGCATGTTTTTGTGGGAACCATTTTTGAGATGAAAATCAAATTCATGGGAAGTGCTCTTGATATGTGAAATTGAGTGAGAAGTTGATAGCCTAGAAGAATTTGAGCGAATGAGTGAAATTTTACATACCCTTGTGAGGAAGGCAATTGTTTGAAATTGGTGATCTTCCTTTTTGGGTGTATCTTTGATCCTCAACTTAGATTAATGAATGCATGAATGATGAAGTTCTCAATTGTTTAAAGTAAATGAATGTGGGGATTACATTGATGCAAGGGGGGAATTCATTGAAGGAAAAACTGTTTTCTTAAGATTGCATGAAATTTGTGCGAAGATTGATTGAATCCTTTAGGCTTGCCAAGTTTTGAGTCCTTTTTGAGTTTTAGCTTGCTTGGGGACAAGCAAGGTTTAAGTTTGGGGTGTTTTGATAAGCCTCTGGCTTATCTAGTTTTATAACTACATAGACTGTGGTTTTTGTGCAAATTATTCGAGTTCAATCTCGTTTTCGCCCAAATTTACCTTGTTTTGTTCCTTAGTGGACTTTGACTCGTTCTAGGCATTTTTAGTAGTTTTTAGTCTATTTTGAATAGAATTACGCTTTTTGTTTCTTTTTATTGTTTCAGGTTAGAAGTGAAGCTCCGAGAGTCAAGGAAAGTCAAGAAACAGTGGAAATTTCCATTCTGGAGATACTCGCCTCGCGAAAGTATGCTCGCCTCGCGAGCCTGAAGACCAGCTGAGCAGCAACAGTCATCAATTCTGTCTCGCCTCGCGAACCTGAAGGCCTGACTGTGCCAGAGAAGTCATCCTTTCGGTCTCGCCTCGCCAATCACAGTTCACCTCGCGGTCATTCAAACTCAGGATGGAGCCAAAACTGAAATTCGCCCCGCGAAAGGACAATCGCCTCGTGAGAGTCCAATTTGAATGCGCGCCAATTTTAATGATCGTCTCGCGAGAGTCTGTTCGCGTCGCGAGCAAGCGCAGAATCAGAACTCTATATATTGCTGTTTCAGTATCAGAATGGAGGATCCGAATCCTAGTTTTTTTAGATCAGTTTTATTACGAATCCTTGTTACTTTGGAGCTGTGTCTCCCTCTTTTCTTCTTTTATTTTACAATGGTGGTTAATTCCGATTGTTCGTTTGTCGTTACGGGCATGAGGAGCTAATCCCCTCGTCTAGGGAATCAATGAAGCCACCCATGGCGGTGTAGGATTCGATGTGATGTATGTTTTTCTCCCCTTTTCTCAATTGATGTTTTCCAATTCTGATTTGATTGCGTTGATCATATGCATGCGTGGTTGACTTGTTAACGTTGATTAGGCTTAGTCGGCAATTCGCGTTTAGAACTTGAATTGGGATCACTAATTGAATATTGCACGAGAGTGAGTAGGAGATTAGTGCAACCTACAGGGAACAAGAATTAATAGAGTTTGATGATTAGGGTTATGAGACCTAGTAAGTAATTAACTCAATCGTCGAATACGTCCTATTGAGCACGACAGTGGATATAGGAGAATTTGGGGGGTCCCGGTTGACATTGTAATTGAACTTAGGGAGGAATTCATCATCACTTGGGTACTATGCATGATTGGGTAGGTGGATTTGAGACCCTAGATATTTTAATTTCAGATTTTAATACCTTAGCTTTATTTGATTTGTTATTTGAATTGCGATCTTAATCTCTCTCTCACAACCACTTTCCTCGCTTGACCAAACGTATCGGATTTCCCTCAAATTAGACAAATTGGTAGCCCAATCCTTGTGTTCGACCTCGGTAATTACTTACCGTGTTATTTTATTACTTGCGACGACCCGGTACACTTGTCGGTGACTCAACAGTCAGCAACCATCACGCCCAGGCCGTGACACTGGTCACGGTCGTGATGAGCTTAATGTGAAGACCATAAAGGATCACGGCCCAACCGTGATACCCATCACGGGTGTGATGGAAGGACCCTGAAGATCAGATAGCATCACGGCCTAGCCGTGATGTAGGTCATGGCCATGACAGGCCACCCCTATGGACCAGAATGCATCACGACCTGCCCGTGAGGAGCATCACGGCCGTGACACATTTTTCAGCCTCCCTTTGACTAGGCATATGAGTCAACACCCGCTACCACCTCGGTGAGTTGTTCCATTTTTATCCTCTCTCCGACTTGATTAGTTACATTGGGGACAATGTAAATTTTTAAGCTTGGGGTAGGGGTATTTTTGTAATTTTTTTTAATTTTTGAATTTTACATGTTGCATTCATATAGGCATAGTTTTGCATGATCACATGATTCGATTGCCCCTTGCTTAGATTATGCATCCGATTGTGAGAACTTAGTGCCAAATAAATTGAGATAGTGAATTGTTGAACCCAATTTTGGTTATTCTTGTGATAGGGCTACAAATAAAAAAAATTCTTGAGATGATCTTTGATAGTTGATAATTATCATATGGTTTCGTAGATTTGTGTTTCTTACTGATTTTTTGTGAACTACTAAAATGTGAGATTTTGAGCCAAAAAGGGGTACTCACTAAATCTACCCCATTCTTTGTGTTGAGTGTTTTATTCCTCTTGGATTTTTTTCTCTAGAACTTGACTTGAAACCGTTTTGAGGCTTAAAATTTTTTGAAACAATTTTGAAAATGATTGAGGCAATAGGTATTTTTCCGGCCTTCTGAGCTTTGAATGACTAAATGCTACCATTAGTTGCCCAATTTTGTGCCTACAAGAATAAAATACTTTTCTTGGTACCCTGAAATATTTTGATGAATATACTTGGTATGACACCTTTTAAAGTATTACACAAAGGGTAGAAAGGTAGTTGAAAAAGTATGGGATGAGAAAGTCAAAAAATATTTCTCTTGAATTGAAAATCTCCCCTTCTCCAAATATATAAAAAAAATAAAAAAAAAGGAAAAATAAAAAGAGAATATAGAGAAGGGGATGACAAAAGGAAGTGAGAAATAAAATGAAAAGAAAAAAAAAAGAAAGGTGGAAAAATAAATCAAAACCCAAAAAGGTATTTTAGAAGGTGTCATGCTTTGCAATGCTTGATATTTTGTGTAGCCTTTTGAAATTTCCTTTTCTTGATTTCCCCACCTAACGATTAATCCCATGGCCCCGTTACAACCAAAGCAAAAGACCTCTTGATTCTCAATTGTTTTCATTAATAAAGTAGATATTTGGTTGATAGTCAAGCTTATGGTAGAATTCATTCATTGAGGAAATTGAGCGAATTGTTACATATCCCTGAACACTTGAGTGAGGTGAGAAAGAGTGCCCGAATCAGTGAGAACATGAGTCTAAGAAACCTAAGCTGAAATTGATTTTCTCTTGGCGAATTATCTGAAATGCCTGTTACTTGGATTAGTTACTCGGGTTCTTGGTTCACTATCCATGCTCTGTCTTTTTCTATCTTCTGGCCTTGGTGATTGCTTGAGGACAAGCAAAGTCTTAACCTTGGGGTGATTTGATGAGTGTGATTTCACCTCATATTTCATGTACATTTTGCATGTATTTTCATATAGTTTAGGCATATTTAATTTGATTTCTAGTTAGTTTTTATCTTGGAACAGGTAAAGCGGTTTTGTGGTGTTGCTTTGCAGGATTAATGATTAAATGGTCAGAATTAGCCTTGATGTAGCTTGGATGGAGATAGAGCTTGAAAAGTGAAGATAATAAGCCAAGCAGAGCCCATCACGACCTGGCCGTGATGACCATCACGGCCATGATCAAGCAGAGCTAAAGGCAAAAGTCAGAATTGGTCATGGCCTAGCCGTGATGAGCATCACGGCCGTGACCTGTTAATGGAGCCAGACCCCTTCTAGGCAGAATCTGTCACGGCCTAGCCGTGATGTCCATCACGACCGTGACAGACCAATTGGTGAAGGCAGAAGCGATCACGACCTAGCCGTGATGAGTGTCACGGCCGTGACAAACAAGTTTTTGAAAGCGCGCCCAAAGCAGAACCCGTCACGGCCTGGCCGTGGCCATCACGGCCGTGACGTGCGCCTAAGTTATAAAAAGGCCTCTAGGCAGAACAGAAATGGATCCTGAACCCTAAAAATATACTCTCTGGCTGCTGTGGCTGCTGTGGATCCTTCCATGGAGTTCTTTCCTTCCTTTATTCCTATTTCTTTTCTTTTGTTTTTCTCTTTGATTATGTGTAGCTAAACCCCCCACTTGTTGGGGTTAGATGATGACTTTTCTGAACTTGGTTGTCTCATGATTTGATTGTAATACAAATTCCTATTTCTTTATGAGTATTTGATTCCATGCTTAATGCTTTCCTAGGTTTGATCATCCTTGGAATGATTTGTTGCTTTGATAGACAATTGAAAGATTGATGTTAAGGCATGCTCATGAATCAAATGCCAAGTAGTTCATGAACCTAGACATAGGTCTTGGGGTGCTTGCAATCTTACAAATCTTGACTCTTCATGCAAAATCTCATGTTAATCCACCTAAGACATTAGGGTTTAATTTGGGGTTTTAGGCTCATTCCACCTAAGACATTAGGGTTTGAGTATTTCAGAAGATTTGATTGTCATAAATGAATTAGGAAATGTGTTATTAACCATTTCATTGCAATCAAGGGAGGATTAGTGTAGTCTAACCTTAACAATTTCATCCATTTGTTATCCATATCTATTTTCGCTTGTTAAGTGTTTGCAAAAATTCCTAAAAGACCAAAAACATTTTATTCTTGCTTGTTTTGTTACATGTTAGAACTCCCTTCCATCCAAACGATCGCCTAGATAGTAGTCCGATTTGTGAAGTGGTACTTGTCCGAATCCCTGATAACGATATCCGGTCTCACCACCGTATTACTTGTTTGCGACTAGGTATACTTGCCGAAATCGTATCATTCTACAAGAATACAATCTGGATGTGAGTAAGTTCATTAACGCTGCTGGATGGGATGGAATCTTTCTGGAAAAGGTCTCTGTATCCAGACTTGATAAGGGAATTCTGGAGGAGACCAAAGATCTCTGAAACAGAAATGATTGGGTTTGTGCTGGGAAGGAAAGTGATAGTATCAGAGAAAACCATCTCCGATGCGATTGCTTGTGCTCAAGAAGGATTGGTCTTCACGGAGAACTGGGAAGAAGACCTAGGTGGTCCAAAGACAATTGTTGTTACCCTTATGAGGCAAGACAGTGTAAGAACTCATTCTTGGAAATCTTCTGAGATGAAAGATCACATAAGGATTCTTCACCAAATCTTGAACAAGGTGCCGCTACATAAGATTGGCTCTAAGGACAACTTATCAGCTCTTCACAAGTTCTGCCTTTACCATCTGGTCTTTGAAACAAAGATTAACCTACCCTGGATCCTATTTCATCGCTTCAAGGATGCCATTACCAACAGAGAATCTGCTTCTCACATTATTTCACTCATCTTCTGTCAAAAATTATCAAGCAGCAAGGCGTTACGATATTCTAGGTGCAAAGCCTAAGGATGAACAAAAAAGACTCCTTCATGAGAAAGGATTGCAAGCTGTTGACTTTTGCCGAGTTAATCTCAGTGGCATGCAACTCAGCACTTACAAGCAAGTGGAGTTGGCAAAGCTTGAAGAAAAAGTGAAGATTAATGAAGAATCACTTGAAGTCAACGAAGCTGCAATCCTTGGTTTAAAGAAAGGAACCAAGAGAAAGACTGTGGCTGTGAGACAACCCATTCCTAAAAGGACTACTAGAGGACCTGTCCCCTCTGTATCCTCTAGTGCTACTCTTCCACCTGCACCAAAAAGGACAAGGAAAGTCATTATGTTTGAAGAAGAAGACGATGATGAACTTCCTATTACTGCCATTCTAGAAAAACAAGCTACTGCTGTTGCTGGTCCAATTGCCAAGAAGAAGAGGCAACCAGCAAAGAGGGCTAGAATAACTTTGGCTTCTGAGGTAGTAATCTCAGCTGATGATCCTATTAGGTTAGCAGTAAATGAATTAGTGTCTAATTTAGAAACTCATGTTGATAATGTCTCTGCTCCACATGATGTGAATAATGTTTATGTCCCTACCCTGCCACAATCACCACCCTCATCACTACCACATATAGACAATAGCATTATTATTGGAGCCCCCTTTCCTAAACCCTTGAAAACCTTGTTTCCTCCCCTAATTCCCTCTTCCACTTTCTATACCAGCAAATCTGAAAATTGGGTCAAAGTACAGAGAGAATGGAAAATACTATTCCACACCATTCCACAAGAACCATAACTCATTCTAACTAAATGGTATCCCTTGGCTGAGTATGAGTATGAACCCCTCAACATCTAACCATACTGGGTCAACCCTGAACCCCACACTCCAACTGGCCCATTCCCTTCCCAAATGTTCAATGAACATGGACCTCTCCTCATCCACCTTCCCCAAGTTTCCCTACTAGAAAAATCTACCCCAACCTAGTGAAACTTCCACCCCTTAAACCATTCACTGATGGAGTAGAAAGAGTTATCATATCTAATTGGCATACTGATCACATCAAGAAGGATCTTGGGAGTGTTCATGAGAAAAGAGCCAGATCCTTCAGGTAAATTCCTTTGTCATGGGCAAGACTACAAAATGGATGACTTTCAAACACCCAAGAATATATGGAGCTGTTGTTGACCAGTTTGTGGACACTCTCATGTATGAGATGTTGAAGTGAGAATTCAGCCACTTTCAGAGCAGACAGAGCTGCACGATTTGTCCCTCCAACCTGGTTAAGACACTCCCCTTCTACAAATGTTGGAGTCAAGCCCAAAAAGATCTGTCCTAGGTTGTCAATGATTGATCTAAACAAGGACAAGGACAGGAAGCATCCAAAGCACAAAGGAAAGATGCCAGTAGTTGAAGACATTATGCTGGATCTCAATTATGAACCCTTTGACCACTCACAGATGGATTACATTCAATCCTTGCCAATTGAGATGGTCACTGAGGCTAACTATGCATGAGCTTTTTGGCAATCCCACTTGATTCACTGCACCAGAGAAGCCTCCACTTCTGGCCTGACTGCTGAAGAGAAGAAGAAAACTCCAAAATTCAGAGGCAGATGTGGATTCTCTAGTGTCAGATATCTGGTCTTCAAGGATCTGTGGGGTCTACCAATAACCAGCCGTGATGTGGAAATTCCTAATCCAATTCATTGGGCAAAGGATATCCCAGAGCCAATTCTACAATATGCTTTTGCCACATCTTCAACCTCATCCTCAGAGCATACAACCGAAGAATTAATTGTAGAAGACCCTGAGCTAAATGTTGAAATCCTTTCAAAATCTGCTTCTGAACCTTCAACTCCCTTAGCTGATGTCGTTGCTACTGTTGAGCCAACTCTAACAGAGCAGTCTGATGAGTTTTGTGCTTCTAAGCAAGGTACTGAGTCTGCTAAAACATCTTCTCGACCATTAGCTCTTGCAATGGTTCATCCACCAGCCCAAGCTCAAGACACTGTCTCAGACTCTGCTGAGAGCTCAAGACAATTATCCTTGCCACCGAATCTTGAGGACATCATTGGAACAATTGTTGATGATAAGGTTGGTAAGATAGTTGAAGAGAAGACAGAGCAGATGGCACAACAAATTGAGGAAAGGGTACAAAAGCAAGTTCAAGATACCTTGGTCCCTACAAATGCTATGGTGACTCAAATTCTGGCCTTACTAATGGATTTTCAGAAAAACCAAAATCCAAACCAACCCCCTCCACCACCTCCTTCTTCCTAAATCTCTTCTTTCTTATTTTGTTTTACTGACTATGATGGTCCAATCCTTTTACCTTTTTGTTTGATGACAAAAAAGGGGGAGAAAGGAAAGAGATTAAATTTTATATACAGAGTTTTTGTCTGCATATTTTGTCTGCATAAGTTTAATCTATTCATCTTTTTTGCCTTGACTTCTTATGCCTAAATTTTGTCTATAAAGTAAATTATGCTCTAATACTGGTTTGATATGCCTTGGTTTATTGAATTCTATGTCTTAGCGGGAGCCTTGCAAGCTCTCCTAGACTTTGCTATTTAAATTTGATCAGTTTTTGTCATCATAAAAAAGGGGGACATTGTTGGAACCAAAGTGGTTCTAGTTTATTTAATCTCTAGGTTTTGATGTTAACAAAAGGATTAAATTTGCTTGGCAAAGTGTTAGTTGAGATCTAACTAGTGCTTTCAGTTATGCAGGAATGCTTTTATAAGTAAAATAAACTTGGGATAAGTTCTAATTGAAAAATACGCGTCCACCCCTGTAGATGGGCTGCTCAAAGAACTTTATAATTTTACCTTGTTGTTTTCTTTAGTAGACGAGGCAATAAATGAATACCTAAATAACTTGTTAGGTACAGCAAGTCCAAAGACCTGAAAATAAGCTCCTCCATCTTGCCACGTCAGCAGACGAGTGCTATCCTTGAAACTCAAGTATACATCCATAGTGCCTAACTAAAGTTCAGTAGACATCCATAGTGCCACGTCATTGGATGGAGTTTCTCTAAGCACTTAGCAAGTCCAAAGACTTGTGTGGACGTGCGCTTCTACCACATTAGTGGACGAGCAGAATAAAAACCTTGTGTAGACTCGTTCTAAAACGGAATGCCTGTAGACGGTTCTACATCTTCTATATCATTACTACCTTGAATATGATTTAATGCAATCTGGTCCACGATGAATTTATTTCAAATGATTGATATTTATTTCAAATGAATATTTGTTCTTCCCATTTGTTTTTATTCGATTAATATATTGTTCCTTTGTGAGAAAGTTCATAGTACTATCAAGGAAATACAAAAAGCAAATAGTACAATTGGAATTGCAAAACGATCTGTACGATGACATCTTTATTACTGAACAAAAGCTGGGTTATACACAAAGAAGAAAATAAAGTTTTTAAGGTACAATTGCTCATAACAGTGAGCCTCCATTTTGTGATTTTCTGATAACCAATGATGCTTTTCAACATGGCCAAAATCAAGCTATCAGTCTCAACGGATATCATGCATTTAATGTTATCTCTAAACGGGATTATTCAAACTAACCGTTGAAGAATTACAAGAGAAGAAGAAGGTCACTATAAATTGAAGACCTCAGATACTGGAAAAAAAAACTTTTTTTTCTGCACAATCTTGCTAGCTGAACTTTTGCCATTTTGTTCAATTACAAGATATTCAAAGCTCATATTCTTGTTGTAAAGCAAAGTCTGTAATTCTTAAGGTTGAATATTTGAAAAAAATATATTCAGTAGATCTTAAACCTTCATACTCTCACATATAGTGAGTTAGAAAGATCTCGGAAAAATCCATGTGATTGTATTAGAGCCTGAAGAGGCTTGGCAAGAAAGCAATACTTGTAGCCTGGAGAGGTGAAGAATACTTGTTGTAGAAACTATTTGGAAATAGTGGAGAAAATCCTTCAAGTAGAAGGGACTGGATGTAGATCTTGGTTGGAAAAGAGTGAACCATGATAAAATACCCGAGTGAATTTTCTATCCCTTATCTTTTACAGTTTTATTTATTTTTACTAACTGGGGGATTTGATTTTGGTTTTTTTAATCTTTTAAAAATGATTTCTTGTGTGCTTAATCTTTTTATCTTGTGCTTGTGAAAAAGTTGTTCAAAAAGGGTTTTTAAAAAAATAATTAACAAACACAATTCAACCCCCCTTCTTGTGTTTGCCCGTGTCAACTTCATGTGTGTCCTATTCACGTTGTTGTGGACTGTGTGTCCTAATCACGTTGTTGTGGACTGTGTGTCCTATTCACGTTGTTGTGGACTGTGTGTCCTAATTACATTGTTGTGGATTGTGTGTCCTATTCACGTTGTTGTGGACTGTGTGTCCTAATTACGTTGTTGTGGACTGTGTGCCCTAATCACGTTGTGATAAATGTTATTAAAGGTGAATGTTGTTTTCTATGACCACAAGCCCAGACTGGTGCATCGGTTTAGGACGTTGTGATTGATGTTGAAGAATTTTAAAGTTAAAGATTTTATGAATAGTTGTTAGCCTTTGAGCTTCGACAAGGAAAGAATGTACACACAGATAAACCTTGAGAATAAAATGATTTTTACATGCATTTTTTTGGCAGACGTGCCATGTTACCAGTGAGAAATCATTGAGTCATGTGTTGGCCAATGAATTTTGGGGAAATACGCCCATGAACTACGATAACCATTGGTTACTGTGTGATCTGCCAATGCGTGGACATAAGTTTCCCGTTTATCGTAATGACAATTAAGATGTCATAACTTGTGCACAATAACCATTGGCTGTGGAGTAATCTACCAATGAGTTACAAAGGTGTTGGGCATTGGATTCTTTTCATTGACAATGATTAATGTAAAAAGCCTGATCAGTTTAAACGAAAAATGAAGTTGATATCTCATGAGATTAAGTTAGAGCCTGAATATTGAAGTGTCATGCATTCTTTTAAAATGATGATGACTGTTCGGGTATGAAACCCATTGATATAATACTTGTTTAGTTCTGAGAATTTTATGATATATGACTTTATATGTCTATATGATGTTTTGTGTGTCATACATGTGGTTATCATGTTTAAATCCATATATTGATGTCTCACCCTTACAAATATATCATGTTTCTTCTGGTTTTGCTGTTGTACCTTGGTACTTTAGTACAGATGGTGCAGAGGAGTTTTCCTAAGTCACTCGGAGACTTAGATCTAGATTTTTGAAGAAGCTTTTGATCGTGGGATGACCACGGGGGTCTTTCCAATAAATGTCTTGTAAAGCTATCAGCTTAGGAGTCTTGGTTGGGTTGTATATTTGAAAAGGGCAGTAAATGTAGTGTTATACATTAGTCTTTGGTTTAATTTTCTCTTTTTGAAAATCGAAATTTTTTGAGAGAAGTGGTATGTCGTGGCGACTTTGTTATGAATGTGATTTTACTGTTTAGATGTATGTATCTAGGTTTTTCAGAGTTATCCGCATAAGAAAATTTTTATACAACAGTTTTCTGACTTAAAAGAAAACAACTTTCCGAAAACAACCGGTAAATTACTTTTTAATTTATTTCCGCATGTGTTTACAAAGTAATGTCCAGGGGATGTTACAGTGCATCACTATTCCACTTTGGATGGTGTGCACCATAGACGCTTCCTATGTGTGTGCGCGCGTATGAGTGTTGAGATTAGTGATTTTTTTTAACAAAGATTAATAAATCTTTATACGTAACAACTAACAATATAAAACAAAAGTTACTTAAAGGTCGTTAGTATTTTATGCTTTAATTTATTTCCTTTTTAAGGGTAGCATAGTCTTTTTCTCTCTGCATATACATTTACTCTTTTCTCTTATTGTGTTTTACAATCGGGCAATGCCATTTTCTCTACTTTGTTATTCTACGGTGGATTCTATCATGAAGCATGATAAAAAGTGGTTCACAGTGAACCGCCAGTTTCTAGGTTATCAACAGTTTTTTTTTTCTTTTCATTTTTTAATATTTTTAATATTTGGTAAATGTCTTTTCTATCTTATCTTTTCCTCCTCCTCCCACCTCTCACCACCACCCACTTAGCTCCTCCTCCACCATCAACAACCAAATCAACATATCCACTACATCCTTCCGACGTCGGCGCTCGCATGACTTCATTGCCGGAGTAACGGAGTGGCACAATTTTCTGCAGATTTGCCAGCCGTCGCCTTGCTCCCCTATGCTGGTACCCCTGCCGCCGTCGCCTCGTTCCCCTCTGCCCCATCCATGCACTGCTGTCCTCCTCACACCTTTGAGCTGTCCACAGTTCGTACCAAGCAGGAAGAAGCAGTCGCTCGAACCAGGACCGCCGCGAATCATCGTTCGTACTGTAGCCATTATCTGCCACAACACCTCGCTCAGATCTGCGACGTGCCGTCGTTCTCAGCCCACGACCAAGGCGCCATCCAGTCGAATCATCGTCGCCGCATCGTCTCCCTCCTCTCTCTCTCCTTCACCTGCAGCCCTAAGCTGCAAAATTTATATTTCCATGTGTTTGGATTTCTTGTTCTCTATGGTTGAATGTGAAAGCAGATCTAGTATGGCCAGTGGCGAAAGGTGGAAGGCGGCGAAGATGACCAGACTCCTAGAACGGTGGTGGTGGTTGTGGTCAGACTGTGGGTGGATGAGTGAAGGATAATGATGTAATTTTCATTTTTTTTTATAACATGTTGAGCAATTATCCCCTTTTAATCTAAACTACTCAAATATTTTAATACTAAATCTAAGGGCTAAAAATGGTACTTCATGGTGAACCACTTTCTCTCTTGCTTCATTCTAGAATCCACCTTATTCTACGATCTCCTCTTTCTATACTTTGCATCCTTTTGTTAACAACGGATCATTTTAAAAAGTTGCATACACGATGCATTTATGTTCTAAACTTGATATTAGTTTGCTTCAACAAAAAACTGATGCATTTATGTGCTAAACTTAATATTAGTTTGCTTCAAAAAAAAAACTAATATTATTTAACAGTCAAGCTTCAGTAGTCTCATATCTCACAATAACATTATCCTTTTACCTAATATGACCCGCATACATAGCATACTTATCGAGATGAGTGTGTATTTTAAGAAAGTGAGATGAGAAAATCTTCACCATAGAATCATACATAGATAAAGTTAATTAAGGCTTATATAATCATTTAAAAAAGTCACATACACTTTTTAAAAAAAAAAAATTGACCATTCAAATAAAATCCAATCGTCAAAATGCACTCCTCTCATTTCCCAGAATAACAAATGGCTAAGTTTCTTGGTTCAAATAGAAGAAGAAATGGAAAAGGACACGGAATAAGATGAAAAAAAGAAGTTGAAACCAAAATAAGGTTGTTTTGTTGATAATTTTTTTCAATCTATTTCACGGTGGAAATGTTGACCTTGCCACGTAGGCTAGTTAACATGCCACGTAGAAAAAAACGTTAACTTTAACAAACAAAATATCATGAAAGAACTAACGTATACACATCTATAAAATTGAGATATTAAGTAATTAATTTTTTCCGCGAGGACAAAAAAGTGTTATTAAAACCGGACCGGACGGAAATCGGAGGCAATCAAATTGGTTAGGTGCCTCCCACATATCACGTCACGCGTGTTGTCCCAGGTCCACGATCTCCAAGACCTTGCTGCTCCCACATTTTATTAGCTGAAAATCTAAAAGTGCCTTGGGTGAGAGTTGAATCCATGTTGGGGTATCTAATAAAATGCCTCCTTACCACTACACCAAAGGTTTTCTTTACTTTAATTCTGATTATATATTATATATTAAGTGCCTCTATTATAAAATTTACAAATTTGATATATATCGATTCATGCGATTCAACCGGCAACTCACTAGTTCGACAAGTGATCCATTGATCCTGTACCTCAACTGTGTCGATGGCTGGTTAGAATTTTATAATAGTAACCAAAAGTGTCTTTGTATTTTTATAGTATCAAATTCGACCAATAGCCTTAATATTTTGTTTCACCTTCATTTATATAGCAAAATCAAAATAGGATTAAAGATTATACACTGTTGTTGCTACACGGATTGGACCTCAATCCGGGCTCGCTTTCCTTTTAAGCCTCGTTGTTGTAAAACAGCTTGGAACTTGGGGACTTCTGGAACCAGAGTCTTGGACTGTCGAGATCTATAAGCAACATTGAACCTCATTACTGACCTCTCACTAATGAGAGGCTAATGGCTCGTAATCGTCCTCATTAACGAGCCTCATAAATCACTTATAAATATCTCGCAATTCCCACAATGTATATAGAAGACATGGCTATATAATTTAGGAAATAGGGGACTTATTGTATTGATTGGACGAGCGGGCGATATTGTTAAGCCCAATTATTTGTAAGCTCTTCGATGCTTAGGGAACTCCTGTTATTACATGGATTTAGTATATAAGTCGGGCCTGACTATAGGCATAGTCATGGAACAAGTTAGTCACGTGGTAACGATGAGTCTAGTTAAACGTATCATTTAATGATAGCCAGCGGACTTTGTACCTAAGCGACGCCTTTATTCCCAAATTGGTGGGGGTTACAATCATACTTAATTAGCATAACGGTTATGGAACCGAGTATAAAGATGGAGCCAGAGAGGAGGGCAGTCAGACAATTCATGCACTTGTAGTTCCGATACTGATATTTAGGTCAAAACAAGCATCATTGACATTCATTAATGTCTTAGATATGTGTGATTTTTATTTTAATAACTAAAAAAGATAAATAACAATAATATTAATTTATTAAAATCTTATTAGATGGGAGTATAAAAATCTTTTGATGGTATATAGAAATTAAACTCTTCAAAATATTTCGTTCACTCTCGTTCTCGTAGCACCAGAATCTCTGTGCTCGTAAACAAACCGGCCCAACAAAATTATGTGTTTCTCTCTCATGTATATGGCAAACTATCATTGGAGCCGAGGGACTAACAAACCGGTCCCACCACCAAACATATATAGCTTAACCCTTTTTTTCTCAGGCTCTCAGCCCACACACAGAACAGAACAGCTGCACCTCCCTCCCAGTTCCCATTATGAGTAATTACCAGAGAGTACACGAA
The DNA here is from genome assembly GCA_030762895.1 of Sophora flavescens. Taxonomy (NCBI): domain Eukaryota; kingdom Viridiplantae; phylum Streptophyta; class Magnoliopsida; order Fabales; family Fabaceae; genus Sophora; species Sophora flavescens. Next base: position 113,786,922 of record CM061066.1, read on the forward strand.
GCACCCTATCCTCCTCCAGGTTTATTCATATTCATAATAATCATAACAAACCCTCTCCTTAATTAACAATCTAAATCAACCAACTTTTCTATTTCTTTTTAATCTAAATTTTCATTTTTCTCATTGGTCATTTCTATCATCACAGGGTACGGATCTCCTTATCCACCACTAGGTTACCCGTCAGCACAACCGCCACCCGGTTACTCATCAGCTCCACCACCGCCGTACGAAGGATATCCTCCGCCACCGCCGCCACCTGGGTATGCGGGGTACCAAGGGTATTTCAATGAAGGGTGTCCACCGCCACCTCCTCCGCCCTACTACCACTGCCACCACGTCCAGCATCATTGTCACGATGACCCTGGTTTTGGTTCATTCCTGAAAGGCTGGTATGCTTCTTCCTTTTTTTTTTCTGTTCATTCCTTTTCTTTTCTTTTTCTTTTTTTTTTTTTTTGCATATTGATGATTAGGTTTACAGGATTATTTGTGATACGATCTCAAGAAAATGGAATAGCTAATTCTAGAGAACCTTGTTCCCTTGCCTAATAAGACTCTTGTCTTTTTTTTCCTCAAAACAAATTAGAATGAGATTCCAACTCAACCCTTTTTGAGATTTTGAGAAGAGTGTTACTATTTTGAGATCACATTACAATGAAAGTTGTAAGCTGTGTTCCGGGGGTGTTATTGTCTATCGTTGGCCTCAGCGGTAGAATCGGTCGGGGCTTGAGAGGTGGTGGTTTTCCCTGTGGCGGATGTCAGCGGTTCGAGTCCGCTTATCTCCAACTCATGAACTTAGCCAATACAAAACCATATGATAGCACCCAATTTTTTCCTGGGGCAATGTTGTTGACACTCTAAATTGACTATTCACGTTTCTTATTAACCTATATAATTTTGATTTGTATTTTATGAAATTATGATTGGTTAACGAAGAGTGTGTACAGGTAATTTGGAGTATTGGATACGATACGTATCCGATATGTCGATACGTCTTTTCCTAAAAAATATAGGATACGATACGTTTGGGATATGTATTTAAATATATATAAAAAATTCACATAATATATATAATAACGATGCATAGTAGCGTACGAATACCCAGAGGTCACATTCATTGGATAAGTTTCAATTTGAAACTTTCAAATTTCAATACCTAGTTGGTGGTTTCAATTTTGAAATTTCAATATCTAGCTGAACCTTTGAAGAAGAAAGACGAGCCGAATCTTTAAAGAAAATAATAGCAAAGTGAAAGTTTGAAGATACAATAAAAGAGAGACATCCGATGATATAGGTGAAGAAAATGCATAGGTATTGAGAGTTGGATCTTAAATTGCATTTGTTGCAATGAAAGAGTGGGAGTTGAAGTTCAACTCTCAAATCTGAAGTCATGATGGCTAAGAGGTGAATAGTCACTTTCTTTTAAATGTATCCGAGCCCCCATTTGAACGTATCGGAGTGTGTCAATGGAGTATCGGAGTGTGTCAACGAAGTATCGGAGCGTGTCGATAGAGTATCGAGATTTTTTCTTTTTTTCTTTTTTAAAAAGACGTGTTCGATACTCTTTCGACATGTATCGATGGAGTATCGGAGAGTATCGGTATCGGATATGTATCGAATACGGATAGGGCATCCATTTTGGAGTATCGGTGCTTCATAGATCTATGATATTCCAGGGAATTTGTGTCATATAAAGTGGATGCGAGACCTTTAATAAATGGTGTTTAGCTTGCTACTTGCTAGGGAATTTTGGCCTGTTAAGATGACATATATTCCCTTTACTTTTTTTCTCATCATTAGTCATAATGCTAGAATGCTTGAAATTCTTGCTTGCATGCCATAATCCTTTATTAAATATAAAATGTAACAATGTCTTCATTTTTTTTCTCCCCAGCTATTTGTTGGTCCAAGTTTTTCTTTGTAAACAGTAGAATTTCATGTTTGAGCTCGCACTGACACATTACGCATATTTGGGTTATCTTTTCTACTTCTCCTTGCTCTGAAACATGAGAGTTAATTGGATTTGGAGTGGGGGTAGGGGTAGGGGTTTGGAGTGAGAGGGTTTTAAGTCCAATCATCAGAATACTTGGCCACTGATAATTTCTAAACTTAAAATAAAAGTAGGGACTAGGGACCCTAAATGTTTTAGTTTGAAATGGGGAGGATCTGTTTTAGCGTTGAGCTTGGGCTGTAAGACAGCTAGATCCATCATTCGAATAAGAGTTTGGTTTTTTAATTATTTTTTAAGCTGAGAGAGATTTTTGCGTACTCGTGGTGCATCACTTAGTTGTAATCTGGAATTCTGTATCAGTAGGAGCACACAGCTTGTCAGTTACTGCCTAATGGGATCCAAATGTGAGTCTCAAACTAACAGTTAGTTCCCATTGGTCTAGGGCACAACTTGATGTTGCACAATGTTTACTTCAAAGTTGACCCCAATCTTCATTCTAAAAGCAGTGATGCCATGCTTTGAATGTTAAAGAGAACATAGATATTACTTTCAAATGTCAAATATGCATTTATAGAACCCTATGTACGTATTTGGGTTATCAATTGACAACAATGTAAGTAAAATTCATAAACCAATTCCTGACCCTTTTTAATTTTAATCTAATGATTTAAGAATAAGTTCTGCCACCAAATCTACAGTTTCAAGGCACTCATCTCACAAATATTGAATTTCAAGAAGAAAATTGATAGAGAATAGAAGTTTTTTTTTTTTTTATAAGCAAAATGTATAGTATAGTATAAGAGTACTAGGGGTACCCAACCCATATACAATACTCGGGCTATAAGAGAAGCAGCTTAAGTGTTAAGTGGTATACCCAAGAACATCCTAAACAGTGAATCAACCAAAAATAAACTTTCCTTAACACAGTATGCCCCTAAAGATGAAAACAAAATGCCAAGTAAAGCCCCTACTCACTCTCACTTGGCAAATGAAAATTACGCTCCTGTAGTTAACAAGATGAGACCAAAAAACATAGGCCTACTGCCGAGGCCTAAATAATTATAAACGTGCAGCACCTAAGAAGAACCAAAACTGGGCTTAATACTGATGTAGCAAACCACACCCAAGCAAGAACCGAATACACAGCCAGCATCAAGCACCTTCACAGTTGGTACTCATTGCTGTAATATCTACATTGATTGGAATATGTTGTAATTATTGCAGATTATGTTGTTATCAGGATAGTTATCTCTTATCTTATTTTCTGTTATTTTTTAAGGTTAGTTATTATTTTTTTCATTGTCTATATAATGTAAATCTTTGTAAATGTTATTTGAGAAGTAATAATGATATTCAACTTCCCCCATTCAAGTTGGTATCAGAGCTCTCGATCTGGGAGACTCTGCCTTTGTATTCAACCATAACCTGCCTCTGCTGCAGTTACAGCCTTCATTACGGCACATCCCTTCTCTATTCTCCACGCCTCAATCACTCTCTCGATTGCCACTACTGCCCTGGCCCTGCACCCGCTGCCCAGCACTATTCGCCTGCGGCATGAACCTGATCTATTAACTTAAAATAAAATCAAGGGTTGAAATTCGGTTAATAGTTTTACTGGTGTCAAGTACAATTCACTTGTGAGCCTGATACATTTATATTTTTTTTAGCAAATCCCATACTTCTTTTGGTGTAACAATGCATTCGTGTTAGTCATTCGTTAAAATTTATTAATCTTTAACCAAGCTTAGATCTAGCAACTTGGGTTGTTAATTGGTTAACAAATTTTGAACCGAAGTGTAAGGAGATATTTTATTTCATTACAAGTTCCTTAATGTGCAGAAATCATCAATTTGCTTTACTGACATTATTAAAGAAATATTTTTCTACGGAACTGTTATATTTCAGCTTGAGACATCAACCTTTTTTAACTAAAAAAGAATCATATGAAATCCTTTTTCTAATAAGATTCCTTCGTTTACATGTGCAGCTTGACAGCACTTTGTTGCTGTTGTTTGCTTGAGGAGTGTTGCTTTTTTTGATAATCACCATGTTAAAAGTTGTATATTCAGTTTGGTGCACTTGATTGGGTATGCCTCTCTGGTGAAATGTTACTCTAATGTCTTGATATGTGTGGGACCTGGTAAGTATCAGTCATTCTTTGCAACTATTGTTCTTTACCTCCGCCCCCACTCTATTCTGGGTTTTGTTCATAGGTTCTGTGCTGTGGTCTGTGTGAATTTCTTTATCTGAACGCTTAATGTATATTGAAAATTATACAGTGTTCTTATGTGATTGATATTACTGCCTGATTTATGGTTATACCTTGCTCTCTTCTTTAATCACCATGCTCATTTTGTGTACATAGCATTGACAATTTAAGGCAATTTTAAATGTCACTTGCTAGAGGACCACGAAGGACAATACATTTCTTCTTTTAAAAGATACTAATGGCTGGTGCGGATGTTATTTCAAGATTCCATTTGTTTGTTGATATCTAACATATTACAATCTAATATATTATTACAATTGGTACTAGAGAGTATTCCAGGAATAGTCAATATGGAAGGTCTATTTTGAACTAAAAGATGGCTGTTTTTTTGCTTCTTTATCATTTATTTAGTACCAGCCTAAACCATCCTAAAATTATGCCATGTTTCCAAACAAAGCTACAATTGGTTTGGTTTCATTTCCATTCACTTTGGTTCCATATCTGCAACCGCAGCCATGAAGTTGCATTCAGAAAGACAGAAAATGATCTTAAGTAATTTTACAGCTTCCAATCAGATTTTTTTCATTACAACTCCATACGTTCATAGATTTCTCCTCCTCTACTATTAAGAAGAAAGATACACAAGGTCATGAATGATTGCAAAAGAGTCTTTCTTTTTGGGCTAATGTAGTTGCATGAGTTGTCCTATTCACATAATTTTCAATCACAAGATGAAACCAGTACAGCTGATGAAGAATGGTTCAACTAGAAAGAATGAACAATATTGGCCCAGATATTTTCGTTGGTAGCCTTTCATTGATCGGACATCCTTTTTTTTTTTCGGGGTCAACATTGATAGGTCATCTCGCCATTGTAAGTTCTTACTTAAGTTTGTACCTGGGACAGACCCAGGAATTTTATGTTGTGGGGACAAAACTCATATAAATTTGCAACATAAAAAATATAACATCATTTCTGAAAGTATAAACATACATCATAATTACCCAGGAATTTTATGTTGTGGGGACAAAATTTAGTGCTTTTTATGGGACTATGTTGTTTTTAAGTAATTTATTTTAATTTATTTCAATAAAACACACATATAATTTATTTATAAAAGTTTTTGACATTCAAGTGGGGGCTTTGCTCCCACACTCATGGGAGTAGGTCCGTCCTGTTTGTGACATACCTCTTCACTTCAAAATAAGACAACATCCTAGTCTAGCCCTCCCTTTAGGAACACTTCTAGTGTTATGTCCTTTGGTAAGTGGACCAGTAGTGGTATTTGACCAAACCTGCTGTAGTGGATAAAAGTGGGTTTTAAAACATAAGTAACCAGTCACAGAGATTACCAAGTAAATACCAATATTAGTTAGCATTGAAAATAGAAAATCCCCAATTTGAATTAGTTTAAGGTTATCTCAAAGTAAAAATATAAAATATAAAAGTATTGTGAGCAATGTTGCTTTCGTGCGGTGTTGAATTTGTTGTATTTTACTTCGTCGGCCATCAAAGACGATGTCAAGCTATGTGTTGGATTTGTGGAGGTGCAATCTTCGAAGGCGACTGCGACATTTGCTTTGAGCGGTGTTCGCAAGGGAAAAATCTTTTCGACTGCAAAATTTTCAGGTTTTTTTGAATCGTTGTGTAGGTTTAGGAAAAATTGCAACATCAGGTTAGGTATTTTGCGTTATGTGTTTAACATTATTACGTATTATTGTGAATCAAAATTTATTGGTAAAATGTGTGACGAAACTAGTTGGAACACGTTGGGAGATGATATTGTTAGTGCGGTATTGAATTTTAATAAATGATTTTAGTTTCTTTGAATGGAAGGGAGATCGGTGTTATGCTAATTGATATATTGTTATGTGTATGATCTAAGTTTTAAGGGATCTGGAGTCCCTGCTGTAATGGAAGTATGTATTTACACGCAGTGAACAATCTCGACCATTAATTTAAAATCGGATGACTCACATTATACATTCACTAAACCAACTTAAAAAAAATTTGCTATTAAGCTGTAATTGTGTCACACAGTTACAGCAGGGAATCCATTTCCAGTTTTAAGGGGCTGAGAATGTGAACTAGTAAGTGAAGGTGTAGAAGTTTGTGTTGAACAAAATTATCGCATTGATTGATTGGAAGATATAGGAGAGGTGAGATTTATTTTATTAACAGTTGATAAGGTTTACAAATATAACTTTGTTGATAACTCCGTTGCATATGAAGTTTATAACACTTATGGTATGTTAAGCGGATTCGGTGAGTGGAAGAGCAAGTTTGTAGAAACAAGAAATGTGTAATTGTCGAGCAGGATTTTGATTAAAATGTGTTTGACAATTGTGTCAACGAGGAAAAAGCCCTAACCCGTTGTGGTTGTAATGCTGCAATGCGGATTCGTGTGTTTCGTATTTTAATGTTGGCACAATCATATGCTGATGGGCGGTAAGTACGTCGAATAGTTAAGGTCACATCCAAAAATGAGATTGGCATATCTTACCTGGATGCATAGTTTATTGAGAGTTGGTATAAGTACACCCAACATTTATGGGTCATTTGCAGAACAATCTAGTGGTTTTGACGTGGTCGATTTCAGAAAACAAGGGAAGGAACACAATAGAAGGTGACAAAACAAAGTATTTGATTATCTTGTGAGGATATCTAGTTTAGACACCGGTATGTATTGGGCCACATAGTCGATTCTGACGATAGATTGCAGAAATTGTTCTAGTGTGCTGAGTGTAACATATTTGATTATGGAATATTTGGGGATGTATTGACTTTTGATGCAACGAATGGGAGGTACAAGTACAAATGTCCGATAGTTGCTTTTTCTGGTGTAGACCGTCACATTCGCACCTTTATTTTTCTACCACTTTGGTAAACTGATCATTCTTTTGATTGTCATCTCTAGGTCTTTAGGTTGAAGCTTTACATTGTATCCTTAAAGTTTTTTGATCTATTTGTATATGGGTTCAGGTACCCGTTGTATCTAGTTTATATATTTTTTGCTTATAAAAAAAAACATTGGTAAACGGGGAGACTTATGTGAGGATACTAGAGCAGTTAATGATTGCAATGAAATGTAAAGCACCAATACCTGTAATCACTTACAGTGATGCGACAATGCGAAATTTCATAAGAGTTTTTCCCATGTGCATCACAAGTTATTTTCTCATGTGCCTCACAAGTTATGTGCATGGCATTTGATTCGTGATTGAATCAAATGCAACCACGAACGTCGGTAATAAAGTTCGTAGGGGGTGGGATTTGATGGTTGTTGAATGTGCTGTGGAGGATCACAAGTGAGTTAAAGAAATTTATGACAAGGAGATGTGGGCAGCACCGCAAACGCGAGGCAAGTTTTTTGCTGGATGTAGCACTACATCTAGGTGTGAGGCATTGCATGTCCAATTGATGAGGTTTTTTTCAAAACAAACATAGCTTGAAAGAGTTATTACAACACTTCCAACGCGCACTGCATGGCTTTCACAATACAGAGGTGGAGGCAGACCTCAAGTCATTGTATAAGGATCCAATGTTGAAAACAATGATGGAGGAACTAGAGAAGGATGCAGTAAAAGTTTACACGAGAAATATTTATATACGTCGAAGGAAAGCAAAATGAAGGCTATTTTAAATTATAATTGTGTGAACCATTGTTCAAGCGCTTGGGTGCTATTTTATAAAGAATCTGTACCTTGGAATATAATAATTTTATGGTGATAGATTGGGTTTTTTCTTCTTTTTTTTTCTTTTGGTGAACTGGTGACAGATTGCGTTGATACAAGGCTATTGCACATTATCAATTATACTTTAACATCCAAGAGTAACAAGAATTGAACAATTATTGCCAGAACGTGTATGTTCATTTAGTACATCAAACTAATGGCAAATATGAGTATATATTGTAAAATGCTAGATTGCCGAAATTTAATTGATAGGGGAGGAGTTGCAATGACTTCACATTCGTATTGACTCTATGGATTAGTGATTTCCATCAATTTATTTTGAGTTGTGTTATTGTGGCACAATATAGACAACATATGGTAACGTTACTATAGCATATTTTTTTTTAAAAAAAAAAATTGGCTTAATTGTACTTTTGGTCCTTCAACTTTTTTAAATGTATGATTTTGGTCCCTCAAAAAATTTAATTGCACATTTATCCCTCAACTTTTTCAATTGTGCTATTTTGCTCCCTCAAATATTTAATTGCACATTTGATCCTCTAATTTGTCGAATTGTGCAAAATTAGTCATTCCGTCCATTGCTAGTCAATGTGCAACTAAATTTTTTAGGGATCAAAATCGCACAATTTTAAAAGTTGAGGGATGAAATGTGTAATTAAAATTTTTGAGGGACCAATATCGTATAATTGAAAAAGTTGAGGGACTAAAAGTGCAATTAAAATTTTTGAGGGACCAAAATTGCACAATTGAAAAAGTTGAGGGACCAAAAATACAATTAAGCCAAAAATTTTAGCTTTTTTTAATACTAACATTTTTGTTAATTATGTACAAATATTTGGTTAAACCAGTACAAGTATCTGGTTAATTCAGTTCATCATACGGTTAATGGGTCATCCTGAAGCATACAATCATTTTTCACAACTATGTAAATATTTGGTTAATCCCGTGCAAATATCTGGTTAATTCAGTTCATTATATGGTTAATGGGTCATCTTGAAGCTTACAATCCACAACCATGTAAATATCTGGTTAATCATGTGCAAATATCTGGTTAATTCAGTTCATTATATAGTTAATTTGTGTAGAAAATTATTGCAAGCTTCATGATGACCCATTAACCATATAATGAACTGAATTAACCAAATATTTACACGTGATTAATCAAATATTTACATGGTTGTAAAAATTGTTTGTAAGTTCCAGGGTGACCCATTAACCATATGATGAACTGAATTAATCAAATATTTGCATGTGATTAACCAAATATTTATATGGTTATGAAAAATGATTGTAAGTTTCAAGATGACCATTAACCATATAATGAAGTACATTAACCAAATATTTATCCGTGATTAACCAAATATTTTCACCTAATTAACTAAAAAATCTAAATATTAAAAAAAAACGAATTGTAAAAAAAAAACCAAAACACTGTTCATTTATATATGTTGTCCCGTATTGTTGTCAAAATGTGTGTCCGGATATCATTTCTCATTTATTTTACCTAATCACCACCCTTAAAAGTAGAAAAATGAAGGCTGCGTTTAGTTTTAGGAAACATTCTCTATTTTCATTTCTTGAAAATCATTTTCAATTTTAATTTTCATCTTTTTCGAAAACATGTTTGCTTTATAATTTTTGTTTTCTATTTTCAATACCCGTATTCTGGCACTCCTTCAAACAAATTCCAAGCCTATCACAGAGTGTGGTTCACTACAATATCCAGTCCCAAATCCCTTTTCAAGATTCCATTTCTGCACAAATGAAACAACTCACTCATTCAAATTACATCAGGTACAACCCAGTGTCAAGCCCAACCTTGTGAGCATACACCAACTCTAACCGAAATGGATCCATTAGTAGACGGCAACCATAATGCTCACTCTCCCATTCTCTTTCCCTCTCAAAGACCCTCTCAAAGAAGAGGGAGGATCAACAATCAATCTCAACTCTCAACCACATTTTAAGGCTGAGATATACTCATTCTTCCAAGCCTTCGTACAAGCTTTAGATGATGGAATTTGCAACTTATAAGGCGAAGGAGAAGAATAGAGTGAAATAGGGGGAAAGAAGAAAGAAATCTTAGGGCCTGATTGGTTTGTCTCTTGTTTCATGTTTTCATTTTCCAATTTTAAGAAAGATTACAACACAAATTGTTAAATTATCAAATGAGTGATGATACAAATAATGCAAATACACATGAGAAGATCACACGGGTAAATGACCAAAAAGGACAAAAAGGGGTGAGTCATTGAGAATGCCAACTCAGCAGGTGCTGCAACAAACTTTCCATCTAGAATCATCCATTTCCCTTTATTCCCTCCAACTTTAACAACCTCAACGAATTGTGGTCTAAATATGATACAGTGGAGCAGTTCCTAGAATAGCTAGTTTTGCACATTTCTTTGCATATAAATTCAAGGCATATGCCTGGTGTAATTTGATGAATTAAGCATTAATACAATTCTCTATATTGTCTCTTTTCCATTGCTTTCCTTACTTTTATGTATAGTTTTACTCATTTTATAAATCTTAAGATGGTATAAGAGCGCGTCTAGCTCTCTGCCTGTGCTACTCTGATGGTTCGTGCAAGCGGTTTCGACAACAACAACAATGGGGGTGGTCCTACAGACCCATCGCAAGACCCCTCCAGCCCGTATTATGTTCAAGCGGGAGATGGACCTTCATCTGTAGTGGTCACTTCTGTGCTGAATGGCTCGGATTACCATGCATGGGCTCGATACATGAGACGTGCCTTGGGTGCTAAGAATAAGCTTGAGTTTGTTGATGGGAGTATACCCATTCCTGATGGCTTTGATCCAAGTTATAAAGTTTGGAGTCGTTGCAACATGATCATCCATTCATGGATTGTGAACTCAGTAGCAGAATCAATTGGTCAGAGCATAGTGTTTTTGGAAAATGCTGTTGATGTATGCAACGATTTGAAGGAGAGATTCTCTCAAGGATACCTTATCATAATTTCTGAGCTTCAACAAGAGATTTATGGCCTAAGGTAAGGTTCCCTTTCTGTCACTGAATTTTATTCTGAATTAAAAATACTTTGGGAAGAACTTGAAACATACATGCCTATTCCATGTTGTGCCTGTCTTGTTAATTGCATCTGTGCTGCAACGAGGAATGCTAGACACTTTCATACTCTTAATTATGCTATAAGATTTTTAACTGGTTTAAATGAGAATTTTTCAGTAGTGAAATCTCATATTCTACTAATGGATCCATTACCTAACATGAACCGAATTTTTTCTACAGTCATTCAACATGAAAGACAAGGAAACTTTGTTGTTGGAGATGATTCTAAGACCCTTATAAATGTTTTTGACTATAAGAGGCCACAAGGAAGAGGGAAAGGCATTGTACAAAACTCAGGATCAAGGAGAGTTTGTACTTTTTGTGGAAGGACAGGACACACAGTGGAGACTTGCTATAGAAAGCATGGATTTCCTCCTCATCTTTAGAAAGGGAATGCCTCAATGGAAAACAATGGTTGCAATGATGCTGCAGATTCGAAGGAAGATTTCTCAGTTAATGGAGACATGCATATTGCTCCAGTGCTCCTCCTAGTTTCACTCATGAGCAATATGAGAAACTGCTTAATCTGATTCAAGGTTCTAACATTAATCAGCATTCTGCTACCATAGCTAACCAGGTTTGCACAGTCACTCAGGTTGGTCAGTCACCAGCTGAAATCACAAATCAGGTAAAATCAACATCTCTTCTTCTTTTAATAGTTTCTCTCTTGGCTCTTGGATCATAGATTCGAGTGCTAGTGATCATATATGTGCTTCATTAAAGAGTTTTCAGACTTTTAATGAAATAAAACTAATTAGCATAAGGTTACCTAATGGTCAGTTTTCAATTGCAAAACATGCTGGAACTGTCACATTTTCTCATGGCTTCTTCATTACAGATGTACTGTACGTACCTAATTTTTCCTTAAACTTGATTTCAGTGTCAAAGTTGTCTTCTACTTTAAATTGTGTTGTCTCATTTAATGATTCAATCTGTCTCATTCAGGACCAGAAATCTCAGAGGACGATTGGTTCTCCTGAAGGTTTGAAGGGCTATATCACTTAGTGTTTGATACCAAGCATGCCTCTTGTTCCAATGTTCAACCAGCTGATACACAGACTCTACCAGAAGAAGCCTTATGGCATTTTAGACTAGGACACTTGACATTTGGGGACTTCTTTCTATACAATCTATTCATGGTCATTCTTATTTCTTGACTGCATTTGATGATTTCAATCGTTTTACATGGATCATTTTGTTAAAGTCTAAGGCAGAAGTGAGGCAGCATGTCCAGAATTTTATCAAATTAATTGAAAATCAACACAATGCAAGAGTTAAGGTTATAAGGACTGATAATGGTCCTGAATTTACAATGCCACAGTTTTATGCCTCAAAAGGCATAGTCCATCAAACAATTTGTGTGGAATCCCCACAACAAAATGGAAGGGTTGAGAGAAAGCATCGACATGTGCTCAATTTGGGGAGGGTACTTCTTTTTCAATAAAAACTACCAAAACAATTTTGCTCCTATGCCATTCTTCATGCCACTTACATAATAAATAGGGTGCCTAGCACCCTTCTTAAAAACAAATCACCCTATTTTCTACTATACAAACATACACCTAACTTACATGACTTGAAAGTTTTTGGTTCCTTATGCTATGCATCCACAATTCAGTCACACATAACAAAACTTGCACCTAGAGCTAGAAAATGCATTTTTCTTGGTTATAAACATGGTGTGAAAGGAGCTGTCCTGTTGGATCTCAGCAGTAGGGAAATTTTTATTTCTAGAAATGTCACTCACCATGAACATATATTACCATATAAACCTTCCTCACCCTTATCCACCCGGACCTATCATTACACACCATCTACTCTTCATCACCAAAATGATGCTCCACTTCTCATTCCTCAGTCTACACCATCAGCCATTCCTATAGCAGAACCTGCACCACCTACCACCATCCATACAGAACCTACAGAACTTGGAATCTCTGACTTTGCACCTATCCTGAACCCTACTGCTCCGGATATGACAGAAGCAGCTATTGAACATATAAGGAGATCACATAGGCAGAGGCATCCACCACAACACCTGAGTGACTATGTGTGTAGCCTTTCAAGCAGTTCAGTAGATACAATTGACTCAGGTATTTCCTATCCCATCTCATCCTTTCATTCTTTTTCAAACTTGTCACCTTCACATCATGCTTATTCACTGTCAATTACACACACTTCTGAACCACACACATACCTGGAAGCTAGCAAGCATGAATGCCGGAATGATGCCATGAAATTTGAATTGGATGCTCTTGAGAGGAATGGTACATGGATACTAGTTGATCTACCAGAAAATGTAAAACCAATTGGCAACAAGCGGGTCTACAAAGTGAAATATAGAGCAGCTGGATCTATAGAAAGATATAAGGCTAGGTTGGTGGCTAAGGGCTACAATCAAGTTGAAGGTCTAGACTTCTTTGACACCTTTTCACCAGTGGCCAAACTCACCACAGTAAGGACCCTGCTGGCCATAGCTTCTGTTTATAGTTGGCATTTACATCAACTAGATGTCAACAATGCCTTCTTGCTTGGGGATTTACATGATGATGTCTACATGGTTGTTCCACAAGGTGTCAAGTGCTCCAAATCCAAGTCTGCAAATTGCTTAAGTCTTTGTATGGTCTCAAACAAGCAAGCAAAAAGTGGTATGAAAAACTCACTTCACTATTGTTAAGTCAAGGCTATCAGCAATCCAATGCAGATCATTCCTTGTTTACATTTCAGAATGGTAACAGCCTCACAGCTCTCCTCATCTATGTGGATGATGTGATCATAGCAGGAAACTCTATTGATGAATTCACTAGAATAAAGGGCATTCTGGACTCCAATTTTAAAATTAAGGATCTAGGAACATTAAAGTACTTCCTTGGGTTGGAAGTAGCACACTCCAAGTTAGGAATCTCAATCTGCCAAAGAAAGTATTGCTTAGATTTATTGCATGAATCTGGTTTGCTCAGGTCCAAGCCTGCCAAAACACCACTTGACCATTCGATTAAGTTGCATCAAGATGAAGGGAAACCATATGAAGATGTTGCATCCTACATAAGATTGATTGGGAAACTTCTTTACTTGAACACCACTAGGCTTGATATCACATTTGCTACCCAACAACTTAGTCAATTCATAAGTAAACCTACTATGACACACTACAATGCTGCCTGCAGGGTAGTTAGATACCTTAAAAGCAGTCCTGACCGAGGCCTATTCTTCCCAAGAAAATCATAAATCCAGCTGCTTGGATTTTCTGATGCAGATTGGGCTAGCTGCTTAGACTCTAGAAGGTCCATTTCGGGATATTGCATCTTTGATCTCTTGGAGAGCTAAGAAGAAGCAAACAGTCTCAAGATCTTCCTCTGAGGCCGAATATAGGACACTTTCTACTGCTTCTTGTGAACTGCAATGGTTACTATATCTTCTGCATGATGTACACATTACTTGTACAAGAGCACCTGTCCTATATTATGATAACCAAAGTGCTTTGCACATAGCTGCCAACCGGTGTTTCATGAAAGTACTAAGCACCTAGAGATAGATTGCCATTTTGTTCGAAACAAGATCCAAGATGGTGTACTTCGCTTGCTGCCAATCTCATCCAAAGAGCAACTAGCTGACTTCCTTACCAAAGCATTGCCTCCTCCATCTTTTATTCCATTCATTTCCAAGCTGGGCATGATTGATATTTACCATGTTCCAGCTTGTGGGGGGATGTTAAATTATCAAATGAGTGATGATGCAAATAATGCAAATACACAGGAGAAGATCACACGAGTAAATGAGCAGAAAGGACAAAAAGGGGGTGAGTCATTGAGAATGCCAACTCAACAGATGCTCCAACAAATTTTCCACCTAGAATCATCCATTTTCCTTTATTCCCTTCAACTTTAACAACCTCAACGAATTGTGGTTTAAATATGATACAATGGAGCCTAGAATAGCTATTTTTGCACCTTTCTTTCCATATAAATTCAAGGCATCTGCCTGATGTAATTTGATGAATTGAGCATTAATACAATTCTCCATATTGTCTCTTTTCCATAGTTTTTCTTACTTTTATGTATAGTTTTACTCATTTTATAAATCTTTAAGACAAATGATCATAAAACTGTCACATTAATTTCATTAAATTTCTTGTTTCTAAATATTTGTACAGGAAGCACTGAAAACAACTTTTTATCTGTTTCCATTGTTTCATGTATAAATCTTTGGAAACACAAAATAAAAGAAAAACAATATGACAGTTTTATAATCATTTGTGTTATAATTATTCTTAAAAATAAGAAATGAAAACAAGAAACATGAAACAAACCAAGTAAGCCCTTGGTCATGAAAATTGGAAAACATTGAAAATGACTTTTTGTTTAGAATTTCCCAAAACGTGGAATTTGTTTTCAAAGTTGAGAATGAAAATATCCAACCAAACAAACATTTTCTCTGCCATTTTCTGTTTTTATTGAAAAGTAAAATAGAAAACAATGAAACTAAACACACCTCAAATTTGTCGATTATTTTATTGGCTGTGTAGCATTAATATTTGATATTTCCAAAATTTGGTTCATTAATTTGTCAAAGTCACTATATTTAGTTCTAATGAACAACCGGAGTGATAACTATGTATACACAAAGAACTCTAAAAAATGCTATGAGCTATAAGCTTTGCTTGAAGTCATTTATATACTGATCTTAATTTACTTGAAACTGAGTGCGCACAAACATTTGTTCAATGGTTTTCATCAAGGGTGTCTTGATAAAAGAAAAATATGTTCATCATCGACTAAAAACTAGACACAGGTTAAGGACATTTTATGGCTTATGTCCTCTAAACAATAGGTTAAGAATTGGTTCTGTCAATTTGAATAATTGATTAATTAATTGAATTAATTGAAAAGTTATAAAAACAAATAAAACATTGAATGAAAACATGTACATCCTCTACAAAATTTTGAGCATCCTCTACAAAATTTTGAAGAATCATAAAATTTAGTTTTGGTTTATTTCCGGTTTCTTGTTTTCATTTCCTATTTTTAGAAATAATTACAACATAAATAATTATAAAAATATTATTTTGTTTTCATTTTATTTCCTGTTTCCAAAGATTTGTACAAGAAACAATAAAAACAAAAAAAAAAACATTTTTATAATTATTTATGTTATAATCATTTCTAAAAAAGGAAATGAAAATAAGAAACAATAAGGATATTTTTGCTTTATTTCCATTTTGATGTTTTTATTTTCAGAAAGAATTACAAAACTACCACATTTTTCATTATGTTTCCTGTTTTCAAAGATTTGTATAGTTAAAAAATAGTTTTCAATATTTATTGTATAAATTTAAGAAAACAGAATAAAAACAAATAACAATTTTGTAATTATTTCTGAATACATGAAATGAAAACAAGAAAATAGAAAACAAAACAACCAAGCTCTAAAAAAAAAACAATCAGGCCCTTACCTCTCTTATAAGGTGGCTCGAAGTGTCATATACAAGTCAAGTAATTCAACTATCAAAGTAGAGAGCATAGCAGTAACACAGAAGACGGGGGGATAGTTAAGAGAGAAATCTAGTGTTGCTATTGCTGCATCTAACATGTGGAGACAGAAAAGCAAGATACTCAATTTTAATGTATGTAATAAGGCATTGTGGAAAAATTATTTGATTTATAGGGGAGAAGGCAACTAATATATGCATAAAACTAGTAAATCCAACAAAGTAACAAACAATCCACTACACCCGGCTAAAATTGCTTTGATCAGTCAGCCTAAACAAGTACAAACTGCTCAATAACAAGAAATTAAATTGACCTAATATGCACCTACAGAGTCCATACATATTCTGGTGCATCTTTCCTTTTCCCAGCCAATGTACGATACAAATACATATTCTCCACTCTCTGCCCATCTTCCAGATGACAATCTGCTTGCTCATTCTCATTGAAGATCTCCACATTTAGTCTTGGCATCTTGTTAGCTAGTATCTTGCAGGCTCCGACGGTCACTTCACAGGACGACATCCAAAGGGATCGCATTGTTTCATACTTCCCTACGTCTGTCAGAAGTGCCGTGTTACCGAAAGGGCTATCTCTTATCTCAAGCTTGCGAAGTTTCTTGCATCCATTCAACACATAGAGCATTCCCTTGTCACTCTCTCCAGCAAAAGCAATAGACAACATTTCAAGGTTCTCAGCATACATTCCGATGTAAAGGAAAACCCGGTCAGTCAACTGGCCAGAGAGTGATAGCCGCCTAAGATGCCTGCAAGACTGCACAATGGCCCCAAAACCTTCATCCAATGACTGCATTGTATCAGGGTCAGGTTTTGTTGCATCAAGGATACACAGCCTAAAGCGGATAAAATTCGGGCAGTTCTTAGCCACTGTTATGAGAGCAGCATTTGTCATCTGGTGGCAGAAGTAAAGCAACGAGTGAAGCTTAGGACAGCCCATCGATATCGCAACCAGTCCTCTTTCCGTGACTGCAGCAGGATTTCCGAAGGGAGCAGATGGAAAAACCCTCAATTCTTGCAAATCTTTGCATGTGTTTGCTACAACACCAAGTCCTTTGTCTCCAATGCAATCCATTATCTGCACAAGTCAAGAAATTATTGACACCCACCAGGGATTAACAAGTAAAAAGAAGAGATCTAAAACTTGATATATTTACCCATAAGCGCTGAAGTTTCCCACAGTGGCGAATCAGTTTTATCAGCTCACTTCCCTGAATTCCTGCCGCATAGCTCAGGTTTAAGGATGTTAAGTTTGGGCAAATAGGATATATAGCTGAAAGGCAGTGAGGAGCAATTTCCAGAAACCCCGACAAACTGGTTATTGACTTGCACTTCAGAATGGTATTCTTTAGCTTGGCATAGGTCTCTGAATCTCGATCATGGACAAATGATCCAATACCCAAATCAACTAGCTGAGATGCTGGCATCATTATCCTTTGGAGAGTGTCAAGGGGCACAGAACGGTTCAACCTTAAACTCTTAAGGTTAGGAGATCTGGCCACGAGTCTCTCAAGAGCTCCCAGATTAACCTCTCCTTTAAGGCAAGCAAAATTAAGAGATACGAGTGATGTACAGCTATCAGGAAAGCAACTTAGCCACTGGCCTTTATGATCCTCAACTTCATTTTCTTGCAAGTCCAGCTCCCTAAGATACCTATAATTCAAATAAACACAAGTAAAAATGGGGAGCCAAGAAAACAGTTTAAACATTCTTTAGGCCATCATTCTCAATCAGCAGAATAGATTTCTCAACATTTTACCTAACACCACCCATGCCACAAACAAACAAAATATTCTAGAAGAATATATTGCAACAGAAAAAAATAACTCTAAATCATAAAGAATTCACAATATTGACAATAAACTAAAGTAAAGATAGATGAATAAAGCTCTCCAGATACTCTTTGCTCAACCGAAAGAACTGCTTTTATCTAACTGGTAGCCCACAGAGAACACAAGCCAAAAATCAACTAACAATTATCCATAACAAGTCGAAACTTTGACAGTACAGCAACACAAAGACTAGATACCTTCACTTGTACAGTGTACAGCTTCCAAAACCAAAAACAGCATGAGACCATCAATTGTACAAACAAACTCAATACCAAATAAAACAAAAACAACCAAATCAAGCCAAATAACCAACAAATACTTCAGATCATGGTGATTATTACATATAAAACCAACAACAGACTATTTTTTAACAAAACAAGTCCTGCATACCTGCAATTTGCAGCTATGGCAGCAAGGCCATCTGTAGTGAACCCTTCACAGCTAACAAGGACTAGAGACTTAAAATTCATGAAAGAACGAGAAAGTAGCTCCAGGCTCTCATCTGAGACCACCATCCTCTTGAGCCTAAGCTCCTCCAACCCAACCTTGCTCTTGGCCAGTGCTTCAATCCATGGATACACAAACCCACCCCAACCATGAGGAACCAAACTGAAGTCAGCAAAATGAGGCTTTCCCTTCAAAGTCAGAGACTTTAGGCCAGGAAATCTCTGGATCAACCTCTCAGGAGTAATGGAGTAGCAGTTTCCTATAAACACCCTCTTTCTGGTGAATCTCTCTATTCTGAACCAGCTTTTGCACACCAGAGACAAAGCATTCCGGTCACGGTGTGACAACACATAGTCAAAGATGTGCTCTATTACCTCATCTGGAAAATAATTCATCTTTCTTTTCTTTTCTATAGTGATCCAAACACCCCAACTTCCCGGAAAATTTTCATCCTTCAAAAGAGAGAGGGAGAGAAACACTACCCCAGAAAGCTTAACTTCCCAAATTTGGAGTTCTGCTACACCATGACAAAAATAAGATCTAAACACTGAAATACCGTTTGAAATCAGGTGGGTAAAAAACAGATCTTGCCCTAAACAAGAGTGAAATAACAAGATCTTGAAATCTAGAACATCATAGAAGATCTAAAAAAAGCAAAAAAAAAATATTTAAAGGCAAAAAGGTACTGATAAAAATTGAAAATTTACATTTCCCAACTTGGATCTGCTAGAATAGTAACCAAGAAAACACAATTTTCTCTCAGGATGACACAACCAGAAAAGAAAAAGTGGATAAGAAGATAAAATCAAACAGCAAAAAATTATGGTGTTGCAAATCAAATGGTGATGATGATGATGATTAAAAAAATACACACACAGAAAAAACGAGAAAAAGATGAAGTTAAATAGATCTGAGAAAATCTAAGATTTTCACACAAAGTGCAATTACATTATAGATCACAGTCCATCACAGAAAGTGAGACTAATGAGAGAACCCAACCCTTCTCTTCATTGTGTCACTCACATCAAATGTTAAAGCTGAAGCTTTGAAGTGAGAGAGAGATAAACAAGCTTAACTCAAAGACTCAAACCCAATTGGTTGATAGATGTAGATTTATTTAACCATGGTTACCTCATCCTAACCATGATGGTTACTTGAGGGGGTTCTCAGAGCATGGAATCAGACGGCAGGCGTCGATTTTCATGATGGGATATGAGAGAATCTTGACCGTTGAGAGCGTGAACATGCATGTGTCCTTGTCACTGCTTTCGAAGTGAGCCTCTCCTCTCTGCCAAAGTCTTTGCACTCTGTTACCAACAAAAAAAAAAAAAGAGAATATGAAGGAAAAAAAAGGGAAAACGACAACGACAAATTAGAAAACGACTGTCGGATTAATGACACCTGTTTTCGGGGGAAACTACGAAAATGCCATGCCTAGGTCATAGATAACTACTATAGAGATAAGATCATCTGAACACTCGTCACGAAACTACTAGGCACGTGTGTTGCACTCGCGGTTTTTCAAACCCTTTTTCGGATTGGCTTTCTTTAAGAAAGTGAGTCTTCTCTGACAAAGAAAAAAAAAAAGTAACTTGAATTTGTTTATGTTATCTTAACATATTCTCAGTAATATTAAGGTAGAAATGTAATATTCATACGTTTGTTTGAAGTTATAAAAAAATATTTTTAGGAAATAATTATTCTCAGAAAAATAATATACTAACGTTTTTGTCATTCTTTATTCCGATCTCTAGGATTGAGTATGTTCTATTCCCAACAATATTATCATATAAATTTATAAAACTGACCCAAAAACTACTTTGTTCCGCTCTGTACTCAGCCCACGTCTTGACAGTTTACACAATCCCACGTCCTGTATTTTGGAGTCAGCCCCTCTCTTGCTTTTCTCGTAAGCCATTTTCCAAATTTGATTTAATGATTTTACTGGAATCATACAATATGAAAAAGTAAACAAAATTAAAGAGGTATAATAATGAAATTACATTGGTTTATAATTTCCTTAACGAGTGGAAGAAAAAAAATTAGGCAGGGTAATTTCGTTAAAAAAATATAGAAAATTTCATTGAAAATAATTATTTTATATTATAGGAATGATAATCACTTTTTTTTAAAAAAATTATAATATTTTTTTATCAATTATATTAAAAATCTAATATTAAAATCTTATTTTATATGACAAGGATAATTTGATAATTACAGTATTTATTCCTAGGAATATACACATGAAACAAACAAACTTTCAAGTTATTTCCGCGAATTTGAAAGAAGATTCCCAGGAATTTTAATTACTAAACAAACATAGTTTATTAAATACCCAGTAATGACATTCCCAACAATAACATTTTCGAGAATGACATACATGAGAATCTAATTTTAAACCTTGAAACAAACTCCTCGTAAGTAAGAAAATGTGATTTTCTGGTAATTTCATTTTTAAGAATGTTTATTTCTCACCACCATACTCAGAATAGATTTTTCCCTACCAACATGTGGTTGGTTCAAGTGATAAGAGACCTTGACACCTTAAGTAAGTGGTCAGGGGTTCGAATCCTAACTCTTGTGTATGGAAAAAACCTGGTTGGGAGGGGAGAACCAACCTTGTGTGTCCGACAGGTTCCCTGACGGAGATTAATCACTGTTAACGGTGGTGGATACTTCGTACCTATGTCATGGTTAAAAAAAAAAGATAGAATTTTTCCTTTTTCACAAACTTTGTTCATGGACATAGTTTATGTTGTTTTTTTTACCAAATAGTTTACATTTGGTAATAATTTTTTAAAACTTATCCCAAACATCATAATTTTTTAGGATGTATTTGATTTGTAAAAAATTAGGAGATTGCACGGCACAAAATTTTTTGTTTCATGTTTGATTTGAAAAATGATCATGGAACATGACAAAAAAGGAGTAAAGAAGAAGGCAAAAACTTAAAATTCTGTTCCTCGCCAAACCATGAGACAACTTTTTGTCCCATGGACATACTACCCAAAAAAAATTATCCCTCATATTAACGTAAATTGTTTACGTTATTATATATTATAAGTTTGATATATATTATATAATG
This sequence comes from Sophora flavescens, assembly GCA_030762895.1. Classification (NCBI taxonomy): domain Eukaryota; kingdom Viridiplantae; phylum Streptophyta; class Magnoliopsida; order Fabales; family Fabaceae; genus Sophora; species Sophora flavescens. The sequence goes on from CM061066.1 coordinate 113,808,731, forward strand.
TTATATTATATATATATATATATATATATTTTATATATATATATATATATATATATATATATATATATTATATGACACTATAATTATAATATTGTTTTCCACTAACGACGTTAGACTTTCGCCATCAGTTGCCAGAAACCACCACCACTAGTCGGAATCTAGGTTTAGAAAGAGAAAACCCTCATTTCACCTTTCTCTCTTCTTCTTCCTTATCTTCCCCCTTCCTTCTTCATCTCCTTCCTTCTTCCTCCTTCTTCCTCTTTTTATTTCCTAATTTGAGAAAAACTATATGATGCTAAACAAGAAACTGAACAAATGGGTGAGATCATTGCCATTGCGGGTCACTTGGTACGACTTGAAGAAAAGCGGTTCCCGAAGCCCGCAATGAGAGAGTGAAGTCCCGAACATGTTGCCCTGATAATCCCCATGTCTCTATCATTATCTGACACAAAACCACAAACACTTGGTGGGCGGGTTATAAATATGAATCGGAAATTGTCACTTGTGTGAAATAGGAGAAGGAAAAGAACAGAGATGGGTATACGATTTTTTTTAGGTCCAAGGCGACACGTTTGAGACACTCCGAGAGTGGCGTGTGAGGCATGACGAGGGGCTTCAGGAGTGAGTCTCCGTGAGCGACTGTGACAGCTTCTTGTTGTTCCTGTAGGGTTGACTGCATCGCTTCGAGTACGAATTCAGGTATCGGGTTTGGGAAGAATCGATCCGCCATGAGTTCGGGTATGAGGGGTATTCTAGAAGCGAGAGACAAAGTGTAGAAGGGTTGCAAAGTTTGATTTCAGAGCAACGCCGTTGCCATTGCATTCGTTGCCAACACTATTCTCAATCTGTGATGTCTAGCTATTTGTCTTACACCTCCTCCTTAATCATGCCTGCGTGGCTTAGTTCCTTGATTCTCCTAAGCGTAATGGAGCGAGACGAGAGAGAGACGTGCAGTGGCTGGCGAGGAGAAGCGGTGGTGTATTTACAGTGAAGGGGAGAAAGAAGGAAGAGAGTGCAACACCCCGTTTTTTTATAAATAAGCTTAGTGCTTTCATATATGTTTTATATATATATATATATATATATATATATATATATATATATATATATATATATATATATATGTATGTATGTATGTATGTTTGTATATGCTTATTATTTTTGTTTTTGATGCCTAAGTTCATGTTTAGGGAAGTTTAGCCTTAGAAAGGTTCAATCATTTTAGAGTCCAAGTAACCTGTTTCACCATTTTGGCCATATCTTGAGTTCTAGATGTCCGATCGAGGTGATCTTTGGGGCGTTGGAAATATAAGAGAATTATAGACAAGTCTTATTTTATGTATTTTGGCCAATTCTATCGTTTATATGGTCTCACAGTGCAATCTTTGAGCCTCTCGTGCTTAGAAAATGAGCACAGTCGTGCTCAACAGGGAGTAAGGTTGTGCTCAGGTCTCAGAGTCTATAAATAGAACAGTTCCGTGAGGGTTGCGACCCAAACCCAATCCTAGTGCGACAAAAACCTCTTCCCTCCCCTCCCCTTGAACCCTTTGAAGTTCTTGGTGTTCTTGCTCTAATTGTGGGAGAGAAGTGTAACACCCCGTTTTTCGTTAAGTGCTTTTATACATGCTTGCTTGATTGTTTAAGCCGTTGGTTTAAGTTAGAGTTGTTGGTTAAGGGCTAAGTGGGATTTTTTGGCCCAAAAGTCCCTTTCTGGTAGATGAGCACGCCCGTGCTCATTAGCCAGCACGCCCGCGCTTAAAGCTTGAAGCGTGTTGCGAGTTTTAAGTTGAGCACGTCCGTGCTCAATGTTCTGACCGCGTCTCGCTGACGCTAGTCTGACACGACCGTGCTTAGTGGGGAGCACGCCCATTGTGACACCCTAAACCCGGTATCACATTGTTACCCAATTGCGGAAACAAAACTGATTACAATGCTGGTTACTTTCGGAAAGTATCATTTTCTCAATGGATGAGTACACAAAAAACGGTAGTTATTTTTTTTTTGAAAGGATGAAACAAGATAAAGTTGATGAACACTCAGAACATGAATTGAAGACAACATATATATATTTATATTCATAACATGTTCCAATGAGAGCCAAGTTCTAGTACATAAGTTAGGGCCTTATCAACGACCATTGCAACATAATTCGACATCTAGAAAATACAACTTAAAAGAGAGTAAGCAAAAACACGGGGAAAGAGGGTCCGGAACCACATCCAAAAAGGTAACTCTAGAAAGTCAGAAGACAGAAGATTATCGATAAAATGCTCCGAACCGGTTACTGACTCTGGCTGCAAGCAGGGTCTCCACAAATGCTCCCATGAGACGAGACATCAGGTAATGGATCTTTGGCATCGCCGCCCTCATCTACGGAATCGTCGTCGTCGTCATGATCCAGAACGTGATACTCAGGCTCATCATCCTCCATGACCTCATATAAGTCCTCCTCAGGGTCCTCCTCGATCGGTGTCGCCTGCTCAACGTCCAGAGGTGGTGGCTCATGTAGCATTCCGTTAGCTTGCAATGCGTGAAGGTAATACCAAGTCGGAGGCAGAGCTAATCTCCAAGTCTCCACTGCATGGTTCCTACGGATTGGGTCTCCGTCAGCATTCAAATCGATTGTGGTGATTGATCCGTGGTACGTGGCACATGTCACCCCCGGATGTATCAGTCATGCCCCGGCATTCCCCGTGTCGTCGAAGACCTCAGTCGTCGACATTGTCGACACAAGTGGGATATTGGGATCCATCTGAACTCATATACATACGGCGATACCAAAAAGGAAGAGAGAATAACAAGTAGAATGGAAAGAGTGAGATACCGACAACGGATATATCGCACAACAACCATATACATAATACATACAACACATTGGCATATTAACATTTAAAACATTATTCATAGGTAAACAACAAGTATTATTTCAGTGGGTCTCATACCCGAATCAATCAATTTTATAAAGATAATGCATGACACTTCAATCATCAGGCTCTAAACTTAATCTCATGAGATACCATCACCGTTTTATCATTAAGAAAGAAAGAGTTGATCAGGCTCGTATGCCGCATTGGAAAGTTGTCTCCATCACCTCATGCACCCGGATCAACATCATCACAAATCCCTTATAACGGCCATTCGGATGTATACATCATCGAATACCACATCTTAAGCGGGTATTCGGTAACTCAAGCACGTCTGCTAAGGGGAAATGCATATGAATAAAAGACTTTTCATTATCGATACTTTTCTTTGTGTTCACTCTTTTCCGTTGTCGAATCCCAAAGCTAACGACTATTCACAATTTTCATTACTTGAAAATCAATAACACAGGACGTGTAATCCGAGTGCTCAATCACAACACCTTAGACCGGTGCCGCAATCCAAGGTTGTGGTCGTAGAAACAATTATAATTTTATCCATGTTTTATTTCAACATGATAAGGACTGCTAGCCCATAACAACGAAATTAGGACACCCAGTCCTCAATTCCAAGTTTAGGACTCCTAACCCATAATATCATGATTAGGACCCTTGTTCCATAATTCTTGACACGGATCCCAGATCACGTGCATAAAACTGAATGCTAGAGGCGATGTCTCGCGAACTAGATTCTCTTTTACATGTGCTTACTTTTCGTTCAGTGAAAAATCAAAAATCAAAACAAAACCTCGATCACTTCTTATCCAAGTAACCGGAACGTTTCTAAATCATTTAGGAGAAAATCTTTTCCTTTACAAATTCTTTTATAAAACAATTAGGAAATTCGTTTGCTTTTGAAATCTTTGATGGAATAAAGTCAAATATTTTCAAAGGGGTTTTTCCTTCATAGAACACATAGTTCGAAAAAGGTTTTCTCTCGTACAAACTTTGGATCATAAAAAAGTAGTTTCTATTGTCTTAAGAACACTTCAACGTTTCTTTTCAAAACAAGAATCTCATTCTCTTGAAGTAAGCGTTTTAAACAAGGAACTTTTATAAATGAAACTAATACTTTCAAAGTTCTATTCAAGGCTTATTAAGGCTTTTAATCCTTATAATCATTGAGCACAGACTCAAGTCCGGCTTCTCAAACTTCAATCAACAGTAATATATTCTCGACAATAATATCACAGTTAACGATGGTTCATCACATATATACAACTGACAATACTTTAAGGCAGGTAATAATCAACTTCAAGTGATAATCACAATAGTTCAAGTAAACAAGTCGTTCAAGTGTTTGCTCCACATCATAATAATATTCAAGTCACTCAAGTAAACACATACACACATGCATATAGTCATTGAATATCCCTAGGCAATCCCCTCTTACCTTCTGTGGAGGTAAGGAGATTAGATGCTCGAAGAGGTATACCACGAACGTCCTTGTTTCCTCCGCGATGGAAGTCTAAGGTTATGAACACAAAATCACAAGTTAAAATCAAACAAGAACACTAAACCACAAGGTATAGGTTCGGCCAAGACTAGTTCTTAGGGTTAGAGATTCCCGAAAATTATACAACTCATGGATTTGTGATCCTTAAGTGTTAGGAGTTCATAACAATGATCATTTAACAAAGTTGCATTAAAATCCCACTAAGTTATAAACTTAGGGTATTCGGCCAAGGCTAGTAAAATAGGCTAGCATTCACTAAAATTTTCAATCTCTTAGGTTTAGTATCCATATGTATTAAGGAGATCAAAACCATGATCATTTTGGAAAAATAAGAACAAGGTATCCTAGGTCCGTAACCTTCTAGGTTCGGCCTTCATAGGATTTATAGGCTAGAAATCTTTAAACCTTCCAATCTCTTAGACTTAGCATCCAAATATCTTATGGAGTTCAAGTCCATGATCATCTTGGAAAACAATGAAAACTTAAACCCTCCAATCTCTTAGACTTAGCATCCAAATATCTTATGGAGCTCAAGTCCATGATCATTTTGGAAAAATAAAAGTAATACATTCTAGTTTTAATAACATAGAATAAACAAGTTAAAAATCCTCAAACTTTCCAATCTCTTAGACTTAGCATCCAAATATCTTATGGAGCTTAAGTCCATGATCATTTTGGAAAATAAAAACCCAAACATACTAGCACCTAAACACTACGTTTCGGCCATCATAGGATGATGAGGAAAATATTCTTTATTTAACAACAACTCTTAGGTTTAGAATCACAAGGTATTAAGAGTTCTAAATCCATGATCATACTTGGAAAGTTAAAACATGGTATCCTAGGCCTACTTATTCATATTTTCGGCCATCATAGGAACAAGCTATCAAACCTTCCAAGATTTATAGATTTAAGATCAATGGATAGTTAGAAACTCAAACACATGATCATACTCCAAAAGTTGAAACAGAAACCTCCTAGGTCATAAATGCAAGCATTCGGCCTTCATTGGAAGAGATAGGTGGAGATTTTTGTTTTATACAACCTCTTATTATGTGAAAATATAAGTTAATACAAGACTATAGAAAGTGGTTTCAACTCAAAAGGAGTTTTCTACCATTTTAGAGAGATTTTAGAAGTTTAAAGCATATAAAGAACACATAAAGTAAACTAAGAAATAAAAGATGAAACTTGCAAAAAGATTCATATGAGAGAATTACCCTTAGTATAAGGAAGAACTTTAATGAAGAACTCAAGTAGAAAAGATGAATAAAAACTAAAGCTTTAAGAGCTTGAATTTTTAGAAGAAAGGAAGAAGATGAAACTTTGATGGAGTTTGAAGAAGGAAGATGATGAAGTGAAAATGAGAGGGATATATATAGAGAGGGGGGAGGAAGTCCACGGCTCCAAGGGAAGTGAGGGAGGGCTTGTTGAGCAAGCTTGGTGGTTTAATGTTTGATTGGATGGAAGAAAAGAGAGAAATAACTTTTTGGATTAGAATAGTATTATAATTTGAAAAGTGTGATGATTACACTTTTGGAGTGTGTCATAGCCTCTTCCATCGTGTTTCCTTACTTTTTTAATGTTCCTTAATCTGCTCCATTTCGTACCCGATTGCATTTCCGATCGTAATTCTTCCGACGTTTTCGCCAGAGTAAAATAATATATTTTATTTTTGAACAAAAATTTTCAAAACAACCAAAGTTGAAGGAAACATAATAAAAACACTAACTATCTCGTTCACGGGTCAAAATTAGGTTTTTCGCACAGTAAACTTGTACCGGCAGTGAAAACGCAGACTGGCTTCCGTCTGAATTTTCAACCAAAATTTTTAACCTGACTTCATATGATATGACAACACAAGAAAATGATTTTAGTTTAATTAAAATCATCCTCTGAGTTTAATCTAAAATAAACACATTTAAATATGTATTTACTGCTACAGAAAACATAGGAAAAACAGGGTGTTAAACCTGTGCTCCGTGGTGGCAGCCTATAAATAGGCACAGTAACTGAGGGTTTATGTTTGAACCCTTATCTTAAACCCTAGCAGCCACCCTACACGGATTTCTTCCCTCTTCTCTCTAAAACCATTGCTTGTTGGTGTTTGGAGGTTCTTTTGGGAAGCTTGGTTAGTGTTGGTTCATCACAGTGAGGTAAGTGTTATCCCTTTGTAAGTTTCCTCTTCTTAGTTTGAATTGGAAACTAATCATTGTGTGTTATGTTAATCCAAGGCTTGTCACCGGAGCGAGCCGCTTGAGGTTTCGGGACCAGTTTGTTGTTGGCTTTGCGGTTAGGGCTACCTTCAATCCAGGTATGGAGAAAAGGATAGTATAATCTCTAGGCAAGGGTCTAGCGTAAGATGTGGGGTTCCCATGACCCCTTTATGTTGTTATATGATAAATGTCATGTCTTGAGTATGTTGCTTACTGTCATTGATGCTATGATGAACTGTTTATGTGTTATTGGTTATATTGTTATGTTGAATAGGTTCATGTTGAGATTGGCTATATCTCTTTCGTTATTATAATGTTGTAATGTTATAATGTGGTTATGTTGACTGAGTTGGTTGATATTATACCATGAATATGTTGGTTGATGCTATGGATATCATGAATATTTGGCTGATTTATGTTGATTAAGGTAACACGTTGATAAATGCCCTAATTGGTTAATTTAGGACCCCCTAATTGATATAGTAATTAAGGATTATTTACTTAAGGTTGTTAACTAATTATGAATTGTTAGTGGAAGGTGAGTTTTGATGCCAATGGATTAGTCCAAGGACCCTAGGTTTTGATTTGAGAGTGTTTAGAGAGTTTTTGACCAAGAACTAGGCTCTATTTCCTGTCCAGAACAGTACTGTCGTGCATTGAGCACGTCCGTGCTCCTAGTTTGAATTCAGAAAAACGGCCGCACAGTTAGCATGGCCGTACAGCAGAGGAGCACGACCGTGCTGCATGAGCACGACCGTGCCTAATAGAGAGCACGCCCGTGCTCCACTTAAGTCGAAGCACGACCGTGCTGGGGACAAGCACGCCCGTGCTTCCCATCCTGATCAGAAATCGAATTAAAGGAAATTAAGGGGTTTTGACCCCAATTATCCCCAGTAGTGATGTAATAATGTAATAACCGAATAATGGAACTTAGATAACTTGGTTAATGATTAACTAAGAGGATTATAAATATTAGTTGGTTAAGTTGGTGCCTAACAGGTTACCGCACGTTGTTGGGCTTTGGTGCTTTTTGACCAAAGTGGTCTCGATGCTTTATGGTCGAGGTGTTGTTAAGTTCGACCTTGGTGCTTTTTGGCCAAGGGGGCCTTGACCCCATGGTTTGGGTCAAAGGTGTTGATGTTGATGTTGGTGATAAGTCTTGGGTGCTTTTTGTCCCAAGCAAAGGATGTGGTTGCCTTGTTTGTTGTTGTGCCATTTGCATAGAGCATTGGAGTTGATGTTGAGGGGGATGTTTAACATAGAGGAGGTTGTCCTGTTATGATGATCCAACCCAAGTCTCAGGTATTTCACCCATGGTTTGGTGAACCGTGCGCCCTCAAGGTGTGTATCCGGTTATGATACGCGACTATCCATGGGGTTTACTGGTTGGTGAACTGCTGGTGTTGGTGATGATATGGCCAATACGGATATGTAACTCCGAAGTTGACATCCTGAGTTAGTTGGATCCACATGTATTGATGGAGTAGCAGAGTAGTGTTGCATTGCACCGCATAGCATGTGTTGGTTGATGAATATGTTGATATAATTACATGATGATGATATATGTATCTTGTATGTTATTATAATGCTATGCCATGATGTATGACCATTTTGCTTCCTATTCCCATGCCGTTGTGATTATATGTTTTCTTACTCCTTTCTTTCTGTTGTTTGTTTGGCCTGATTGACATTTTGCAGAGGACGGTGAGCAGCCTGTTGATGAGTGACTCCGAGGAGCCACGACTTAGTTGGATGTTTAGCTTTATCAGTTTTAGTTGTATAGTTTAGTGGTTTGAATTCCGTTGATTTATTCCGGAACCTTTTTATACTAGCTCCGAATGTGACATCGGGGTTGGGTGATATGTTATTGCTTTATGTCTTTATGTTTTTGTTTTACCCAAAACTTATGTTTTATTTCCGCATTGTTGTTGATGTTCAGGTGGGACATTTCTACCCACGGACCTTCCATTTCAATTAAATGATGATGCATGATATTTTATCTTTACCCTGTTATATTTAAAGCTTTATAGTACATGTATGGTAGAGGGTGTCACATTTATTAGTATCAGAGCAGTTTGACCTTGTTCGGACGTGGTATGAGTCTGTTACGAGTCTGTTGTGTACTTTTGTTTGAATTGTCTGTACTTTTATAGATAATGATGCTTTAGTATTAAGATCCGTTAGTCCTTCCAGCTTGATTTCCTGTATTTAACTGTTGATTCGGGTAAATGCAGGCATCAATGGCAGGAAGAGGTAGGAACAATAAAGCTATCGTCGATGCTTTGCACTACTCGCCAATGCCATTGGCCAGGTTCAAAACAACAATCACGGAGGAACGACAGAGTTTCAGGGTCTCGACAGGTTTCAGCTGAAAATCCTCCATCCTTCAGAAGGGCTTATGACCCCGAGGGAGCTTTGCTGTGGATGAGGGAGATCGAGAAGATCTTCGGGGCTATGGACTGCAATGACCAACAACGGGTTATCTTCGCCATGTTTATGCTCACCGAGGAGGCTGAGCACCGGTGGGAGAACTGCCGTCAGAGGTTGGTGACCGAGGGTACAATATTCACCTAGGCTGTGTTCAGAGATAGGTTTATGGAGAAGTATTTTCCTATAGATGTGCATGATAAGAGGGAGATAGAATTCTTGGCACTGAAACAAGGAAGCCTGTTAGTGGGTGGTCGCGCTGTCGCGCACGCGCCAAAAAGGACGAGCGGGTTTAAAAGTGTAGTATAGTGCGACAACTCGAATGTCGTCTCTAAGGACTCTGAGAATATTACTTTTCACAAAAATAAGTTTTTGGGGGGGGGGGGGGGGTTTGGATTGGAATGCAATTAAGAAACAAACAAAACAGAGCAATCAAAAACAAAGCAGTTGAAAAGGGATTATCAGTTATCAAACAACGATTAATCTACTGTCAAGAATTCCCAACTATCCCTGGTTAATGTAATCCCAAGCCCTAAGCAGGTTCTTATCCCCTTTCGATTAAAGAATAACTAACAACGTAATTGCTACTATGGATGCAAATTCCTATTCCCGAAATAACAAACGGGATTAAGCGCTCATGATCAAACGATCATGAATGAACACACGCGAATTAACAAACGCGATTATGTATAGGAAATTTACATCACTGAAACAAATCAATACAATATTACACACTCCTGAAATAACAAACAGAAATATGCAATATGATATTGAAAAGGGAAAAGCAATTAAAATAGGGATTTACATAACCTCAAGTATATAGGATCCTCAAACAGTAGACTAATCCTAGGACTTAGTGCTCCATGGCAACAACGAAATCACAGAGAAAATGTATATTCGAAAGTTGGAGAAGCAAAAAAGTTCCTACAAAATATTCAGAACAGCCTTTTATACAATTTCAGAATTCAGAGGGCTCGCGAGGCGAACAACCATTCGCGAGGCGAATTTCATGAACTGTCAGCAACCCTTGGCATTCTCGCGAGGCGAAGTGATTCTCGCGTGGTGAGACTCTTGACTTCAAAATCGCCACGGCCATGACCTTCAACACGGGCAAGCCGTGATCGTCTCTGACTTTTTCAGGTTTGGAAGACTCGCGGGGCGAGACCTTCTTCGCGAGGCGACCCAGAGACTTAGCAATTTCTTGGAACAGTCAGGCTTCGGGGTCGCGAGGCGAGCATGGCTTTCGCGGGGCGAATCCCCTGTTCTTTATTTTCTCAACTTCTACTTAACCTGAAAACAAGGAAATAAGCATAAGTGTATTATTTTGACTTAAAACTTGCTAAATTAACTTAAAACTACTCTAGAGACTCAAAACCTTGCTTGAGGACAATCTAATCTAATTTGGGTAAAAATACGATATAATTTGCACAAAACCCTGGTCATACTAGCCACAAAACTAGATGAGCCAGAGGCTTATCAAAATACCCCAAACTTAAACTTTGCTTGTCCCCAAGCAAACTAAGACGCAAAAATCAAAAAGACTCAGGACCTGGCAAGCTTAAAAGATTCAACCAACATTGCACAAATTCAAGCAACTTCAAAGATAATTTTTCTTCATTGTTTCCCCTATTTCAAACAGAGCAATTCCCACATTCATTTATTCCAAACAATTGAGAGTTTCATCATGAAAACAATCAGAAATCTAAGCAGGGAATCTAAGTCACACACAAGAGGGAGATCACCAAATCCAAACAACTGCCTTCCTCACAAGGGCATTATTTGTTCACTCAGTCACTCAGTTTATGTCAGGCTAACAATTTGCACTCAGTTTCACTTCTCAAGTACACTTCCCAAAAATTTGCTTTTCATCTCAAAATGGTTCCCACGAAAAAACAAGCAAGCAACATCAGAAGGTCTTTATTGGGTTGTAATGGGGCCTGGCTAAGGGTAGGATATACAAAAGGAACTAAGCTGAAGACCCTAGGAACTAAGAGAGCATGAACTATATTTACACATAGAAATTCACTCAAGCTCCTTTCTTTATTTTTTTCTTTACATTTCTGGGTGGCTACAGCTCTTTTTATTTCTTTTTGGCATTTTTTTGTATTTTTATATTATTTTTTTTCTCTTTTTTTTTTCTACATTTGTACACTTTTTTTTTTTTTCAAAAAGCCTTTGGCTCCAACTTTTTTTCTCTTTTTTTTTTCAATCCCAACAACATATTACACCACGCAGCCACCCCAAACTTTAGTTCTTGCACCCATTCTAAGATTACATGCTCTCCTAATCCTAAGATCGGGTTAACATGGTTTTCCAGATTTTAGGGCTTATAACATTAGGTTATCAAGAATTAACAGGCTAATAGGCTCAAAAGGGCTAACTAGGGAACATGCATTAGGAATTGGTTTATTCAGGCCAAGTAGCTATTTACAAAGAAACTGCCTAAATCATTTGCTACACACATATAATCATGCAAACCAAAAAGAGATTCAATCAAATCCAGGGAAGTGCAACTTGAAAGTGATTTTCACACATTTTAAAACATGTTGGAGGCTCAAAACCTCACCTGGACATTATTTGCAAATTATTTGAACAGAGATACTATCCCTAGTGTGTGCTCCCTATCACCCCAAACTTATCATTCATCATGCTATCATCACAAAATCCCAAAGTTCAGTTTTCAATTTCACATGGGAATCACAAAAATTTTTCAGCCTAGGGGGGATCATCACATATCAATCATGCAAGCAATCTGTGCAACATCAATCAAAATCTAACAAACTTGCCAATCAAAAGACTCAACACACAAATGCTCCTGAGCTTCTCAAATTATTCAGGAGCTTTATTCAAAGAAAAGAAAACTTTATTCAAAGAAGAGAAAAACTACAACTAATTCCCTCCCCCACACTTAAAACATGCATTGTCCCCAATGAACAACAGAATTATAAGATCATAGTGAGGGAAAGGAAAAAAGAGTACTCCCTGATCAAGTGCAGTGTAAGCGGGAGCTGTCACCTGGATCCCATTCCTTGCAGTCTAAGTCCAAAGAGGTAGAGAGGGCCTCCAGTGCTCCTTCATCTTCTTCATGTTTCTCATCCACTGCACTGACAATCTTATCACCTGCTAAACATGCAGCAATCTCAGCACAAACCACAAAATGGTTAGCGTTAGTACAATCAAGAGAAGAAAGAATATCATCACAGCCAGAATTAAGTGGAAAATTAGAAAACAAGTTCTCATGGTTATCCTCAATAGTCTCAGATACCAGCTCAATGTGGAATACATAGTGCTCTTCCGCTGGATGTTTCATGGCATCAAATATGTTGAACTTTGCAACTATATCCCCAAACTTCATAGACATGGTTCCATCACCCACATCAATGTTAGTCTTGGCTGTCTTCATGAATGGCCGGCCCAGGATGATTGGTGATTTCTTTGGAATGTGTCTACTTTGCCATGTCCAAGATGTAGAAATCAGCTGGGAAGATCAGATCATCAACTTGCACTAGTACATCTTCCACCATTCCCATGGGGCGGGCACAGGTCCTGTTGGCCAACTGAATGGTGATACTTGTGTACTTCAAAGGACCAAGATCCAGTTTGTTAAAGATGGAGGTAGGCATGACATTGATAGATGCTCCCAAGTCCAACATGCAGTTTTCAAACTTCTTGTCCCCAATAGTGCATGGGATAGTGAAGGTGCTCGGATCCTTGCACTTCGGTGGCGAGTGGCCTCGGGTGAAAGCAACAACTCTTTCTCGCTCGGGACCGGATAAGCGCCGAGACATTTCTTCCCAAGTCAACCCTCTCATTAGTCTTCATCTTCCTCTTGTTGGTGCATAGGTCCTTGAGAAATTTTGCATATCCGGGCACTTGCTTGATCATATCCAACAGAGAGGGATATTAACACCAACCTTTCTTAACACATCAAGAATTGCCTTCTCTTTATCTTCACCACCACTCTTCAAATTTTTCTGGATTACGTGTGGGAATGGAATGGGTGGTCTATACACTCTCTCAGTTTCAACTTCAACCACAGGCTCGGGAGTAACTTCAACAGTAGGCTCGAGGAGTAGCCTTCATAGTTTCTTCATTCTTTCCGAAGTGGCCTCAACAACCTTTCCGGACCTCGAGAGATATAGAACTCACATTGGGGTTGGAGGCATTAGGATTGATCACCGGTGTGTCTTTGGCACTGGGTTGTTCCTTGACCTTGCTTTATATTATTTATGTCCTGTAGCCATCTGTCCAATCTGTGTATGCAATGCCTGAATACTCGCATCCGTTCTCTGCTGAAATTGTGCCTGTGAGGCCTGGAATCGTGCCTGGAACTGCCCTATTTGCTGCTGAAATCAGATTTTGTGCAGCCATTTGTGCAGCCATTTTATTGAGCATGTCATCTATCGAAGGTCCGGAGGGTCTTTGAAGTAGTCACCGGAGGAGGATTCTCGAGGTGCCATCGGTTGTTGGGATGAGTTCCCATACCGCAGATTAGGGTGATTACTCCAGTGGGATGGTACCTATTTGTTGAAAGATCCGGAATGTTGTATCTGTTCAGTTATTGCCCCGATTATACGGATGGACTGCAAAGGCTTGAGGTGATTCCAAGAATCGACCCTCCTTGCAAAATGGGGCATGCTTCATATGGGTGCTCGGGAGAACCGCACATGCCACACAACACCGCAGCTGAACCCTATCCATTACCAATTTCTCTACCAAAGAAGTGAGCCTATCAATTCTATCATCACTGTCATGGCTGGAGGAGGAAGTGCGGACCTCATGTACACCTCTAGTCTCAACAGAATTTCTTCTTGTAGTGAATTGCTGGGAATTCATCGACATGTTCTCAATAAGTTGCTTAGCAAGCAACTGGGTCTTGTCAACCAATGCTCCCCACTAGCAAGATCCAAAATATTCCTATCCATAGGCTGCAATCCTTCATAAAAATATTGGATGAGGAGTCGTTTCAGAAATTTGGTCTTTGGGGGCAACTAGATGTCAACTCGCTTGAACCTCTCCCAATACTCGCCTAGCGACTCATTTCCTTGCCTTATTCCACACGATTTCTTTCCTAATTGCGGCGCTCTGGAGGCAGGAAAATATTTCTCCCAGGAAGAGCTTCTTCAAGTCGTTCCATGCGATAATGGAATTCGGCGCAAGGTATAAAAGCCAATCTTTCGCAGCCTCCCTGGAGTGAGAATGGAAAAGCCTTCAACTTGATATGATCCTCGTTACTCCTTCCGGCCTCAAAGTTGTGGAGCGAGACAACTTGGAACTCCTTCAAGTGCTTGTGTGGATCTTCACCTGCAAGACCATTAAATCTTGGCAACAAATGGATTAGCCCAGATTTTAACTCAAAAGGTGTGTCAGCACCAGGATAAGCAATGCACAAACCATTGTAATTCACATCAGGGGCAGCAAGCTGCCTCAAAGTCCTTTGGTCTCCCATGTTTTCAAAAGCAGTTTTAAAATTGGAATCACTACTAGTGCTAGCCCGAAATTCCCTACGGAGTGTGTGCAATGTTCTTTCAATTTCCGGGTCAAAATCACACAGTTCAGGGCAATTAGACCTAGTAGCCAGACCAATTCAAAACAAAACAGAAAATAAAAGAAAGAAAAGAAAATAAAATAAAACAAGTTGCGAAAAATAACAACTCAGAGTCCCCGGCAACGGCGCCAATTTTTGGTCGCGCTGTCGCGCACGCGCCAAAAAGGACGAGCGGGTTTAAAAGTGTAGTATAGTGCGACAACTCGAATGTCGTCTCTAAGGACTCTGAGAATATTACTTTTCACAAAAATAAGTTTTGGGGGGGGGGTTTGGATTGGAATGCAATTAAGAAACAAACAAAACAGAGCAATCAAAAACAAAGCAGTTGAAAAGGGATTATCAGTTATCAAACAACGATTAATCTACTGTCAAGAATTCCCAACTATCCCTGGTTAATGTAATCCCAAGCCCTAAGCAGGTTCTTATCCCCTTTCGATTCTGAGAACAACTAACAACGTAATTGCTACTATGGATGCAAATTCCTATTCCCGAAATAACAAACGGGATTAAGCGCTCATGATCAAACGATCATGAATGAACACACGCGAAATAACAAACGCGATTATATATAGGAAATTTACATCACTGAAACAAATCAATACAATATTACACACTCCTGAAATAACAAACAGAAATATGCAATATGATATTGAAAAGGGAAAAGCAATTAAAATAGGGATTTACATAACCTCAAGTATATAGGATCCTCAAACAGTAGACTAATCCTAGGACTTAGTGCTCCATGGCAACAACGAAATCACAGAGAAAATGTATATTCGAAAGTTGGAGAAGCAAAAAAGTTCCTACAAAATATTCAGAACAGCCTTTTATACAATTTCAGAATTCAGAGGGCTCGCGAGGCGAACAACCATTCGCGAGGCGAATTTCATGAACTGTCAGCAACCCTTGGCATTCTCGCGAGGCGAAGTGATTCTCGCGTGGCGAGACTCTTCAGCTTCAAAACTGCCACGGCCATGACCTTCAACACGGGCAAGCCGTGATCGTCTCTGACTTTTTCAGGTTTGGAAGACTCGCGGGGCGAGACCTTCTTCGCGAGGCGACCCAGAGACTTAGCAATTTCTTGGAACAGTCAGGCTTCGGGGTCGCGAGGCGAGCATGGCTTTCGTGGGGCGAATCCCCTGTTCTTTATTTTCTCAACTTCTACTTAACCTGAAAACAAGGAAATAAGCATAAGTGTATTATTTTGACTTAAAACTTGCTAAATTAACTTAAAACTACTCTAGAGACTCAAAACCTTGCTTGAGGACAATCTAATCTAATTTGGGTAAAAATACGATATAATTTGCACAAAACCCTGGTCATACTAGCCACAAAACTAGATGAGCCAGAGGCTTATCAGTGGGCGAATATGCACCAAAGTTCGAAGAGTTGGCTAGGTACTACATGACCTACCAGGTCATGGTGGATGACCGGTCAAAATGTGTGAAGTTTGAGGATGGCCTTCATCCAGAGATTAAGCAGGCGATCAGCTATCAGGAAATCAGAGTCTTTCCAACCTTAGTGAACAAGTGTTGGATCTTTAAAGATGCCTACAAGTCTAGAGTCGCCAGCTTCAGGAATTCAGACAGCCAGGGGTGGCAAGAGGATTGAGCAGAAGGATAAGGACAAGGGCAAGCAGCGTTATCCTCTAGTTAACCGGGATTTCAAACGAAGTGGCGGGAAGCCACAGTTTTCTTATGAAAAGTCCAGAAGCGGGAATTCTTATGCCCCTAGGCCCAAGTGTGCTGCAAGTGCGGCGCACCAGATCACTTCACCATCCAGTGCAAGGAATCGAGTGTAATTTGCTTCAAGTGTGGTAAGTCTGGTCACATCAGTCGAGATTGTGGAGGATCGAAGCCAGAACCCCCAAGTGCCAGCAAAAGTCAACAGTCTTAGGCCAACCGCCTGAAGACCACTGGGAGAGTCTTCACTCTTAGTGGAGCTGAGGCCTTTGAGTTCGACGACTTGATTCAAGGTATGTGCTTAATTGATGGGACTCCTTTGACTATTTTGTATGACTCAGGTGCTCCTCAGTCGTTTATATCACATGATAGGGTCAAGAGTTTAAATTTGCCTGTTACCTTTCTGAGTATGATTTGATTGTTTCCACACCTACCAATAAACATGTTCTTACTTTCCATGCATACAAGAATTGCCATATTGTTATTAATGGTAGAACCTTTACCGTTTATCTTGTATGTTTACCCTCGAAAGACCTAGAAGTTATTCTTGGCATGGACTGGTTATCTTCCAACCATGTCCTTCTAAACTGTTTTGATAAGACCTTAGTTTTTGGCACTCCTGTGGAGTCTGAGGATCCGACCTTTCTATCTGCCAACCAAGTCAAAGCTTCGATGAAAGACGAAGTCCAAATATACATGATGTTAGCTTCCCTGGAAGTAGAGAATAGCCCTCCTGATGTCGCCAGCATGCCTATTGTGCGGGAGTTTCCTGAAGTGTTCCCAGGGGATGTTTATAACTTACCCCCAGAGAGGGATGTTGAGTTCACCATAGATTTAGTGCCTGGCACCGAGTCAATATCCATAACACCTTATAGAATGTCTCCTATAGAGCTAGCCAAGTTGAAGGAACAGATAGAGAACCTGATGATGAAGCGGTTCATTAGGCCTAGTGTGTCTCCATGGGGAGCACTAGTTTTGTTAGTGAAGAAGAAGGATGGCAGTATGAGGTTGTGTATCGACTATCGGCAGCTCAACAAAGTGACCATTAAGAATCGATATCCCCTTCCTAGGATTGATGACCTTATGAATCAGTTGAGAGGGGCTTGTGTCTTTTCTAAGATAGACTTGAGGTCAGGGTACCATCAGATTCGGGTTAAGTCTGAGGACATCCCAAAGATAGCGTTTAGGATGCGCTATGGTCACTATGAGTACTTGGTTATGCCCTTTGGTGTGACCAACAATCCTGCTGTATTCATGGACTACATGAATAAGACCTTTCACCCTTACTTGGACAAGTTTGTGGTGGTGTTTATAGATAACATCTTAGTCTACTCCAAGACCAAGGAGGAACATGAAGAACACCTGAGGGTTGTCTTGCAGACCCTTAAAGAAAAGCAGTTGTATGCTAAGTTGTCTAAATGCGAGTTTTGGTTAGAGGAGGTTAGTTTCTTAGGTCACGTGATTTCGAAAGGTGGGATAGTCGTTGACCCGGCTAAGGTTGAGACGGTGCTCCAGTGGGAAGCGCCAAAGTCAGTGACCGAGATTAGGAGTTTCTTGGGTTTAGCAGGGTATTATAGGCGGTTCATAGAAGGTTTCTCTAAGATAGTTTTACCCCTAACCCATCTCACAAAGAAGGGACAGCTGTTTGTGTGGGACTCTAAGTGTGAAGAGAGTTTCCAAACCTTTAAGACTAGGTTAACATCACCACCAGTGTTAGTTTTGCCAGACCCAAGTAGACCTTTCGTAGTTTACTGTGATGCTTCCAAGCAAGGTTTAGGTGGAGTGTTGATGCAAGATGGTAAGGTAGTGGCTTATGCTTCTAGGCAGTTGATAACTCATGAGAAGAACTACCCTACCCATGACCTAGAGCTAGGAGCTGTGGTATTTGCCTTAAAGATTTGGAGGCATTACCTGTATGGAGTGAGGTTTGAGGTCTTTAGCGATCATAAGAGTCTAAAATATCTATTTGACCAGAAGGAGTTGAATATGAGGCAGCGTAGGTGGATGGAGTTTTTGAAGGATTATGAGTTTGATCTAACCTACCACCCAGGAATGGCCAATGTGGTGGCCAATGCCCTAAGTATGAGAACCTTGCATGTCTCCGCTTTGATGATTACGGAGATGGACTTGATTGAAGAGTTTAGAGACCTTAGTCTAGCTTATGAGTTTACCCCTAAGAGTATTAGGCATGGAACCTTGAAGATTACCAACAGCTTGATGGACCATATTAGAGAAGGTTAGAAGTTAGATAAGTTTCTCTTAAACCAGCGAGAGTTGCTTGCTTAGGGTAGAAACCTTAGTTTCCAGGATAGAAGTGATGGGATCTTGAGATGCAAGGATAGAGTTTGTGTGCCAGATGTTCCGGAGCTTAGAAAGTTGATCATCGAGGAAGGACATAGGAGTGTTTTGAGTATGCACCCAGGTGCCACCAAGATGTATCAGGACCTTAAGAGGATGTTCTGGTGGCCTAGGATGAAAAAGGATGTAGCTGAGTTTGTGTATGCGTGCCTAGTTTGTCAGAAGGCCAAGATAGAGCATCAGAAGCCTTCGGGTAAGTTGCAACCCTTGAGCATCCCAGAGTGGAAATGGGATAGCATCTCCATGGATTTTGCATCTAGACTCCCTAAGACTCCAGTTGGATTTGAGGCTATATGGGTTGTTGTGGATAAATTGACTATGTCTGCTCATTTCATCCCGATGAATATGGAGTATCCATTGTAGAAGTTGGCTAAGCTGTACATCAAAGAGATAGTTAGGCTTCATGGTGTACCCTCTAGCATAGTATCAGATAGAGACCTGAGGTTTACCTATAAGTTTTGGGAGAGTTTGCAGCATGCTTTAGGGACAAAGCTTAGGCTTAGTTCAGCATACCACCCACGGATCGATGGGCGTCCCGAGAGAACCATCCGGACCTTAGAGGACTTGTTGAGAGCTTGTGTGCTAGAGCAATCGGATAGTTGGGACAAGTTTACTCGCCCGATAGAGTTCACGTACAACAACAGTTTCCATTCCAATATTGGGATGACACCTTATGAGGCTCTTTATGGAAGGAGATGTAGGACACCCTTGTGTTGGAATGAACCTAGTGATAATTTAGTGCTAGGACCTGAAATAGTGCAAGAAACAACTGATAAGATAAGAATGATTCAGGAAAGGATGAAAGTGGCACAAAGTAGGCAAAAGAGCTACCATGACAAAAGGAGGAAGGCGCTCGATTTCTAGGAAGGTAATCATGTGTTCTTGAGAGTTACCCCGACAACTGGGGTTGGTAGAGTGATGAAAGCGAAGAAACTTACACCTAGATACATTGGTCCCTACCAAATATTGAAAAGAGTCGGCAAAGTCGTCTACCAAATAGTCTTACCATCGTTCTTGTCCAATCTTCATAGTGTTTTCCATGTGTCTCAACTCAAAGTATGTTCATGACCCTAGTCACGTGATAGTACCTGTCGCAATACAATTAAAAAAGAACTTGACTTTTGAGGTGTTACCCTTTCGAGTCGAGGATAGGAGGGCGAAGCAACTAAGAGGCAAAGAGATCCCTTTAGTCAAGGTTGTTTGGAGTGGGGCCACTGAAGAAAGTCTTACTTGGGAGCTGGAAGACAAGATGAAGGAAGTGTACCCGCACCTCTTTGTTTGAGGTGAGTAGAAATTTCGAGGTCGAAATTTTTATAAGGGGGGTGGAATTGTAACACCCCGTTTTTTGTTAAGTGCTTTTATACATTAAGCCGTTGGTTTAAGTTAGAGTTGTTGGTTAAGGGCTAAGTGGGATTTTTTGGCTCAAAAGTCCCCTTCTGGTAGATGAGCACGCTCGTGCTCATTAGCTAGCACACCCGTGCTTAAAGCCTGAAGCATGTTGCGAGTTTTAAGTTGAGCACGCCCGTGCTCAACAGTGAGCATTCCCGTGCTCAATGTGCGGATCGCGTCTCGTTGACGCTAGTCTAGCACGACCGTGCTTAGTGGGGAGCACGCCCGTGCTCAGTGGTGGCAGCCTATAAATAGGCACGGTAACCGAGGGTTTCTGTTTGAACCTTTCTCTTAAACCCTAGCAGCCACCTTACACGAATTTCTTCCCTTTTCTCTCTGAAACCATTGCTTGTTGGTGTTTGGAGGTTCTTTTGGGAAGCTTGGTTAGTGTTGGTTCATCCTAGTGAGGTAAGTGTTATCCCTTTGTAAGCTTCCTCTTCTTAGTTTGATTTGGAAACTAATCATTGTGTGTTCTGTTAATCCAAGGTTTGTTACCGGAGCGAGCCGCTTGAGGTTTCGGGACCAGTTCGTTGTTGGCTTTGGGATTAGGGCTACCTTCAATCTAGGTATGGGGAGAAGGATAGTATAATCTCTAGGTAAGGGGGTAGTGTAATATATGAGGTTCCCATGACCCCTTTATGTTGTTATATGATAAATGCCATGTCTTGAGTATGTTGCTTACTGTCAATGATGCTATGATGAACTGTTTATATGTGTTATTGGTTATGTTGTTATGTTGAATAGGTTCATGTTGAGATTGGCTATATCTATTTCGTTATTATAATATTGTAATGTTATAGTGTGGTTATGTTGGCTGAGTTGGTTGATATTATAACATGAATATGTTGATTGATGTTGTGGATATCATGACTGTTTGGCTGATTTATGTTGATTAAGGTAACACGTTGATAAAGGCCCTAATTGGTTAATTTAGGACCCCTAATTGATATAGTAATTAAGGATTAATTACTTAAGGCTGTTAACTAATTATGAATTGTTAGTGGAAGGTGAGTTTTGATGGTAATGGATTAGTCCAAGGACCCTAGGTTCTAATTTGAGAGTGTTTAGAGAGTTTTTACCCAAGAACTAGGCTCTGTTTCTTGCCCAAAACAGTGTTGTCATGCATTGAGTACAGCCGTGCTGAACAGGGAGCATGCCCGTGCTCCCAATTTGAATTCTGGAAAATGGTCGCACAGTTAGCACGGCCGTGCAGCAGAGGAGCACGACCTGCTGCATGAGCACGACCGTGCTGCATGAGCACGACAGTGCCTAATAGAGAGCGCGCCCATGCTCCACTTAAGTGGAAGCACGACCATGCTGGGGACAAGCACACCCTTGCTTCCCCCTCCTGATTAGAAATCGAATTAAAGGAAATTAAGGGTTTTTGTCCCCAATTATCCCCAATAGTGATGTAATAATGTAATAACCGAATAATGGAACTTAGATAACTTGGTTAATGATTAATGTTGAGTCACCGGCAAGTGTACCGGGTCGTCGCAAGTAATAAAATAACACGGTAAGAATTTACCGAGGTCGAACTCAGGGATTGGGCTACCAATTCTACCAATTCACGGGAAATTAGATACGTTGGTCAAGAGAGGAAAGTGGGTGAGAGAGAGAGATTAAGATCGCAATTCAAGTAACAAATCAAATAAAGCTAAGGTATTAAAATCTGGAATTAAAATATCTAGGGTCTCAAATCCACCTACCCAATCATGCATAGTACCCAAGTGATGATGAATTCCTCCCTAAGTTCAATTACAATGTCAACCGGGACCCCCAAATTCTCCTATATCCACTGTTGTGCTCAATAGGACGTATTCGAAGATTGGATTAATTACTTATTAGGTCTTATAATCCTAATCATCAAATTCTGTTAATTCTTGTTCCCTATAAGGTTGCACCGATCTCCTACTCACTCTCGTACAATATTCGATCGATGATCCCGATTCAAGTTCTAAAACGTGAATCGCCGATCGGCCTCAACACGTTTAACTAGTTAATCACGCATGCATATGA
Organism: Sophora flavescens; assembly: GCA_030762895.1. Lineage (NCBI taxonomy): Eukaryota > Viridiplantae > Streptophyta > Magnoliopsida > Fabales > Fabaceae > Sophora > Sophora flavescens. The sequence continues at coordinate 113,830,747 of CM061066.1, forward strand.
TCAACACAATCAAATCAGAATTGGAAAACATTAATTGAGAAAAGGGGAGAAAAACATACATCACATGAACACTATACCGCCATGGGTGGCTTCATTGATTCCCTAGACGAGGGGATTAGTTCCTCATGCCCGTGACGACACACAAACAATCCGACATAATCACCATAGTAAACTAAGAAAAAGAAAAGGGAGACGCAGCTCCAGAGTAACAAGAACTCGTAACAAAACTGATCTAAACAGTGACTAAAACTAGGATTCCCCTCCTCAATTCTGATATGAGACAGCCTATAAATAGGGATTCTGGTTCTCGGCCGCTCGCGGGGCGAACAAGATTTCGCGAGGCGAACATTAGTTTTGGCGTGCTTTCAATTTGGATTCTCGCGTGGCGAGAGTGTGTTCGCGGGGCGAGTCTTCAAACCTTAATCTGTCACAGCCGTGACCTTAATCACGGCTAGGCCGTGATGGTCTCTGTCTTCCAGGGTCTTCAGGCTCTCGCGAGGCGAGAAGCCTCTCGCGTGGCGAATTTCAGTTTTGGCTCCATCCTGAGTTTGAATGATCGTGAGGCGAACTGTGATTGGCGAGGCGAACCCGAAAGGATGACTTCTCTGGCACAGTCAGGCCTTTAGGTTCGCGAGGCGAGCTGGTGACTCGCGAGGCGAGACATAATGTATGACTGTTGCTGCTTCAGCTGGTCTTCAGGATCGCGTGGCGAGAATCCACTCGCGGGGCGAGTGTCTCCAGAATGACAATTTTCACTGTTTCTTGACTTTCCTTGACTCTCGGAGCTTCACTTCTAACCTGAAACAATAAAAAGAAACAAAAGGCGTAATTCTATTCAAAATAGACTAAAAACTACTAAAAATGCCTAGAACGAGTCAAAGTCCACTTAGGAACAAAACAAGGCCAAATTTGGACGAAAACGAGATTGAACTCGAATAATTTGCACAAAAACCACAGTCCATCTAGTTATAAAACTAGATAAGCCAGAGGCTTATCAATTAACTAAGTGGATTATAAAGATGAGTTGGTTAAGTCGGTGCCTAACAGGTTACCGCACGTTGTTGGGCTTTAGTGCTTTTTGACCAAAGTGGTCTCGATGCTTTATGGTCGAGGTGTTGTTAAGTTGGACCTTGGTGCTTTTTGGCCAAGGGGGCCTTGACCCCATGGTTTGGGTCTAAGGTGTTGATGTTGATGTTGGTGATAAGTCTTGGGTGCTTTTAGGCCCAAGCAAAGGAAGTGGTTGCCTTGTTTGTTGTTGTGCCATTTGAATAGAGCATTGGAGTTGATGTTGAGGGGGATGTTTAATGTAACACCCCCTTGGGCATTACCTTCTAATCACATGCAGAAATAAATAAAAAGGGAAGTTTGCTGGTTATTTTCAAAATAAAATAAAATAACTTCCAATATTTTTCATAAATTTGAAAATGGGAATAAAATTTTTCTTTTCTAAGGTTCACCTCGGAAAGATGATCCACACATCACTTAAGTGAAATCACATAGTATTTACTAACACATAAAGACTAAGTTTATTTATAAATCATAACACCTCGGCATATACATTTTCATGAAATAATCTTTCATACGGAAGTTACAAAATTATATAAGGCTTTGCAGAACTGCCAATATCAACTTATTAAAACGCACACAACCCAAAGGAAATATCCTTAGCTGGTCGTTATAGTAGACACCTATTGGAAAGAACTCAGTAGTTCTCACCCTTATAGTAATCACCCATCTCTTCAAAGAACGGGATTAATATTCCCGAGTGAGGTCAGGAGCTTCTCGACACCACCTGTCCTAGTGTACCAAGGTACAACAACAAAGAACCGGGAAAACCTGATATATTGTAAGGGTGAGATGCCAATATATGGATTAATCACGATAACTACATGCACACACACCCAAACAACATATACAAATAAATATTCAGATTCAACATAAGATTTTGACAAATGAGCATAACAGTCAAGCATCATCGTCGTTTTTAGAAAAATGTACGACACTTCTATGTTCAACATCTATCCTAATCTCTGGAGATCCCAACTTCGTTTAAAATAAGCTGATCAGGCTCAATTGCCAAAAAGGCACGTGTTTTTCCACAACACTGTCCAAAACTCCTGGCACAGTGATCAAGGTGTGTGGATATCCATAGCATGCTGTCCAACACAAGGCACAATAACCAAGGCATATGGATTTCATTGTCCATCAAGGCACAATGATACAACATAGCATGAAATACCTGACCCTTCAAGGCATTCATACGAAACAATGTGGGCATGTCTGCCAAATGCATGTAAAAACATCTTTGTTTTCGCATCGTTTGTTTGTGTTTCATTCTTTCCTTTGTAGAGGCTCAAGGCTCACAACCATCCATAAATTTTCATGTTTTAAAACTTTCATTGTCGACACAGGACATTTTAGCCCGAGTGTCCAATCACAACGGTCCTAGACCTGTTCACTAGTCTTAGACTTTGTGGTCGTAGAAAACAATTTTCACCTTTTAACTACTTTCATCACGTTTTATCACAACGTATGTAGGACACACAGTCCACAACAACGTGTATAGGAAACACAGTCCAAAACAACGTACATAGGACACAGTCCACAACAACGTAAATAGGACACACAGTCCACAACTTCATATATAGGACACACAGTCCACAACGTTGTGATACGGATCATGGATCCACGTGCTTTAACTCTAGTATCCCGACGTCTCGGTTACCAGGTTAACTTTTCAACATTATTTTTCGTTCAGTGAAAAACAAATACAAAACCAAAACTTTCGTAACTTATCCAAGTTACTAGATATTTTTACTTGAATAAATTATTTTCAACAACATTTTCTTTTGAAATTCATTTTTAAAAATTTAAACTTTAGGAACTCCGTTTCTTTTTCTAAAAATCTCCTTTGTTTTGGAACAGTCTATTTCCTTTCAAAAATATAGTAAACATTTTTGAAGGAAAACTCTTTCTGAGAACATTAGAAACTAAAATCCCATTTTCTATGGTACTTTATCATAAATGTTCTCAAAATTATGTTTTTCTTCAAAATAAGATCTTTCAGCTTAAATAATTTTCCTTTATAAAATTGTTTTGATTCTAAAAATGTTCTCTTTCGTTAAAACGTTACTAAAAGAAATCTTTTCAAAACTTTAAATAACTTTGTTTTTTTTCATGGTTTCTTACCATTAAATCTTTTCAAAGTTTGATTTTTCTTAGTGTAAAATCACTTAATTTTTCAATTAAATTTCCTTCATAAAAGTTTTATTTTATTTCAAATATTCTGATAAAGTTTTGAAAGTATAACTCATTTTTCCTTCTTTCAAAACATTCCTTCAAAATAAATATTTATTTACATTGTTCTTCATATAATTTTTTTTAAGACTTTTATCTTAAGGATTTAATTGAGCTCTAACCAAAGGTTAGGCTTTCCATGCAACAACCACCACATATATACAACAATTTCAATATATATATATAAACAACATTCATATAATCATAAGTCATCAAATATACCCTCAATACATCAAGAACTCAAAGTTTAATTAAAACAGCTACAACAACAACATCAAACAACATGTAGTTATAAGATCAAGCAACAACTTAAGCCACCAATCAACATCAACAAAACACTTAGAATTAATCACAAAACAACACATAGCTGTCGTAAAGAGCATCCCTCAGGCAGTTTCCCCTTACCTTTGTAGACCAGAACAAGATCCTTTCCTTGGTGCTCCAACAATTTACCTTTCCTTCTCAATAATACCATGGTCCCTTTGACGTTTCATAATACACGCGGGAATTCCACGACAGCTCCAAAGGAAGAAGTCGCTCTCCCAAGTAAGTGTAAAAACAACTATTCACATAGGGAGAGCGTCCAAGCACATGCAACAAAATCATACAACATAACCATCAATTTCCTTCCTCAAAACATAAAATCAAGGAAGCCATATATTTAATTTAACAAAACTTAATTGATTTCCAATAAAACTCAAATTTGGTCTAAAGGCTTTTTCACAAAATTTGTGGAAACTTTAATATAATTTGAGAATTATAAAATTAAATTTTGAAATCATCAATTGAGAGTCCTAATTGCACAAGATCATGGTTAACTTTATAAAACAAAGCCCATTTCATAAAAAGTCAGATTTAGGTTTAGGGTTCCTAAACAAGATTTGAGGAAAACTCATTCTAAATAAATAATAACGAAACTGGTTTAGGGAATTAATAATTCACAGTCTCAATAGCATAAAACAAATGTTGAATTTCAGGATTAAAATCTAAAATTAAGGGTTAGGGTTCCAAATTGGGGGTTTTCATAATGACAAAGGATTAGGGTAAGAAACTCACCCAAGGTGAAGAGGAAGAAGTTGTGGTGGTGCTGTGCTCCTAGCGGCAGCTGACTCGCACGGACAGCGGTGGTTCTATTTTGGATAGCACCACAGATTCAACCAAAAACAAGAGTCAAACCTCATGGAAGAAGAAAGGAAGGGTCACATCATAAAGAGGTGGAGAACCACCATTAATGGCGTCCTAAGGAGCTTATCGCAGCGGAGATGAAGGCATGCAGCGGCGGAGATGAACCAGACGCTTGGAGGCAAGGGAATGGGTCGCGTGGCCTTGTCCTCCCCGTCGAGCGGCGGTGGTGCAAGAGCGGCAGCGCGCGGCAGAGGAGAAGGAAGGAAGGTGTTTGGTGAAGGTTGAGAGAAGGTGAGATGTGGGTTCTGCTGAAAAGGAAGGAGAAGGGGGGGGGGGGGCTACGCGGTTTCTTACGGGGAAAGAGAGAGGAGTTTGGGTTTTCTTATATAAAGATTTCATTTCTTTAACGGGTAGGTACAAAATGAGTGATAAATATTAAGCCTAAAAATAAACACATTTTTGGTTTTTAGATCTAAAAATAGTTAGTGAAAAAAATATACTTTCAAAAATCAAAATAAAGTAAAGATTGATAGTTGAATTGATCAACAAAGAAAATCAACGGTCCAAAATTAATCTCCGATTAATTCCAAACCATTTTATTTTTAGCTTTAAAATTAAATAGAATAAAAATAAGAAAATAAATTTTCTTTCAACCATATCATATAAAATATTTTTCTATACAAATGATAATAGTGACAACATCGTAAGTTATTGTCTAGTAAGCGTGCGTATACTGAAATAAGACAGTGCTAGCGTACTTAATAAAAATTATTTTAACTGAGTAATTAAAATTACTCAAACCAAACCACATAAAAATAAATAAATTGAACATCCTTAAAATAAACCATTCTAAATAAAATAATATAAATATATATGTTTTACTGATTTTGATAAACACTAAAAAATCGGGGTGTTACATTTAACATAGGGGAGGTTGTCCTGTTATGATGATCTGGCCCAAGTCTTGGATCGTTCACCCATGGTTTGGTGAACTGTGTGCCCTCGAGGTGCGTATCCGGTTATGATACGCGGCTATCCATGGGGTTCACTGATTGGTGAACTGCCGGTGTTGGTGCTGATATGGCCAATACGAGTATGTAACTCCGAAGTTGACATACTGAGTTACTTGGATCCACACGTATTGATAGAGTAGTGGAGTAGTGTTGCGTTGCACCGCATAACATGTGTTGGTTGATGAATATGTTGATATAATTACATGATGATGATGATATCTGTATCTTGTATGTTGTTATAATGCTATGCCATGATGTATGACCATCTTGCTTCCTATTCCCATGTTGTTGTGATTATATGTTTTCTTACTCCCCTCGTTCTGTTGTTTGTTTGACCTGATTGGCATTTTGCAGAAGACGGTTAGCAGCCTGTTGAGGAGTGACTTCGAGGAGCCATAACTTATTTGGATGCTTACACCATATATCATTCATATATTATTATCGGTATAACTTTTAAAGTAATTTTTATGAAAGTCAAATATTTTTAATGACATATCACTATATATTCTAATGATTGTGCAAAAAACTTTTACTCTAACATTATATCAAAGCTAAATCCATAAATATATATTTAAATTTATAAAATTTATGTAATATAGTCTTTTTTATCTCTTTTTATTTGCCATCTTTAAAGGATTCTTTTTAGACCTTACGAAATTAACTTATAGGTGCAGTTACTTTAAATTATTTAATGAATTAATATCATGATATACTTTAACTTAAATTAATGGTAGAAACACTAGATCTAGGTCGGGTGTAATGGTATACCTGAACTGCATCTTTGATTAGCTGCTTCAATAGTGGAGTGATCAAGGATATACTTGCAAAGACGCTCCAACATTGAAGAGTGGCCAAGCTCAAATAGAGTAAGCGTATTTATAGAGCATATTGTAGCTTTCATGCATTCGTTATAGCTTTAGTAATGGTTATGAAGTTGGCACAGACAAACATAAGAACGAGGGGTTGAATTGTGTTTGTTAATTATTTTCGCAAAAACCCTTTTTGAGAAGACTTTTCACAAGTAGAAGATAAAAAGATTAAGCACACAAGAAATCATTTTTAAAAGATTAACAAAACCAAAATCAAATCTCATAGTTAGTATAAATAAATAAAACAGTAAAAGATAAGGGATAGAAAATTCACTCAGGTATTTTACCTGATTCACTCTCTTCCAACCAAGAGCTACGTCCAGTCCCTTCTACTTGAAGGATTTTCTCCACTATTTCCAAATAGTTTCTACAACAAGCATTCTTCACCTCTCCAGGCTACAAGTATTGTTTTCTTGCCAAGCCTCTTCAGGTTCTAACTCTATCACAGAGATTTTTCTAAGATCTTTCTAACTCACTATATGCACGGGTATGAAGGTTTAAGATCTACTGAATATTTTCACAAATATTCAATCCTTAAAAAATACAGACTTTTGCTTTACAAAGAGAATATGAGCTTTGAATATCTTGCAAATGTTCAAATGACAAAAGTTGTTCTTCAGTGCTTGAGATCTTCTATATATAGTGTTCTTCAACTTCTCTTGTAGATCTTCAACAGTTATTTGAATAGTCCCATTATAGAGATAGCATTAAATGCATAATATCCGTTGAGACTGATAGCTTGATTTTGGCCGTGTTGAAAAGCATCATTGGTTATTAGAGAATCACAAAATGGAGGCTTAATGTTCTGAGCAATTTGTACCTTAAAAACTTTCTTTTTTGTCCAGTAATAAAGATGTCATCGTACAGATTGTTTTGTAATTCCAATTGTACTATTTGCATTTTGTAGTTCCTTGATAGTACTATGAACTTTCTCATAAAGGAACAAGCCATTGACCAGATAAAGCAATTATAAAGAACATATATTCCTTTGAAATAAATATCAATCATTTGAAATAAATTCAATGTTGTCCAAATTGTATTAAATCATATTCAAGGTAGTAAAGATATACAAGATGTAGAACCATCTACAGACACTAAGTTTTAGAACACGTCTACACAAGGTTTTATTCTGCTCGTCCACTGATTGTGGCAGAAGCGCTCGTCCATACAAGTCTTTGGACTTGCTAAGTCCTTAGAGAAACTCCGTCCAATGACGTGTCACTATGGACGTCTACTGAATTTTAGTTAGGCACTATGGACGTCAACTTGAGTTTCGAGGAGAGCACTCATCTGCTGACCTGACTACTTATGGACATCTACTAATTTTTAGTTAGCCATCTATTTAGTGATTAAAGTATAAACAGTTTAAATAACCTTTGGATTGGTAATTCTTTGAAAGAGTCTAAGCATTGTATTCCTTATATTATTTTGGATTTTCCTGCATAAACTGAACTCACTTGTTAGATCCCAACTAACACTTTGCCAAGCAAATTTAATCCTTTTGTTAATATCAAAACCAAGAGATTAAATAAACTAGAGCCACTTTGGTTCCAACAATCTCCCCCTTTTTGATGATGACAAAAACTGATTAAATTTAAATAGCAAAGTCTAAGAGAGCTTGCAAGGCTCCCCCTAAGACATAGCATTCAACAGATCAAGGCAGTTAAGGCATATAAAACTAAGTCTTATTTACAAGGTAATACGAGTTATCGAACCAAGATAGAATCTTATCAAACATTTGTGAATAAACAGATCAAACCAGTATCAGAGCATAATTTACTTCATAGACAAAAATTTTAGGCATAAGAAGTCAAGGCAATGTATCAAAAAGATGAATAGATTAAACTTATGCAGACAAAATATGTTATATAAAATTTAATCTCTTTCCTTTCTCCTCCATTTTTGTCATCAGACAAAATGGTAAAAGGAGTGGACCATCACAGCCAGCAAAAACAAATAAGATAAGAAGGAAAAGATTTAGGTAGAAGGAGGTGGTGGAGGGGGTTGGTTTTGATTTGGATTTTGGCTTTTCTGAAAATCCATTAATAAAGCCAGCATTTGAGTCACCATTGCATTAGTAGGGGCCAAGGTATCTTGAACTTGCTTTTGTACCCTTTCTTCAATCTGTTGTGCCATCTGTTTTGTCTTCTCTTCAACTATCTTACCAACCTTATCATCAACAATTCTTCCAATGATGTCCTCAAGATTTGATGGCAAGGATAATTGTCTTGAGCTCTCAGCAGAGTCTGAGACAGTGTCTTGAGCTTGGGCTGGAGGATGAACCATAGCAAGAGCTAATGGTTGAGATGATATCTTAGCAGACTCAACACCTTGCTTAGAAGCACAGATCTCATCAGACTGCTCTGTCAGAGTTGGCTCAACGGTAGCAACAACAACGGCATCAGCTAAATGAGTTAAAGGTTCAGAAGCAGGTTTTGAAAAGATTTCAACATTCAGCTTAGGGCCTTCTACAATTAATTCTTCTGTTGTATGTTCAGAGGGTAAGGTTGAAGCTGAGGCAAAGGCATACTGTAGAATTGGCTCAGGGTCATCCTTTGCCCAATGAATAGGATTAGGAATATCCACATCACGACTTGTTATTGGCAAACCCCAAAGATCCTTAAAGATCAAATATCTGACACGAGAGAGTCCACATCTGTCTCTGAATTTTGGAGTTTTATTCTTCTCTTCAGCAGTTAGGCCAGAAGTGGAGGCTTCTCTGGTGCAGTGAATCAAGTGGGATTGCCAGAAAGCTCCTGCATAGTTAGCCTCAGTGACCATCTCAATTGGAAAAAATTGAATGTAATCCATCTGTTAGTTGTCAAAGGGTTAAGAACTAAGATCTAGCATAATGTCTTCAACTACTGGCATCTTTCCTTTGTGCCTTGGATGCTTCTGGTCCTTGTCCTTGTTCAGATCGATCATTGACAACCTAGGACAAATATTGTAGGGCTTGACTCCAACATTTGTGGAAGTGGAGTGTTTTAACTAGGTTGGAGGTACAAACTGTGCAGCTCTGTCTGCTCTGAAGTGGTTGAATTCCCATTTTAGAATCTTATACGTGAGAGTGTCCACAAACTGATCAACAACAGCTCCATATACTCTCGGATGTTTGAAAGTCATCCATTTTGTGGTCTTGTCCATCTCAAAAAGAACTTGCCTGAAGGATCTGGCTCTTTTCTCGAGAACACTCCCAAGATCCTTCTTGCTGGGATCAGTATGCCAATCAGATATTATAACTCTCTCTACTCCATCAGTGAATGGTTTAAGGGGTGGATGTTTCACTAGATTGGGGAAGATTTTTCTGGCAGGAAATCTCTGTTGGGGAAGGTGAGTGAGGAGAGGTCCATGTTCATTGAACATTTAGGAAGGGAATGGGCCAGTTGGAGTGTGGGGTTCAGGGCTGACCCAGTATGGATAGATGTTGAGGGGTTCATACTCATACTCAGCCAGAGGATACCATTTTGTTAGAATAAGTTCTGGTTCTTGTGGAATGGTGTGGAAAAGTATTTTCCATTCTCTCTTTACTTTGACCCAATTTTCAGATTTGCCATTATAAAGAGAGGAAGAAGGAATTATGGGTGGAAACAAGGTTTTCAAAGGTTTAGGAAAGGGGGCTCCAAGAGTAATGCTATTGTCTATTTGGGTTAGTGGTGAGTGTGGTGATGGTGGTAGGGTAGGGACATAAACATCATCCACATCATGTGGAGCAGAGATATTATCATCATGAGTTCCCAAACTGGATACTAGTTCATCTACTGCTAACCTAACAGGATCATCAGCATAGATTATTACCTCAGAAGCCATAGTTGTTCTAGTCCTCTTTTCTGATTGCCTCTTCTTCTTGGCAATTGGACCAGCAACAGCAACAACTTGTTTTAGGAAAAGGCAGAGCATGGGGAGAGCGCATGGCTGAGAAACTAGGGTGTCAACTAGTGGAGTTGCCCATTACTTACCTGGGAATCCCCTTGGATGCCAATCTTAAGAATGTGGCTGTATGGAATCCAATAATTAATAGAGTCCAAAAAAGCTAGCTTCTTGGAAGGCCAAGGTTCTATCAAGGGCAGGGAGGTTAGTACTAATAAAATCAGTTCTTACAAATTTTCCAATGTATTATATGAGCCTCTTCGAGATACCAAAGAAAGTGGTGAAGAAATTAATTGGACTACAAAGAAATTTTTTCTGGCCTAAACAAGAGCATAAAAAAGAAATACCTCATTAAATGGGAGATCATTCAGAAACCAAAACATTTGGGCGGTTTAGGCGTGGGTGATCCATTGATTAAAAATGTTGGGCTTCTCTTTAAGTGGTGGTGGAGATTCTCTAATGAATGGGAAACCCTTTGGAACAGAGCAATATGCTCCATCCATAATCTTGACCCAGATATACCATTGTAAAACAATCAAATAGTAAGAAGGAAGAGTGGGATTTGGAGCTCAATAATGATAGTAAATAGGTGGGATGGGAAAATTCATGAAGTCATACAAAAAGGATGTTGGGTTAACTTGGGAGATCGAACCAACACAAGATTCTGGCTAGACAAGTGGATAGGGAACTCAAGCTTAAAAGACAGGTTCCCGCGACTTTTCCTTATATCCCTACAAAAGAAGGAATTTATATGTAATATGGGATTTTGGGATGGAGTTGAATGGCATTGGGGCCTTTCTTGGATAAGAGAGTTTTTCCAATGGGAAGTACAAACAGTTGAGGAGCTGAAATAATGCCTAAAGGAGGTAAACTTAGCACAAAACAGGAAGGACAAACCATGGTGGAAACATGAGAGCAAAGGTGACTTCACGGTCATATCCTTTACAAAAGCTTATTGGGAACAGTTTCCTCCAGAAGAAAATGTAAGGAAATCATGGCTAGGGTTAGCTCCTCCAAAAGCTGTACTATTGGTATGGCTAGCTATGCAGCAGAGATTAAATACCAAAAGTAGATTGAAAAGGTTAAATTTGATTCAAGCAAATGACGTACATTGTCCCTTTTGTCTAAATGAAGAAGAAACCGTAAACCACATTTTTCTACATTGTACGCATGTTTGGAAAATTTGGATGGAATACCTGGACTGGTGGAAGATTAAAATGCCTATGGCACAGACAATTGATCAGTGGTTTGATTACTGGACAGGGGCAATAACAAGGGACTTTCAAAGAAAACTATGGATTTCCCTTTTTTATGTAATAATATGGGCCCTATGATTTCACAGAAACCAAATAGTCTTTGAGAAAGCCATAACTGATTGGTCTTTTGTATCCTTTCTCATTAAGATGAGGCTTGGGTTTTGGCTTAAAGGGTGGAATAAAAAAGTACCCGTTAGCCCGGGTGAGGTAGTTAATAGCCTAGACGGTGTGCGTCTATGAAAACAAGAAATAAGACCAAGACCTCAAATTGAATGGCATCCCCCCAGGCAAGTTGAAGTGGAATGTAGATGGTTCAGCTAAAGAAAAACCAGGGGAAGCAGGCATATGTGGTGTTTTAAGAGATGAATTGGGCAATATCTTAGGTATGTTCTCTGCCTCGGTGGGTATTAGAGATTCGAATGAAGCAGAATTTATGGCAATAGTCTTTGCTCTAGAAATGTCCATACAAAAGACTTGGGTTATGGAAAATGAAATAATAGTGGAATCAGACTCTAGGAATGCCTTAGCTTGGGTTAAGAGTAGCGAAACATGTCCTTGCAATTTGAGGTTTTTTGGTAACAAATTGAAAAACATTCATGTGCTTTTAAAAGGGGTATCTTTTGTGCATAGATGTAAGGAAGTTAATTGTTTTGCATATTTTTTAGCAAAGGAAGGTGCTCAAAGGGAAGGAAGGTGGTTAACATCGACATGAGGAAGGCTTTACACACAGGATGCTAACACACAATAAAAAGGGGAATATCTTAAAGTTTTGTATGGCTGTTATGTTTTTATGATCGTGTTAGTTTTGCAGATATGTTTTCACAGGTGTGCAAAATGATAAAGGACTATAAAGGAGGGATTACTACATAGATGGGACTAATACAACACAAGAGAAGCGAAGCAAATTGTTTTGCAGATTCTTTAGCAAAGGAAGGGTATGGTGGATCCAAGTAGACACTCTTGGGGGCTAAGGTACATAGGAGGACTGTCAAGAAATGAGAGAAGCATGTTGCTCTTGGTGGCTCATGATGAAGGTGTACGCCTTTTGTGTTAGTTTTGTGGTTGCCTAGAATGGATTGTAAGAGTTTGTAAAGGGGTGTGTCTTACTTATAATTGGGTTGTCTTAAAGTGGAAATGGGAATTTGCACTAGGGGTACTGTTTTTCCTTCATGATGATTTTATCCCTATGGAGGGTTTTGCATCATAAGGTTTTAATGAGTCCCCATTTGCTTGTGCTTGGAAGAGGGTACGTGGGTAGGCAAATTTTTGTGGAGCCTAGACTGGGACTCCCAGGTGTATGTTTTTTCCTTCTATTTACCTAACTCTGGTTAGGTTTACGATTAATAAATTTTAAAAAAATCTCATCTTTTGATTTCAATTTGATATTCTAACTAAAAAAAATGTTTTAGGCCTTTAATTTTCAAATGTTTGTTGCATTTACCCTTTCCATCAATTCCATTAAAATGGTATTACATTTCATTGTTAGGTCAATAGAGACTTGTGGAACTTCCATTCTCTTCTCTTTTTTCACACCCCACTACCACCATCTTCTTCCTATTTCCTCTTCACCCTACCACCATCTTTCTCCTACCACCATATTCTCTCTCTGTTGGCGGTGGGCCATCATCATGCCAAGGTGGTGCTGCAGTTGGGTGTGGCTAGGCCAGGTGGGGCCGTAGTCATATTGAAACATGATGCTGACTGCTGCTAGGCTTAAGGAAATAAAGTTGCGTCCTGACTAACTGCTATAGCTTTTAGCCTCGTGGTAAGAGCTTGATCCTTCACTCCTCACCTTACATAATTTCTTGAATCAAGGTGTTTCTCAATGGTACCATTGTTACTGCTTTCTTTGTGTTGATTCACAATCATGGTCATGCTTCTCCCCAAAACACTCTTAACACAAATACAAACTCTTAATCACAATCAAGGTATAAAAAAGAAAGGAAACTCTAGCACTTGGATTGATCAGAATATAAACTCTAAGCTTAAACCAAAAATACAAACTCTCTCTTCTCGTCCAAACCACCCTCAGAAAAAGTCACTTTTCAAAAAATTTATACTGAATGTTTCAAATTCTAATTTGCGTTTTATTAGTAAGAGAAGTTTTGAAAAATTGAAATCTTAAATCTTAGGTCTTTTGTAGGTCATGTTTATACGAATTTTATTAGATGTGTTCCATGTTTTCTAGTTCTTTGTATCAAGGATTTTTTTGTTTAAAGTCACGCTTAGGGTTCATACCCATGTGCACCATCTTTGTATGCTAAAATCGTATTAATACGTGATTAAAAATTGAAGCTTTTGTCCAAGATGGATTTAGGATGAGCTTCTGAGTGAAACACATTCAAAATTTCATTAAGAAACATGTTGTAGAGAGATTGCTGTGAGCATCCTCCATGTAGAGAGATTATAATGAGCATCCTCCATGTAGAGAGATTCGGATGAGTCTCCGACAAACTGATAGTGAAATGTAACACCTTTTAACGAAATTGACTGCAAGGGTAAACATGACAAATGTTTAAAAATTAGAGGACTAAAACAAAGCATTTATTAATTGGAAGACCAAATTGAAACTAAAAAAAATAAGATAAAAGACCAAAAATATATTTTAGCCTATTAAAATCTTAATCTATTGAAAGTCCAAGATATATACACCCTTACTTTACATACATGCCCACTTTAGAGGAGTCTTATTCATCGTTCGGGGACACAAACAATAGAAGGATGCAAGGGAATGTATTTTTTATGTACTCTTTTGTTATGTAACTAGTATATCGACCCGGGTCATGCATGGGGAAATATGCTAATTTTTTTTTAGAATTTTATAAAAAAAAAATGTAATTGTTGATTTAACATTTTTTGATTATTTTTTTTGTGCGAAATTATATACCAAAATTTTAAAAAAAATTATGTTGTATGAACCGTCGATCAAAAAATGTAAAAAATATTAATTTAGTAACTATTATCGATATTATAATATAGATAATGTCTTTTAAGTACAAATAGTAAGTATGTACTGTCTATTATATAATTTTAGTATTAAAAATATAATTTAAAAAATTTAAAATGTATACAGAATATATAAATATATATCATGTGATTATAAAAACCATAATATTGTTTACTTTCTCCACCTTCCTCTACACAAATGTAAATAATTATTAAAAACTTCCCAAAAAATTAATAAAATAAAATAACCAAATGTCATCACTAAAAGTATTTCTCCTTTCATGATTTGTAGTAAAAGATAAAAAGAAAATCTTACCTTATAAAAATATAGATCACACATTTGCTAATATATATATATATATATATTGTTGGTTTGGCTTCAAACACTAAGTTGAGGGGGTGAATTGAGTTTTCTAAAAACTTTTTCACAAAACTTTCAAGACAGGTTTGTTGCCTCGGGATCTTTAATAAAAATAGTGATGGCCATTTTACAACTTCTTGAATTGAATAATGAGGATAAGAAGATGCGGATCAGAATTAACACAATTAAGATCAAGTTCTAAACTTAGTAAAACAGTTTATGCATTATTCAAATTCAGCCTTTAGAATTCAAGAACAGATTGAGCAGGTTTTATATCATGCAATTCAGTCTTTGAAAGCTAAGAACATATATAGAAGGTCAATCATGAACAAATTATATAAGTTCAGTTCTTTACAACCTAAAACCTGATTTTTAACACTTCAATTCAGATCACATCATTGCACAATGGTTCAATTCGGTTTTTAACTATCAAGAACAGAAGTTAATAAAGAACTTAAAACATCAAGAACTCAGTTATACATGCAAGAACATAAATTAAAAAGATTGAGTCCAGGAGTACCACAACACCAGATTTATACTGGTTCAATCACCACCACTGTGACCTACATCCAGTCCCCGCGCCACATGTGGGTATTCACACACTAATCAAACAAGCTTTACCTAGGTGCTTGAAAAACCCTTACACCACTCTTTCACCTTGGGATACCACACCCTTGTAACAACCTGATTTTTTATTATGCTGTTTAACCGGGTAAAAATATATTTATTTATATTTTTATTTGAGACTTAGGAAATGATTTTGGAGAAAACAAAATCATATCTAGAACCTACTCTACGATAGGAGGTTTTGGTTAAAATTTAGGTTTAAAACTCAGACGGAACCCGATTTGCGTTTTTTTAACTGACGGTATAATTTTATACTGACAGAAAACCCTAATTTGACCCGAAAACTGAAATTTGTAGATTTTTTATTTTTTGTCCATGAGGAATTCTATTTTCCAAATTTCTGATCAGAAATAAAATATTATGTTTATTCGGACAAATTTTGGTGAAAGTTCGAACAGAAAACGATCGGTGTTTTCATTGACAGTAAGATTTTAGTGATTAAAAAACCTAATTTTGACTCATGAACGAAATAATGTAGGTTTTTAACACGTTTTCAACGAGATAGGCTATTTTGAAAATTTTGTAAAAAAATAAGATATTAGACGATTCCCGGGCGTTTTGTCGCTAATCGGGTAATCGACGGAGCCGGGAACAGATGAAAATATCTAGATATTTAGTGAAAGTATCTAGATATTTATATTTAACTTAACCATGGTTAATCATATATTAATTACATAACCACAAAACTCATTAATCCAATTCCTAAAAAACCAAACAAAGCCTAAGATCTACCCTATAAAACCCCCCAAACCGTGGCCTTCGTCCCCCCTTCACTCACTTCTTCATCTCTTCCATTTCTTCTTCATCTTTCTTCAAAAACTTCATTGTTGATCCAAGAGCTCCATTGAAGAACTTGCCAAGATCATCATCATTACTTCATTTCCTTCACACACTTGAGGCAACATGATCATCCATGATCATCTCCTCTCTTCTTGAATTCATTTTCTTCCTATTTCTCGAGCTTCCATTTCTTAGATCTATAACATTAAAGAATTCTAGAAAATTGTAGAAAAATCATAAAAATATGAAACAAATTTCTATGATCTAGTTATGATCTCTGCTATTATTATCTAAGAGTATGTAATCAAAATCATTTTCCTTCCCTATTTTCTTGTTGAGGCCGAAACCAGGTATTTTTGTATAAATGAAGTTTTGTTCAATTTTTAATTAAGTCATGATTTACATCAACTATCTAAAGTATGTAGGTTCGAAATCCAAAAACTTGAATCAAAAGAAGTTTTCTAACCTATTTTTATATTTGAGGTCGAAACCCTACCCTAAGTGGTTGGATTATTTTTATTCCATATTTTCAACTTATAGCAATTTATCTAAGCTACCTAGGACCTAAGTAATTAGTAACCAAAAGCTTAGGTTGAGAAAATAACTCTAACCCTCATTTGATTTAAGTGTCCGAACCTAACATAAAGTGTACCTAGTTGGATTAGTTTGATTAATTGTCGTTATGCGTTGTTTGGTTGAAGGAGAAACTGTTAAGCTGTGGTATGATAACGAGGAGCAACGAAATCGGGATTCCGATGATAACTCAGGTGGGGGAAAGAATCAACCTATCGTTGGAATCGATAAGTAGTAGATTATATGATAATTGTGTAGGGCGACCTAAACCCTACTAGTAGTCGAGTAATCGACAAGACCAAAATCACATTGGAAACCTTTTCTGTGAAACCAATGGTGATTCGGGGATTGTAGGTTTATCGATATTAAGGTTGATTTTATGATGTTGAGGATGTTTGGTTTTATTACTTATTTGATTTGATTGTGATAATTTGCTTTATGTGATATTTTATGATGTTTAAATATTTTGTTGATATTGTGTTATGCATGATCTGCTTGGTTTTTAATATTGTATTTAGTGGATTTTAAGCAAAGATATATGTTGTTCAAGAGATAATGGTTTTGGGTGTGAGTATAATGGTGATTTAGAGGTGTCTAACCTAGATGAATTATTTTAAGGAGGTGTTGTGACATAGAATATGTGTAAAGGCTTTGATGGAAGGTTAAGGCACTAAGCTGTTAATAATGTGGGTTGGTGAGATTCATGTATAGGTGTTGTATTCCACAACTGTGTATTGGTAATATAATATACAAGGACAAAAGTGTATTGGTAATATAATACACGTAAAATACATCTGTGTATTGGTAATATAATACACCATGTTTTTGTAATATAATACACCGTAAAATCAAGAGTTCTCGCGAGACCATTTCCACCTTAGAAATAGGTGTGCAGCTATGATGTCTTTGAGTAGCATGAGATTGATGGTAGATGATGATATATTAATTTGAGGATTATTTGTTAGTTAGGTGTGCTGATTGTTTGTGATAATTACTGTATACTTTACTATGACTCTTTTCCGTTTTTTGATGATAGAATTGCTTCTTATCCCCTATATTTCTGTATTTTGTGGGTTACTTTATTTACATTAGAAGACCCTATGGAGGATTATGTTGCTGAGGAGCTGGATGGAACTCTGTATGAAGCGGAGGTTGCTGAGGAATTGAATGGAACTCCTTACGAACCAGAGGTTGGAGGTCGAGCTGTTACCCATGGTGATTAGAGTATAGACATTATGGCGAGTGTGTCTAAGGAGTGTTTTTATATTTTCCGCTACGTATGATTGTTGTTAAGTTTATGCCTGTGAGGGATCCTACTGAGAGGATATCCTCAACAGTGTTTTGTAATATGCTTATAAGACTCAAGTGTGTATGTATAACATGAATATGGTGTGTTGTTTTTTATTAAATAAAGTTGAATGTTATTTAAACTTAAGTTTTAATTTTTACGTATTTTTCACGCTAATCGTGCGATTAAGAAATGAATTAGGAAGGCTAAAAATCTAATAATACACCGGGGCACGACGAGGTGTCTCAACCCTTGTGAAAAGCCTCGATGTTCTTTCAACCTTAGGGATACCTCACCCTAATCACTCAGAGAGATTCACCACTCTCTTACAATCAAATAGAAAGAAAAACATTGTTCTCTAAACTCTCAGAAGGTTGATATACAAGTTGAAACTCTAATGAGAAAGGAACACTCTTTTTCACAATAAAACTCACGAAAGATGATGAATGATTTTCACAAATGATCTCTCAAATTGATTTCGTGTTATTCTGTATGTTGTGAGTGTTCTTTTAATCCCAGTATATATAGAAAACAAATTATAACCGTTGGGATTAATTAAAAACGTATTTGGAATCATAACAGATTCAGTTAAACTTTTTCAGGTTTCTTGTACATGGGTTGAGTACATGGATGTATTAGCCCAGATTCATACTGATAGTTACTGTACACCTATGTAGTACATGGCTGTACGTGTTTTCAAAAAACTGATATTGGTTAATCAACTAGTACATCCATTCAGTACATCTATGTATTAATGAACATCAGATTTTTCAGAAACTTGAATACACGCGTACATAGAATATGTACAGGGCTGTATTTAGTTGACCTTTAATAACTGATCTGATTTCATGACATACAGAGGTGTAGTACATCTATATACTGAATATCAAAAACCTTTTATTCATTTGTCAGTTACAGAAACAGATATACACCCATTGAATACATGACTGTACTGACAAATAATTTTGTTAATTTCCAATTCTTTATAACTTATTCCTTTTTAATGCAATTATGAAAATGATTTTCTTCATGCATCTCTTTAATGAGCTACTTATGATCAAGAGAAGTTCTTCTCTTACAGATCATCTAAGACTAAAAAATCTAATCTCCTTTAAGCTTTGTTTTGACGATTCCTTGGTCCTTGCCTTTGCTTGTTGCTCTTTTGATTACTTCTAGTTCTTCTTTGGATATTCCTCTTGAATTGCTCACCGAACTTGTCATTCTTAGCTTGATACCTGTCTTTGCAATTGGATACTAAAAACACTTGCACACACATTAAATGATATGTTTGACATACAACAAAATCTCTAATTCATTGAGTCTTACATAGATCACACACGGCTTTAGAGGATTCATAGTTAAAGATCAACTTAATGTAATTCATTGTATTCTGCAGAGAATATTTACCTAATTTAATAAGTTTCCCTTTCGAATTATTATATTGTGAATAATATGGAGATTTGATATTTCTATAATTAATTTGAATGATGAGTTGAAATATAATAATTATTTGCATATTTGAATATTTGCCGCAGTATATTTGAATATTTGCCTATAATTAAGTTGAATGATGGGTAATATGGAGACTTGAATATTGCGCCCTTTGCTTCAGGTGCCATCTACAACCAACCAGTCTAAGTTCAAGTGAACGTTTGCTATCATCAAAGCAATCTGACATTCATATATGACAATGTAGGTTACATGTGCTGATTAGAAATCATTAAAATCATGATTTCAATCGGAGCCTGGGTTGCCAAATTATTGCATTGAATTTTTTGAAAACTATAGAAAATAGTCCATCATTAAATAATTGCAATCATATATTTTGCATGTGAAAAAATATTAGCATAAATGCTTTTATTCACATTCCTATTTTTTGTATAGAGGATTAGACTGTCATTAAAAATAATGTTCCTTATCAGTATTAAATTTGAATATTTGTGCAATAATGGGTGATTTTCGAATTAAGTCCAATTGTCCAATTATCATTGATATCTTTTTTTTAGTGAATCATTGATATCGTTGATTGTAATATCATTTGTTTTATCTATAAGTGAGTAACTTATTATTAAGTTTGAAATTTTGTACAATTAGTCATTATTATCATTGAGTGATGATTTATTTATGGTAATATAATTAATCAATGCTTTTTTTGACAAAATAATTAATCAATGTTTTTAATGATTGATCTCATTATAAAAAAAATCGAATTCAAAATGTTTTCAAGCAAGGCTTTTAATTCTTGACTTCAGAGATTTTGGTTCATTGATATGGCATATTCACGAAAATAAGCCAAGGAATATATTTAACAGGCTAAATTGCTGCATTTTCTTTTAATGGTGAGATTCAGATTCTAGCTATTCAAAGGTGCACATTTGCTCCTGTGCATTCACAGTTAGAGTGGTGTTAACAGTAATATTAATAATGCATTTATTTTAGATATTGATTATGAAATTAAGGCAAAATATTCAACACTATAGATAAAAATGGAAAACCGCTTGGGTCATTGTTTTTAGAAAGCTTGTAACCACGGTGGAGATAAGATCAAGTACCATTATTTAAATATGAGAATATGTTTTCAACAAAAAAAAATGAGAATATTATAATAATCTTTTTTTGGATTTATATTAAATGAGTCAATTGTGATTTCATATGAGAATCATCTGATGTACATGTTAACGAAACTCCTCACCGGTGTAGTTCACGATTTTGTGATTGGGTATGATGGCCGGGGGGACAGGGTTTGTTAGATGTTGCTTTATTTAGTCTTGCTGATATTAATAGCAAGAAACAATGAATTTGGAACGTTACTATGGAAAAATCAAAAAGAGTGAGAGAGTTAGAGGGTCAAATTTTTAAAACTTTACAGTGGTAAATAAGAAAGCAGAGATAACATTTGAAGAGATGAAAGTCATTGCCCGAGATGAGAGATAACCGAATGAGATATTCAAAGAACCTAAGAGGAAAAAATTAAGAGAATGAGCAAAGATGGTGGGAATGAAGAAGAGAAGGGAGCGCTTTGCCTTTTTCCTTGTTCTCCGGTTGGTGGAAGGTGGTGACCTCGTTGGTGGTGGCCTCTGGTGGAGAGAGAGAGATGCGAGAGATATGCAGAGAGATAAAGACATAGTGGTATCGAATGAGCAGGAATTAGAGACGGTCTTCGAAAAACATGATATAAAAAAATTTAAGAGAAAGATCAAAGAGGGTGGAAATGAAAAAGGGAATGGAGTTGGAGCCTTACATTTTTCCTTGTTCTAGTTGGTGGCAGGTGGTGGCCTCTGGTGGAGAGAGAGATGTAGATAGGTAAAAGGACAAGGAAAAAGAAAAGGAAGGGTTTAAAATATATAGAGAGAATGTATCTAGAGTGGTTTAGAATTGGGCAATAATTGTTCCATAATTTTTTTAAGTAAAAATATTATTATTATTTTAAAATTCAAAATTGATTCTAAATTCAAATTTTTTTATTACTATTCTGAAATTCGAAATTGATTTTGCATATGTTTAGTGTTTATACTTTCTAAAATTGTTTACTCTATTATTATTATTATTATTTTGAAATTTGAGTCCCCCCCAAAAAAATGATTTCATTAGTAAAATTTATTACTAATTGTTTCCTTAAGACTACTGGTCAAAATTGGAGGGAAGCATTCTGGTGAAGCCAAGTGGGATAAAATTCCTTGAAGAATTGCTCCAGAGAGTGACACCTGGAGGTCTCATCTTTGAGATTATTCTCAAATGTATTATATATAGATAGTTGATTCTAAATTCCAAAATTTTTTATTACTATTTTGAAATTCGAAATTGATTTTGCATATGTTTGGTTTTTATACTTTCTTAAATTGTTTCCTCTATTATTATTATTATTATTATTATTATTATTATTATTAGGGTTAAATATGTTTTTAATCCCTCATTTTTTTTACAAAAGTTTGATTTTAGGCCCTCGTTTCAAAAATGAACTTTTTTAATCCCCCGTTTTTTAAAATGTGTCAGAAATGGTCCCTTCACCGCACTTCCGTTTGAAAAACGAGAGACTAAAACTGAATTTTTGTAAAAAATGAGGGACTAAAAATGTGTGTTTGTTAAAAATGAGGGACAAAAAATGTGTAGTATAGGGACTACTTCCGACACATTTTAAAAAACGGGGACTGAAAAGGTACATTTTCCAAATGGGGGACTAAAACCGAACTTCGATAAAAAATGAGGGACTAAAAACATATTTAATCCTTATTATTATTATTCCAGCAAACGTTAAAAGTGTAACTTTTAACGTCTGTTAACAACTGACGTAAAAGTTCACATTTAACGTCAGTTCTTTAAGTTATCAGACGTTAAATGTGATACTTTTAGCATTAGTTATTTAATTTAACTGACAATAAAAGTAATTAATACTTATAACGTCTGTTGTTTAAACAATAGACGTTATAAGTACTTTTTATTTAATAAATTATTTTTAACGTCAGTTAAATAGAGATCTGACGTTAAAAGTATTTTTTTTATTTCTGTTACAATATATCCCTTCCCCCAGCTTTCCCTGCATTCAGTAAACAGTCCATAATACAGAATAATGCACACATTACAAAATTTGCGCACACTTAAATTTAGCAAAAAAATGCCTCATTAAAAACTTATGATACAAAACCCTCCTTAGGGATAAAAACATCATTAAGGAAAAAGAGTACCCTTAAATTTTATTAAAAGAAAAGAAATACAAGGAATCAACGGGGAGATAAAAAACCAAAACTCATTGATAGAAAAAACATAACTATTAACTTATATAAATGTAAACTCATATACAAATATAATTAACTACACATCTTCTAAGTATGCAGGAGGTATTTTTTCTACTCCTTTTTCTGCAGTATACTTAAAGAAAAATTTTGAAAGTCGCATCATCAAGTCTGTAAACTCTCCTTTTTTAAGAGGAGATTGATCGCTTAAAGTCTGTACAAGTTCAAATGATTAACAATAACATTAACTCAAGTCATCACCAAAACTAAAATATATAATTAAATAATTTGTTTAAGTGATTACCTTCCTCCATCCCTTTGTAATAGATGCGGAGACTATGTTCAACATATGATGCATCACATAATAGCCATACGACCAACCGTCTGGTTGACGACGAGACTACAAAAGAAATGAAATTTAATGTCAGTTATATATATATATATATATATATATATATATATATATATATATATATATATATATATATTAGTAATGATAATATTAATATCATCACGAGTGGCATGTACATCGTCCACCTGTGTTTCCTCAATGATAGTAGGCATGTTTGTTGAGAAAGAATGAGTCTCGTGAATATCAAGAGTTGAATCTTGATTTTCATCACTACCATTATTCATGCTTTTTCCTTGGAGAACCACAAACAATCTATTGTTAGAAGGATCGGTGATGTAAAACACTTGTTTTGCTTGGGAAGCCATGACGAAAGACTCATTTGTATGACCTAACTTACAAAGGTCTTCCAATGTAAACTCCCATTCGTCGATTTGTACACCACCTTTACTATCAACCCACTTACATTTAAAAACCGGCACCATAAGCTTAGTGTAATCAAGAACCTAAATCTCTTCAATGTCTCCAAAGTAAGGTATCGGTGAAATAACGGGGTTTGTATCTTTTGAACTAGAGAAGTGCATTGATTCGGCCATGATCATAACCCCGGTATTTTGCGTGGTACTCTTGTTATCTTGTTCCTTTGTATAAAAGGAAAAGTTATTGATGTCGTATCCGCTCTAACATATGACATTAGCTAGGCCCACGTGCTAGCCATTTTAATTCGTCAGAAGCAGTACTACCATCCCTCAGGATTTCATCTTTAAACCATTGTAAGAAAGTCTTGTTATGCTTGTTCAACAACCACTTTTCGTTCATTCGATGGTTTTCTTCCTTGACTTTTCTTCTGTGATCACGAAAGTAAGGTTGAACTATATCGATGTTATTCAATATATACAAATGTTCTTGAAGCACTTCCTCCCGACCCTTGCTATTAATCATTAACACCATGTGTACCCTTACCTTGACATCTTCTCTCATCATGATGAGGCTTAGGAATCCCTATAGGATCCGTGTTAGGAAGGTTGTCTGAAAAAAACTCAATAGCTTCTTCTCCAACGTACCTTTGAACAATAGATGCTTCGTGACGGTGTGGATTCTTCACATACCCTTTCAAGATCTTCATGTATCGCTCAACTGGGTACATCCACCTAAAAAAAACGAGGCCACATAATCTAATCTCCCTCACTAAATGAACAATTAAGTAAACCATGATGTCGAAAAACGAAGGAGGAAAATACATCTCCAATTGGCACAAGATTTTAGCAGCCTCAACTTCCAACTCATCCAACCTATAGGGGTCAACGACTTTGCTACATGTAGCATTGAAGAATGAGTACAACCTAGTGATGGCATGTCTCACATTTTTAGGAGCAATAACATGAATAGCCACGGGCAGAAGTTGTTGCATCAAGATGTGGCAATCATGAGACTTTAAGCCAACTAATTTGAGATCCCTTGACAAGCCTCTTGACATTTGAAGAGTAACCATGTAGAACTTTGATTCCCTGAAGACACCCACAAAAACTTTGTCTCTTTTTTTGACAAAGTATGACATGCTAGAGGCAAATATGTCCGCTTACCATCCACAACAACTGGAGCTAACTGTTCTTTTATACCCATCGCAATAAGATCGATACGAGCAATCACAACATCCTTTGTCTTGCCCCGAACGTTGAGAAGTTCCTTGATCATACTATCACACACATTTTTCTCCACATGCATCACATCAATATAGTGTCTGACATCAAGCTTGCACCAGTATGGAAGATCAAAGAATATCGGCCTCTTCTTCCATATGTTTTTCACAGTAGCCTTAGCCTTCTTTTTGGCCTTGCCGAAGATAACATTGATGTGCTTCACCCGTTGATAAACTTGCTCTACGTTTAAGGCTGTCGAAGCATTTTCAGTCTCTTGGCATCCATCAAAAGCTTTTTTCATTTTACGATATGGGTGAGCACGTCTAAGAAATCTTTGATGCCCAAGGTAAACCGTTTTCCTTCCATGATGCAACTGTGTGTAGCATGTGCCTTCTTCACATATAGGTCATGCTTTATGTCCCTTAACATTGTACCCGGACAAGTTCCCATATGCTGGAAAATCATTGATGATGCAAAATAACATGGCACGCACCTTGAAAGTCTCGCGAGAATACCCATCAACTACATCAACACCTTCGACCCACAGCTTTTTCAAGTCTTCAATCAAGGGACTTAGATAAACATCTAAGTCATTCCCCGATTGCTTTGGACCCGAAATCATCATAGATAACATCATGTATTTGCGCTTCATGCACAACCAAGGAGGTAGGTTGTAAATTGTCAAGAGAACATGCCATGAACTATGAATACTACTTAAGTTACCATATGGATTCATTCCATCCATAGCAAGTCCAAGCCTTAGGTTTCTTGGCTCATCGACGAAATCCGGAAACAAAGTATCAATCTTCTTCCATTGCACAGAATCAGCCGGATGGCGAACCTGTCCATCACGTTTCCTCTCATGATGATGCCATCTAAGATTTTTTGCATCTTTCACATTAGCAAAAAATTTCCTGAACCTTGGAATCATTGGAAGATACCACAACACCTTCAGAGGAAGACCTTTTTTCACTTCATGAATCGAATCATCAATACCATCACCATCATCATCATCCTTCACTTTGTAGCGTGATAACTCACACTTGGGGCAATCGTGATTCTCTTCATAATCACCCGTGTACAATATGCAATCATTGGGGCATGCGTGTATCTTCTTTTACTCCATACCCATTGGATACAATACATTCTTGGCCTCATAGTTACGGTCAGGTAATGTGTTGCCCTCTGGATGCAAGTCTTTCAATAATTCAAGCAATTCGGTGAAGCTTTTATTGCTCCAACTATTTCTCGCCTTCACACAAACCAATTTTAACACCGTCGACAATCGTGTATGAGTAGTACACCCATGATACAAAGGCTTATCCGCATCACTGCACAACCTTTCATTCACACGTGCTCGCTGAAAATATTCTTGTCCAATATCACGGATCATGTCCTCTACTCGATCATCCTCCATATCTACGTCAACGTCCTTACTTTAGGAGACACTTGACTTAGTACTTAACAACACATCACCATGCCATATCCATCTTGTATAATTCAAGTACATTCCAAAAAAAAATAAGATGAGTATGTATATCCTTGACCGTACATTTCCTCATATTCAAACATTTGATACAAGGACAACATAACATTCCTTTACTATTAGGAACATTCCTTTGAGCAAATTCTATAAACTCTTCCACTCCCTTCAAATACTCATCACTTGTGCGTTTACAAACCATCCAACTACGATCCATAGCTAGATAGGTTCTGTAGATATAAACACATATATCCAATATAAGCACAATAGGGGAGATTGGAAAAGCGCACTAGTATTTGAAAACCTAACAACCATATATATCTTAATTGAGTAATTGGCTAAAACATCATCCTAATATATGTTAATCATCATTTTAATACCAACAACAAGCCTATTACCGAGTAAACTAGAAATCCAACCCCAACCAAAAACTATACCCATGTGGACCTCAAATGGACATGATATATCCTCACAGCAAGTGTTTCTATTGACTTGCCTACTTTCTAAGGAAACCAAAGACAATATTCATCATTCCATTGATGTCCAACATGCTTAGCATTTTTCTCCTAAAAAATGAGGTTCCTATCCCTCTCTAGTGAGCTACGAAAGAATGTAGAAGACCAATAAATTTGACCGAGCATTAATTAGCTTCATAATTTTTCAGCTTTCAAACATCAATAAACATAATGCTTCAATTAATAAATGTTAACAGAACTATTTATAGATGTAGAAGAGAACGACGATTCCTTCATTCCCTGAAACTAGTGTCAAGAACATAAGGTTTTCTGCTCATGAAATATAGTAACTAGAAAATGATCTCAAAACATTATGAGAAGAAAACATTATGTTCTTGACACTAGTTTTCAAACATTATGTTCAAGGGAAACACCTAGCACCTAGCACTTAGCACCTACCTAATACAATGAATTACTTAGTATGTAGCACTTAGCACCTTAAAAATGGAGCCTAATATTAGAGAAGAACAAACCAGTAATAACCACTAGGATAACATTATGAACTTTGTTTTCCAAATAAATAACCAGCAATATAGAACTAACCAGCAATAACCACCAATAACCAGTGAAGGAAAGAAACCTACCTCTGAAGGATGTGCCGCTGAAGGTGACTTGTGAGAAGAGGAGGACGCAGACGTTGAAGGGGTTGCCAGCTACTCTCTGTTAGGGTTCACACGGTGGTGGGTATAAAAGAAAAAATAAAGAAAAGATCAGAGAGAGAGAGAAACTAAAGAGATACCCAGAGATGATGGTCACGACGGTGAGGGTATGAGAAAGGCACACACGGTGGTGGTGGTGGCGGTGGAGAGGAGCACGCGGTGGAGAGGAGATGATCTCTTGGAAGGGTTAGGGAAGCGAAGGTGTGAGAGAATAGAGGCAAAGATGAGTGAAAGTGGAAGAAAGGCGCACGGGTTATAACGTATATTTACTAAAAAAAATTCAAAACCACCTTTAACGTCAGGTGTTTAAACAACAGACGTTAAAGGCCATCTTTTACGTCAGTTGTTTAAACAAATGACGTTAAAAGTGATTTAAATGACCCTAATAATTACAGTTCTGCCACCGCCTCATTTTTAACGTCTAAGTTTTAGTTAACAGACGTTAACTTTTCCCGTTTATTACATATTTTGCACCAGTGAAATATGATTTCATTAATAAAATTTAATACTAATTGTTTCCTTAAGACTACTGGTCATTAATGTCATTATTTCAGATTGCTACCAAATTGGTTCTGGTTGGAGTCATCATAATGGTTTGTGTGCAAATGATTGTGAGGACGACACCTAAGCAAAAATTAGAGGGAAGCATTCTGGTGAAGCCAAGTGGGATAAAATTCCTTGAGGAATTGCTCCAGAGAGTGACACTTGGAGGTTTCCTCTTTGAGATTATTCTCAAATGTATTATATATAGATATAGATTATATAAGAAAAAGAAGATAAATATAAAAATCATAAAAATAATTTTATAAATTTTTTCTAGCAATTTCAGGTGTGGATAATATGTGGATGAATAAATCTTGCATTGAAAACAAATTGACTACTTGGAGGTTATATAAGTGGGAAGACTCATAGACTCGTTATCTTATGATTTTGAGTTAAGATATGGCGCCAAGCCCACTTATCTTGTTCTTCACTTAGCACATGGAACAATTTAATAGCCTATGGAAGAAGATCTCTTGTTGTTGGTGCTTCCACAAATCGTAACAAGTGGTATCAAAGTCAATGGTTTAGCTAGGACGAGTATTAGAGAGAAGGCGGTGTTGGTGGACCTATATGTGGGATAGATGATAAACTATGATGGTACAAGTATGAAGAAAAACATGTGCAGACCAATTTGGAGGCATGCTGGGCTTTTAGTAACACCGTCAAATACTCAAAAGGCTTTAGTTCAAAGAGGTGCGACCCTATGTGAAGGACTCACACTTGAGGGGAAGATGTTGTGAAATTCAAGTGTGAATAAGATGTGGGGGAGATTTCTGCGAAACTGAAACCCAAATGTGAGTAAGAAGTGGACGAAGAAGTTTCACATTGGAAAGAATTTGACAAGTTGAAGACTATATAAATGGAGGAGACTCATTAATTCATTATCCTAAGGTTTTAGGTCAATATGTAGTTTCGATCTCACTTATATGGTTCTTATCTAGCCTATGAAGTAGTATCCTAGCTCACGGAATAAGATCTCCTTATTCTTTTGGCTCTCCCAATCCTAATAAGTGGTATCATAGTTGATGGTTCGACTCGGACGAATATTGAAGGGAAAGTGGAAGGCGGTAGTCAGTGGACCCGTCTGCGGCATCCCTTGTGTTGAAAGTCTTCTTGGCAACATTGAGGCCGGGCAGTGTGTTCTGTTGTAGATGATGGACAACATCGGCACAAGTATGAAGAAAAACATGTGCAACCCAAGTTGGAAACAGGCTGAAGTCTTAATAACACCATCAAATACTTGAAAGGCTTCTGTTCAAGGGGAAGTGACCCTATGTAAAGGGGACACTTGAGGGAGATATTACTGGGAATTCCAAGTGTGAGTAAGATGTTGATGAAAAAGTCTCACATCGTAAAAAAGTTGACAAGTCGAAGACTAAATAGTAAAGAAGACTCATAGATTCATTACGTTAAGATTTTGAGTCAAGATGTGATATTAATATCACTTATATGGCTCTTCACTTAGCCTATAAAAGAATATCAAGCTCATAAAAAAGATCTCCCTGTATTTTGAACTCTCCCAATCCTAACATTTTTTATTGGATTGATTAATAGATTTTTTTTTGTTCTTTTACATAATTATGTGCTAAAAAATTGCACAAAAGATCTATTTTCATTTGACGCATGTACTTGAGGACGGAATTTTTATTGTATTATGGATTACAAATTATTCCTCAAGGTTTAGCCTATTTAAATTTGTTTATAAAATAAATTTTCATTCTATTGTAAAAATCTAAAAATGATAGAATTTTTGTTTTTAAAAATTACTTTCTTTACATTTTAATTTATATTACATATCAACTTGATGTGAAAACTATTGTCGTTACTGATTATTGTTCTTTGTGACGTGAATGAGCAAATGTGCAAATTGCTATGTACAATTCTTGCTGACTTCTGGTTTCCTTGCGTTAAATCAATTTGAAGGGACAGTGACTCAAATATTTTTGGGGTTTGGAGCAATTTGGATCGTGTCCATGAGTTGTTTGGATTTGTTTTCTGGTTTTTGTTGTGTAAAGGGATGTTTAAGCCTCACTAAAAAAATCAATAGCAGGTCATGTAGATTGTACTCAAGTTGAAAAATTTAATCCTCGTTTATAAACCAAACTAATTTTACACTGTTCCTATAGCAATTTGGATGGTGTCCACTGTCCACTAGTGCCTGTGTCTTTTTCAGTGTAGCTACCGTGCAAGAATAAATTTTTAGATGTAATAATTGATATATATTATCGGTGTCTATTAATTAATTATAAATTATTGTGTTATTAAAAATATTTAATTTTTATTATAATTAACTTATTTTTTTTATTATAGTTGACTTAAAACTTATATATACATAATTTGTAATTAATTGATAATATAATTACTGAACTTATATTAAAATTAAATGCAAACTATTACTTTTTGGATGCAAGATTAATACACACCATAACATCAGTTTTAGTTTTAGTTTTTAGTTTTGTTTTTGAGGGAACCATAACATCAGTTTAAAATACATAATATTTGTCAATCAAGTTCCTCAACGTTTGATTTTATATAAAGTGAATTGTCATGTGTTATTATTTGTTTTAACGTGGCCTTTTGCATCCTTTAAAGTCTTTAGACTTTAGACTAGATGAAACTACAATGATTAAAGTGATATAACATAAAAAAACTATAAATTATACAAAATTATAAGTGATTAATTAGTGCAAAACAAACAATTCGCAATTTAAAGGATAGTAGATATGTGTTGTTCTTTCCATTACTTATGCATAAAGTTGTGTTGTCCCTTGACTATTTGTACTGTGTTTGTTCTGTTTGTATTGTGCTGCTCCTCGCATCAAATGCACCCGTGCTTTGAATGTCAAATTCAATTTTTAAGACACATCCTCACATGCTTAATCCATTTATAAACATTAATCGATTCACTATGCATACTTCAATTTCCCTTTCTATCTGCAATTTCTAACTTTTTACTGTATGATGATACAGCCGAGGTTCTATTACATGCATAATATAATTTATATATGAAATTATTAAAATGGTGTAAGTTAAAAAAAAAAGTATCTGAGTGAGATAAGTCATACATGACATATACGACTTTAAAGTCGTGCATGTCGTATACGACTTCACTTTTTAATATTTATAATAAAATAAGGGAAGTCGTATTTATCATGTACAACTTCTGTCGTTTTTACAGCTCCTCTTCTATGAAAGTCGTACACGACAAATACAACTTTCCTTATGTTATTATAAATTATAAATCTCAAAAAGTGAAGTTGTATATGACATTTATAACTTTAAAGTCATATACATCATATACGACTTATCCTACAAGATAATTTCTTCTCATCTTACATCATTTTGATAAATTCTTATGTAAATTATTATGCAGGTAAAAGAGCCTACAGCAGATGCACTAGAAGAAATATACTATAGTTAACATTTTTAGCACTTTTAAATATAATTTTACACTATAATTGGTCTACCCCAACAGAGACAAGCTGTTAGAAAGTACGTAGCCAAAAATTAATGGACGAAAATCTCATCATCAATCTTAAAAATTAAACAAAAAAAAAGTAAAAATTTATGTGTTTTTTTTTAATAGTATATCCTCTTATCTTGAGCAAGACCTTAGAAAGATATTTAATAGATAACTATAGCTCATTATGAAGCTTGCTTTCTTCTCCTGCACCAGGCGCAGGTTAACCGTGGCCACATCTTTTGCCGCTTTGACCGGTACATTGCACCCAAATTTTTTGGGATTTTATAGTTGAAAAATGATCATTCTGTTCAACCTCCTATAAGAGCTTGTAAAAGACTCACCTAAACTAAAGCCATGTCATGCTTCACGGAATGACCCTTTCATTACTTCTTGTTTGTGTCGTCTTAATCATTTATCACTTTGACTAAAATGCCACAAACTCATTTCTTCAACTTTCCTCTGTTAATATCTGAAACAAAATGCCATTAGTTTCTTTTACAAAAATAATATTTTGACAACAATATAAAGATATCGTATCTTTAAGAGATATTTTGAACAAATAATTAGATAAAGAGAGGAAATAAAATATTATTTTAAATGTTACACTTACACGATGTTGCACAGTATTTTGTCGTCCAAATATCAAAATTCTTCTTTTAACTCTTCGTGGTCCACACCTCCCACGCTATGCCTCTTATTCACTCTCCGTTCACATTAATTTTAGCAAGGTTCCTAATGGTGCCCACTATTCTATAATTAGCTAAAGCTTCTTTAACTTCATTAAGAATATAATTAACTTAATCATTCCTCGATTAACCAAATATGTACTTGTGTGAGAATTGTTATTACTGATTTATTGAAGTCGTATGTGTATAATGATGGACCAAAACAAATTGTCTACATTTATAATTGCTGCCCTCCCTTTTGAATTCAATCTCAATCAGTGCCCCGTCAAATTACATGTGTTGTCCTAATACTTCATTAGGTTACAAGCAAGCCTAATGTCTCCCCTTTCCTCCTACGTTTGCAAGATTTTCGTTTACTAATTAATCTCTTTTTAATCAATAAATGATTCAATTATTCTTTGGGGTAGGGGGATTTTTTACTTTTGGATGAAATTTAAGAAAAGGGCACCTTCGTGAGATTTGTTGAAACAATATTATTATCCAATAAAATATGACTTATCTCCACTCTTTATTCTGATATATCTGTTTCTTTTAGTAGTTAGAAATTATGACTTCTAAAAAAATATCAAAATATGATTTTTTTTCTTGTTATTTTTGCTTTACTTAAAATTCATCCAAACACCTATATTTTTTTTTAAGGATTTAATTGGTATGTATTAATAATATAAATATTTTTTAAACTGATAATCAATCAGAAATTAATACATCATAAAAAACTTTAACTCTTGTCCTAAATACCTTAAAAATCATCTATATCTTAATTTATAATTGATTGATGGTATAAATAATTTTATATTGATCAATTAAACTAAAAGTACTTCTAGTTTAAAAATAAGTGTTTTTTAAATAAATAAAAAAAATCATCAAAACATGCTCGTACATTTCCTCTTCTGATTTTGGGAATCAATCCGAGAGTCACAATCACATCGGTAGTGTTTACGAATTGGATTAGATATGTTTTCAGCTAAAAAATATGTCATCTAATAATGAAAATAATGTATAGTTTAGTTTAGATTTGTTTGCTTATCTAATTAAATGTGATTTGAATTGGATTGGATAATTCTATTTTTATGGTATTTTATTTTTTTATATCAAGTATCCTTTCTACTGATTTAATAGTGAACAAAAGATAATTTTTATTTAAGGGGTTAGTTTAGAGTGCCCAACATCTTTTTTAACCCCTCTCTATACTAGAATAGTATAACCTTTATGAAAGGCAACAACTATATGTTCTTATTAACCATTATTTGATTTGATGACAAGTGAGGAAAATTCTTGACCAATATCAGGAGTTTGAGAAAAATAATTATTGATATTTTTTTTACAAGAATCAAACTACTGTATTTAAATCAAAATAGTGTCACCAATACAAGAAGGTATAACTGAAAAAACATGAAAAGAAGCTAATAATGTAACCACCCTAACAAGTTTGTAAGCAACAACATTTACTTCTCTCCTAACAAACTCAACTATAGAATTACACAAAGAAGAAAATAATTGCTTGCATTGAGCAATTATTGAGCCAAATTCAGAATAATCCACCGAATAATTGTTGAAGCTATCCACAACACTTTTGCAATCCATCTCAAAGATTATGTTTTCCAGTGCCAAGCTCTTAATCCATTGAATCGCATAAAGGAGAGCTAGAGCTTCACCCTCTCTAACCTGAAGCATGGGCACTCACCCTCATTGTTCCTTAAGCAAGCACCAAAGCTAGTAGAGTTAAATTATTGATATTTTTTAACATGTATTTTTATATTAAATATTATTTTATGTTAATTTTTTCTATCTACTCCTACTTATCCTATTTATTTTCTCCTTGAATTAGCTATAAATGAATTATACCTAATTATTTTATAATTTACTTAATTGATTTTCAATTTTCATGTTTACTCAATTAATATATATATATATATATATATATATATATATATATATATATATATATATATATATGATATACTTTAGCAAAATATAACTTCAATTTTATGGGTATGTAATGATATAGTTTTTATAATCTCCAACTTTTGGGCTTAATGATAACAATGTTATTATTTTATCACTTATACATTTATATAATTTTTTATAAAATAATTTATAATATATGATATTGTGCCACTAATCAAAATTCCCAGGTCTGTCCACAATTCTCTCTATTCCATTAGAGTGTGAATGTGTACACTCAACGTGTGTTTCAATGTTAAAATGGATAAAACTTCTTTGCAAGACTGAATCTGTTACTGAAATTTAAGAATTGTCAAAGATCATTACAATACTGCAGAGGCTCCCTATTTTATACAAGCCTATGCCCTCAAAGCAGAGAGGTTAGCTAAAACAGAAAATCAAGATCTGTTACAACAGAAGAGAGGCAATCTACCCAACTGACACAATAACAAAATACAACTAACAGAGCACATACAAACAGAATACAAGCTACATAACAGAATGGGTAGAAGCCAATTTTAATACCCCCCTCAAAGCAGAGAGGTTAGCTAAAACAGAAAATCAAGATCTGTTACAACAGAAGAGAGGCAATCTACCCAACTGACACAATAACAAAATACAACTAACAGAGCACATACAAACAGAATACAAGCTACATAACAGAATGGGTAGAAGCCAATTTTAATACCCCCCCTCAAGATGGAGTGTGATAAGATTGAACACCTATCTTGCTAGCCAAGTCTTTGAACATATTTGCTCCCAATGCCTTAGTAAAAATGTCTGCTTGCTGCAACTTAGTGGGCACAAATTCTGGCTTGATTGCTCCTGACTGCACGTGTTGCCTAATAAAGTGGCAATCCACTTCTATGTGTTTTGTCCTCTCATGGTATACAGGATTTGCAGCCAAGTGTATGGCAGCCTGGTTGTCACAATGCAGAGTAGTTGGCATACCACAATTCACTTTCAAGCCCTTTAGAAGGCTATGCAACCAGAGAATCTCACTAGCTGCATGTGCCATGGCTCTATATTCAGCTTCACTGGAGGATCTAGAAACAGTAGTTTGTTTCTTGGTCTTCCAAGAGATGGGAGCAGACCCTAGCTTCATTAAGTATCCAGTAGTTGACCTCCTTGTCATGGGGCAAGAAGCCCAGTCTGAGTCACAATAACCAACCAGCTGCAAATCATTTTCTTTCGGCAGCAGAATGCCTTGACCTGGTGTGTTTTTCAGAAATCTTAGAACCCTGAGGGCGGCATTCCAATGTGTTTGTTTGGGATCCTGCATAAATTGACTTAAAGTGTGCACAGAAAAGCTCAAGTCAGGTCTGGTTATGGTTAGGTAAATAAGCCTTCCAACAAGTCTCCTATACTGAGAAGGATTCTGATGAGGTTCTCCTTTATCTAGAATTAGTTTTTGATTTTGTTCTAAAGGAAACAAGGCTGGCTTGCAACCAAGCATGCCACATTCATTCAAAATGTCAAGAATGTACCTTCTTTGACACATAAAAAGACCATTCTTGTCTCTGGTTATTTCTATGCCTAGAAAGTATTTAAGAATACCTAAGTCTTTCATGTGAAACCACTTACTCAAGTATTCCTTAAAAGTGTTGCATTCAGTGTTACTGTTTCCAGCTATTACTATGTCATCTACATAGATTAGAACAGCCAATAAGACATTATTGTGATCATATATGAATAAACTGTGATCTGCTTCAGATTCAATGAAGCCATAAGTAATGAGGGACTGAGACAGCTTTGAGTACCAATTTCTAGAAGCTTGTCTCAATCCATAGATGGACTTTTTTAGCCTACAGACCATACCCTTTTTAGGAATAGAATAACCCTGTGGAGGTTCCATGTAGACCTCCTCATCCAATTCTCCATGAAGGAAGGCATTGCTCACATCCATTTGACGGAGCTGCCATCCTTTTGCCACTGCCACGGATAACAAGCACCTTACAGTGGTCATTTTGGCCACTGGTGCAAAGGTTTCATTAAAATCTTCTCCCTCTATTTGGGTATAGCCTTTGGCAACTAACCTAGCTTTATATTTTTCAATTTCACCACTAGCTTTATACTTAAGTTTGTAGACCCACTTGCAGCCCACAGATTTCTTGTTTTTAGGGAGCTGCACAAGCTCCCATGTGTGGTTTTCTTCAAGAGCCTTAATTTCATGTTCCATGGCCTTTCTCCATTCTTCCTTTTGGACAGCTTCTATGTAATTTCTAGGCTCATCTTGTTGAGCAATGGCAGCCATGTAGGCCTTGTGTTTATTAGGAAAACTGTCATAGTCTATATATTTGGAAATGGGATATTCTATGTTAGTTTTGGATGCTGCCTGTAATGACATAAGGGTAGGATTGTTGGCAGTGCTATAACAGTAATAGTCTTTTAAATATGAAGGAGGCTGCCTTGTCCTAATTTCATTTCTTGTGGGTTGTTGGGTGGCCATTTGAGGCCCCCCCTGGTTCAGGACATCTGTTTGAGGAACTTCAAAGTCCCGAGTGTCCTGTTCTTGTTCAAAAACACCTCTGTTATGCTCCCTTTCAGTCATATGGTTATCCAAATCCTCGGTTTCATGATCCTGAGGGATTTGGAAGGTGAAAGTCTTATCTTCCTGTGAATAACCTAAGGTGTTCTCAGCATTTGGACCAAAAGGAAAAATGTTCTCATAGAATATAACATCTCTTGACACACAAAAGGCTTTAGTCTTTAAATTATAGACTTTCCAACCTTTTTGCCCTAAAGGATATCCTATAAAAACACATTTTTCAGCCCTAGCATCAAACTTATCTCTATGTGTGGAAGCATTTCTCATATAGCACAAACATCCAAAAACTCTTAGATTGTCATATGATGGACTCCTGTTAAATAACATCTCATAAGGTGTAATTCCTTTGTTGGCTATAGTGGGAGTCCTATTTATGATGTAGGTGGCAGCTAGGATACATTCTCCCCAAAAACTTATGGGTAGGTTGGCTTGAAACCTCAAAGCTCTTGCCACATTAAGGATGTGCCTGTGTTTTCTTTCCACTCTCCCATTTTGCTGAGGAGTGGCAACACAGGAAGTTTCTTGAGCTATTCCTTCCTCTTGAAGGAAATTTCTAAGGGTAGAGTTCAGAAATTCAGTTCCATTGTCACTTCTTAGTCTCTTAATGTTCCTATTATATTGTGTTCTTACCATATTGTGAAAGGACTTAAGGACTTTGCTAGTTTCTCCCTTATCCCTTAAAAGGTAAACCCAGGTACCCCTTGTGTAATCATCCACAATGGTGAGGAAGAAATGAGATCCATTACTAGAGGGGGTATGATACTTTCCCCAAAGATCACAGTGTACAAGACTGAAAGGTTCAGTTTCTTTATTTTCACTTTGATCAAAAACAAGCCTACACTGCTTTGCCCTGTGACATATATCACAGCAGTCTACTTTATTGAATTTAAAATTGCTACAAAGTAAAGGAGAGATACACTGCAAGGATTGGTTGGATGGGTGCCCCATTCTTGCATGCCACAAGTTAGTGAGGTCTCTTCTTGCCATTGCCAAAACTGAAGTTTCTGCATCAATCTTGACCACATAGACTCCATCTTTCAGTTCACCTGACCCAATCCTCTTCTTCGAAATTTGGTCCTGTATATCACAAACATTCTTAGTGTAAATCACTCTACAATTCAAATCGCAAGTCAACTTATGAATTGAAATCAAATTACAATTAAATCTGGGAACATATAGAACATTATGTAAGATTATATTTTCATTCAGCTGAAAGGTTCCAATTCTTTCAACAAGCGCAGTGTCACCAGTTGGAACTGTAATATGAAAAGGCTTATCAATCTTCCTAACTTCCTTTAGAAGTGTAAGAAGGTAAGTCATGTGATGAGAAGCTCCACTATCAAGAACCCAGAATTGACTTTTAAACCTATTCATAATACCAGCCATGCTTTCATGGTTGGTCAGAGTTCCATGGAAGGCATGTCCTTTGCTGTTGCTATCTGGTGACTTCTTGTCTTGAACTTCATCAGTATGAGCATGGCTTGCCAAATTCTGCCCTGTTGCCCTATTGTTGTTCCTCTGAGTTCTCCTCATATCCCAATTTGCTGGGTATCCAACAATCTCGAAGCACTTAGCCTTGATATGGCCTACTTTCCCACAATGCTCACATTTTGGTTTAGGCCCATCTTGATTTCTTGGCTTATTGTTCTTTGTGTAGAATGCAGCAGCAGTGTCATTCTTGTTGTTCCTTTCTTTCTCAGCCACGAATCGTGATTCTTCCCTCAAGACATGGTTAAAGGCTGTACGCAGTGTGGGTAATGGTTCAGTGTTGAGAATCGTAGTTTTGACATGAGCATACTGCTCACTATCTAAGCTGCCAAGAAAGAGATGCACCCGATTTTCTTCTTCTCTCTGCATGAGAGCCCTTGCAGCCCCACATGAGCATTCGGGAAGGGTTTGAAGTTCGCTCAACTCGTCGAGATAACCTTTAAATTGAGTGTAGAAGTCTTTGACACTCATTCCCGGTTCTTGTTGAAGCAAACAGAGGGTCCGCCATAGCTGATGAATTCTTGGAGCATTAAATCGAGCAAACCTTTCTTCAAGATCTTCCCAGATCTCCTTTGCAGTGGAGGCATGAGAGATGCTAGCATGAAGCTTAGGGTCGACTGAGTTCAAGATCCATGCAAGAACCATCGAATCAGCCTTATCCCAGAGATGAAAATCGGGATCATCCATTGATGGGTTTCTGATTCTCCCATCGATAAAACCTAATTTGGTTTTTGCCCTAAGCGCAGTCTTCACAGATCGGGCCCAGGTTCTGTAGTTATCGCCATTTAGGGTTGCAGCTACAAGAGGAATCCCTGGATTATCTGAAGAATTTAAGAGATAGGCAGGGTTTGGTGCGGAATTGGTGGATCTGCCTTCGCCGGAGGTATCTTCTTTCTTCTCCGGTGAGGTCTTCTCAGGATCATTGCTCTGAGATACCATGTTAAAATGGATAAAACTTCTTTGCAAGACTGAATCTGTTACTGAAATTTAAGAATTGTCAAAGATCATTACAATACTGCAGAGGCTCCCTATTTTATACAAGCCTATGCCCTCAAAGCAGAGAGGTTAGCTAAAACAGAAAATCAAGATCTGTTACAACAGAAGAGAGGCAATCTACCCAACTGACACAATAACAAAATACAACTAACAGAGCACATACAAACAGAATACAAGCTACATAACAGAATGGGTAGAAGCCAATTTTAATATTCAACGTAGTTAACAGTACAAAATGCATAACAATTTAATCCATAATCGACTTATTACTAGCTCATTCTTTCAGTTAAATTTTAACACAAATATAAGAAAGGACTCCAAGCTATTTTTGAACTGTCCCCAGCGACATGTGTAACATTTGTGATTACAGGTTTGTTCCCTCCCACTTATTGGTGTGGGGGATTTACTTCCCACACTGGGGGTAGAAGATATTTGTAACATCTTTTATTCCATTGTTTTGTTTCACTTGTGTTTCCTTCTCTGTACATTTTGCTTCCTCGATTTTCTCACGTTTGTGTAATTCCCAACCTGCACTCACGAATTGTGGACCATTCTATTGAGATTCTCATATTTGCCATGTGATGATGGGTCACTCTCACTACCCACTGGTACTTGTTTTTGCTCCCAATAATATATATACCAATTCAGTGCTACCCATAAGATATTAACATGATTCACAACTCATGAAAGATGTTTCTATCCTATATTTAGTCACAACAGAACCCTGCCTCTTTCATTTCTCTCCACTTTGCTCTCTATCTAGACCTTGTTTGGATTGGACTATTGGTCATTTAGCAACCCTGTTGGTTAATTAAGGTCTTCTTGTTGATTCACTTAGTTAATGTTAGAGCCTAAAAGGTGTCTAAAATCTGACACATAAAGTTCCTTTCCACTTGATAATGAGATTTCAAGTGTAACAAGTTATCTACGTTACTTTTGTATTTTTCTAATTGAAAAGAATGTAGAAACTAGAAAGTGCCTATAATTTAGCTGGCAAATTTTGTCTTCAACTTGCACAATTCAACCACGAAATACGCGTAGAGATGTGACGTTTTTATACTAGCACACTGATTGTCCAATTAGAGGGTTGTAATTTGCATCTGAAAGTAATGGTTAGGCCGAATGGAATGAAAAATCAAAAACAGTTTCGTATATTTAGGAGAATAACGTAATTGAAAAAGATATGCAGGGAAAGGGATAATAAAAAATAGAAAGAAAAAACAAAGGTCATGATCGTTTCCATTTTCATATTGCGCCATCAATGATTGACTCGAATTGCTGCCATGTGAAGTACATTAGGACTTCAAGCATTGCAAGATTATCCAACCACTAAAGCACTTTTTATTCAAAGCTTGGAAAATGATATCCAATGATCAACATATAAAGGGATTTCATATTTATGAGATAGTGGAAGAAAATAAATTTTTTAAAAAAGTTACTTTTGTTAATTAATTTATTTAATTTAAATAGTCTTTTTTTCATAAAAAAAAAGTGTAACAATATTTTTTTAAACGTGGCACTAGTTGTAAACAAACCTGAATTGACTTGTTTAAATATCATTGAAGTCAAGATTACTTTGATTTTTGTTTTCAAAAACAAAATACATGATTGAAAGTAGTTATCAATATGTGGTTGATCCGAGTAGTACCGGGTTTTAACCCTTTAGTGATCATGGGTTTGACTCACGACTCTTATATGGATAGAGAAAATTTCGTTGAGATGAGACAACCCGTAAATGCTGTCTAGCTAAGTCCCTCGATCAGCGGCGGATCCAGAACCCTGAACCAGTGGGGTATTTTTTTTTTGAGAGAATTTTTGTTTTTTTTAATCATTAAGAAAAATTATTATCATACAAATGAAGATAAGGGCATAAATGTTAAAGAGTTTAATTTCTATGCACTGTCAGTATAAAAAATTAGTTATTTATCTCTCTTAGTTATTAAAATAAAAGCACATATGCCAAAATATTAGTGTATGTCAGTGTAAAACGTTTTACACCGACAGTGCATACAACTTTAATCCATGTTAAAATCATAAAATTTTCATATATCTAATCAAATAAATTACATACCATACAATTGTCCTTTACAT
This sequence comes from Sophora flavescens, assembly GCA_030762895.1. Taxonomy (NCBI): domain Eukaryota; kingdom Viridiplantae; phylum Streptophyta; class Magnoliopsida; order Fabales; family Fabaceae; genus Sophora; species Sophora flavescens. The sequence goes on from CM061066.1 coordinate 113,871,884, forward strand.
GATTTCATATTTTGAAATCGTTGAATGATCAGGTCATTGTCAATATTGGACACATTTATCTAAATATAAATAACTAGACAATGGGTGCAAGTATATAAAATTAGGGGGCAAAATATATATAACTCAAAGTATTAATGGTAATTTTATAAAACCCAGTGGGTGCATCTGCACACCCTGGGTTCTACATAGGTCTGTCACTACCCTCGATGGAGATTAGATGGTGTATACTTTGTACCAATGACATTAGGGGTAGACACCAGTCGGTTACGATGGGTTTCAGGTCAAAAATTTCAAAATCGAGGGAAACCGAAGGGGAAAATATATCACCCATTCTCGTCCATTGGTACCATCGGAATGGGCGGGTGGCGGTTTCGGCGAGTTGGCGGGTGAGGCTCACTGCTCTGAGCAATTTGTACCTTGAAAACTTTCTTTCCTCCTTTGTGTACAGTCCAGCTTTTTCCAGCAGTAAAGAAGAATTCGTACAAGTCACTTTTCATTTCCTCATTGTATTATTTGCTTTTTGTATTTCCTCGATGGTACTATGTTTCTTTTACAACAAGGTAAAACATTAAAGTAGATAAAACAAATATGAAGAACAAATATACTATTGAAATAAATAACAATCATTTGAAATAAATTCATTGTGGGTCAGATTGCATTTATTCATTCAAGAGATGGAGCTCGTCTACTTAAGAACTCCGTCTACTTAGTTATATGTGAGACTAAGTCTGTTCACTATTTCATTTTGCTCGTCTGCTGACGTGGCATATCCTCTCGTCTATCAAGTCTTTGGACTTGCTATAACTTAGTGAGTCATCATAATCTTCGTCTGGTGACATGGCGCGTAGAGCTCGTCTACTTGATTATTTTAGTTGATTCAATCCTACTGATTATTCCCGTCTACTGACGTGGCAGACTAGATATGTCTACTTAGAATTTTAAGGCTCGTTTACTCAAATAGAATAGAGAGTAAAATTACCACATGTTTTTGGCTAGCTCGTCTACACGATTGGACGCGAGTTCACTTACTCATTCCAATAAGAACTTTATATAAAATATTACTTATATAAATTCAAGTAATCCTGCAAAAACTGAATAACCTTGTTAGATAACAACTAACACTTTGCCAAGCAAATTTAATCCTTTTGTTAGCATCAAACATAGAGATTAATTAAATCCAAATCACTTTGGTTCCAACAATCTCCCCCTTTTTGATAATGACAAAATCTAATTAAATTTGAATAACAAAGTCTAAGAGAGCTTACAAAGCTCCCCCTAAGACAAAGCATTCAAACATTTTATATCAGATCAGGATTATATCAGAGCAAAATACTTATCATATCAAACAAAGTGAGAAACATGTAGACTTGGAATATATCAGATCAATAAGCAAGTTATTGCAAGCAATATCAGAGCATTCAAATAAGCAATTATAGCAGACATAGAATATTTAAAGCATAAGTAGAGACATGCATGTGCAAACAGATATATGCTTTTCAAAAACTGACTTTTCTTATTATTAATTTAATTCTCTTCCTTTCTCCCCATTTTTTGTCATCAGACAAAAAGGTAAAGGAGTGGAACATCATTGTCAGTAAAAATCTAAACTAAGATGAAGGTGGAGGTGGAGGAGGAGGGTTAGGGTTCTGGTTTGGGTTAGGTGGAGGAGCAGGAATCTGAGTTGGCAAGTTCTGGCTTTTGTGAAAATTGAGCATGATGCTCATCATTTGATTCATCATCTGATTTGTTGGGACAGGGGCTTCTGCAACCTGTTCTCTGACTTACTCCTTCAGTTCTGCTTTCACTCTTTCCTCAATGGTCTTACCAATCATCTCTTCGAAGTTTGGAGGCAGAGAGAGATGGTCTAGAGCTTTCACCACTATCTTGAGCATGAGCATGACGAGGCTGGGTGTCCAATGCTCTTGAGTGTTCAGGTTGATCTTGTGGGTGGATTATTGTGAGAGCCAGAGGTTGAGATGAGTGCTTATCTGAAGTGCTTGGTCTGGAAGTAGACTCAGCAACTTCCTCATGCACATTTGTCAAATTAACTGCATCATGCTCTACAACAGGATCCTCAATAGTGATTTCCTCTTCCGTGTGCTCTAATGGAGGTGTAGGAGGTGGTGAAGTAGCAGGTTCCAGCATTGGTTCAGGTAATTCCTTGAACCATTTAATTTCATCTTCATTTTCCAGGTGAAGACTGGTAACAGGTAGTCCAAAAATGTCATTGATGATGATGAACTTGCATTCTGAAATGCCACACCTTCCTCTGATAGTTGGAATAACTTCATTCTCTTTATAAGTTAGTCCAGAGGTAGAGGCTTCTCTTGTGCAGTGAATAACATGTGATCTCTAGAAATCAACTGCAGGTTCTTTTTCAGATACATCTTCATAGGAAGTGATTGCCAAAATTTCAGTAGAGTGTAGTCAAATAGTTCAGATTTGAGGTCCAACATGATTGGCTCATACTCTGGTTTCTTGCCTTTGAAATTTCGTCTCTTCTTGTCTTTGTCCTTATTGAGATCCAGCAAGGGTAGCCTAGGACAGATCATGTATGGCCTGATCCCAATCTTGGTTTTCTCATTATGTCTTAGCCATGTTGGAGGGACAAAGTTTGCAGCTATGTCAATTCTAAAGTGGCTAAACTCCCACTTTAGCATCTTATACATTAATTGATCAACAAAATCAGCAGCTCTGCCATAGGTACTGGGAGGCTTCAACGTTTCCCAGCTAGTGTTTCTGTCCATGATGAAGGGGACATGAATGTATGATCTGGATCTCTTGTAGGTTTCAGAGAAATCCTTCTTAGCAGGGTCATTGTGCCAGTCTGAAATGATGTGCCTTTGAACTTTTTTAGTGAAGGGTTTGAAGGGTGAAGATTTAATCAGATTGGGGTAAATCTTTCTAGGTAGGAATATCTTTTGTGGTAAATGGGTGAGAAGAGGTCCAAAGGAATTGAAAAGTTTAGATGGAAATGGTCCAACAGGTGTGTGTGGTTCAGGGTTAACCCAATATGAGCAGATATTTACAGGTTCATACTCATATTCTGGTAAAGGATACCATCTGGTTAGAATAGGTTCAGGTTCAGTTTGGTAGGTGTGAAAAAGAGTCTTCCAGTCCCTCTTGACTTTTGCCCAATTCTCAGCTTTTCCCTCATATAATACTGATGGATCAGTATAGGGAAAGTTTATTTTTCTTGATTTTTGGAAAGGTGGCACCAGGGCAAACTCCATCATCAGGATGGTTGAATCAAGGGTCATCAGCAGGGATAATGGGTTGGAAAGTTGGTTTAGGAAGTAAGGCTTTTTGTGGTGGGTCTGGAAGGTTTGTTTGTGGTGAGGGGTGTGGGAATGTATACATCAGTCATATCAACATTCACAGAAGTACCAGAAACATCTATCCTATGCTCAAAGCTAGACACTAGGGCATCTACTGCTAACTTAACAGGGTCATTAGCAGGTAGATTTACCTCAGTCTCAAAGACAGCTTTGGCTTTCCTCCATGGTTGCCTCATTTTGGTTGGAATGGCAGAGGGGGCAGCAATTACAACAATAGTCTTTTGTTTCTTTAAAACAGAACTGATGGGAAATCTATCCTCATCATCCTCATCATCATCTTGTGACAACCAGATTTCTTGTCCTCTTTTGGGAAATTGCAGGTTGAGGGGCAGCAACTGTAGGCTCCTTGATGATAATTCTAGTAGGCCTTTTATACATAGGCTTCCTGGCAGCTGTGGTCTTATTCCTGATATTCTTCTTTGGCTCCACAGTCTCAGCCATGTTCCGTTCCACCATTTCTTCTTTAATCTTCATCAATTCCTCAGTCTTAGCAATAGCAGCAGTAGCATATGTACTAAGGTTCATGTTTGCTATGTTCCTTTTTCCAAAGTCAGCAGCTGACATTGGTTTTTCAATCAGAATTCTGGCTTGTTCCTCAGGAGTCCTTGTAGCAATGTATTCATGGATTCCTTGTGCCTTGAAGATTTTTGAAAGAAGGTGACAATAGGGAAATGCTGATAGTCTATTCTTGTTCATCACAACATCCCTAAATCTTCCATACATAATTCTTGGAAGATTGATCTTTGTTTCAGTCATGAGGTGGCAGAGGCAGAACCCAACCTTATGAAGAACCACTTTATTTAGTAGTTGATGAAGGATGCGAACAATATCCTTCATTTCAACAGTCTTCCACGAGTGATTTCTGACAGTATCTTCTTTCATTAAACAGACTTCAATAGTCTCAGAACCACCCAAATCAGCTTCCCAAGTCTCGGTAAGAACTAACCCTTCTTGGGCGCAGAAAATAGCATCAAAAATGGTCTTTTATGAGACTACAATCTTCTTTCTCAACACCATAGAGGATAAGTCTGTATCAGAAATTCAAACATTCCTCCAGAAGTCCCTAATTAGGTTTGGAAAAATAGAGACTTTTTCTGTAAAGAGTCCTCCCCAGTCAGCAACATCAATATACTTGCTAATATCCAAGTCATAGTCTTGCAATACTCCAAAGTTGAAATTATGCTCAATAGCCAAGTTGAGCCTGTCCACGTTGAAGGTTGAAGAAGAAGCCATTTTTGAGGTTTGAAGATTAGGGTTCAGAGACTAGGGAAACAGATAGCTCGAGAGTTTGAGAGAGATAGTTGTCAGGGAAGATGGGTAGCGAAAGATTTTTCAGAGGGAAATAAACTTACTTAAAAAGGTTTTGAATTTCAAAGGTTTTTCTTTTGGAAATTAATTCAAAGAAATTGACAAGACATGTCATAAAGAATAAAACGGCATTGGTATTTTGAAACTATAAAAAGGTCTTGATGGGATTGATGGAAGTTACTGACTCAGCAGAAAGAATATACTAGATAAATATGTCTATAAGACAAAATAAATGCATTTAATAAATATATGTATAGACGGGTTCAAGAATAAGCAAGTATGGACGCGCATATTAACATTCAATGGATGCGGCAAGCAAAAGTAGTAGGCATGTTATGCAGTAGGCGTGCAGTTGAATATGCACTAGACGCAAATAAGTTTTATTATGCTCTCGACACAAAGTTTTTAACATATATTTGATGAAAAGGCCATCTATAGCCGTATATTTATCAGAACAACATTCTCAGGTCTGGACGCTTATATCAATCTCCACATAACATATTTAGATGCTTCCTAATAAAGATAAATCTCAGCAAGAGGTTCAGTAAAGATATCTACCCATTGATGGTCAGTATCCACAAACTGTATATCAAACACACCTTTTTGTACATAAACCCTAATAAAATGATGTTTAATCTCTATATGCTTAGCTCTAGAATGCAAAATTGGATTCTTAGATAGATTTATTGTAGCAGTATTATCACACATAAGTGGAATACTACTTACAAACACATTATATTCCTCCAATTGATATTTGATCCAAAGAAGTTGTGAGCAGCAACTAGCAGCTGAAATATACTCTGCTTCAGCAGTTGATAGAGTAATGCTACTTCGTCTTTTGCTTGACCATAAGACAAGGTTAGCTCCAATGAAGTGACATCCTCCACTAGTACTTTTTCTTTCAATTCTATCTCCAGCATAGTCAGCATCACAGAATCCAACTAATATGTAATCTTCATTTTTCTTAAAGCACAAACCTAGATTAGTAGTACCTTTTAAATATCTAAAAATTCTCTTAACTACTGATAAGTGAGATTCTCTAGGATCAGATTGAAATCGAGCACACAAACATACACTGAACATAATATCAGGCCTAGACGCAATAAGATATAGGAGAGATCCTATCATACCTCTATATACCTTTTGGTCTACCTTTTTCTCTTTATCATCTTTGTTCATTACGGACGTGGGGTGCATAGGGATATTCATTGGTTTGCAGTCATCCATCTTAAACTTCTTTAATAATTCCTTTGTTTGCTCATTCCATTCCCATTCCTCTTCTTGTTGCTCCTCTACCACCGCCACTTCATCTTCAATCTCGTCCATGCTAGCCAATAGATTCTCTTCAATTTGAATTCCATGGGGCTTTTCTGCTAGTAACTTACAGAATTCACTGGCTTGTTCTTCCAACTTCTGAAAGATGTCGCTTAGCGACGCCATTATATTACTAGCATTTTTCCCTGCTCGCATCTCAGTCCTCTGAATCATGGAACTAATTTCCTCCTGGCTACGCTCTATGCTCAAGCTCAGAGGATAAGCATCTATATCCCAAAGAATCTCTAGCAAATCAGGATCCAGCTCGAAGTGTGGTGGTGGTTGCAAGGATGACAAATAGGACTGCCATTCCTCCTTGGAGTAAATCTTCACGTGCTTAACAGTGATACCATCAAACACGATCCAGTCAAGTTGAGCTTCCCAAGTTGGATGGTAATGATAGTCCATGTGTTTCCTCACCCTTGCACAAACAAACACTCAAAAGAAAAAAAATCAAATCTGTATAGAGAAAATGTCAAATATATATACAGAAAAATAAAAGATAAAAATGTCTAAATTAGTTGTCTCCTTTGTTACTAATGATATTGGCAAAACCAATCCCCGGCAACGGCGCCAAAAACTTGTTGACGGATCTGGGCAAGTATACCCAGTCGTGCAAGTAATACGGTGGTGAGACCGGTTATCGTATCCATGGGGATTGGATGTCAATTACCAATTCACAAACTCAATAACTATCTAGACTATGAAGAGAATTCAAAACAAACAAAACAAAGGAATAAAACAATTTTTGTCTTTTGGGGGACTTTTAACAAACACTTGGAGTGCAGAAAGGATATGTTGAGACTAGACTTCACCAAACCTCTACCTCATGCAATACCAGGACTAGATACCTCCCATTCATGCTTCAGATATTAAAATCAATCCACTAAACTACTCAAGCCCCGATTCCTCGGATGACAAGAGCCTAAATCCACTAATAGACCATAATTCCTTAGGTGGCCTAGATTAATGAATTCGCATTAGGATTAGGGATTACGCGACTACTAGTAAACCAAACTCCATTCCTAGACGCAAGGGTTACTAGGTGATTAAATTCAATTCCGGTTCTAATACGAATTTCCCAATTGCATATCAAAACACAAATCGAGTCATGGGGGTGCTAGCCACAACAAGCATTAAGCATGGAAAATTAATCACTAATACGAAGGCATGAACACAGAATAATCAGTCAAGATAAATACATGAAGTTTAGTTTAGTTACATCTAATCCCAACAAACGGGGATTAGCTACTCATAATTACAGAGAAAGCCAAACCAGAGAAATAGGAGAAGAGGAGAGAAGAAACTCCATGGGAGCTTTCCACTGTCGTCACAGCAGCCCCTCTCAGCAGCTCCGTTCTAGGGTCACAATCCTCCTCCACCGCAGCCTCCAAGGTCTTCCTAGGGTAAAAGTGCTCCTAGGCTAAAAGTCCCTATTTTTCTGATGGTTTCTGGTCTCCACTAGGGTTCCCAGCTCCTTTGTTTTTGTCTGCTGCGCTTCTATATATAGAGAGGCCACGTGTCACGGCCGTGATGGCCATCACGGCCAGGCCGTGACGTGTTCTGGAGTGGGCACGCTTTGAAAATTGGATTCTCGCGAGGCGAGATGAAGATTCGCAACGCGAGACTTCAAATTCTAGTATGTCACGGCCGTGATGCCTATCACGGCTAGGCCGTGACAGCCTCTGACTTTTGCCTTCTGCTCTGCTTGATCATGGCCGTGATGGTCATCACGGCCAGGCCATGATGGGCTTTGTTTGGATCATATTCTTCACTTTTCAAGCTCTGTTTCATCCAAGCTCCATCATGGCTGATTTTGATCATTTTTACATTAATTCCTGCAAAACAACACCAAGAAACCGCTTCACCCGTTCCAAGGGAAAAACTAACTAAAATCAAATAAAGAATGCCTAATCTATATGAAAAATGCATGCAAAAGTATACATAAAACATGAAGTAAAATCACACTATCAAATGTACACCTCGTCCACTGATTGCTTAACTTGAAGTCCAAGGAAGAATTTGAGTTCTCCCATCATGCTCATTTCAAACTCTTTTTATATTAACTTAGAGAATTCTTTGCATAGAGATTCATTAGTAGCATCAAATATAATATCATCAACATATATTTGCACAACTATGAAATTCGACTTAATGGACTTTCTGAATAGGGTTGTATCAACCTTTCCTCTATTAAATCCATTTTCCATAAGAAACGAACTTAACCTATCATACCAAGCTTTAGGGGCTTGCTTAAGGCCATATAAAGCTTTCTTAAGATTATATACATGTTCAGGGTGAATTTCACTCTCAAAACCCGGAGGTTGCATAACATAGACTTCTTCATTAATAAAGGCATTTAGAAAATCACTTTTAACATCCATTTGAAATAGTATAATACTATGATGTACAGAAAATGAAAGTAAAATTCTAATAGCTTCTAATCCAGCAACAGGTGCAAAAGTTTCGGTGTAATCTATACCTTCTTCCTGAGAATAACCTTGAGCAACAAGTCTTGCTTTGTTTCTTATTACCTTACCATTTTCATCAAGTTTATTTCTGTAAACCCACTTTGTTCCTATAATTGATTTGTCCTTGGCCAGGGGAACCAGAGTCCAAACTTCACTTCTTTCAAACTGATTCAGCTCTTTTGCATAGCTAGAATCCAACCATCGTCTAGTAGAGCCTCGTCTACTCTCTTAGATTCCAACTCAGAGACTATTGCAGAGTCTTCTTGCTCTTTGAAAGTTGATCTGGTTCTTAGTCTATCATTGGGGTTTCCAATGATTTGATCTTGTGGATGATAGTTCCAAGAAGTACCAATATTTTTGAACTGTATCACGTTGAGAAGTTGAGGTTTCTGGTTGTTGAGTGGGGTCGTCTACTTGATCATCATTCTTTATCTCTGGTGTATTTCCTGAGATGTTGAGATCAAGGTCTGCAAAAGCTTCATCTAGCTCTGATAATTTCTTATCAGGCTGTTTGTCATCAAACTTGACATGAATGCTTTCCTCTACTATCAGAGTCCTAGAATTGTAAACTCTAAAGCCTTTAGAAGTTTCAGAATATCCTAATAGTATTCCATTATCTGCTTTTGTATCAAACTTACCAAGTTGATCTTTAGTGTTAAGAATATAGCATTTACAACCAAAGGGATGAAAATATGAAATGTTGGGTTTTCGTCCTTTCCACAATTTATAAGGAGTCTTGTTCAGGATAGGTCTGATGTATATTGCATCTCAATGTGGCCAAGATATAATGACTTCAGCCCAGAAGTGTCTAGGGACAGAGTTGTCATTGAGCATAGTTCTAGCCATCTCTTGAAGAGATCTGTTCTTTCTCTCTACCACACCATTTTGCTGTGGTGTTCTAGGTATTGAGAAGTTGTGAAGGATACCACTTTTTTCACAGAACTTATGAAATTGCTCATTTTCAAACTCTCCTTTATGGTCACTTCTGATTGAAGTGATACACATGCCTTTTTCATTATGTACACGTTTGCAGAATACAGAAAAGACCTTGAAAGACTCATCCTTGTGAGCTAGGAACATAACCCATGTCCATCTAGTATAGTTGTCTATGATGACAAGACCATATTTCTTACCACTGACAGAAGCAGTCCTTGTTGGACCAAAAAGATCAAGGTGTAGCAACTCTAGTGGTCTGTTGGTACTAACAACATTCTTAGATTCAAAAGAACCTTTGACTTGTTTTCCCTTTTGACATGCATCACAGAGAGCATCAAATTTGAACTTAAGGTTTGGTAATTCTCTTACGAGGTCATGCTTATTTAGCTTTGAAATTAATTTCAAGCTTGCATGACCTAGCCTTTTGTGCCAAATCCATCGCTTATCTTCAATGGACGCTAAACATGAGGCACTTTGATTTGAGAGATCCTCCAAGTCAATCTTATAAAGATTGTTTTGCATCTTAGTAGTGAATAAAAGTGATCCATCATCTTTCTTGACAGTACACATGTTCTTATAAAAAAAAACAGTATATCCACTGTCACATAATTGACTTATGCTCAGCAGATCATGTTTTAAGTCACTTACTAAAAGAACGTTATCAATGGAGGGAAAAGGGTGTTCACCAATTTTTCCTATACCAATGATCTTTCCCTTTTGATTTCCTCCAAATGTAACCCATCCACCATCTTTATGCCTAAGGTCTTGGAACGTACATCTTTCTCCCGTCATGTGACGTGAGCACCCACTGTCCAAGTACCAAGATGTTTGTTTCTTCCTGTTGTTAAGCAGATTTGCAACATGTATTATCGTATCTTTAGGTACCAAAATTGACTTGGGTCCTTTCTTGTTAGTGGTCACTGGACGAGTATGCTTAGCATGTTTATTATGTATGCATCTAGATGTAATGTGCCCATTCTTCCCACACACTTTGCAAAAGGTGTTGGACGGGCCAGTCTTTGTTTTAGCATATTTAGCTTGAGATTTTGAAGCTTTGTGCTGTGTATGTGGTTTTGACTTTTTGTGAGATGCTTCTTGCTTCTGTGTCATAACCAAGACCAGATTTATCATGTGGTGACCTAGAGTACCTTAAAATGAGACCAAGCTTATCTGAGCCACCTACAAGCTTTGACAGAGAGTCTGTCAGATATGTTACATCTTGTTTCAGTTTTGCAACTTCACAAGAAACAACAGGCTCACTCCATTTTGTCAGTTAGAGTGACATTCACTGATTTTAGTATGTCATTTTCATCTTTAAGGTTTTGTTTCTCAATGCGGACCCAATCATATTCTCTAGACAGTATAGAAAATTTCTTTTTGAGACTCTTATACTCTCGAGACAGTATGGACGACTCATGCAACAATTCATCAAAGGCATTTTGAAGAGTGGACGGGTCAGATTCCATTACCTCATCATCTGTGTATTCACTTTCTAATGATGTGTCAGCCACGAGACATATATTTGCCTCTTCCTCAGCATTATCTTCTTCATTTGATGAAGACAGATCAAGATCCTCCCATGTAGCCATCAAACCTTTCTTCTTTTTGAAGAATTTCTTTTTATCCTTTGGCTCTGAACAGTCAGCTTTGAAATGACCAGGTTTCTTGCATTCAAAGCATAAGGGTGGACATTTTTCTTTGGAATCTGACTTTTCCTTTGAGAATTTCTTGTTGAACTACTTTCTTCTGAAACCACCTTTCTTTCTCCACATATGTTGAATCTTCCTGGAGATGAAAGACAATTCATCCTCATCCGACCCTTCATCATTATCAGAAGGTCCAGACTCATCTGATGACTCAGCAGCTTTGAGAGCTTTTGATGAACTTGTTTTCTTTGCCTTTAGGGCAATATATTTTCCTTTTCTTGAATTTTCTTATTCATTAAGTTCAAGTTCAAGAACCTTGAGAGATCCAAGAAGCTCTTCCAGAGAGAGTGTATTCAGATTTTTAGCTTCCTAAATAACAGTAACTTTAGGTCTCCATTGCTTGGATAAGCTCCTCAGAATTTTTCTGGCATGATCTCTATTTTCATACATTTTTCCAAGAGATCTGAGACTGTTGGTGATAGTCTGAAATCTCCCAAATATTTGATCTATTGTTTCATGATCAACCATCTTAAACAGTTCATACTGGTGAACCAACATGCTTATTTTTTATTCCTTCACTTGGGATGAACCCTCATGAGCTAGGTCTAGAGTATCCCAAATTTCTTTAGCAGTATTGAAGCTATGAACTTTGTCATGTTCGGATCTGGTAATATCACACATGAGATAGTGCTTAGCTTTCAGATTCAGCTGATGTTGATTTTTCTGCTCTTGAGCCCATCGGGCTCTGGGAACAGCAGCTCCAGCTTCATCTCTTGGCTCTGTGTAGCCGGTTTCAATAAGCTCCCAAATATCTACATTCTGTGCATCCAAGAAGGCCATCATCCTCTTCTTAGAGTAGTCATAATCTGTTCCATCAAAGAGAGGAGGTATGTTGATAGCTTGTCCTTCTGCATCCATGGTTGTTGGATCGTACTCCCTCAGTACTTGTTAGATGCTCAACCCTTTCAAGGCTGAACTCTGATACCAACTGAAGTTGATACAAGAAAACACAAGAAGGGGGGTTGAATTGTGTTTGTTAATAATTTTCGAAAACAACCTTTTTCAAAGCAGATTTCTCACACAAAAAGATTAACATAGAAATAAGCACACACAGATAGATCTTTTAGAAGTTTAACAAAAGCAATGTCAAAACCCCACAATCAGTACAAACAAATAAAACTGAAGAGTTTAGGGATAGAAGATTCACACAAGAGAATTTATCATGGTTCACTCTCTTCCAACCAAGAGCTACGTCCAGTCCTTCGACTTGAAGGTTTTAACTACTATTACTCTAAATAGATTACAACCAAGTATTCAACACCTCTCCAGGCTTACAAGTATTCCTTTCTTACCAAGCCTCTCCAGGCTCTAAATCTAACAAATAGATTTAACTTATGATCTTCTTAATACACCATGTGTGAGGATATGAAAGTTTAAGATCATATGAATATTGTCACAATATTCAAACTAAAAGATTACATACTTTTGCTTTTAAAAGAATGAAAGAATAAAAGCTTGTTCTAGCAAGTATTGTATTGGCAGAAGTTAGGCTAGCAAAAGTTGTTCTTCAGTATTGGAGGTCTTCTATTTATAGTGACCTTCTCCTTCTCTTGAAGAGCTTCAACGGTCATTTTGAATTTCCCGTTTAGAGATGAAATAATATCCGTTGTGACTGATAGGTTTTAGCTTGGCAATGCTGAAATGTACTCTTGGTTATCAAGGTAGCACGAAATGGAGGCTCACTGCTCTGAGCAATTTGTACCTTGAAAACCTTATTTCCTCCTTTGTGTACAGTCCAGCTTTTTCCAGCAATAAATAAGAATTCAAACAAGTCACTTTTCATTTCCTCATTGTACTATTTGTTTTTTGTATTTCCTCGATGGTACTATGTTTCTTTTACAACAGGGTAAAACATTAAAGTAGATAAAACAAATATGAAGAACAAATATACCATTGAAATAGATAACAATTATTTGAAATAAATTCATTGTGGGTCAGATTGCATTTATTCATTCAAGAGATGGAGCTCGCCTACTTAAGAACTCTGTCTACTTAGTTATATGTGAGACTAAGTCTGTTCACTATTTCATTTTGTTCGTCTGCTGATGTGGCATATCCTCTCGTCTATCAAGTCTTAGGACTTGTTATACCTTAGTGATTTACCATAATCTCCGTCTGGTGACGTGGCACGTAGAGCTCGTCAACTTGATTATTTTAGTTAATTCAATTCTACTGATTATTCCCGTCTGCTGACGTGGCACACTAGACACGTCTTCTCGAATAATTTTATGGCTCGTCTACTCAAAATCTTGTTTAATCAAACATAATAGAGAGTAAAATTACCACACATTTTTGGCTAGCTCGTCTACACTATTGGATGCAAGTTCACTTACTCATTCCAAACAGAACTTTATATAAAATATTACTTATATAAATTCAAGTAATCCGGCAAAAACTGAATAACTTTGTTAGATAACAACTAATACTTTGCCAACCAAATTTAATCATTTTGTTAGCATCAAAACATAGAGATTAATTAAATTCAAATCACTTTGGTTCCAATACTTGTCCAGGCCTAAATGACATGGTAACAAGAAAAAACAGTTATTCTTTATTGGATTTTAGAAACTGTTTCCAAAATAGTTAGTTTTTTTATTAAAAAAAAAAAAGGAAAAGAGCATATTGCCCCCCTAAATTATAGTTCATTTGCAAATAGGCACATTAAACTACTGATTTTTTCCAATTGATCCTCAAACTATAAGAATTAGTGAAATTGGTCCCTCCTTTAATTCACAGTTAAATTACTAATAGTAAATGAATCTAATCATCCATTTTTTGAAATCTCAACAGTTAATTGTTTTTTATTTTTTATTTTTTAGCTTTTTAATGTTTTAATTTTATGAAGAAAAAAAACTGGAAAAAGGAACGCATAAAAGAACTCGAGCTTTCTTTCTTTCTCGCGTTTCCTTTGTTTTAAAGGCAGCATTATTATTACTTCTGTTAGCTCGGTTGTGCATCTCTTCTAATTTTTTTCTTCCACGTTCATTTCTTCTTCACATCTTCCTTCTCTTTTTCTCTTTTTTTTTCCTGTTATTTTATCTTCCATCAAGTCCTGCACTATAAAATAGCTCCTCCACATGGACATGTCTCTTTTAAAAAAAAACTTATTAAAAAATTTAGTGCCTAAATATTTTTATTGACAAGTAAGTGACATGTACCTTTAAACAAGTGGCAGGCCTTTCTAGCATTAAAAGAAGGAGTGATGAGAAAAACCAATTCAGAGAATAAGGAGGGAGAGTCAAACTAGAGAAGGAGAAACTTACCAGAGGAAGAGGAATAAACACAAAAGAAAAGAAGGAAATCGATAAAAGTTCTCTTTGCTTTTCGGAAAATTAAAACATCAAAATAGTAAAAAATAAAAAATAAAAAATAAACAACGGCCCATATTTTAAAAATTGGATGGTTAGATTTGGTCATTGTTAATAATTTAACTTTTAATAAAGGGATGGATTAATTTTATTAATTATTGTAATTTGAGGATTAATCGGGAAGAATTAATAGTTAAGGGTGTCTATTTGCAAATAAGACATAGTTTAGGGGGGCTCTATGCTCTTTTCCTTAAAAATAAAATATTGTAGGACATTTATTAGGTGTTCTCAAAAAAATGTTTTCTTCTTCTTTTTCATGGTAACATAATTGTAATAATAATACAATTTCATTAATGACAATTTGGTATATAAATCTTTTTTCTTTTTGCCTCCTTCATTCCCACCACTAATGGTGGATATATGGGTTGCGGTCTGCACGGATATGGACTCGTAAATTATGGTTTGTTTAATTATGGGCTTATACAGGTTGATCTGCGAAGCGAAACCCACAGGTTAAAAGGGTTTTATCTGCGAGTTTGCGAACCAACCTGCTAATCGATACAAAAAAATAAAAAATATCTTAAAAAATATTTTATTATTTTATAAAAAAATCTATTTTGAAAATTTAATTATTTCAGTCAAAAATATATTTTTTAACAAAAAATGCATGTGGGTCCGCTAGCGCACCAATACAAACTCCGATCTGCGTAACCACCACGAATAAAATTTAGGGAAGATGGATTTAATTTTTTTTCAAAATAATGTTATGAAACAAACTTATTTTCTTCTTAAAATAGTTTACAAAAAAGTTTTTAAACACTATTTCGCAAAATTGTTTTTTAAAAAATATTTTGCAAAATTGATTTTATAAAATTGTTTTGAAAAACATAACAACAAAAACACAGTTAAACAAGTCCTACACTTTTTTTTGTTTTTTTTAATCAAACATTCGCATCAACATTACTATAAGACTAGATATCTTGGCGTTTGTCATTTTCGTTCTTAGGTGTAACAAATTTCTTTATCCCATAGGGTGCGTTTGATTTGCAAAAAATCAGGGGACTGGACAGCACAAAAATTTTTGTTCCCTGATTGATCTGAAAACAGGTCAAGGGACATGACAAAAAAAGGGGTGAGGGACAGGACAAAAACCCAAAATTTTGTCCCCCACCAAACCATGGGACAAAAAGTTGTCCCATGGACAGACTAACAAAAGACAAAATTATCCTTACATCTCTCTCCTCTCTCTTCTATCTCTCTCCTCTCTCCCTCCCTCCTCTCTTTCCTGTGCTGTACTGTCCTGTGCTGTCCTGATACTTTTTACAAATCAAACGCAACCTTAAGGTTTTTCTTGCCTTGCTTCTTGGTGTGTTATTGTGGCGATAACCATTGTGGTGAGTGAGAGTTAGAAATATATCATTTCCACATACAAGACAACACCAATGTATTAACCTCATCTGAATGACTAACTCAATCAACATGGTAAATCTCCAATCAATTTTAGGTCCTCCTTTGTGTGCAACAGATTGATATGGAGTACCTGCAAAGGCACTCTGACACCCAAGTCAGTGTATGAAGTAGGAGATAGTGTGTAAGAGTAAGAAGTGAACAATAGTGAAAAGTAGTGAGTGATACTTCTTGGTTTGCCTGTGTGTGTGTAGGACGTGAGTGTGTACATAGATCCTAAGAGAAGCACGAGATCATTCCCCTTATCTAGGTCGGTCGCGTGAAGGACATGCTCAGAGCTGGATGGGTACGAAGCCAAGCACATATGATGTAAAGAAATTGAGTAGAAGAAGAGAGTGATTATGAATGAATGACCTCAATTAAAAATCAGAGAATTAAATTCATCACAATTAACCAAATACAATAAAGAACAACAATTGAACAATAATTGTAAGAACTAGAATAGTGAGAGAAAGAGAAGATCACACAAACAATTTTACTGGTTTGATCACAACCTGAGTGATCTACATCCATCTCTAAAGAACCTTTGAGAGATTCCACTATTTGAAAATTATTTACAAGATTCCAATTATCAAAATAAACTAAAGGATACCACTCATTTACCTTATTACTTTGAGATGCCCCACTCAAAGTAATCCTTACCTCCTAAGGATGCCTCACCTTAGTTCCAAGGATTCCCCACCTTGGCTTCAAGGATTCCCCATCTTGAAATTGACTTGGATGCCCCATCAAATCAATGTTGCAATTATCCTATTGCTTACAAGAGAATTGTTTCCAAAAGGAAATACAAAAGAAAACTAGAATTGCCTTTTACAAGATGAAGTATGAAAGCTCTAATGATTTTTGTGGAGGTATTTTGGCAGAGTTTTGTTAGCTCAAAAAGTCTTTATTTTCATGCCAAAGTAACCCGTATTTATAGAGAAAAAGTTTAGAAGATATTTTGAAAATTTGAAGAATTTTAATTCTGTTTTTCATGAAGTAGTCGACTACTTTATAGTAGTAATCGACTACTTAAGTGTAACAGAACCAAGATTCAAGAATTTCAGCTGAGTAGTCGACTACCTGACTGAAGTAGTCGATTACTTCATATAAGTAGTCGATTACTTTGATTAAAACACGTTTTTGGAATGCTGAAGAACAAAGTAGTTGACTGCTTAACCCAAATAGTCGACTACTTGCCTTTTTCACATAAAAAATCAATTTTTTCTTTTCAAAGGCAAGTCCAGAAATTTGTTTTTAATATCTTGAATCAATTAAAGTGAAATATCTTCTAAACATTTTAAATCTAAAACACTTATTACGTCACTTACAACTTATACTTCAATCTTAAAGGCAATTTTAGAAAAATATTCCTTAAGAAAATATTAAACGCTTTAGCAATTGGAGTTTCTTCCTTGATGTGCATTTGGAGACCATCATCAAAATCATATGTTGAACTTCAGTCTCCTCCTTTTTTATGATGACAAATGCTTTAAGCGCTTCATATCATTTGTTAACTCCTTTGTTGAATGAGATGTGGAATATTTTTGGAAATATGCTTAGTCACAAAAACTTTAGCACTCCCCCTAAATTTGTACATTATTTCTGAAAAAAAAAATACAAGACATTTCTCCCCATTTGAAATTATCATAAAGGAACCATTAAATGCTATGGAGAAAAGTATGAAATGGAAGTGCATAAGGAGTAAAGCGTATAACGTGACAAGCAAAACCATCATTTGTATATAAAAACTCATACAAATCAAGCATATTTCATATATTGAATATATACAAATCATGCATTTCTCATATTAACAACAAGAAAGGAACATAGAATACAATGGAGACTAGGATCATCAATTATACCAAGTTCTCTACGGATATAAAAGAAATTTTCCCTAGCCAAGGGTTTAGTAAAAATATCCGCTAATTGTTTACTAGTCTCTACATATTCCATTATGCAATCTCCTTTTTGTATGTGATTTCTAATGAAGTGGTGCCAAATTTCTATGTGTTTGATTCTAGAATGTTGGATAGGATTTTTAGAAATATTTATTGCACTTGTATTATCACATCTTATGGGTATATATGTTAGTTTAATACCATAGTCTAAAAGTTGGTGTTGCGTCCAAAGAATTTGAGCGCAACAACTATCAGCGGCTACATACTTGGCCTTGGGGGTTGGTAAGACTACACTAACTTGTTTTTTGATAAACCAAGAAACAAGTGAAACTTGTGCTTTTCCTATCTAATTTACATCAGGCAAAATCGGAACCGGAATATCCAATTAACGTACAACTAGAACCTTTAGGATACCATAACCCCACATTAATCGTTCCATCTAAATATTTTAAAATTCTTTTAACTACTGTTAAATGTGATTCCTTGGGGTTTGCTTGGTAATGTGCACACATACAAGCGCTAAACATAATATCGGGTCTAATTGAGGTCAAATATAAAAGTGATCCGATCATACCTTGATACTTGGTTATTTCTACAGCCTTACCACCTTCATCTTTATCTAGGTAGCAAGATGTTTCCATTGGTGTTGTAGCATGATTTGCATTTTCCATTCCAAAGCGTTTAAGCAACTCCTTGCAATATTTTGCTTGATTGATGAATATCCCACAAGGAGTTTGCTTTATTTGTAATCCGAGGAAGAAGGTTAACTCCCCCATCAATGACATTTCGAATTCGCTTTCCATTAACTTGGAAAATTCTCTACAAAAACTATCATTGGTGGCGCCAAAAATAATATCATCAACATATATTTGTACAATCAAGATATCTTTGTTTTTCTTTTTAATGAAGAGTGTAGTGTCAACCTTCCCTCTATTAAAACGTCTTTCAAGTAAAAATTTGCTAAGTCTCTCATACCAAGCTCTTGAAGCTTGTTTTAAACCATAGAGAGCCTTTTAGAGTTTATAAACATGACTTGGGTTTTCAAAATTCTCAAAACCGGGGGGTTGAGCAACATACTCCTCTTCACTAATTAAGCAATTTAAAAAAGCGCTTTTAACATCCATTTGAAATAATTGAAAGTCCATAAAACATGCAAATGAAAGTAAAAGACGAAAAGCTTCCAACCTAGCCATCGGGGCATAGGTTTCATCATAGTCAATTCCTTCTTCTTGATTGTAGCCTTTAGCCAATAACCTAGCTTTGTTTCTAACTATTATACCATTTCATCAAGTTTATTGCGAAAGACCCATTTAATTCCTATTATTTGCTTATTATTGGGTCTTGTGACTAATTCCCAAACTTGATTTCTAGTGAATTTGTTTAATTCTTCATTCATAGCTATTAGACAATGCTCATCTAGAATGGCATCGTCTATGGATTTAGGCTCAAATTGAGAAACGAAGGACATATAATTACACAATTCCCTTAAGGAAGATCTTGTAGTAACTCCCTTTGATATATCTCCAATTATGTTATCAATTGGATGGTCTTTGATAAATCTCCATTCTTTGGGTAGTCCTTCATTTGTTTCTTCAATTCTTGATTCTTGGTTATGAGACACCCCATTGTGCCCCGTTGTGTTACTAGATTAAAACTTCATTATTTAATTTCTTAATAGCGCACTTAATGTGAAAATATGTAAAAATTAAAACTTCAGTTAATAAACATAGAACTTAAACATCACACCATAGTTATAAATACACACATAAGTCTTTTACACGTATTTCAAACTACTGTTGAGGGTATTCTCTCAGTAGGATCCCTCACAGGAATACTTAAACCAAAATATTAAACTTAGGTGAAAATATAAAAACGTCTCATGAGATGCACTGGTCATAGACTAACTAGACCTTAATCACCATGGGTCACAACTCGACCTCCGGCTTCCAGGTTCATATGGAGTTCCATCCAACCCCTCTTCGTTCAGCTCAGCCACAGGGTCTTCAAATACGATCCCATAAAAGATAAAATAAAACATACAGAAAGATACAGGAGATAAGAAATAATTCTATCATCAAAAAATGGAAAAGTGTCGTAGTATATCATACAATAAATGTCACACACAATTAACACCCATAATTAGCAATCATCCTTAAATTATAATACTGTCCTCTTCCCTCAACTCATGCCATCTAAATCCTTATGCTAACATAATTGTCTCTATTCCTTCCACACTCGTCAGTAGTCCATGGTAGTCCGATGCAAAGAACTCAGTATAGTACACTTCTATCTTTTGATAGGATAAGACTCGGCATAGTGCACTTCTATCTTTCGACAAGATAGGATTCGGTATAGTGCTCTTCTATCTTTTGATAAGATAGGATTCGGTATAGTGCCCTTCTATCTTTTGATAGGTTAGGACTCGATATAGTGCACTTCTATCTTTTAATAGGATAAATCAGATCAACGCATCATTAGATAACTAATTAAGCTAGGCACCTCTAAGTCAATTCATTCTCTCACCCAAACAATCATCTCCCGAACAACATATATCCTTGCTTAAAATCAACTAAGCATAGTATTAAAAACCAGCAAGATCATGCATAACACAATATCAAGAAATATTCAAACACTAAAAATAATACTTCACATGCAATGAAATACCTCAACCAGCGTATTACAGTAAATTCAACAACATAAAACTCAGACATCATCAACTACTTTAAAATCAACCTAATGTCGACAAACCTACAATCCCCAAATCACCATTGATTTTACAGAAAAGGTTTCCAATGTGATTTTGGTCTTGTCGATTACTCAACGACTAGTAGGATTTAGGTCGCCCTACACAAATATTATATAATATACTACTTATCGATTCTGACGACAGAGTGATCCTTTACCCCACTTGAGCCAGCACCGAAATCCCGAACTCGACGTTCCTCGCTATCACACCATAGCTTAATAGTTTCACCTTGAACCAAACAACATAACTATAATTAATCAAACAACAACCATCTATGACACTTTAGGGCTAGGTTCGGCCAAGACTAAGAAAATAGGTTTAAGGTTATCTTCTTAATGCCATCTTTTGAATCCTAGTTACTAGAGTCTTAACTAGATTACTTATTACAAGACTAAAATTTGAAACAAAATCCTATAACCTTTAGGGTTAGGGTTTCGACTATGTATAGTAACAATAGGCTAGGAAATTCTTTTTTATTTGAGTTCTTGGATTTAGATTACTTAGATACTTAAGAGTATTAATCAATCATTAGAATTCATTAATTTAGCAAAATCAATAAACTCCTAAATTCTAGATTTTCGGTCAACACAACAAAATTAGGATAGAAATCTTTGTTGAAGTTAAGCTCTTAGATCACAACCATATAGGTATTAGAGAGCTTAACCCAAGCATTAGATTTCCTAGAAGATGCAAAAATACCAAATCCATTTTCTATCATAGGTTCGGCTAGATCAAGATCATATAGGTAGAAAATGTTTTTGCTCACACACTCTTAGATAATAAAAGTAGATGACATAACAAGATCATAGAAATTTGATTCACATTTTTATAATTTTTCTACAATTTTCTAGAATTATTCAAAGTTCTAGATCTAAGAAATGAAAAACTATGAAATAGGAAGATTAAGATCTTGAGGTGAGATGAGATGAGATGATCATGGATGATCCTATTACCTCAAGTGTATGAAGAATATGAAGAAAATATGATGATCTTGACAAGTTCTTAATGGAAGCACTTGGAGCTCTTGAAGAAGATAATGGAGTTTTGGTGATTTGTGAAGAAATGAAGAAAAATGAAGAAGATCAGTGAAAGGGGAGGGAGGTCACGGTTTGTGGGGTATATATAGGAATAATCTTATGCCTTGTTTGGTTTGTTAAGCTTAGATTAATAGCTTTTAGGAATATTTAATTAATATAAGCTTAACCATAGTTAATAATTAACTTAACTAAGGTCAACTTTACTAACTAAGGTTAATTAATATGTGGCGCACATTTAGTAGAGGGTGTGGATGATTTTAGACCACACAAACTAACCATGGTAAAATCTAACTTAACTTTGGTTAGGTTAAGCTAAAGGGCATTTTGGTCATTTCACCTAAATTTACATTTAATGCTTCATAGATGCTTGGTGAGTCATGGTGGTGAGTCACCCCATGACTCAGCTCCTCCGGTGGTTGGTTTTGTCTCTACACCACCCTTCTCGACTCTGTCGGTTCCCCGATTAGGGTTTTACGCCCGTATACAAGAGTAATATTTCATTTTCGACTGAAAATTTTCAAACTAACCAAACTCGTTGGAAATATGATTTAAATATAAACCATTTCGTTCACGAGTCAAAATTAGGTTTTCTGATCATTAAAATCTTACTGTCAGTGAAAACACCGACTGTTTCCTTTCCGAACTTTTACCAAAATTCGTCCGAATAAACATAAAATTTTATTTCTTATTAGAAATTTGGAAAGTAGACTTCCTCACCGATAAAATATAAAAAATATACAAATTTCAGTTTTCGGCAGGGATGGCAACGGGTAGGGTAGGGTTCGGGTAGGGTACTATAGTACCCATTCCTATACCCGCGTTTGAAAAATTACCCATACCTAGACCCATACCCATATGGGTAGAAACTTTAATACCCTTACCCGTACCCTCCGGGTACCTAATTACCCATACCCGCACCCGTTACCCGCACTTTAACTAAATAAATAACGTAAAGAACATTATAACTCAATTATTTGTCAAAAAACAATATACCTCAATTAAAAACCATCCAAACATCTTTCAAATCTACTCTTGAAATATTACAAACCAAAGTGTTAAACTAAATAAAAATATCCAAAACATCCAAAACGAGTAAATATTACGATAAACATCCAAAATAATAAATTCATGAACTTGTAAGTCCGGAAAGGAAAAAACACTAATGAGCCCTAGGTTTAGAACTTTTACATTAATTTTATTCTTAAAAATTGATACATAATTTTTTTTTAGATAAGCAAAATTGAATAAAAATGGTATTAGGAGTACCAAAACCCATATACATAGTAATACTAAGGATGATATTTTGATTATAAAAAAAAATACTAAGGATGATAACAAAACCAACTGAGGTTGGCGTGAATGGTTAAAGGCCTCTCGTCCCTTAACCAAGGTCTCGAGTTCGAGCCTTGGGTATGGAAAAAACCTTAGCTGGGAGGGATGCCACCCTCAGAGGTGCCGAACAAACTCCTGCGGATATTAGTCCCCGTCTCAGGTTGGCAGTGGATACTTCTTGAAGTAGATAAAAAAAAAAAAACACACCCTGAGTGTTAAGTTGTATAAAAAAAAATTAAAGTAAACTAAACTAAACCAAACACCCATATTTCTTTTTACACAACCCAGATCCAATAAAAAAGAACTTCCTTTTGAATAGCCCCATCTTCGAGCCAGACCTTCATAGCTGTAGATAATCCATTAACAGAACTTTGTATACAAGCATTCCTTCCTTTAACCAAACTGCTGCAAGGAACCACAGAAGCACAACAAGCATATAGCAAGGTGTGACAAAAGAATTTCTAACAACCAACAGATTAAGAACGAAATATAATGATATATAATTACAATCATATGTACTAATATATATGCGGGGGCGGGGTGGGTACTAGAGTACCCGTACCAGCACCCATACCCTCTCTTGTTTGCGGGTAATTACCCATACCCAAACCCATACCCATAAAGCGTGTAATTACCCTACCCATTGTGGGTATTTTTTTATGGGTACCCATAAGGTAAGGTCCAAATTGCCATCCCTAGTTTTCGGGTCAAATTAGGGTTTTCTGTCAGTATAAAATTATACTGTCATTTAAAAACGTAGACCGGGCTCCATCTGAATTTTCAACCCAAAATTTCACCGTAGCCTACTACCATAAGAGAGACTATAAATATGATTTTATTTTATTTAAAAATCACATTCTAACACTCAGATTAAAATATAATTAATTATATTTTAACCGGTTAAACAACATAATTAAAAATCAGGCTATTACATTACTACCCCTCTTAGAAAAAAAATTTCGTCCTCGGAATTTCTTAACTCAAAACTAGGCATCATCTTGTAATCGTATCTTAATCTAAAGATCCCACATTATATTTCTCATCGCTGTCTTTCTCCTAGGTGACAGCGGTAACTTCATAACATAATTCATTCTTATATCATTCTATTTATCCTCGAAACAATCCATCACTACATTATATTCATTGTCCTTAACATTTCACCTTGATCTATCATCCTTGAAGGACATAATTAAAACTTAATCCTTTTCTCTTTTTAATACTGATCCCCTAGAAAACCTTATTCCAACATCTAACTCCCGGAATTAACACCACAATAAATTTCAACATCTAACTTCCACTATTAACACCACAATCAATACTACCTTAACTTCCTACTCAAAGTATCAAATCACAATTCTTATATCCTTGGAGCGTATTCCACTATTCCGATTATAACAATATTACACATACCTTCTATGAGATCTGTAGGAAGAGAGGAATCAATTCCCTTCATGGTGAACACTCTCCTAGTGGTTGGGGGTCTAGCCATCTACTGACCTATTCCTGGATCTCTTCTCCCAACTTAACCTCCATAACTTCCAACTCCTCTACCAGTAGCTACAGTCTACTGCCTATTTCTCTGTCTACACTCACGAGCAAAATGACCCGGTTTACCGCAATGGAGACAACCAGGTCTCTCCTTGCAATCCCGCAGATAATACGGTCCTCCACATAAGTAACAACCTAAACCTCTCTGCTGCTGCTGGCCTGTTCAACCCACCAGGGCTGTAGGAACTGGTGCTGGTGCAACTGTCTGCATTGATCTGTTATATGGTTCCTGGTCGCGCTGTCGCGCACGCGCCAAAAAGCGAGCGGGTTTATAAAACTATAGTTTAGGAAGTGACAACTCGGATGTCGTCTCACAAGGACTCTTGACTTGTTATTTACCACAAAATTCAGTTTTTTTTTGGGGGGGGGGGGGGGGGGTTTGGTTTGAAATTCAAATGGAAAACAATGCAAAAACAGAGCAATAAAACAGAGCAGTTTAAAAGATTATCAAATAGCTAAAAACGATTAATATACTATTCTCGATTTCCCAACTATCATCGGTTCATGTAAATTCCAAGCCCTAAGCAGATTCTAATCCCCTCCCGGTTGTAGCAACAATTAACAAGCGAAATCACTACTACAGATATATGTTCCTATTCCCGAATTAAGTAAACGGGGTTAAGCCCTTCGTGAACTAAGCGAACACGAATTGAACACACGCGAATTAAGCAAACGCGATTAAATATAGGAACATAACATCACCAAAATAAATCAACACAACACTATACACTCCTGAATTAAGCAAACAGAAATATATAGCATAGCATTGAAAAGGGAAAAGCATACAAAACAGGAATTACAAGAACCTCAAGTGTAGTGGAAATCGATTACAGTAGACTAATCTAAGAAAATTAGTTCTCCATGGAAAAACGAAACACACAGAAAATATGTAAAAACAAGGGAGAATCCAAAGGTTCTTCTCTAATCTGCCCAGAACAACCATTTATAGTATTCAAGAACTGCACCTACTCGCGAGGCGAACCTTCACTCGCGAGGCGAATCTTCTAAAAAGTCTGCAACGTTCCTGAATTAAGCAAACATAAATATATAGCATAGCATTGAAAAGGGAAAAGCATACAAAACAGGAATTACAAGAACCTCAAGTGTAGTGGAAATCGATTACAGTAGACTAATCTAAGAAAATTAGTTCTCCATGGAAAAACGAAACACACAGAAAATATGTAAAATCAAGGGAGAATCCAAAGGTTCTTCTCTAATCTGTCCAGAACAACCATTTATAGTATTCAAGAACTGTGCCTACTCGCGAGGTGAACCCTCACTCGCGAGGCGAATCTTCTGAAGAGTCTGCAACGTTTTGTCTTCTCGCGGGGCGAAGTACGGATCGCGTGGAGAGGAATGGAAGAGTCATGGCTTCTGGTCTTCAGTCTCGCGAGGCGAGACTTGGATTCGCGAGGCGACACAGAAATCTTGCATTATTCTGGAACAGTCAGCCTTCAGTGTCGCGAGGCGAGGTGTTGTTCGCGGGGCGAACCAGAGAGGATGACATTTTGCTGTTCAGCTGGCTTTTAGGTTCGCGTGGCGAGAAGACTCTCGTGAGGCGAACACCTCCAGGATTGCAATTTCCCCTGCTTCTTTATTCCCTTAACTTCTAATTTAACCTGAAAACAATAAAATAGCCATAAGTGCTTTATTTGACTCAAAACTGGCTAAATTAACCTAAAACTACTTTAGAGACTCAAAACCTTGCTTGAGGACAATCTAATCTAATTTGGGTGAAAATGAGATATAATTAGCACAAAACCCTGGTCATACTAGCCATAAAACTAGATGAGCCAGAGGCTTATCAAAATACCCCAAACTTAAACTTTGCTTGTCCCCAAGCAAACTACAACTCAAAAATCAAAAAGACTCAAGACATGGCAAGCTTAAGGATTCAATCAACTTTGCACAAATTCAAGCAATTTCATCAAAACAGTTTTCTTCAATGTCCCCCCCTTTCAAACAAAGTAATCCCCACAATCCTTTATTCTGAACATTTGAGACTTTCATCATTCAAACAATCATTAATCTAAGCCAGGGATCCAAGTTACACTCAAGAGGGAGATCACCAAATTCAAACAACTGCCTTCCTCACAAGGGAGTTTAGTGTTTCACTCAATCGCTCAGTTTTTGTCAGGCAATCAACAATTCACTCAATTCACCTTTCAGAAGCACTTCCCATAAATTTGATTTTCATCTCCAAATGATTCCCACAGAAAACATGCATGCAACATCAAAAGGTCTTTTAAGGTTGTAATGGGGCCTGGCTAAGGGTAGGATATACAAAGGTACTAGGCTTAAGTCCCTAGTAACTAAGAGAGCATGAAACACTTCAAAACATTGAAATTCCACTCAAGTTCCTTTTCTCATTTTTCTTTATGCTTTGGGTGACTACAGCCATTTCTTCTAATATTTTTTTTCTTTTTTTTTTAACATTTTTACACTTTTCCTTTTTTTTTTCTTTTTTTTTTCTTTTTTTTTCTTTGCCTTTGGCTCCAACCTTTTTATTATTATTATTTTTTTCTTTTTCTCAATCCCAAACAACACATCATACCCTTGTAGCCACCCCAAACTTAGTTTCTTGCAACCAATCTCTTACTAAGATTCCATGCTCTCCTAATCCTAAGATCGGGTTAACATGGTTTTCCAGATTTTAGCTTATAACATAAGGTCAACAAGAAACAATAGGCTAATTAGGCTCAATGGGGCTAACTAGGAAACATGCATTAGGGATGGTTATTTTAGGCTAAGTAGTTATTTACAAAGAAAATGCCTAAATCATCTGAAGCAAACACATAAACATGCAAACCATAAAGAGATTCAAGCAAATTCAGGGAAGTGCAACTTGAAAGTGATTTCACACAGTTTAAAACATGTTGGAGACTCAAATCCTCTCCTGGACATCTTTGTAAATTGTTTGACAGAGATTCTATCCCTAGTGTGTGCTTCCCTTCACCCCACACTTATCATAAATCATGCCATCACAACAAAATCTCAAAGTTTAGTTTTCAAAATTTTTTCATGGGGATCACTTTTCAAAAACAAAACTTTTTTTCAACCTAGGGGGAATCATCACATAAATCATGCAAAATCATGCAATCAATCTGTGAAAAATCAATCAAAACCAAACAAGCTCACCAACCAAAGACTCACACAATTTATTCAAGAGCTAAACACAAAACAAACTACAATTAGTTCCCTCCCCCACACTTAAAACATACATTGTCCCCAATGAAACAACATAACTATAAAATCAGAGTGAGGGAAAGGAAAGGGTGCTCCCTGATCAAGTGGCAGTGTAGGTGGGAGCTTCCAAGGAGAGCTTCTCAACAGTAGCATCGTCAGGAACACCAGAAGCCACACCATGGAATGGCTTCAGCCTCTGCCCGTTAACCTTGAAGGACTTTTTGGTACCTGCACTTTTAATCTCTACTGCACCATAAGGAAAAACGTTAGTAACAACAAAGGGGTCATCCCATTTGGACCTAAGTTTCCCAGCCATCAATTTCAGGTGGGAATTAAATAGTAAGACTTGCTGGCCCACAGAAAATTCTTTCCTAGCAATCATCCTATCATGAAAATGTTTTGTTTTCTCTTTATAAATCCGGGAGCTTTCATAGGCTTCTAGCCTAAGCTCCTCAAGCCGCTTTAAATCGGAGGTTCCTTTCAATACCAGCTTTTTTCATTTCCAAATTACAGCACTTGACTGCCCAATATGCACGGTGCTCAACTTCCACCGAGAGATGACATGCCTTACCAAATACAAGCCTAAAGGGGGACATCCCTATTGGCGTCTTGAAAGCGGTCCTCTGAGCCCACAGCGCGTCTTCTAGACGGCGGCTCCAGTCCTTCCTATTCGGCTGCACCATTTTCTCTAAGATCTGCTTGATCTCCCTGTTTGATATCTCAGCCTGACCATTGGTCTGGGGATGATAAGCAGTGGAAACTCTATGAACAACTCCATATTTTCGGAGTAAGGCTTCCATGGTGCGGTTGCAGAAGTGAGTGCCCTGGTCACTAATAATAGCCCGAGGTATGCCAAACCTGCAAAAAATATTGGACCTAACAAATTTTGAAACAACTTTAGCATCGTTAGTCCTAGTGGGGATTGCTTCCACCCACTTTGAAACATAGTCAACAGCCAAAAGAATATATACAAAACCAAAAGATGCAGGGAAAGGACCCATAAAGTCGATTCCCCACACATCGAAAACCTCACAGAAGAGCATGGGCTGCTGAGGCATCTCACTCCTACGAGCGATGGTAGGGCCTATTGTTTGACACTCCTTACAATTCCGATAGACCGCATAGGCATCTCTAAAAATTGTGGGCCAGTAGAACCCATAATCTAGGACTTTTCTTGCCGTCCTCTGTGGTCCAAAGTGTCCCCCTACTTGAGAGGCATGAGAAAAGTGCAGGATGGACTCTGTCTCATAATCGGGGACACACCTCCAAATCACCTGATCACTGCAAAACTTCCAAAGGTACAGATCATCCCACACAGAGTACTTTGAATCACTCTTGAGCTTGTGGATCTTGGATCTACTTGTACCTGCAGGAACAACACCAGCAACAAGAAAGTTAACAATGTCAGCAAACCAGGGCGTTACCCCATGTAGATGTAGAAGCTGTTCATCTGGAAAATCATCCTGGATTGGAGAAGGATCCTCATCTCTTACTATTCGGCTCAAGTGATCGGCTACCAAATTTTCAGCTCCACTCTTGTCTTTTATCTCCATATTGAACTCTTGGAGAAAAAGCATCCACCGAATCAGTCTTGGCTTCGCTTCTGGTTTCTTTAACAGGTACTTCAGAGCTGCATGGTCAATGAAAACAATAACCTTGGAACCTAGCAAATATGACCTAAATTTATCAAGTGCAAAAACAACAACTAGCAGTTCCTTTTCAGTGGTGGTGTAATTTGATTGTGCAGCATCTAATGTCCTAGAAGCATAATGAATGACATGGGCAGCCTTGCCCACCCTTTGTGCCAGAACCACTCCCACAACATAATTAGAAGCATCACACATGAGTTCAAAAGGGAGGGTCCAGTCAGGGGGATGGATGACGGGGGTAGAGGTCAATGCTCTTTTCAGGTGGTCAAATGCCTTCTTGCAGTTGTCATCAAAATGGAACATGGCATCATTCTTCAGCAAGTTTGACAAGGGAAGAGCTATCTTGCTGAAGTCCTTAATAAAGCGCCTGTAGAAACCTGCATGGCCATGAAAAGAACGGATCTCGCGAACGGAAGATGGGTAAGGCAATGTTGAAATCACATCAATTTTTGCAGGATCTACTGAAATACCCTCTTTAGAAATAACATGACCCAACACAATCCCCTGTTCTACCATAAAGTGACATTTTTCATAGTTCAAAACCAGATCAGTCTCAATGCATCTTTCTAGAACCAAACTCAGACTATGCAAACATGCATCAAATGAGGAGCCATATACAGTGAAGTCATCCATGAACACTTCCATGCAATTTTCAATAAATTCAGTAAAAATTCTAAGCATGCATCTTTGGAAAGTGCCAGGAGCATTACAAAGGCCAAATGGCATCCTCCTGTAGGCAAACGTGCCGAAGGGGCACGTGAAAGTGGTCTTTTCCTGATCCTCTGGGGCAATATGGATCTACAAGTACCCTGAAAAGTCATCAAGAAAACAGTAATGAGATTTACCAGCTAGCCGTTCCAGCATCTGATCTATGAACGACAAAGGAAAGTGATCCTTTCTGGTGGCCTGGTTCAACTTCCTATAATCTATACAGACTCGCCAGCTATTCTGGACTCTAGTGGGTACAAGCTCATTATTATCATTTCTTACCACAGTGAGGCCGGACTTCTTGGGTACAACTTGCACTGGACTTACCCAAGTACTATAAGAGATGGGGTATATGATACCCGCCTGTAGAAGTTTAGTCACCTCTTTCTTCACCACATCCAGAATCAATGGATTCAGCCGCCTTTGGGCCTGCCTAACTGGTTTAGACCTATCCTCCAACAGAATTCTATGCATACATCTGGAGGGGCTAATTCCTGGAATGTCAGTCAAGGTCCACCCAATCGCCTTCTTGTGCTTCTTCAGAACCTCCAATAGTTTCGCTTCCTGGTCAGAGTCAAGGATGGAGGAAATAATGACTGGAAGTTGTTCATTCGTCTCCAAGTAAGCATACTTCAGGTTCCCAGGAAGTGGCTTGAGCTCTAAGGAGGGTGGCTGCTCAATGGATGGTACAATTGGAGTAGCCAAGATGTCAAGAACTTCGACTGAACAGACAGCTTCACTCACACTATCACCCTGCAAAGTTGAATCAAGAAACTCAGCACAAACAGCACACGGGTTAGTGTCAGTACAGTCAGTACATGAATATATATCATCAAAGCCAGAAATAATTGGAAAATCATAAACAAGGTCCTCATGGGTGTCATCAATAATCTCAGAAAGCAACTCTAATTGGAAAACAGAGTGCTCCTTCAGGGGATGTTTCATAGCATCAAAGATGTTAAACTTTGCCACAATATCACCAAACTCCATGGACATAGTCCCATCATTAACATCAATCTTAGTCTTAGCTGTCTTCATGAACGGTCTGCCCAGGATTATTGGTGATCTACTGGAATTTGTTTCCCCTGCCATGTCTAGGATGTAGAAGTCAGCAGGGTAGATCAACTCATCAACTTGTACCAGTACATCTTCTACCATTCCCATGGGGCGGGCACTGGTCCTGTTGGCCAACTGGATAGTGAGACTTGTATACTGCAAGGGACCAAGATCAAGGTTATTGAAAATAGAGGTGGGCATGACATTTATGGAGGCTCCCAAGTCCAACATGCAATTTTCGAATCTGCGGTCCCCAATAGTGCATGGAATAGTAAAAGTGCTTGGATCCTTGCACTTCTGTGGTAGTGCCTGAGTAGGGGCTGAGACAGTAACTTTTTTTGGTGCAGGCTTAGACTGGATAGGAGATGAAACATTTCTTCCCAAATTAACTCTCTCATTACTCTTCAACCTTCTCTTGTTGGTGCATAAATCCTTCAGAAATTTAGCATACTTAGGCACCTGCTTGATCACATCCAGAAGGGGAATGTTCACCGCCACCCTTCTGAATACATCTAGAATTTCCTTCTCCTTGTCTTCACCACCAATCTTCTTATTTTTCTGTACTCTGTGTGGGAAGGGGATCGGTGGTATGTACACTTTCTCAGCTTCAACAATAACAGAAGGCTCAGGAGTTACCTCAACAGTTTCTTCATCTTTTCCAGAGGCTGCCTCAACAACTTTTCCAGATCTCAGAGAAATGGCACTCACATTAGGATTGGAGACATTGGGATTTATCGTTGTTTGTGCCGGCAGTTGACTTGATCCTTGAGCTTGCTGTATGTTGTTTATGGAAATGGCAAGCTGTCCAATCTGTGTCTGCAAGGCTTGAATGGTAGCATCCGTCCGCTGCTGAAACTGTCCAATCTGTGTGGTCAAAGTCTGAATACTAGTATTTGCTTGCTGCTGAAACTGGAGATTATTTGCAGCCAATTGCTTGATCATGTCCTATAGGGAAGGTTCGGAAGGTGCAGAAGTGGTCACTTGAGGAGGATTCTGAGGTGCTGCCATCGGTTGTTGTTGGGATGAGTTCCCATACCGAAGGTTAGGATGATTTCTCCAGTTGGGATGGTACCTATTTGTGGAGAGCTCAGGAGTGTTGTACCGGTTCTGACTGTTGCCTTGATTGTAAGGATGGACTGCATAAGCTTGAGGCAATTCAATAACTGACCCTTCTCTCAGAATGGGGCATGCATCAAACGGGTGCTCAGGAGAGTTGCACATGCCACACAACATTGCCGACTGAACCTTATCCATTGCCAATTTCTCCACCAAAGAAGTGAGCCTATCAATTCTATCATCACGGTCCTGGTTGGAAGAAGAACTATGGACCTCATGCACACCTCTTGTCTGAATAGAATTTCTCCTGGTTGTAAACTGTTGGGAGTTCAGTGACATATTTTCAATTAATTTCTTGGCAGCAGCTGGAGTCTTATCAACAAGTGCTCCCCCACTAGCAGCATCCAAAATATTTCTATCCATCGGTAGTAACCCTTCATAAAAATACTGGATAAGAAGTTGCTCGTAAAATCGATCTTGAGGGCAACTGGATATCAACTGCTTGAATCTCTCCCAATATTCAGCCAATGACTCATTTCCTTGTCTGATGCCACATATTTCCTTCCTGATTGATGCAGCTCTAGAGGCAGGAAAATATTTCTCTAAGAAGAGCTTATTCAAATCGTTCCAGGTGGTAATAGAGTTTGGCTCGAGATATAACAACCAATCCTTTGCAGTGCCCTGGAGTGAAAACGGGAAAGCTCTCAGCTTGATGTGATCCTCAGTTACTCCTTCTGGTCTCAAGGTTGTGGAGCAGACAACCTGGAATTCCTTCAAATGCTTGTGTCGATCCTCACCTGCAAGACCACTAAACCTTGACAACAAATGGATTAGACCAGATTTTAATTCAAAGGGAGTAACAGCACCAGAATATTCAATACACAATCCATTATAATTAACATCAGGGGCAGCAAGCTGTCTTAATGTCCTTTGGTCACCCATGTTATCAAAAATAGTTTTAGAATTAGAATCACCACTAACACTAGCCCGAATTGCTTTACGGCGTGTGTGTAGTGTTCTTTCAATTTCAGGATCAAAATCACACAAGTCAGGGCAAGTAGACCTAGTAGCCAGACCAATTCAAAACAAAAACAGAAAATAAAATAAAGAAAAAAAAATGCGAAAAATAACAAACAAGAGTCCCCAGCAACGGCGTCAATTTTTGGTCGCGCTGTCGCGCACGCGCCAAAAAGCGAGCGGGTTTATAAAACTGTAGTTTAGGAAGCGACAACTCGGATGTCGTCTCACAAGGACTCTTGACTTGTTATTTACCACAAAATTCAGTTTTTTTTTGTGTGTGTGTGTGTGTGTTTGGGGGGGGGGGGGGGGGTTGGTTTGAAATTCAAATGGAAAACAATGCAAAAACAGAGCAATAAAACAGAGCAGTTTAAAAGATTATCAAATAGCTAAAAACGATTAGTCTACTGTTCTCGATTTCCCAACTATCTTCGGTTCATGTAAATTCCAAACCCTAAGCAGGTTCTAATCCCCTCCCGGTTGTAGCAACAATTAACAAGCGAAATCACTACTACAGATATATGTTCCTATTCCCGAATTAAGCAAACGGGGTTAAGCCCTTCGTGAACTAAGCGAACACGAATTGAACACACGCGAATTAAGCAAACACGATTAAATATAGGAACATAACATCACCGAAATAAATCAGCACAACACTATACACTCCTGAATTAAGCAAACAGAAATATATAGCATAGCATTGAAAAGGGAAAAGCATACAAAACAGGAATTACAAGAACCTCAAGTGTAGTGGAAATCGATTACAGTAGACTAATCTAAGAAACTTAGTTCTCCATGGAAAAACGAAACACACAGAAAATATGTAAAAACAAGGGAGAATCCAAAGGTTCTTCTATAATCTGCCCAGAACAGCCATTTATAGTATTCAAGAACTGCGCCTACTCGCGAGGCGAATCTTCTGAAGAGTCTGCAACGTTTTGTCTTCTCGCGGGGTGAAGTACGGCTCGCGTGGCGAGGAATGGAAGAGTCATGGCTTCTGGTCTTCAATCTCACGAGGCGAGACTTGGATTCGCGAGGCGACACAGAAATCTTGCATTTTCTGGAACAGTCAGCCTTCAGTGTCACAAGGTGAGGTGTTGTTCGCGGGGCGAACCAGAGAGGATGACATTTTGCTGTTCAGCTGGCTTTTAGGTTCACGTGGCGAGAAGACTCTCGCGAGGCGATCACCTCCAAGATTGCAATTTCCCCTGCTTCTTTATTCCCTTAACTTCTAATTTAACCTGAAAACAATAAAATAGTCATAAGTGCTTTATTTGACTCAAAACTGGCTAAATTAACCTAAAACTACTTTAGAGACTCAAAACCTTGCTTGAGGACAATCTAATCTAATTTGGGTGAAAATGAGATATAATTAGCACAAAACCCTGATCATACTAGCCATAAAATTAGATGAGCCAGAGGCTTATCAGTTCCCGTCTCCACTGAGAACCACTATCTACTCTCCTCTGCACATCTGATCGAATAGGACCTCCAATCCTTTGTTGCTTCTGCTCAGCAGCCAGTCTCTGATCTATACTTTCGATCGCACTGCATCTTTCCACCAGCTCTGGAAAACTCTGGATATCGAGAGATACTATAGCCCTCTGGAGTTCATGCCGGAGTCCTTACTCAAACCTTCTACATTGCCAATCTTCATCCGAGAATTTCTGATAAAATTCGGAATACTTAATCAGAGCCTCGAATCGTGATGCATAATCACCAACAGTCATGTTGCCTTGTTTGAGACTTATGAACTCCCTTTCTTTCTCGCGTCGAACTAGACGCGGAAAATACTTCTCAAAGAAGCAGTCACTAAATAGCTGCCAGTTAATAAATCTGCCTTGGGCCTCCAGCAATCTTCGCTTGCTTCTCCACCAAGACGCTGCTCCTCCAGTTAGCATGAAGGCAACATACGTCACTTTCCTATCCTCTTTGCAGCATATGGTATCGAATATCTTCTCGATCTCTTGTACCCACCATTATGCCTTCTTTGGATCATAATCTCCTCGGAATTGGGATGGCTTCCCTTTCAGGAAAGTAGTCATTCCGACATCTTCAGCTGCTGCAGCTCTCCTTTGATTATGTTGTTCCTGCTGCTCTTTGTTCATCTGCAGCATCTCAACATTTTGCTGTGTTTGTAATAACAGAGCAATAGCTATGTTT
Organism: Sophora flavescens; assembly: GCA_030762895.1. Classification (NCBI taxonomy): domain Eukaryota; kingdom Viridiplantae; phylum Streptophyta; class Magnoliopsida; order Fabales; family Fabaceae; genus Sophora; species Sophora flavescens. Next base: position 113,907,110 of record CM061066.1, read on the forward strand.
TTCATGGTATCTTCAGTCTCAGATGACTCTCCTCCACTTTCGGTATGATTATTTCCCACATTGTCAGCTCCAACAATTCTTTCAGGAGTTTTGTCACCACTATCGATCGGACGTCCTCTTCCAAGAGCCATGATTCTGTAAAAGAAATCATTCGCTCTTGTCAGTATGACATATAATACCACATAGACAAGTATATAAATACCATATGGCATACTAATGTTAATTATCGTATCGGAGTCGGACACACTACCCATCTTCTAAGCATAGTTAAAATCCGATGTGGACTCAACTAGACACGGCCAGTAACAACATCCTAGACCTCACAGTCCGATTAGAATCGAACTGCTCTGATACCAAAATGAGACACCCCGTTGTGCCACGTTGTGTTATTAGATTAAAACCTCATTATTTAATTTCTTAAACTCCCACTTAACATGAAAATACGTAAAAAATTAAAACTTAAGTTAATAAACATATAACTTAAACATCACACCATAGTTATAAATACACACCTAAGTCATTTACACATATTTCAAACTACTGTTGAGGGTATTCTCTCAGTAGGATCCCTCACAGGAATACTTAAACCAAAATATTAAACTTAGCGGAAAATATAAAAATGTCTCACGAGACGCACTGGCCAAAGACTAACTAGACCCTAATCACCATGGGTCACGACTCGACCTCCGGCTTCCGGATCATAGGGAGTTCCATCCAACCCCTCTTCGTTCAGCTCAGTCACGAGGTCTTCAAGTACCATCCCATAAAAGATAAAATAAAACATACAAAATGATACAGGGGATAAGAAACAGTTATATCATAAAAAAGCGGAAGAGAGTCATAGTATATCATACAATAAATGTCACATGCAATTAAATCCTTATGCTAACATAACTGTCTCTATTCCTTCCACACTCATCAGGAGTCCATGGTAGTCCAATGCAAAGAACTTAGTATAGTACACTTCTATCTTTTGATAGGATAAGACTCGGCATAGTGCACTTCTATCTTTCGACAAGATAGGATCCACTATCTTTTGATAAGATATGATTCAGTTTAGTGCTCTTCTATCTTTTGATAGGTTAGGACTCGATATAGTGCACTTCTATCTTTTGATAGGATAAATCAGATCAACGCGTCATAGACTGAAAAAGTATATGCATCAAAGCATCTATATGAATCTCACTATCTCGCATCAATATCAACCTAGTACCTCAAGCTCCCATCATAGACTCAACTCACATTCTTTGTCACATCCCATCCATTAGATAACTAACTGAGCTAGACACCTCTAAGTCAATTCATTCTCTCACCCAAACAATCATCTCTCGAACAACATATATCATCCCTTAAAATCAACTAAGCATAGTATTAAAAACCAGGCAGATCATGCATAACACAATATCAAGAAATATTCAAACACAAAAAATAATATGTCACATGCAATAGGATACCTCAACCAGTGTATCATAGTAAATTCAACAACATAAACTCAGACATCATCAACTACTTTAAAATCAACCTAATGTCAATAAACCTACAATCCCCGAATCACCATTGGTTTTACAGAAAAGGTTTCCAATGTGATTTTGGTCTTGTCGATTACTCAGCGACTAGTAGGGTTTAGGTTGCCCTACACAAATATTATCTAATATACTACTCATAGATTTCGACGACAGAGTGATCCTTCCCCCACCTGAGCTAGCAGCGAAATCTCGAACTCGACGTTCCTCGCTATCACACCACATCTTAATAGTTTCACCTTGAACCAAACAACATAACTATAATTAATCAAACAACAACCATCTATGACACTTTAGGGCTAGGTTCGGCCAAGACTAAGAAAATAGGTTTAAGGTTATCTTCATAATTCAATCTTTTGAATCCAAGTTACTAGAGTCTTAACTAGATTACTTATTACAAGACTAAAAATTGAAACAAAATCCTCTAACCTTTAGGGCTAGGGTTTCGGCCATGTATAATAACAATAGGCTAGGAAATTCTTTTTGATTTGAGTTCTTGGATTTAGATTACTTAGATACTTAAGAGTATTAAACAATCATTAGAATTCATTAATTTAACAAACAATAAACTCCTAAATTCTAGATTTTCCGCCAACACAATAAAATCAGGATAGAAATCTTTGCTGAAGTTAAGCTCTTAGATCATAATCATATAGGTATTAGAGAGCTTAGCCCAAGCATTAGATTTCCTAAAAGAAGCAAAAATACCAAACCCATTTTCTATCCTAGGTTCGGCCAGAACAAGATCATATAGGTAGAAAATGTTTTTGCTCACACACTCTTAGATAATGAAAGTAGATGACATAACAAGATCATATAAATTGGTTTCACATTTTTATGATTTTTCTACAATTTTCTAGAATTATTCAAAGTTTTAGATCTAAGAAATGAAAAACTATGAAATAGGAAGATTAAGATCTTGAGATGAGATGAGATGATCATGGATGATTCTATTACCTCAATTGTATGAAGAATATGAAGAAAAGATGATGATCTTGACAAGTTCTTCAATGGAATCACTTGGAGCTCTTGAAGAAGATAATTGAGTTTTGGTGATTTGTGAAGAAATGAAGAAAAATGAAGAAGATGAGTGAAAGGGGAGGGAGGCCACGGTTTGTGGGGTAATTAAAAATCAGGCTGTTACAGGTTTTGTGATTCATCATCATCGGCTTGTTGCCCTCCACAAGGATTATGAGGAATTTCTACAAAATCATCAATAAAACCTTTCCCATCCTTTTGGGGGTTAGTCTCAACAAAAGTAACATGAATAGACTCTTCAACAATCATAGTTTTTTTTATTAAACACTCTAAAAGATTTACTAAATGATGCATAGCCTAAGAAAATTCCTTCATCTGCCTTGGCATCAAACTTGCCAAGATTGTCTTTTCCATTATTCAAAATGAAACATTTACAACCATAAACATGTAAGTGAGCTATATTGGACTTTCATCCTTTATATAACTCATAGGGAGTCTTTTTAATTATTTGTTTAATGAGAACCCTATTAGTTACATAGCAAGCGGTGTTGACCGCATCGGCTCAAAAATATTTTGGTAAATTTGATTCACTTAACATGGTTCTAGATAATTCTTCTAGAGACCTATTTTCCCTATCAACAACTCCATTTTGTTGAGGGGTCCTAGGTGCTGAAAAATTATGAGTAATGCCATGTTTATCACAAAAATTTTCAAAATCATGATTTTCAAATTCACCTCCATGGTCACTTCTAATACATGCAATTTTTAGATCCTTTTCATTTTGAATTTCTTTAGCCAATTTTCTAAAGGCATGAAAAGCATTATTTTTATGTGCAAGAAAAAGAGTCCATGTAAACCTTGAAAAATCAACAACAATAACAAGTGCATAATAATTTCCACCTAAACTCATAGTTCTAGATGGTCCAAATAAGTCCATATGCAAAAGTTGTAGGGGTCTATTAGTAGAGACTATATTCTTGGATTTAAAGCTAGTTTTAACTTGCTTACCTTTTTGACAAGTATCACACAAGCCTTCTTTTGAAACTTGATTTCAGGGAGACCTATAACTAAGCCTTTAGAAATTTATTTGTTAAGATGCTCCATGTGAATGTGTGCTACCCTTCTATGCCATAACCAAGCCTCATCATTTTTACTCAACAAGCATTGAATATTATAATTGATGTCATCTAGGTCTAGCATATAAATGTTGTTAATTCTTTTTCCAAAAAATTTAATTTCATTGTCATGCAAACATTCAATCATGCAATATTTACTATCAAACACGATCCTATAACCTTTATCACAAAGTTGGCTTATGCTAAGTAAATTATGCTTTAAACCATCTACTAAAAGAACATTTTCAATGATAGTAGACTCATTTCCTATTTACCAATACCAAGAATTTTACCTCTATTGTTGTCACCATATGTTACATGACAACCTTGCTTTGGGGATAGATGAATGAACTATGATATTTTCCTGTCATATGCTTGGAGCAACCGCTATCAAGATACCATTCCTTTCCATGGGTCCTCAAGCAATCCTACAAAGCAAGTTTAGATCTTAGGTACTCAATCTTGATTGGGTCCTTGAATATTAGTCTTGGGTACCATATTTTTTGGAACCCACGTCATCTTGGTCTTCTCAAGACCAATTCTTTAAACATAGCATCTTGGAGAAATATGACCATGTTTACAACAATAATGACATGTTACTTTATTTATAGCATTTTTACTAGATGGAACAATAATGACATGTTCTTTCTTATCATAAGAATTATACCCTTAACCGGTTTTTAAAAAAGGATATTGTTGATTATCAAGAAAATTATTCAAATTCCTTCTACCATTTGTAAATTTAGCAAGAGTATTCTTTAAGTCCTTATTCTCCTTTTCAAGATACATGCATTGATCACATTTTGAGGAACTAGGTATATCATTTCTAGAACTAGCATGCATCAAGGTTATAGAATTAATTTCTAATTTCTAGTCATTTATCTCCTTAGCTAATTTTATTTTATCATTTTCATGCATAGAGATTATTGACTTTTGTTTGGTTACCTTTCTAGCAAGTTCTATAGATTCCTCATGCAATTCTTCAAAGGCTAGTTGCAATTCATCATAATTGAAAGATAATGCATATTTCATCATCATTTACCTCTTGGTCATCCTTTTGACTTGCCATCAAGCAAAGATTGGAGACTTCATCTTTCTTTCTCTCATCACTTGATGAACTTAGGTCGTTGTCCTCCCATGCTATATATGCCCTTCTCCCCTTCTTTTCCTTCTTAGGCCTCCTGTCACCTTTATGTTTCTTTTGGAGAGTAGGACATTCGAATTTGATGTGCCTGGGCTTTCCACATTCGTAGCATAGAGGTGTTGGTGATGGTGCATCTTTCTTGATAGGTTTCTTGGAATTGTTGAATCTTTTCCATTTACCTTTATTCTTGAGAATCTTCCCAAATCTCCTCACTAGTAGATTGATTTGCTCATCTTCCTTGTCATCTTCACTAGAGTCATTGCTTTCCTTGTCACTTTCATCTCTCTTGGAGGAAGAAGCCATAAGTGATATTCCTTTGCCTTTTTTATCCACTTCTTCATTCTCCTTGAGCACTTTTAACTTCAACTTGTTCTCATTGAGCTTTCCAAACAAAGTTGCTAGAGACATTGTTGTTAGATCCCTAGACTCCATGATGGCCGTTACCTTTGGTTGCCATTCTCTAATAAGACACCTAAGTACCTTCGTCACAAGATCTTCATTAGTGAAAATTTTCTCAAAAGAAAGTAATTTATTTACAATGACTTGAAAACGATTTTGAACCTCATTGATAGATTCACCATGATTCATTCTAAATAATTCATATTGATGCATCAAGGTGTTTATCTTTGATCTAACAACCTCACTAGTTCCTTCACGAGTCACTTGTAAAGTGTCCCAAATCTCTTTTGCACTTTTGCAATTAGAGATATGAAAGAATTCATCAATTGACAAAACGGTGGTGAGGATATTCTTAGCTTCAAAGTCAAGTTGAACTTTTTTCTTTTCATCTTTAGTACATAGACTTTTGGGTTTTTTTCTCTCTTCATATCCAACACCATGTTTGGGGACGAAGGGACCATTTTCAATAGTTTCCCATAAGTCTATGTATATTCCTTCAATAAAAATTTTCATCCTTGCCTTCCAATAAGGATATCCTTCACCATCAAAAACTGGAGGAGAGGTGGTAGAAATGTGTTTATGTTTCCTACTTGATAAGTGTCATTTTCGAAAATAATCTTGAAAGCTATTAAGCCTTATTCAAGACCCTAGCTCTAGATACCAATTGTTAATCAATATGGCACCTCGAGGAGGGGGGAGGAAAAGAAAAAGAGAGTGATTATAAATGAATGACATCAATTAAAAATTAGAGAATTAAATCCACCACAATTAACCAAATACAATAAATAACAATAATTGAACAATACTTTCAAGAACTAGAAGAGTGAGGGAAAGAGAAGATCACACAAACGATTTTACTGGTTCGATCACAACCTGAGTGATCTACATCCAGGTCTTAAAACCCCTTGAGAGATTCCACTATTTGAAAATTGTTTACAAGATTACAATTATCAAAAGAAACTAAAGGATACCCCTCCTTTACCTTGATTACTTTGAGGTGCCCCACTCAAAGTAATCCTTACCTCCTAAGGATGCCTCACCTTAGCTCCAAGGATTCCCCACCTTGAAATTGACTTGGATGCCCCACCAAATCAATGTTGTAATTATCCTATTGCTTACAAGAGAAGGTTTCCAAAAGGAAATATAAAAGAAAATTATAATTGCCTTTTACAAGATGAAGTATGAAAGCTCTAATGATTTTTGTGGAGGTATTTTGGTAGAGTTTTGTTAGCTCAAAAAGTATTTATTTTAGTGCCAAATTAACCCCTATTTATAGAGTAAAAGTTTAGAAGAGATTTTTAATTCGGTTTTTCATGAAGTAGTCGACTACTTTATAGTAGTAATCAACTACTTTAGTGTAACAGAACCAAGATTCAAGAATTTCGGATGAGTAGTCGACTACCTGACTGAAGTAGTAGACTACCTGACTGAAGTAGTTGATTACTTCATATAAGTAGCTGATTACTTTGATTAAAACACGTTTCTGTAATGCTGAAGAACAAAGTAGTGGACTGCTTAACCCAAGTAGTCGACTACTTGCCTTTTTCATATAAAAAATCAACTTTTTCTTTTCAAAGGCAAGTCCATAAATTTGTTTTTAATATCTTGAATCAAAGTGAAATAATCTTCTAAACATTTTAAATCTAAAACACTTATTACATCACTTACAACTTATACTTCAATCTTAAAGGTAATTTTACAAAAATATTCCTTAAGAAAATATTAAACCCTTCAACAATAGGAGTTTCTTCCTTGGTGTGCATTTGGAGATCATCATCAAAACCATATGTTGAACTTCAATGGTGTCCCCATTTTGTGTACAAAAGTCATTCCCCTTGTGCAATCATGAATACTTGAATATTGTGTCATTACAATATTGGTAGCTTTTGTTAATCTGTTTGGCTCTTATCTTTTCAATGTTAGGAAACTCAAAAGAATGATCTCCTTAATTCTCATTTTCAAGTAATAGAGGAAATCCTTTGTCAAAATGTGATTTCATGATAAGTTATGTTTCTTTTCTAAAGTGATGCCTTCCATGTTTGGTGCTACCATGATTGAGACATTATCGATATTAAAAAATCACTAAAATATCAATCTCTTCAAAAAGCATATGAGGATGTAAAATCAAATATGTTCTTAGATATAATAGTACATAGACTTTATGGTCGACCATCATGATGTACAATCAAGTTTATTCTATGATATATAGGTTGCTTGTCTTAATTTTAATCATAATAATTTGATTGAGTATTATTTCTTGCTTTCCCAAGCAGACCTTCAGCGTTTTACATTAGCTAATTTATGTTGTTTGTCTGTTACAAAAATAGTGAAAGATATGGGCAATCATACTTTTTTTGGTTACAAAACGATGATATTATTTAGATAAGTAGCATCCAAATATTACAATGCTTAAAAATGATGCCTTTTATTTATCAATATTGTTGAATATAATTAATATATGGACGGTGGATTTATGTGGACGGTGTGGACGGTGGAGTCCCATCCATTTTATTTGTTGAAATTAATATATGGACGGTGGATTTATGTGGGCGGTGTGGACGGTGGAGTCCCATCCATTGTATTCTTATGATTCATTGTATATTTCTCCTAGGACTTAGTATAAACTTTTATTGTTCTAGGAATCAAGTCTAGAGTCAAGTATATATATATCTTGTACTCCTATTAAATAATATACAAGTAAAAAGTATTCAGTTTTCATATTCAAGTTGGTATCTAGAGCCTTGTTGGTTCCTGTTTGGTATGTTCATTGGGTTTCAGCTGTTGTGAACACTGGCCCACGTTTTTTGAAGTTGTCTAGTGACCGGAGTGACACTGCCGTTCACCTCAGACGTCGCCGACCGGACGTCCGCCCAAGCTCCACCGCCAGATTCGCTGTCACGCACCCTCACACACCGTCGACAAAATTCTCATTTTCCGGCGCGTGTAATCCACACGCCACCTTCCCGACTTCCGTTTGCGCCGCCGATTCCGCCACCGTGATCGTCGTCTTCTCCCAGTTCTGTTCCGCCCCTGTTTGGTTTGTGGGTCTGCCGTTGTGCTACCCCTTCATTGAATCTTGTTGTTGTTTGTATTCTGTTGCTCTTCTTCCATGGCAGAAAAGAAGAGCTTGAGCCCCTGTTTGATTTCTGGTTCCCATACTATTACTACCAAGTCAAATGAAGATCATCTACTTTCGGTCAGTGAGTATAAGGAGTACCTTCAATTTAAATCCACTCAACAGGCTTTTCCTTCGGTCACCATTGCTCACACTGGTAACTCTAAAGTTTGTCTCTCTCAGTCTACATTTGTTGGAACTTGGATTTTAGACTCTGGTGCTTCTGATCACCTAGCTAGTAATCCTTCTCTTTTCTCTAAATTGTCATTCCCTAAAACATCTCACAGTATTACTCTTGCCGATGGGTCTAAATCACAAGCCGCTGGTATTGGTCAAGCTTCACCTCTTCCATCATTACCTTTAAATTCAGTCTTGTTTGTACCGGATTGTCCCTTTAATTTAATTTCAATTAGCCAAATTACTCGCACTCTAAATTGTTCCATAACCTTTAATTCTGATTCCTTTGTTATACAAGACCGGAGTACGGGACAAACGATTGGATCTGGATCTGAATCATAGGGCCTCTACTACCTTCGATATTCCTCATCCGCCGTATGTGCTGTTTCAGAGTCTGTCGATCTCTTACATCGTTGTCTGGGTCATCCAAGTCTAGAAAAATTAAAGCAGATGGTCCCTCATCTTTCACATTTGAAGACCTTGAACTGTGAGTCATGTCAACTTGGAAAACATGTTAGAGTATCTTTTCCTAGTAGTGTCAGTAGTCGAACTATGTCTCCTTTTGATATTATCCACTCTAATGTTTGGGGTCCTAGTCGTATTCCTTCTATTCGAGGATATAGGTATTATGTTACTTTCATTGATGATTTCTTAAGCTGCACTTGGTTATTTTTAATGAAAAATCGTTCTGAGTTATTTGATGTCTTTCAAACCTTTTGTTCACAAATAAAGAATTAGTTTGGAAAAACAATTCATATTTCGTGCAGTGATAATGCAAAAGAATATTTTTCCGCATCTTTTAAATCCTTTTTGAGTTCTCATGGCATCATACATCAGTCCAGTTGTCCTCACACACCACAGCAAAATGGTGTTGCTGAACGCAAACATCGTCATCTTGTTGATACAGCTCGAACTCTTTTAATAAATGCCAATGCACCCTTGAAGTTTTGGGGTGACGCTGTTCTTACGGCCTGTTATTTGGTAAACCGAATGCCATCCTCTGTTTTGGGTAATAAAATCCCTCACTCTATTTTTTTTCCTAACGATTCTCTTTATACTGTTCCCCCTCGTGTGTTTGGTTCTACCTGTTTTGTCCATGATCTTTCTCCTGGTCATGATAAGTTGTTTGCACGGGCTGTTAAATGTGTCTTTCTTGGGTATTCTCGAGTGCAAAAGGGATATCGATGTTATCGTCCCTCCTCTACACATCGCTTTTATGTATCTGTAGATGTTACATTTTTTGAAGATACCCGCTACTTTGTCACGTCAGCTACCTCTGACTCTACTACATCTCAGGTACTGCCCATTCCTCAACTTGCACAGCCACAGGATGACCGCCCGTTTCATTGATATGGTATTTTTTATGAGCATCGGGCTCTTAAAGTTCCTGAGATCACACCCAGTATTGATCCTCTTGATTCAGCTCCCGCTCCAATCGCTTTCGCTGACTTACCAATTGCCCTTCATAAAGGTAATCGTTCTACTCTTAATCCCCATCCCATTTACAGTTTCCTTAGTTACCATCGATTATCTCCTTCCCATTATGCCTTTGTATCTGCCTTGTCATCTGTTACCATTCCCAAGAATGTTCAGGAAGCACTATCTCATCCAGGATGGCGACAGGCAATGGTTGATGAGATGACGGCTTTGGAATCTAATCATACATGGACCCTTGTTTCCCCTCCTGCTGGGAAATCGGTAGTTGGTTGTCGATGGGTATTTACAGTTAAAGTTGGTCCTAATGGGCAGGTGGATCGCTTGAAAGCCCGACTGGTCTCAAAGGGGTACACTCAGATCTATGGTTTGGATTATGGTGATACTTTTCCTCCCGTTGCTAAGATGGCATCTGTTCGTTTATTCTTGTCGATGGCCGCCATGAGACATTGGCCATTATACCAGCTGGATATTAAAAATGCATTCTTACATAGTGATCTGGAGGAGGAAATCTATATGGAGCAATCACATGGGTTTGTTGCTCGGGGGGAGTCAGATCTTGTTTGCAGGTTACAGAAGTCCTTGTATGGCTTAAAACAGTCACCTCGCGCTTGGTTTGGGAAGTTCAGTAACGTCATCCAGCAGTTTGGCATGATTCATTGCGAGGCAGACCATTCTGTATTCTTTAAATGCTCATCCTTGAATAAACGTATTTATCTCGTGGTGTATGTGGATGATATTGTTATTACAGGTTACGATCAAGAAGGCATTAAGGAATTGAAGCAACACTTGTTTATACATTTTCAAACCAAAGATCTTGGACAATTGCGGTATTTTCTTGGGATTGAAGTAGCCCAATCAAGAACAGGTGTTGCCATTTCTCAGAGGAAATATGCCCTTGACATTCTTGAAGAAACAGGGATGCTAGATTGTAAACCTGTTGATACTCCTATGGACCCAAATGTAAAGCTTTTACCTAATGAGGGGGAGCCCCATCCTGACCCAGGCAGATATAGAAGATTAGTTGGGAAGTTAAATTATCTCACCATGACTCGACTAGACCTTGCTTTTCCGGTTAGTGTTGTAAGTCAGTTTCTCAACTCACCATGTGACAATCATTGGAATGCTGTTGTTCGGATCCTAAGATATATCAAGGGATCACCTGGTAAAGGGATTGTTTATATGGACAGGGGTCATACTAATATCATGGGGTATACAGATGCAGATTGGGCAGGCGATGCTAGTGATAGGAGGTCTACTTCAGGCTACTGTGTGCTTATTGGAGGTAATCTGAGTTCATGGGAAAGTAAGAAGCAGAATATTGTTGCAAGATCAAGCACAGAAGCAGAGTATTGTGCTATGGCTAATACTACTTGTGAACTCCTATGGCTAAAATATTTGCTCCAAGAGTTGAAGTTTTGTGAGATAGGTCCTATGAAACTTGCTTGTGATAACCAATCAGCATTATATCTTTCTTCAAATCCTATCTTCCATGAAAGAACCAAGCATATAGAAGTTGATTGTCACTTCATCCGGGAAAAGATCCTCTCGGGCATCATTAAGACTTCCTTTGTGGGTACTAGAGATCAACTTGCAGATATGATGACTAAGTCTTTATGGGGTCCTAGAATAACATACATATGTGACAAGCTGATTGCATCAGACATATATACTCCAGCTTGAGGGGGAGTGTTGAATATAATTAATATATGGACGGTGGATTTATGTGGACGGTATGGACGGTGGAGTCCCATCCACTGTATTCTTATGATTCATTGTATATTTATCATAGGACTTAGTTTAGACTTTTATTGTTCTAGGAATCAAGTCTAGAGTCAAGTATATATATATATATATATATATATATATATATATATATATATATATAGTACTCCTATTCAATAATATACAAGTAAAGAGTATTCACTTTTCATATTCAAGTAATATAATCAGGATTAAAATGTTTAATTTTGTTATTAATAAAAAAACACTTATATATCATCATTTTTCTCTATGCCCAAGTATCCATCACAAAATGATCCTTAAAAATGATACTTTATGCTTTTAGATACTAAAAACATATAAATTACACTAAATATAAAATATTTAACTTTATCATGCCCGTGCTTAGCACGGGTCTTTGGGCTAGTATGTTATAATTGTAAGAGAAGATAGAGAGATGAAGAGAATAAACATATGGATTCAAATACTGGTTCTTCCGAAACTATGATTCAAAGACAAAGTCTTTAGGAACTGGCTATAATCTTTGTTATTGATAATCTAATCAAGTGTGTAACAAATACAAACCGACTACGGCTATTATTGATAATAACTATTATACATATGAAAATAAAGACAGAGAACCGAGTGAGGGTGAGAATTTGAGAGAGATAAGAGGGCTCGGTGACTGAGTTTGTTAAAAAAAATAGTGACGAAAGGACACTGGGTTCAAATATATTAAAATAGAGAAAGCAAAATACAAACACTCACAATATTGAATTTTATCAAAGTGAGGGGTGCACTTGCACTCCCTCACTAACATGTAGGTCCGCCCTTGTTAATTTATAATAAAATAAATCTTAAGTAGTTTCTTATAATATAAGATAAGATATAAGATAAAATAGTTATCCACTAAATCAATCTTTTTATAACATAGTATTGTTGTTAATAAAAATATTACTAGTGAGGAAGAATTAAGTTGATGTTAGAGACCCACAAAATTGGGTGCTCATCAACACCAGAATGGGGCAGCATGCGGTATCATAACGCATGACGAATGCAGGGTGGTCCAGCTTTTATGAGGGTGGATGATTGAACTATTGAATTTGGTAGAACTCACTCAGTTTCAAAGGGAAAATGAAGCACAAGAAGCCCCCACTTTTGTAGCCCCAAACTGTGCCCCCCAAAAATCAATCTTCCAAGTAAGGGTATATCCCAAAACCAACAAATGCAAATGGATGATGGATCGTAGTTTCAAACATTGAAAGGTAAAAAAAAAGGTGAGGGAAATGGATGGATAGGATGAGGGAGAAGAGAGGACCACATAAATGGTCTGGTGATGTCACCCACTTAGACCTTGTATGATAAAGGAAAAGAAAAGTGTGTCAAAAGCCGAACCCACCACTGCAAATCTTTGTTGCTCATTTCACCTGGTCCAAGTTTAGAATTGAGGAATTTTGACATGCATGAATTAAAAAAGACAATTGAAAGTCAGTTTTTTGTTGTTTTTAAAATGAAAATGGCAAAGTTTTTACCTAAATATTTATCTTTTAAATTTTCCAAGAAGATGGCAAACTGATCTTTATCTGTAGGGAAAATTTTTGACATATGAAACTAAATTATTTTTCAGTGTGATTATGTAATTTAATCTTTAAATTGAATAATTTTCATTTCTAACCATAAACATGTGAAAAACTCCCTTTACATTAGGCCCCCATTTTTTATTTTTTTTGTAAAAAAAAAAACCCACACATTGCCCATTTGTTTTTACAGGCTTGTTTGGATACACTTATGAAAAAGCACTTATTTTAAAATTAACTTTGTGAAAGAACTTATTTCAAAGAAAATTTATTTTATATTTGACTATAATATTTAAAGTTCTTATATTAAAAATCACTAATATTAAAATCAGTTAATAATTATTAGCTTCGAAAATAAGTATTGATCCAACATCTAAGCAAACTTAAAAACACTTCTAAATACTTATTTTTAAAATATAAATGCTTATTTTAAAAATTAAGTGTATATACTCATAAAAAAATTAAGTGTATCCAAGTGAACTCTTGTAAGTTATAAATCAAAGCAGCTTAAGTTCCCATTTGTTTTTTAGTGCAAGATGTTCGTATTTCATGGTCAAACTATAAACAGGAAGCGGAAGGATACATTGATCCACACAGAGGCCAAAAAATATAGTAAAGATATTTAGACACATAATTTCGACATCTTGTATAGACACCGTAAAATTTATGAGTGTCTTGGGAATGATAAAATACATAATGAAAAAACAGAAAATAATAAATAAGTGAGGAGAAGTACTCTTATACGGTGTTGGACATCATTTTTGTGTCCGAATATCATAACTCAAAATCTATAACCAAAATATATCTAAATGGGCCTGCAGTTAAGTTTTACCAAATTTCTCTTCAATTGACATGGGAAGGCCCATTATATGCCACAGGTGAAAACAAACTTGCCCTAAAAGCTGATACCCAGAATCATATGGACCACGAAATCCAGTTGTTGGAGATGTTGGAACACAAGCACTAGCTCTATCACACATCCAATGGACTTGGGTACTGTAAAGTCAAGGCTAAACAAGAATTGGTACAAATCACCGAAGGAGTTTGCAGAGGATGTGAGACTCACTTTTCGTAATGCTATGATTTATGAATCAAAGGGACAAGATGTTCACATAATGGCAGGGCAGCTATCAGATTACATGTGTGTATTTGTAATAACAAGTGTGCATTATAAAAAATGCAACTTGGGTGTAAAATGGAAACATCGGAAAATCTGAATTATGGGTGAGAGTGTTGGAAATAATTCAGATTAGGAGATTAGGTATTTTAGTTAGTAAATAGTCGTGATTAAACTCATTAAAGTGTTGTTAGTTAGTTATAGATAGTTGGTTAGAGGCTAACATCTACTATAAATTAAGTGTAGTGTATGTGTGTAATAGTGTAATGTGAATAAAGTGTATAAAGTGATTTTTAGTGCAATATGTTTTTCTCTCTTTCTTTACTCTCTGTATTTTTCTTTCTTTCTAACTAATACCGTGAGTGATCTTTTTCTCTGAGTGCGATAGAGCTAGTGCTTGTGTTCCAACTCGAGACAAATCCTACTATCTCGATGGAAGTAAATGAAATTTGCATTTGCAAAAATTTCTTTTATGCAAAATTATTGAATTTTATGTGAATTATTGTTAAAAAAGATATTGATATAATTCAGAATAAATCAATACTTTAAAATATGTTTTGACTTCTTATGTATTATCCCCCGACCCAATTATAAACAAAATTAACTAATTTCATACTTATTAAGAAAGTTAGTTAATTTAATTTAATTGTCTTGATTTATGTAAAAAAAAATAAGTTATAATTACTAAACTACCCTTTGATTGTCTTGGGAATATACAATGCTTTTGAAAAGGTAAAAGGAGAACTGATTGGATTGGTTAATTTTCTTGATTTTTGAAATACTGACATTAAATAGAGTTATAGATACCTTTTTGCTTATCATTGAGTCCAGAGGGAATATTTTATAAGGATGACACTAGTATAATGTGAGGATAAACATAAAACAGTTGTTAGGAAGACTTTTTAGTCACAATAATGGTTAATCAATATCAAAGCAGTGAATGTGAATATACATAGTGAAAGTAATTTCATTAAAGAATGATGTGACATTGTAAATAAATGGATAAAAAAGAAAGTTGTGACATAGCACAAACATTACTCCAACAGCTAGTCTAGCAAATTTTTATTTTTTTTCACATTTTGCCGAGGCAGTGAGAAGACAGTAGTTATAATATTTCCACACCTATTTTGAACACCTACACCATATATTTATGCATTTATACACTTATATATTATTTTATTCTTCCCAAAATCAACACTGAACACCTAAAAAACCACCCCCAAAATATGGTGTACATACTAGGTATACCATTTGGAGAAGAGATTTAAGAGTTTCATTTGGGGAGAAACTGAAAACAAGAGGAAAGCACACCTAATTCACACCTCTAAAACAGGCAGGCTGACAATTTGGGGTTGAGGCTAATATGAATGAGGAATGATTTTTGTACACATAATAGGAACACCACAAGATGTCTCCTTTGTTTTTTGAGTGTATTTTCGAGAAACGTGTATACAAAAAAGATGAAAAGTAAGTGAGAGATAGAGATAAACATATACGGTGTCACGTACGGTGTCCAAAATTTGTGTTCAAATATCACAACTCAATATGAATATATGGCTTTTATGGCCAAGGTTGGATGATGCCTAATTCACAAACAGGATAAGCTATGCGAACAAGTGGAGAAAAGCCAATATGGTCCTCTAAAAAATCTTTCTTTGGAAATGTTATTAACATCGCTTTTCTATTTTATCATATATATTTTGGAAAAAAAAAAAAGGCTTCGAAAATAAGTATAGAGTAGTATTAGTCTTGCATACATGATATCTTATATACTGAAAACAAACTCTTCAATGATTTGAGGGGTTTAGCCCCACACCCGCCTCAAAACATATCATGGTACATTAAGTAGCCATGCCAACGCAAGTCAAAGATCAATAAAGTTCCATACACCTTTCGAGCATGGAAAGGCTTCTAGCCATTACATCAATGGAGATGACCAAAAAAAAAAAGAATAAGTACCTAACGGAAGAAAAAGAAATTACTTTGTAAAACAACAATCCAAACGGAAGTGAGGCAGCTTCAGTTTAAACACTATCCTCACCAACACTGGACAATCCTATCGAATTAACATCACCATCCTCTTTTTCACGAACTCAAAATAACCAGTTGTAAGTACAGGCCACAGGGAGACACCTATGACAATATACAGAAATATGAATGAACTATTACTCAAAATTCACCAACCATTTGTTCAAAGTTGCTTGATAACAGAAGCAATTAGTATGAGAATGATGAATAAACTATTGCTTGATATCCACTAACCAATTGATGTTTTCTTGTCACCAGAAGCAATTAGAACAATCAAACAGATAACTTCTTGAGACTGATTATCTAAGACCTCACTATCCTGAGGAACATATATTTGCCACTAAATAAGTATGTTTTTACATTCTCATCCTACAGAGAAACAGGGTGAATGCAAACAATGGTTGAAGAGTCTAGTCTATATAATATAATCCCCAGCTGCCCTCCACAAAATGATAAATTTGATAATAACAGAAAAGCTAACATATAATGAAAATCACTAAATGCACTTTTGCAGAGCTATAAGTGCGTTGATAAACTAAATACTTGTTTGGCCTTGTGGTGAAAATTTTGCTTATTTGAGGACTAATACTTTAGATGCTATTAGAAAGACACAATTCTGTTTAGGAGAATGTTAATGAGTGCTCTTAGGACATTTATTAAGGAATCAATAATTTTTTTTTTTTGAAAAACGATGCATTTAATATTTGAGGAAGTGATATACTTAGCTTTCTATAAAAACTTACTTTTTTTCACTAATCTGCTTCTCCAGTCACTTTAAAGCATTTTAGTATTTTTGGCTTCAAACAAATTGTTAAGTAAAAAAGCAACTTTTGTTAATTCCACAAAACAACCAACTGGGATCTAAGTGCTTTATCCTTCAAACATCTTCAATTGTAAAAATTTGATCATCAAACAAGTTACGTAAAATTTTAAGCTAATTTGTCTTCAACCATATGAACAGAAGAATCACAACTATTACCCTAACCAAAACATCTATTTTTATAAACTAAAAGTTGGAAAAAATAACTGAAAATTGATTAGTTGAATTTAAGCATCTAATCGCAGATCACCCAGCAATCAGCTTTCTACATCGAAGCACATAATGTATTCAGCAACATGCTAAGTTCTGTGATATAAAATTCTTCATATCAATGAATATTGTCTTTACTGAACACAGTAATGATTTTTTACAGAAAGTTTTACCATGGATGAACCTACCTAGCACTAATTACCCACAAGAACTGTTTTAAAAGTTCATCAGAAAGCATGAAAATATAATGTTGATGATGGTGCTAAAATCTAACACTAATAATAAACAAGCACACAGCCTTGTTAATGTTCTCTGAGCCTCATTTTCAACAATATAATATAAGAAAAAAGCACAACGATGAGAAAGTTCTAGCAAATAATAGAACATACAATTGAAGAGGGAAGAGAAATGATGAACATGCAAATAAAAGAGCCTCGGAAAAGAAACTAAGGCAAAACTTTTTTGAGGATTTTAGTCTTCAGAAACATAAATAGTTCATGAATTTTTCTTCAAGCTCAGTACAATTAAAAGGCTTCTTGAGGGTCTACAAAAACTTTAGATTCCATGCCTTATAAAAGCCAACATTAAGGTATTTGATAGATGTGTTAGAACAACATTAAACATAACATATTGGATTTGTTCTATATTTGGTGCATTTTATAAACAGAACCAAAAATAATATAGGGTTAAAAAGTGCGACATTTTGGTTCCACTACAAAGGTGGAACCAAAGATAACATAACAAAACCACTCTATTAACGTCATATTCATGTCTATTCTATTCTATTTCATTCCATTCTACGCTACCTAAAGATGCCGAGCAATCTTCATATACTTATAACGTGTTTGGAAACATGTTGCAAACAACCTCCAGAATGAGCCGAAGCTACTAGCGTCGCGCATCAAAGTTTAGACCATTGGAAACAGAGTTTCCAAACACACTTTTAGGCTCGTTCTAGGGTGAGTGAGGCACTCATATTGCTCACCGTGAATAACCTCATTTCACCATTGATTAAAAAGTGACACAGGATATTATCATCTTCCTCCAATCCTTGGTTCCTTCTTCCTTCCTCTGATCCTTCTTCATGCCCAGATTTCAATTCTGCAACTCAGTCTCTCTATATCGTTGCTATCTTTTTTTTCCGAAGTGCTATGAACGAAAATAGATTGTTTTATTTTATATATCTTGTCCAATAATTTTGTAATTATCTTCGCGAAAAGGAACAGAAAACGATTTCAATTACAAATTCACTTAAATGTAAATCTCCAAATTAAAAAGAAGAAGATCACTAATTTCGTTGAACAATCACGAGTTCTCCCCATTCTCACCCCATCAAAACAATCTCCCCATTATCACGGTGCCCCACCGCTCTCAAAATTTTGAAATTCCAGTTAGGGGTTTGGGGTTGTGGTTATTAGGGTTTGGTGATCAGTGCAGTGGGCAAAAGCAATTGAATGAGAAGGAAGTGTATTTGGATGTTTGAAGAGTAAAATAGGATAGCAGACATGGGTAGCGAAGATGATTCGATTGAAGAGTGATGATGATATTGGTTCGCTGTCTAGCGGAGGGGCTCGCGTGCATTCCTTGCGCGAGGTCAACCGTCTCGTTTTGTCGGCGGCGTTCTCGAGGGCGTTGAGGCAGTTGGAGGCGACGACGGCGGAGGGAGAGGGTGACTACTACTATCGGACGATAAGGAGGGTTCTGAGGATGGTTGGTGGTTAGAGGGTGAGAGGAGGAGAAGGGAGCCTGCGTTGGGTGGATGAGGAGAAGCTGGGCGGAGTTGATGTGGCTGGTTCAGAAGCTAGCTGGGTGTGGATGTACGGAGGGAGCTTCTCAAGGTGGAAGACACTGGACACAGAGCCAGAGTGAGAGAGAGAAGGAAAAAAAATATGGTGTGGATAGTACATGATAAGATATTGTGAGATTGTTTGATCCAATGATAATTAAAGATGATACATGGTAAGCTACATGTGTTCCTTGCTCACCCTAGACGGAGCCCACACTTTTAACCTAATCCTGTAAACAACAGAAAACTCATGGCCATAATTCCCAATAATATTCACACCAGCCACACACTCCTAAGCAAAACTAAATCAAAGTAATGAAAGGTAAAACCATACCATACAGCAGATAATATAATGGCGAAAGAATTGCATAACAAAACAACAACAAATAAAAATCGCATTGTTCCCAAGACAGAATAATCCTAACAGAACTAATTCAATAATAGTATCTACTTCTCTAAAGACTCACTAACCTTGAAGCCCTTAAGCATCGCTATCATCACTATCATCGTCATCCCCACCAGCATTCACCTTATCACTAGCAATGTGAACTCCGGGATGAGCCGTCCGCCGCCGAGTTCTCGACGGAAGAATGTTATTCAAATCCACCTCCGCAAGTGGGTCATCGGACAAATCACTCTCACCGCCGGAATCGTCATCGTCATCGTCATCATCGCTGTCGTCATCATCATCATCTTCTTCTATCATTTTCCCTTTGCCCTTGTCATCGCGCACAACACTTTTTCCCTTTCGGTCCACCTCATCATCCTCATCATCGTCATCGTCATCGTCTTCTTCCTCTTCATCAACGTCCTCGTCATCAACGTCGTCGTTTTGGAGTTCATTGTCGTTGTTGGCAACATCGGACTCGGTTTTCTCCGAATTGTCGTTGTTACTTGAAATGGGGTTGGGCTCTTCGGCTTCATTGTGGTCCAAATTTGCGAGCTTGGCAGATTTCTTTGGAGGGTCTTCGGTGTCTTCGGGTTTACGCTTGGAAGGGAAGGTAGGTTTTTGCTGGTTCTTGAGTTCAGCCATAAATCTTTGGGGGATGGGACAAATTAGGGTTTTGTGGGGACTCGGTAGAAAATGAATGCCGCTCAAGTCTCAAGAAGAGACTGTCACTGATTGACTTGGCTTGAGTTAGTCCTAACTCCATATTTTTATAGTTGAAAATATTAATAACCAGATTTTTTTTATATATTATATATATATATATATATTAGAAAAAATAAAGGTTTAATTGATTTACACCGATAAGTTCATATCAAAATATTTTGTAAACTAGTTTTTATTGGCTCACTAGCATTTCAACTTTAGTAATTGACTTCTATAACTATTTATAAGTTTTAGGAGTACTGTAGCATATTTGGATATACGTTAAAAATGGCCAGAATTACGTTTGAGAATAAAAATACTCGTAATCAGGAGTTTTAAAAGAGATTAAACGAAGTGTTAATAATGGAGTAATTAGTAATGAAGTGAGTTGGAAATCTAAAAATATATCACTCTATTGTTTGGAAGTTAAACGAGGAAACGAAGGAAAATCTCAAACCCAAATATGGAGGGTATGAAAATAAGAGAGTTTGAGTAATATTGAGCAATTTAAGTTACCATCCTCAACCATTTAACAAACTCCCAAACAAAAGGTTAATGTCTTTTAGCCACTCCACTTCATTGCATCCATACAAACATAGAGTAAGGAAAAAGACACTTTCATGACCAAACCACCGTATATCCAAACATCATGGTTTCCTTTAATTTTATCGGATCGTAGATTAATATTTTGATTATATTAACCTTTTGATTGTGGTGTTAACTTAATTAGTCATAACTTAACTAGTAATCACTAATAAGCTACAAAATGATCGGTAAATAATCAAGTTCCTTAATCATATATCTAAAAAAAAAGGTTCCTTAATCATATTATCATGAGTTTGACCTCTACCGCATGTATGAAAAAGATTTTATTGCTAGAAAAAACAAAACACATTTCATCTACATCTCTATATAGGAAATAATTTCTACCTTTTAAGTTTTAATGTTAGTTTGAGTAAAAAAAAAGGTTTTAATGTTAGATTTATTCTGGAAGAACATTACTCTTCTATTATTCTATTATATTTTTAAAAAATAAAATTTCTGATAATACTGGCCCTAAAAGGCTGCAATTACTCTTCTGCAATTATCCAACTTCAATTTAATAACTGGATTAAACAAAGACTCAAACTTAAGAATTAAAAAGGCCCTACATGTGCCAATGGCGAGCCCATTAACTTTCAAAATACAGCCATGCCGCAGAAAAGGAAACCTTTTCAGCCGGTTTACCATATAATTTTTTAATACGGTTAGACTTTAACTTAGATTTTTAATACCCTCTTGAAAAAAGCTACTTTAAAATAAGCTTACAGTAAATCACAATTGATTTATCTACAAATATATTAAACTTTTAATTCACTAATAATTTAAAGGTTAATATTACTCGCTTGACTATTAAACTCACTTTAGTATAGACTCTCTTCCAAATCTTTAGAGTACAAACAATAAAATGGACCAATAAGATGTTGATATTTGACGAAAATCAAGTGCAATTTAGATCAAAATTGGAAAATAGGATTACCACTTGTCAAAAAAAAAAGAAAATAGGATTACCATATTTTATTGTATCAACTCAGTTACTCAAATGATTAAGTTGTGATATATAAATTATAAATCTACGTGTTTAAACTTCGATAATATAACCAAATAATTGGATGCAAGTGGTTAATGTATTATTACTTAAGGACAAATCGTTTGGATTCTGTCCGAGTTCGATCCTTGAATACGCAGCAATCCAAAAAACTCCGACAATATGATGTGTTCTTTTTGAATTTCCTTTCCACTTTTTCCCATACAAAACTCTCTACAAGCCTTCTTGAAAAGAAAAAAAAAAAATCTAGGATTACCATAATATTGATACAAAAGTTCCTATTGAATCTATCTGTTTTACTCAATTAATTAATCATGTACTAGAATCATAGAATAATTATTGTAGGAATATTTTTTTTTTGTAATTTAATATATATATTTAATTTTTAAATATAAATTTTTAATGATAAAACAAAAAAAAATTAAATAGAGAAAATCTGGGCGGCGAAGAAATCCGCCAAACTGGAGATTGGAGAAGCTGGTTTGGATTTTGATTTGTAGTGCGAAAGAAAGAACAATCAACATTCAACAGCCTCTGCTTACCCACGCCACGCCACGCCCCTTTCTCTCTTTAACAGAACAGAACAGAACAGATCCCTCTCTGGTTGAATTGAAGGAAGGAAGATGATTGCAATTCCATATTTGACCGCTTTAACTACCTACTTCAGCTATGGTTTGCTCTTCGCCTTTGGTCAATTCAGAGATTTCTTCAGAAAAATCTTCGACTGGTTCAGCTCCAACAATCTTCAGGTTCCCTTCTTTCTTTCTTCTTATCCAATCCATCATTTTTCATTATTATTATACTAACGCCTTTCTTTCTTTCTTTCTTACAACCAAAAAACAGGGTTACGCCCCGATCTGCTTAGGACTCGAAGATTTCTATATTCGCAGATTATACCTTCGTATTCAGGTTTTTTCTTTTTCCTTTTCCTTTAGTTAATTTCTATCGATTTCGTTGTAGAAAGACCAAATAATATCACGATTCCAGGGACTAGTCGTATTGGTGAATACTCGTGTTTTTGTCATGATGAGGGCCAGTGGTGTTTTTTTTTGGTAACTATATCATTGATACGAAGTATTCACCGTTTCTCAGTCGTGGGACCTGGAATGCATCTAAGAGTTGCCTCCTCCAAACCAGATTTCCTCCGTACAAAGAATTAGGAGTCAAACCCTGACCATTTGCTTAAGGGATCTAAGTCCGTTACCACTCGGACCGATCACATGTTGGTTGAGGGCCAGGGATGTTTGAAAAAGGCTCTTCGATGCTCCAAAATTAGAATTTTCTCATAAATCTTCATTTTCATTTGGAAGTAGGGAATGAATGCTCTTATGTGTTTTTTTCTTCTTGTTACATGGTTATGTGGAAGAGAGAGATAGAGTGATAGACAAATTTATTTGTGGACCCAGTTAAGATTTGTGAAATTTCTTTTATAACTTCTGTATTTATATCTCTTCCACAAGAAAAACCACGTGAAAGGATCCATTCCCAAACAATTTTCTACATGTGACTAGCAAAAGTGGATACATGTTTGGATTTTGATTAATGATTAGGGAAAAATACTTTTTTTTTTAAAAAGCACTATTAGTTAGATTTTGATTTTAAGCTGTTTTGACTTTTGAATACAAAATGAGCAAATTTAAACACACAATTATGCTTGTAGTGTTCACTATTGAATTAGGTAGTTCTGAAATTTATAAAGTGGTTGTTTCTGCATTGCTCTTTTCGCAGGACTGCTTTGGGAGACCAATATCAAGTGCTCCTGATGCTTGGTTCGATGTAGTCGAGCGCTACTCAAATGATAATAACAAGACACTAAAGTATAACTCCATATTCTAACTTCATGCCTATATATAATTGTTTTGTTCAAGGGTCTCTGGGGTTGTTGAAATGCCCAAATTTTCTTTCTGTTTGTAAGAAATCATACAGGGAGAAAAAAGATAGAAAAGCTAAACTGAGTTTTCATGCTTTCATTTCTTAATGACAATTGTACAGGGATGAGATATTTATACATAGCCTAGATGAGCTAAGTTCAGTAACTGATTTGATTGAGCAGTTACCATTAGCTAGTTGTATTCTAACTGACTTAGGGAAGGGATACAGTGCTGTGCACTGTATTACCTTACAGTATTCTATCACACCCCCCGCAAGCTCAAGGTGGCTGATCTATAGAAGAGGGATCAAGCACCTTGAGCTTGTCCCTTAGATACAAAAACCTGGTTGGGGACAAGGCCTTAGTTAATAGGTCTGCACATTGCTCCTCGGATGGAATGTGTAGCACTTGCAGCTGCTTGCTAATGACTCTTTCCCGGACAAAAAATAAATCAAGCTCCATGTGTTTAGT
Organism: Sophora flavescens; assembly: GCA_030762895.1. Taxonomy (NCBI): domain Eukaryota; kingdom Viridiplantae; phylum Streptophyta; class Magnoliopsida; order Fabales; family Fabaceae; genus Sophora; species Sophora flavescens. Next base: position 113,931,277 of record CM061066.1, read on the forward strand.
CCTGGCGTGGAGAATAGGATTGTGGGACAGAGCAACCGTGCTCATGTTATCACAGTAAAGGACTGGTGGAGGCAGCTGCACATGTAGTTCTTGAAGGAGACTTTGGAGCCATATAATTTCTGCAGTTGTAGCCGCAAGGCTTCTGTATTCGGCTTCGGTACTCGAACGAGCTACCACGGTTTGTTTCTTGGCCCACCAAGAGACCAAATTGGGTCACAAAAAGATGCAAGACCCTGATGTGCTGCAACTGTCATCAGGGTCCGAGGCCCAGTCAGCATCAGAAAAACTAGTCAGCACAAGAGGAAAGGCTGCAGATGGTGGCTGAAGGTGTAAACCGTGTGTTAGAGTGCCTTTGAGGTATCTTAGAATGCGTTTGACTGCTGTCCAGTGGGATTCCAGTGGTTGTGCGATAAACTGACACACTTTGTTGATTGAATATGAGATCTCAGGCCTTGTGATGGTGCATACTGCAGTACACCCACAATGGACCTATAGAGAGAGGGGCTCGAGAAGTAATCAGCACCAGACTTGGACAATTTGCTGCCACCAACCATTGGTGAAGAAATGGCTTTAGCTTCAGCCATTTTAGCACGAGATAGAAGGTCATTAAGGTATTTGGGGTGCGTTTGGGTAAACAACTTAATTAAGAGCTTATGACATAAGACCTTATCGCATGAGAGCTTATGCCATAAGCGCTTAAAGAAAGAAAAAGAAAGAAAGGGACATGAGAGGATTCGAATAGTGAAAAACACGGGGAGGGTGTTTAGTGCATAAGCTCTTATGATAATTTCATAAGCTTCTCCCAGTGACTTATGAAAATAAAGTCAAAAACTCCTTATGGGATGGCATAAGTTATTTTTATAAGCTCTGCCAAACACACTGCATAATAACTTATGTCATCAGATAAGTCAAAAGGAGCTTAAATAAGCTCTTCCAAACACCACCTTGGTCTGAGTTAGAAGTAGAGAGCCCTTTGAAGTTCTTTTAACTTGGATGCCTAGGAAATAATCCACTTCACCCAACTGTTTGAGAGCAAAGTTGGAGTGCAACTTATTGATGAGCTGTTGTATTAGGGAAGAGGAAGTGCCCTTGATGTTAATATCATCTACATAAACAAGCATGTAAATCACATGATATTGATGAGTGTAGGTGAACAAGGAGGGGTCACACTTGCTGCCAATAAACCCAAGTGTCAAGAGAGCCCCTTTGAGCTTGTCAAACCATGCCCTTGGGGCTTGTTTGAGGTCATAGAGTGCCTTATGTAACCTGCAGACCATATTTGAATCATTGGAAGCAAACCTCGGAGGTTGCTCCATGTAGACCTCATCTTCTAGATCACCATTGAGAAAAGCGTTATTTACATCCAATTGTTGAAGTGGCCAGCCATTTGATAGTGCAATGGTTAAGATAACCCGAATGGTAGTGGGTTTAACAATTGGACTGAAGGTTTCTGTATAGTCAAACCCGGGTTGTTGGTGGAACCCCTTTGCTACAAGCCGAGCCTTGTACTTGTTGATGGAACCATTGGGGTTTTCCTTTACACGGAAAACCCATTTGCAACCAATAGCTTGCCTTTGAGGTGGTAATGGAACCAAGGACCAAGTAGAGTTCTTCATAAGGGCATCATATTCAGCCTTCATGGCTGAGTGCCAATTTGGATTAGCAAGATCATGTTTTGCATTTTTAGGTTCTGTATGGGCTAGAAGTACAGTAGGGCTGAGTCTTGGTTTTACAATGCCATTCTTGGATCTAGTAGTCATGGGATGAGTGTTTATGGGTCCATTAGCTGAAGATGAAGTGAGAAAGGGAAATATAGTGCTAGGGATGGTTGGAGAGGGAGCAAGTGTGTTAGAATTTGAAGAGGTAGTAGATGGTTGATGTGCTGGAATTGGGGATAGGGATGGGTTGGGAGGAGAGTGTGCAGGAAGATCATGGTGTGGAGAGTTATTTGGTGATGGTAATGGATTGTTTGGTGATGGTGGAGAGTTATTGGGTGATGGAGAGTCACTAGGTGAAGTGCGAGGATAGTGAATGAGAGGAATAGGTGAGAGGGAACGAGGAGATGTAGTTGGGGCAGGTTCTTTGTTTCCAAACAATTCTTGATATGGAAATCTCAGTTCGTTGAAGATTACATCTTTGGAGATGAAAGTTCTTCAAGTGGGTCATTGGGTGAGAGACACACAGCCATTGTGAGAAGTAGGGTAACCTAAGAGGACACACTCATGGGATCTAAACTCAAGTTTGTGGCGATTGTAAGGACGAATGAGGGGAAAACAAGCACAACCAAAAGTTTTCAGAAGGTTATAATCAGGAGTTTGACCAAGAAGCCAAGTGTGTCACTTCCTTTTAGAGGGAGGCCGTAGGCAATCTATTTATTAGATACACAGCGGTGAGAAAGGCATGATCCCAGAATTTAATTGGAAGAGAAGAGTGAGCCAAGAGAGTTAGACCTAGTTCGACAATGTGCCGATGCTTGCATTCCACAACACCATTTTGGTGATGTGTGTGAGGGCAAATGACCTGGTGATTAATCCCACATTCTTGGAGAACTTTTGAAAAAGAACGAAATTCGCCACCCCAATTAGTTTGGAGGGCTTTAATTTTTGTGTTTAATTGAAGTTCAACCATTGTTTTGAAGTTAAGGAAAGTTGGTAAAGCCTCAGATTTCTTTTTAAGAAGAAAAAGCCAAGTAAATCTTGTGTTGGCATCAATTCAATGAATGAGATGTAATATTGATAACCAGTGGAGGAAACAAAAAGGGCAGGTCCCCACAAATCACTGTAAACAAGATCAAAAGGACTATTGTAAATTGAAGTAGATTGAGTAGAAGGTAGGCGGGGAGCCTTCCCAAGACAGCAAGATGAGCAAAATTCAAACATTTTATTACTGATAGGAAGATTACAACTTTGCAATACATGTTTAAGTGTGTGTTTGGATGGCCTAGTCTTAGGTGCCATGTGGTGAGTGATACATGTGTCACTGTATTGACTGAAGGAAAGAAAGAAGCATTACAAGAAGAATCATTGCTAGACCTAGAGTGACTAGAAGCAAGACTTTGCTGAGGGAGAAGGTGAAGATCCGTGAACTGGTAGAGTCCATCAGCTCCAACCTCTCCGCGAAGCAAGACTTCACTGGTAACTTGGGATTTCACAAGACATCTGTCAGAATGGAATTCAAAGAAGACACAATTGTCCCTTAGCAAACTTGCTCACACTGACCAAGTTCTTAGTGATATTGGGAACATGTAAGAGATTTTTGAAAACTAATTTAACATTAGAATTGACAGGAGAATTAAAGAAAGTAGAACCAGAGGAAGAGATTGATAAACCTTGACCATTACCCACTAGAATCTGATCTGAACCTTCATAGGTCATAGGTTGCTGAATGTTTTGGAAATTTGGGGTAACATGATGGGAGGCACCCGATTCAGGGTACCACTGGTTTGAGAAATTGTTGTTGTGTGAGGCGGTCAATAGGGCGTGGGGTGAGGTCACGGGTTGGGGAAAGGATGGTTGTTGCTGCCATGGTGGTGGGTTGGGCTGATAAGGTTGATAGTTTGGGTTCAGGTTGGGGTTGGGTTGATATTGCTGGTCGAACCTGTGCCAGCAAGCAAAGGCATCATGGCCGTACTTACGGCAAACTTGGCATTGCACTGAGCTCCGACCATCGCGGCCTCTGTCGCCACTGCCACCGCCACCGCGACCCCTTCCACGACCATTCCGGCCACCACGAAAGTACTGTGACGGCGAGGCGGAGTAAAGTTGTTGGTTCTGGGCTACGTTTGCTTGTTGTGCCGGGTCGGAGGGAGAGGAAGCAGTCGAAGATGCCAATGACGCAACATTAACTGTGGCATTTACTCGAGCAGCTTGTTTGTATCAATCTAGTCTCACTTCTTGAGCTAAGAGGAGAGCCTCCAACTCGTCTAGATCCAACGCATCGTACCTGATGCTTACCAGATTTATCAACGAATCATACTCTTCCGGTAGTCCTTCTAAGATGACATCTAGCTGTTCTTGATCAGATACAGGATCACCGATGGAGTAAAGAGCATCCACTAAGGCCTTCACGTGCAAGATGAACTCAAAGATGCTACGATCATCTTTCTTGGTGTTTCGTAGCTCTGTGCGAAGCATGGGAGCTCGTGCTCGAGTCTTGGCTTGGAAGTGGTTATGCAACTTCTCCCAAAGTTGCCAAGAATGGACACAACCGATCAAGCGAGTGAGGATCAGTGCCGTCACCGATGACTGGAGCCAAGACAGAAGCAGCGAATCTTGGAGCTCCCAACGCGTGTAATCGGGATTCACGGTTCCAGCGAGACGATCCGCTTCGGAGAGGTATCGGATCGGGATCTGAGGTGAAACCAAGAAGAGATGCAACTAATGACCCTTGATAATAGGCTCGACCTGTTGTTTCCACCGCAGAAAATTGTCTTCGGTGAGCTTCTCCGAGATTGTCACGGAGAACGCAGGTGGAGGAATAGAGGAAACCGGCGCCGGCGTCGGCGGCAGAGGTGGCGGGGGAGGAGGAGAGAAGGAATCGAAAGCCATTTATGTGCTTCACCTAGCTTTGTGATACCATTTAAGAAATCATACAGGGAGAGAAAAGATAGAAAAGCTAAACTGAGTTTTCATGCTTTCATTTCTTAATGACAATTGTACAGGGATGATATATTTATACATAGCCTAGATGAGCTAAGTTCAGTAACTGATTCGGTTGAGCAGTTACCCATAGCTAGCTGTATTCTAACTGACTTAGGGAAGGGATACAGTGCTGCACACTGTATTACCTTGGCTTACAGTATTCTATCACTGTTAGTTTCTTCGTTTACTGTTTAGAGCTATTGCATTGGTAATTTATGTGGCTCCCATTTCTCCTAATGCAGACGGACCACAAAAATAAGTAGATGTCTCAACTTGGGATCATACAACTATCTTGGTTTTGCTGCAGCAGATGAATACTGCACGCCTCGAGTAGTTGAGACATTGAACCAGTATTCACCGAGCACATGCAGCAGCCGGGTGGATGGGGGTTAAGTATATTTTTTTGTACATTACTAATTAACACAGTTTGTTTATGTGTGCAAGCGCCTCAAATGTGGCTTCTCCACAGGCACAACCTTACTTCACAATGAATTGGAGGAATGTGTTGCAAACTTTGTTCGAAAGCCGGCTGCTATAGTTTTTGGTATGGGATATGTGACAAACTCTGCTATTCTTCCAGTCTTAATGGGGAAGGTTAGTGAAAAAAAATTGTTTAGTGATTTTGCCTTGGTGAGAGGTGCTAATTTTAGTTGCATGATTATTTATTGGTATATCAATAATTTGCAGGGAAGTTTGATCATCAGTGATTCATTGAACCACAACTCAATTGTTAATGGTGCACGAGGATCTGGAGCAACTATTCGTGTTTTTCAACACAATAGTGAGTATCTTTGTTGCATAGCAAAATATGAATAATGAATTGGTCACTGAGAAATTAGGTTTTCAATTTCCACATACAACAGTTAGAGATTGTCAGCATGTCTCTCCTTTTAATAAGCAAGGTCTTAATTTCAGTTTATTGGTTGGGGGATGATGGTGGCTATTTTCTACACTATATCTTTACCATTTGACTAAATATATAAACATCAAAGCCTTTTCCCAATAGGTGGGGTTAGCTATATGAATCAAACAACACCACCATGTCCGATCAAAAGCCGAATCCTCTGATAGGTGATTTAACTCTAAATCATTTCTAATTGTTTCACCTAGAGTTCTTCTTGGTTTATCTCTCCCTCTAATTATGGGGCTATCCTACATGTGGTCAGCTCTTCTAATCGGGGCTTCCTGAATGCGTGCCACTCCTAATTTGCTTCTAATACATTCACTCCGGATCTTATATTTTCTTGTATGCCCATCCATCCAAAGCAACATTCTCATCTTTGCCACACTTATTTTATGCTCTTGCTAGCATTTAGTCCCATGATCTTATGGTTATACGGTAAAGGTTTCCTTTTAGCTTGATAAGTATCTTTCAATCACAAATAACACCTGAAGCATTCCTCCAATTCATCCACGCAACTTGAATCCTATGATTTACATCTACCTCTATTTCAATATCACTTTGTCTAATAGATCCAATATGATATCTTACCTAATACTGAAGCAACAAGGGTAAGAAGTCACTTTTGTGCCTTCATTTATCCTTTAATTTAGTAGGTACCGTTGATTTGATTCAGGTTTGGTCATTTTGTACTTCAATGAATAAGTTGACCTAGTTGTTTAGCTAAAGTTACTCAATTTCTTACTTTAGTTAACCATCTTTCAACTTTTACAAAATTCGAGTTCACTTAAGGCAAATGGTTAACGCCTTATTGTGATTACCTTGGCTGTGAACCTATTTCCCAAAACTATGAGTTATTAGTGCTTGTTTGGTTGAGATTATTCTTAATGCAAACGTGAAAATAACACTTCCCAAGGCAATTATTTTGGAACTTATGTGAGAAGAGTTTTCTCCCAACATGATTTGCAAACTTGATTTTACCCTTGCAAAACCTAAAACAAACATGCTCTTAGTCATTGCCTTAGTTTCTGATATACCTAAGTATACACATGATAATCTTTGATGCGTTACATCTTACACAATATACAAAACGCAACAGAAAGATGTACAACTCTGTCTAAATTTTCTACATAGATTCGTTATACAAATAGGTTAGAAAGACTAAGAATTTAAAGGACTCCTTCAACATCAATCCATAAACTCAGCCAATCTTTCTTACCTCAAACTGCTACTCCCACTATGGAAACACCATCAGTACAACACACCCAAGATCTCTATCATTGGTCTCAGACTAATTACAGGCAACCTTAATCAATATTATCAAGAACAAGGTTTGGGGTTCAAGCCCTCATCATTTGGCTTTCATGGCCTCAAACCCTATCATCACCCCATCAACCAATATCACTTCAAATCACCATATATTTTTTTTCCAAACATACAATAGGAACAAGATGCAAAAGTGAGGGTGTAAGTAGCAATTTCATAGTTGCACCATGGCCACCCGTTTCCATGAAAACACATTTCCACCGAAGACACCATCCAACTTCAACCAATCCAACCCAAAATGAAAAGGAAAAAAAAACATAGGAAGGATGAAGAAGAAGAAATACAATGAAGATTGACTAAGGATGGGATCGGCTAGGCCGGGTTAGGACCTGACATAAATAGGTTTAGCCTGTGTTCCAATCTTAAGGCTTGAGTCTAGTCTATTAGCCTGATATAGGCCAAGTTTTAAGGCTTTGCCTAGCCTACTTCGAAGTCTAGCCTGGTCTGAATTTCAACAAGTTTTTTAAATATGTCTCCACCTGTAAATAGGCCATATGCCTTCACTTGTAAATAGGCTTGTAAGCCTCTAATGATAAAGAGGTTGGTAGGCCTATACTGATAAATAGGCCACTGGACCTTAACAAATAAATATGCAAGTAGGCCTCTATATTTAATCGGGCCATTAGGCCTTTACTTTCAAATATCATATATTATAGTATTATAATATATTAAATGTTGGAAAGTCGCCCTAATTGCGGTCTGTCTGCCCTTAGCAGCCTTAATTGCAGTCCGCCCTTAGCCGCCTTAATTGTGGCAACTTTGAGTTGCCTTCATTGCAGCCTCTAACACCTTTATTGTGCTGGTTGTGAGGGTGTGTTTAGTCTCATATCGTCTAGAGATATGGCATGAGTAGTGCTTATAAGGTTTGGGTAGTCCTCACCTTAGAAGTCGATTTTGTGGGGTTGAGTTAGGCTCAAGCCCAAATTTCAAGATGGTATCAGAGCCTATCCTAGACCGTTGTTGGGCCGTCCCAGTTCTTTGCGTTCCAAGTGCATAGACCTAGGCGTGAGGAGGGTGGTGTTGGAAAGTCGCCTTAATTGCGACAACTTTGAGCTGCCTTCATTGCAGCCTCCAACACCTTGATTGTGCAGGTTGTGAAGGTATGTTTAGTCCCACATTACCTAGAGATATGGTTTAAGTAGTGCTTATAAAGCTTGAGCAGTCCTTACCTTTCAAGCTGGTTTTGTGGAACTGAGTTAGGCCTAACCCAAATTTCAAGATTAAATTATATATTATATGTGTGTATGTTAAATAGGCCGACCTGATAGGCCTGTAGGTTTTTTTTAAAGCCTTAGGCCTGACCTTTTTAGTTATATAGGCTTTTTAAAAAGCTTTGACCTTGCCTTTTTATTAGATAGGCTGGGCCAAGTTAGGCCTTGAATAGATTAGGCCATAGGCCCTCGACGAGCGACCTGGCCTATTCCCACCCCTAAGATTGAGCAGAAGGATTCCCTACTTCTCTTCCTAATCTCACAAACAAGTAAGAACAAAGATGGATGAATGAAGCTGTTGTGTATCACCTTGTAGAGTCTGAGCCCCTCTATGTTTTCTTCAACTACCACTACGGAAGTGAGCTTCCTAGTTAGCGCATGCAGAGGAGTAAAGTCTCAGCGTTCTTCCCATCTCTCTTCTATTTCTCTTCACTGCTACCTGCTCTTCCTTTTTTCTTTTGTTTCTTATGCGTCACACCATCTACACACACTCATGCCCCCCTCTCCTTATTTCTATTTATTTTAGTTAGCTTAATTAGTAAGTTGGTAAATAGGCAGGGATCAATGGAGGGGAGGGCCAACGTGGACCCCGGCCACTCGTTCCTCCATATATTTTGTTCTTTTCTGATGCTAATATGCTCAGTTAATTTAAGATATTTCTTTTTATTGTGTCATGTAACCTACTCTGGCTCTTGCTTGGAATGATTGAACACCACAATCATTTACTTACAGGTTTGTAGCCCATAAATTTATAAGCAACAGAATCACATCTGAGTAAAGACAGGATATGTAGAAGTGAATTGAAGCAATGAATTCTAAGACAGACTTTATCTCCCCTCCCCCATGTTTCCTGGATCTATCCCTGTAAATAGGTGGGGTGGTTTGGGTGAAACCGTGGGTGGCTTTGGGAGGAAATGCATGGGTGGTTTCTATCTTAAGCCCTCCTATTTTACCATGTGTAAGGTGTCATTTAGGAGAGGGTGGCTAAAAGCGACATGTTAGGATCTTATGGTAATTTAATTATATTTTTAGGCTAGTCAGCTAGTGTTAGGACACAGGTACTTCTATAAAAAATTCTATAACTCCAATTTATTTTAAGTCCTTTTTTAGGTTCTATTTATATAATCTGTATTTTCTTCATACTTGTGCACTTATCTACACACTCTGAGCACATGAATTAAATATAATCATGTGGTCATTCTAATCCAAGATGAGCCATCTCATCTCGAACATCAGCTAGCTCTTTTGCACTCTAACTCAAGATGAGTCATCTCATCTATAATGTCAGCTAGCTCATATATTTAATTTCAAAACACAAGAAGCTCATTGTTTGTCGAACGTGTTATTAAAATAATTTAATTGAAAGGGAGAATGTTACATCTTGGGTACCTAACTATGTGGCTTCAGGTCCATGGGGTGATATTCAATTTTCACTTCTAAGCCAGTGCTAGCATGCGACTCACTAAACTTGCTTTTAATATGCTCCATTTTATTTAAAATTTCATGTGTTGACATATCATTTCTGCTGACAAGAGTAAAGTATAGTTGAACTGACCTTTGATTTTTGTTATGTCTATTTTTTTTTTGAACTCTTGCCATGCATGTTTTACTTGGGTATAGGGTTGCAGTTTTTCCTTTTGTCTTCGCTGTTCTCGTGTTAATTTTATGGTGCTACCAATGGTAACAGCATTATTCATTTACTTTCTCTTGGCTCTTGTACCTGCAGCACCATCACATCTTGAAGAAGTTTTAAGAGAACAAATTGCAGAGGGACAGCCAAGGACCCATAGGCCTTGGAAGAAGATAATTGTTATTGTGGAGGGGATATACAGTATGGAAGGGGAGCTTTGCAAACTTCCAGAGATCATAGCTATATGCAAAAAGTACAAGGTTGGTTAATATGGTTGCTCTAATCTAATGTACAGATTGTGACCACATGCCTTTTTCTTGGGTAGTTCCGTAGTTAGAGATTTCTTCTGAGTTTAAGATGCATACCTTGTGATAAATCTATAGGGATGAGGCATCTAACTTTTCCAGATGAACTGTTGTAAATGGTTTATGTCCAGGAAATTTGTTTGGGTAAAATGTGGACATCGTTCAAACTTAAATTTAAGCTGATAACTCAACAAAGAAAATTCCTTTCCCCATCTAAAAGGATAGTTTTTTTCTCCCTGAATAATTTTGACAAGTCACAAGATAACCCATCATGCTGCAACTTTGGTCATTATTGTTTAGGAGAAGTGGAAAGAGAGGGGCAAACCATTGAAAGTTTTCCTTCCATTACCCCTCCCCTTCTCCTGAATTAACATCAAGGGGGTTTGGATTAACTTTCTGTTATCAAGCTTTGTTTACCATTTTAATTTTCTTTATTGTTGCTTTCCGCACACTTCGATTGCTGTATAGGCATATACATATCTGGACGAAGCACACAGCATTGGAGCAGTGGGGAAAACAGGAAGAGGTGTATGTGAGCTCCTAGGTGTGGATACTGCTGATGTTGACATTATGATGGGGACATTCACCAAATCATTTGGATCATGTGGGGGTTACATTGCAGGATCCAAGGTATGCATATCTAACTCAGACTCCGAATTTGGTGATGAATGGGCAGATGGTAAGTTGTTAAAATCTGTAGTAACCCCCCCCCCCCCCCTCTTACTGAATATGAGCCATAGGCCCATAGTGTTTTCTCCTTTCTATGTAAAATCAATAAGAGATTACAAAATGCTTTCATTGTATGCCTAGTTGTTATTGGCATTTGGCAGTGTTGCACACACAACAGTGAGCTGTCTGGGCAAAAAAAACCCTCTTGCATTGCAAGGTTCATGTTGCCCTTGTAGTGCATACAACATACGTTGCATATTGTGTGCACTGTGCACAATGTGGGAAACACGAAAAGTGATATTAGCCTTAAGGAAATTAGTGAAAACCTAGATTAAATAAACTCGATCACCTAATCTTTATATAGGCAACCTCCGGCCTGAGGAGCACAAACCTAGAGACTCAGCCTTGTGACACTTCTACATAGCACTGACAAGTCCACGTAATTACTATCTTCTATTTGTCCTCTTCATTCTCTGTTTTCACATTTCTTTGGATGGGAAGGCTGGGTAGCCTTGCAGCCAGTCTAAAGACTACTGTGGTAGTTGCTGTCAGTGGCCCTGGCCGGTAACAGCTGGCTAGCCCAGAGGCCTCAATATCTTTCCCATATCAAGAAAAGAAGGTTGTATTTTACTCCGAGTCTTGACTGAGAAGCGAGTTTTCGATGATTGTTGGAAATAGTGAGTCCTTGAGACTATGTTATGTTGTGTGTGTGTGTGTAATATTATTATGTTATTGTGGGTTAAATTAGATATATTTAATGTAATGTGGGCTGCACTTCAATGTTGCCCAGCAAAATGCTATGCACATTGCACGACAACACCTCCAACCCTTTTTGCAACAGTGCACTGCATGCCATAAAATAACTATGATTGTATGCGAAGAGAAAAATGAATGGACCTACAGAAATAGCGGATGGGTGAGAACTTGGAATGCGACTGAAGTCATCTAGAATTGCTGTCTTAGAATGACATTTTTGCTACTTGCACAATACTGTGTTTCACATGTGGAAATTAAGGGCTAATTTGTCTTGTTCCCAGTTTCCTGTTTTCAGAAATTTGTAGAGGAAACACTGAAAACAACTTTTTTTATGTTTTCAATGTTTCCTGTATAGATCTTTGGGAACAGGAAACAGAATGAAAACAATGTGGCAGTTTTGTAATTATTTCTGAAAACAAAAAATGAAAACTGAAAACAAAGCAAACATACCCTAATTGTTTCAGATTCATGTTTGATATTGGTCTGTCATTTTGCATCATAGAATTATTGAGTCTTATTAGTGCAATAATTTAAGCTTGGAATTTTTTTTTTTTTTTTTGAACTTCTGGATCTACTTTCCAGGAGCTTATCAAATACTTGAAGTATACTTGCCCTGCTCATCTTTATGCAACTTCAATTTCACCACCAGCTGCACAACAAATAATATCATCTATAAAAGTTATTCTTGGAGAAGATGGTTCCAACAGAGGTTTGGATAGCACTTGTGCTTTTCTTTGGGTTTTTGATTGCGCCACTTGCATTTATCCTTCATCTATACATGCATCTACTCTGGCATCTACTCCGCTTCTTTGCATTGAAGCAAAATTGTTGCCATATAGGTGCCCAGAAACTCGCACAAATTCGAGAGAACAGCAATTTTTTCAGGTCAGAACTGCAGAAGATGGGATTTGAGGTTCTTGGGGATAATGATTCTCCTGTAATGCCAATCATGCTTTACAATCCAGCCAAAATCCCCGCCTTCTCAAGGGAGTGTCTCAAGCAGAATGTGAGAACATCAACATCCAACTTTTATGCTTGTTAATGTCATACATCAATCATATGTGTGTATATATACATAAGTTTAATATATATTAATGTTTGATATTGTTGAATGATCCTGTTTTAGGTTGCTGTTGTGACAGTGGCATTTCCAGCAACACCACTGTTACTGGCCAGAGCACGGATATGCATATCTGCTTCCCATTCAAGGGAAGACCTTATCAAGGCATTGCAGGTATATAATTTGACTTAAGGGTAAATTATACATTACCCCCCATGAAATGTTGTCCAGCTTTACTTTTCATACAAACAGAAAATCTATATTTACACTTTCTACCTTAAATTGGAGGAGTTATGTTTTATAAAATGAAGTTAATGTAAGAAAAGAAACAATGGATTAAGCTTTAGGGTGGTAATGTGTAATTTACCCTTTGGATTTGTGGTTAGTGATTAACTTTACACAAAATGCATCGATTAATTAATTCGGAATATGTCACCTTAGTGGTAGCTGTTTAGTTTCTCGCACCATTATAGCTAATAAAATGAAATAGGGTTACGTATCTTGTCATTTTACTGTTGCAATATTTGTCTCGCAGGATTTTGTTTTAAGTTTATAACTTGCATGATATATTTAATGTTTGTAATTTGCTGGGACTCTTCTCCTTTCTTAGGTTATCAGCAGAGTGGGTGATCTAGTTGGTATAAAATACTTCCCTGTTGAACCACTGAAGCAACAGCAAGGGGTAAAAACTGTGAAGTTTGACTGAGAGAAGTTCTCGTCAATAAGCTAAAAAGGGGGAGTAAAGATTGATGAAGATAGGGCAAGAGTTATAAAAAGCATTTTTGTTTCGATTGTGATTGATAGGCTTAAAACTAATTGCATGTTCTAGTCTAGTAAACTTGCCAACTTCAAAGATATGAACTATACTTGGAGCTGCAGATATTTTTTTCTTTGTTCTAGTCTCTATCTCTCTAATATACTTATCTTTGTCTGGTCACAAGGTCATCTGTATAGTTATTTCTTCGGTAAGTCATTTGAAACCGAATCTTGATTGGAATTTTAATCAAATTGTAAAATCGTGGTCCAAATTTCCACATCACTCTTCGAATGTGATCAATTTAATATATCGAGAAGTAATATATTTATTTATTTGTTTAATAAATTTTTTTTATTCCTTAACTATTAGGTTTAATTGCAGTTTTTGTCCCCTTACTATTGGTCATGTATGATTTTGGTCTCTAAAGTTTTTTCGTGTACGTTTGGTCTCCCTGTTTTGTCAACGTTGCAAGTCTGGTCCTACTATCATTGTCTGTCAATATTTCCAATGATCAACATAGAGGAATCATTCCTCCAAGCACACATAACCACACAACCATTTCTTTATGCAAATAGAACATCTTGTGTTTTTGTGGTAAAGGATCATGTGGTGGAATCAAAAAAGGTCTCAAAGGAGGGATAAAACTAATAAATAGCAGAGAGAAATCACTGAATCATGTTGAGTCGGAGACACAGGAGGGAGAATATCAACCGGAGGTTCCGTGTGCTTGGAGGTGTGGTTCTTTTATGTTGATTATTAAAAAATTTGACAGACAGTGAACAGAATGACTAAATTTGCAACATTGAGAAAGGGATCAAATGTGCATGAAACAAATTTGGAAAATTGTAATTAAGTCTAACTATTATTCCGAAACAGTAGTGAGATTCTATCTACCCAATTTTTATTATGGAATTATGCTTCCTCAAGTTTTGTGAGTTGGTTAGCAATAAAGGTGTTCATTTAGGATTCAATGATTCCTCTATACTATTTACCAAGGTTTTTAAAACCGGACTGATCATTGAATCGACGAAGACACTGATTCAAGGTTCAATAATCTGATCGTAGTTGAATCGATAATAATTAAATAATTTTTTTTAAATTTTTTTAATATAGTATATTAAGCAATATTAACATAAATTTTAAATTCTCATATTTTATTTTGCATTTTATGTTAATAATTTTATAAGGATAATTCTTTATTTGCTTCCAAAAGTGTAAAAAAAAAATAATTTCAAGGTTCATTAACCCAATGCTACCTTTTATGTTTTGGTCCTATCAGAAAAGAAATAAAAAAGCAAAAGTGAATTTGGGCAACCCATTCTATGTTAAAAAACAAAAATTAAAAAAGAGTTTGACTGGGCTTTGGACCAAAACCGTTTAAGAAAATATTAAGTGCATTCAAAACCATAGTTATTAGCCTCACATTCACTCAGCACGGTCACTGCCGCCCAGCTCTCGCTTTCTTCTCCTTCTCCTGTTTGTGCTTTCTGGCTTATACTTCCAGTTTTATGGTCGTCGTCGCCCACTCTTCTTCTTGCTTTTTCTCGTACGGTTGCACCCTCATCTTTGTAACACGCCTCCTCTTTCAGCTTTCTCTCTACCCTTGTCCTCTTCTTTCTGCTTTTTGCGCGCGCGACCGTCGGAGTTCGCTTGAAGCCGCTGGTGGTCACTGGATCCAAGAAGCAAAGCGTGAACCGGTGAAATCCAGTGAACCGTACCGGTTCGGAGGTTTTTAAGCCGATTCATTTACAGGACGATCATAAGGGTAAGTCGGACCAGATGGTAGGCTGGTTGCCGGTCCGACCGGTCGTACCGGTCGGGTCGGTCCGGTATTGACAACCTTACTATTTACTAGTTTTATCACTCTTGTTTTGAGACTTTTCTTTGGTTTCGTCACAAGATCCTTTTCTTTGTAAGCTTAACCAGAGTTTCTATCTATTTAGACCAATGATTCCTGATAGACATTAGACAGAAGGATTGAATTTCAAACATTGAAAAAATAGGGGATCTGCATAGAAAAAACTTTAAAAATCAAAATCTCACCTAATCAATAACAGGAGGATTAAAAATATAATTAAACCTTTATTTTGATATTTTAATACTATTATTAGAAATTTTAATTAAGACCTCACTTTTATATTTACATCTGTGTCCTACATTTAGGGATTTCCTATCCCTTCACACTGTCCTAAACAGACTTCTCCTACCCTTCCAATGGTGAGTCGTCCACTTCTTTCTGGACTTCCAATCACAGTTGTTGTCAATCGTCCACTGTCGCAGAGTATTTGTGTTCAATTCATAAAGTCATAGTTGTCTATCAATATTAGTCTGTTGTTCCAGTCGCAATGGCTGAAGTGGTATAGAGTCACTAGAAGGAAGTTGACTAGTGAGCTTTTAAAAATTTTATACCTGGACAACACACGTACTTTTGGTTATTTGATCAAGATCAAGTCTTGGCTCTCAAAGGTTGAACGAGAAGTTACCAAGAAACTAAAAAATTATACTTCATGAGAACATAAGTAATGGCCTTTTTCATCAAACTGGGTTCGTTTTAGAAACTATTTATCAGTTTAGGGTTGTTCTGAGATTATTTATCAATAGGGTCATTTTTGACAAGTGACATTTTTTTTTTTTTACTCTGACGGCTAAGGTGCCAGAGTAAAAATTGATAGCAATAATAAGAGGTATAAAAAGAAAGATAATTGATAGCAATAATAAGAGGTATAAAATAATAATAATAATAATTTACACCAATAAATATTCATCAATTATTATAGTAGTAAATTTTTTTTTTACCTTGTAATAGCATTATTGTCGTCGTTATTCCTTATACTTATATTATAAATTTTTTAGCAGTGTTCCTTTAAAATTGCTGCTAACTTTTTTTTAATTCTTACAAGGTAATAATTTTTTTTACTACTGTAATAATTGATGAATATTTATTGGTGTAAATTGTTATTGCTATTATTTTTTTATGACTCTTGTGATATTATTTGCTACTTGTTATTATAAGAATTTTTTTATTGCCTCTTGTTGTTTTAAACGGCTTTTTGACCAAAATGGGTTTCTTTTAGAAACTATTTATCAGTAACAAGTAACAAGTAGCAAATAACAATGACAAGTAGCAAATAATATCAAAAAAGGCATAAAAAAATAATAGCAATAATAATTTACATCAATAAATATTAATCAATTATTACAATAGTAAAAAAAATTTACCTTGCAAGACTTAAAAGAAAGTTACCTGGAATTTAGAAGGAACACTGCTACAAAAAATTATACTATAAGTATAAGGAGTAACGATGACATTAATGCTAAAGTATCTATTTAAAACAACAAGAGACAATAAAAAAATCCCCTAATAACAAGTAGCAAATAATATCACAAGAGTCATAAAAAAATAATAGCAATAACAATTTACACCAATAAATATTCATCAATTATTACAGTAGTAAAAAAAATTTACCTTGTAAGAATTAAAAGAAAGTTACCAGCAATTTTAAAGGAACAATGCTAAAAAAAATTATACTATAAGTATAGGGAGTAACGATGACATTAATGCTATACATTTAAAAAAAAGCAATAAAAAAATCCCTAATAATAGAAATAATATCACAAGAGTATAAAAAATAATAGTAATAATATTTACACCAATAAATATTCATCAATTATTACTTTTAAAAAAATTTACCTTGTAAGAATTAAAAGAAAGTTACACCTGACTTGGAAGGAACACGCACAAAAATATATATACTATAAGATATGAGAATGTGATGACATTAATGCTACAATATATATTTAAAACAACAAGAGACAATAAAAAAATCCCCTAATAACAAGTAAACAAATAATATCACAAGAGTCATTAAAAAATAATACAATAACAATTTACACCAATAAATATTCATCAATTATTACAATAGAAAAAAATTACCTGTAAATTAAAAAAAGAACAATTTGAACAAAAAAATTATCTATAAGTAATGGTCACATAATTATTACAGTAAAAATTTTTTAATGTCTTAATGAATTAATATTAACATTTTGAGTAAATTAATCGTTAACACAATAATCTTAAATAAAATTATTTACGAGTAGGTTAATCAGAAGCATTCATATGTAAAGCCATGGTCAGAAGCTTCTGACGAAGAACTTGACTATTAGTTAATCTTCTTAGTTAAAAAGATTTTCACAAAACAGTAATAAATATTGAAGCACTCTGTTCCAAGGATTTAATGAAAATAATATAACCTTTGAATAACCACATAAACGAACCAAGTTTCATCAAAAAGCCTTAAGTAATGGTCTAATTAGTTAGCAAAGTTTTTTTTAATGTCTTTAAGAATTAATATTAACATTTGTGAGTAAATCGTAGAATACAATAATCTTAAATAAAATTATTTACCAGTAGGTTAATCAGAAGCATTCATATGTAAAGCCATGTTCAGAAGCTTCTGATGAAGAACTTGACTATTAGTTAATCTTCTTGGTTAAAAAGATGCTCAAAAGCTTAAAGGCATAATCACATGTTTCTGAATTATGAACTGACTTTCTGAGTAAGAAGTATATTTCCATGAAACAATAATAGTTGTCACAAGCTTGGTTTTGGGAGATTGATAAGTTGAAAGTAGAAATAGTGCTTTGAAAAAACTAAGAAGCTTGTTTTGCTGGATGGAAAGTGTTCACAAACCTTAACCCAGAAACTTGTTATGAACAACAAGAACTTCAAAAGTGCAGAATATTAAAAAAGTAAATGATAAAGATACTCGCAACTAGTTTTTATCCTGATTCACCCAAACAACCCAAGCTACATCCAGTTCCAACATACTGTTGGATTTTCTACAGACCACTCAAAGATACAAGTATTCTTCGTAGCCTCTTCAAGCTTCTTCAACCAGTATTCTCCGCAGCCCCTTCAGGCCATACACAAGTATTCTTTACAGAGCCTTTGCAAGAATACCAACATTCTCAAATTAACACTGGTTCTTCACCAACTACCTTGGGAGAAAACAGAGTTTACAATAAAAAAAAACAATAATGACAAGTTGACACAAAATTTTGACAAGATACGGTGATATCATACGATGCTACACACTGCAGCACTACAGCAGTTTTTTTTTTTTTAACTATTTAGTTTTTTTTATTTAAAATATTTTGTTGTTTTTTTTAAATATTTTGTTTTTTTGAGAAATACAATTTTTTGTTAAGTACGTGCAAATATATAGTTAATCGGATATAAATATCTGATTAATTTAATTCATTATCTGGTTAATGAATTTTTTGGTTAAGTATATACAAATATCTGATTAACGAGGTATAAATATATGGTTAATTCAATTCATTATCTGGTTAATGAGTTTTTTGTTAAGCATGTGAAAATATCATGTTAATCAGGTATAAATATCTGGTCAATTCAGTTCATTATCTGGTTAATGGATTTTTTTTAGAAATAAAATTTTTGGTTAAATATGTGCAAATATCAGGTTAATCAGGTACAAATATCTGGTTAATTCAGTTCATTATCTGGTTAATGGGTTTTTTGGTTAAATATGTACAAATATCTGGTTAATCAGGTACAAATATCTGGTTAATGGGTTTTTTGGTTAAGTATGTGCAAATATCTGATTAATGAGGTACATATATCTAGTTAATTCAGTTCATTATCTGGTTAATCGGTTTTTTGGTTAAGCATGTGCAAATATTTGGTTAATCATGTACAAATATCTGGTTAATTCAGTTCATTATCTGGTTAATGTGGTTTTTTAGAAATAAAATTTTTCGTTAAATATGTGCAAATATTTGGTTAATCAGGTACAAATATCTGGTTAATTCAGTTCATTATCTGGTTAATGAGTTTTTTGGTTAAATATGTGCAAATATCTGATTAATCAGGTACAAATATCTGGTTAATTCAATTCATTAACTTGTTAATGGTTTTTTTTCTTGAGAAATAAAAATTTTATTTTTTTAATAAAAGTCAAAATTTATATAAAAAAAATGCTACAGTAACATATATTCTCCCAATGTTATCGATACTCTGTGTCAGAATATCTGAACTCTAAAAAAAAAAAAATGTGTTGGTAAAATTCTCTGACTACTCTTTAAAACCCAATGGGTGGATATCCTTTACGAAATATAGATCATTCACACTCCTAATAGTAACTGGAAGTCGTTTTAAGGAGAAGGAATCTGTATAAGAGCTCTGTTAATCGGATACAACTTTTGCCACACAAATACGATACTGTTATAATAGTGTTACTGTAGAATCAATTTTTAAATTTTTTTTTGACTTTTTTAAAAAAATAAAAATTTTATTTCTAAAAAAACCCATTCACCAGATAATAAACTGAATTCATCAGTTATTTGTACATGATTTACCAGATATTTGCACATACTTAACCAAAAAAATTATTTATAAAAAAAACTCATTCACCATATACTTACACATAATTAACCAAAAAATTTATTTATAAAAAAAACACATTTGCCAAATAATGAACTGAATTCACCAGATATTTATACCTGATTCATCATATATTTGCACATACTTAACCAAACTTTATTTCTCAAAAAAACACATTCACCGGATAATGAACTGAATTAACCAGATATTTATACCTGATTCACCAGATATTTGCACATATTTAACCAAAAAAATTATTTCTAAAAAAAACTCATTCACCAGATAATGAATTAAACTCACCAGATATTTGTACCCGATTCACCAGATATTTACACATACTTAACCAACAAAATTTATTTATAAAAAAAAACATTCACCAGATAATGAACTGAATTCACCAGATATTTATACTTGATTCACCATATATTTACACATACTTAAACCACAATTTTTTTTCTCAAAAAAACCAATTCACCAGATAATGAACTGAATTCACCATATATTTATACCGGATTCACCATATATTTGTACATACTTAATCAAAAAAATTATTTCTCAAAAAAACTCATTCACCAGATAATGAACTGAATTCACCATATATTTATACCCGATTCACTAGATATTGACACATACTTAATCAAAAAAATTATTTATAAAAAAAATTAAATTTAAAAAAAAAATATGCTACTACGGTCCACACATCACATGACATCTGCTCATTATTCATCACAGTGTCGCAGTGTGTCCCAAATGTGTATCCGTGTAGCATTTTTGTCTGTATAATACGGGGAGAAGATCAATTTGTTGTATAACAGTAGTTGGGGCTTTTCTTAGAAGCTTCTCCACCTTGATCTTCTGCATTTTGGTCCTTAAATATACGATCTTCACTTCAACTATATATCTGTTTATGACCGTTGGATAAGGTTTAAAATCTTTTTGCAACTTTAGTTTTAAGTCATAGAACCTTTTGCCCTTTTTCTCCTTTTGTAGCATCTTTTGACTTTTTGAGCTTTCTGAACTCAGAAGCTTTTGATGAACCTTCTGATGGTCGAAATATTGCTTGATGATTATGTTTCACCATTTTGAAATATGTTAGCGTGCTGTCATAAGGACTTGAGTTGGATACTTGTTGGTTGTAAGATGTTCAGAAGCTTGATTGTTCTGATACGCACAATTTTGACTGAATGATCTTCTGATGTAGCTTGTGTTGCAGCTTTTGATATAGTTACTGATGTAGTTTCTGATGAAGCTTCTTATGCAACTTCTAATGTAGCTTCTGATAGCAGTTTGTGATAAGCTTCTAATGATTTGACCTTTCTAGGATAAAAAACTTCCTTTCTAAGACTTGTTAATTTTGATCAACTTCTACCCATTCTTATTCAACACATCTTAAATCCTCTCTCTTTTCATAAACACTTAAATATGCTATAGAAAGTGTGTTACATTAAAACCTTAATTCAAGAGGGTCATAACAGGTGCATCTGAAGCTTATGAGTGAACAACCTTAGGAACTCCCATTTGTTGGTGGTCAAAAGGTAAACAATATTAGTTATACAATGGTTGTTGGAGTTCTTGAGGGTAAGAAAAGGCAATATAGGCTAAGAAATCAACAATCTTAGTTGTATATGATATCAAAGCTGACACATCATCTGGTTTTTTTCTCAGGTTATAACTTTTCCTCAAAAGGTTCAGCAATGGCAACATTGGACTCTTCTTCCATTGTATTCTCTTGATTGAGGTTAGCCTTGTCTTTGTTTTTGAGAGGGCTCCCCTGCAATGAGAGCTTTTTCTTCATTTCCGCCTTTTTCTTTTTCTCTTTTTTCCTTCTCTTTAGAAGCTAACTTAGCAGTCAATTCTGCCTTGAGTTTTACCTGCCACAAGCTCTTCTTCCTAAAGTAAACTTTATCTTAGTAGAATCCTTCATCCTCTATAGAAACTTTGTAGTATTAAAATACCTTGGTTAATACTATTTCATACGGTACACAAGAACTTGGCTTAGTGGCGTGTGACACCCGCGACTCACAAGAGCAACGAGTGATCGCCGGTGCAAAAAATGAAACACGAACAAAAAGAGGCTCCTAGCAGACTTTAAGGCGGAGGGACACATAAATGAACCGATTTTATATCGGAACAAGAAAGATTTTAAGACTGTATAGGTATGTGACTGTATAATTGAGAGTAGCTTAAAATAATTGATTGATACTACTTATACAAACAAGATGTATCTTTTTTTCGGGAGCCCATCACTTAAGAACATCAAAGTTAAGCGTGTTTGACTTGGAACAATTTTGATATGGGTGACCTCCTGAAAACTTTTCCTGGAAAGCATGTGAGTGATGACAAAACATGCTGAAAAGACTCGTATTTGTTTGCGGGTACAATCATCAATCCGAAAACCAACCCGGGAAAACTACGAGTTTCCGGTATGTCTCTGATTTGATAAACCAATTGTTATATATGTTTAATAAATTACATATATAACAAACCCTAGATAATAGTTATCCCTGTTAACAAATTGGCCCCCATGGTGCACTATAACATCAATGAAATCATCCATCCCGACCATGTATACGAGGAATTACTCTATTTAAACGCATTATAAACAAACAGAATATATTAAACAACATAGCAGATACATTAAATAATGTAGAATGTCAGATAAAGAAACAAAACATATTTTTCAATGCATATAACTCACACCAAAAGATAATACGGGACCACAATGTCAGGTGAGACGAATAGAAACAATAAACAAATACCCTCTGTTAGAGGGACCACACCATGCAACAATCTCGACATCATGCAACAACCTCTAACGCCATGTACCTAATATGCTAAGATTAAACCACTGTATATTTTTTACTCCTAATCCTACCTCTTGTTTTGATTTGAAAACATCCCCCATTTAACCCACACACTTTTCCTTTATCCTTGTGCACCTCCCCGCAGAAAAGTTATTTGAATCAAAATCAAAATCCTTACCACCTTCAAAGACAACTTGAAAAATGACAAAAAATAAATCGGGAGGCTAAAAAAAACTAAGTTTAAGAGAGTAATTTAGGCACCCAAAGATAAATAACGCATAGTTATCAAACTGGGAGAATGAATGTTGTTTGGATTACGTCATCCAAATTAACTTTTACATGTGTTGATAATGTCTCAAAAACAGATTCAGTTACAAGGAAAAATCAGTTGCAAGCATTTTCCCCTTTGGCGGCAAAAGCAGTTTTTCTGTTGGTGCACAAACAGAATTCTGTTTTGATTTGAAGAAAAAACTTGGCAGCTGAAGTCCCTTTTCTCACCTATATATATACATGTGTATGATAGGATTAGGGGGTGTGTGTAATTGTATTCAACTGTGTAATCTTTCCTTTTCTAAAATCATAGAGAGTTAGGCCTAGATCAAGGAGTTTTGGTGAGAACAAGAGTGGTAGAACTAGGGAGCTTGTGGCTGTGTCTCAGCAGGAAAAGCAAGGGCCTAGTGTAGATTCTTGTGAAGTTTGAAGCTTGATCTTGTAACTCTTTCAATCATAGTGAAGACTTTGCTCTCTTCCCGTGGATGTAGGCCACATCGGCTGAACCACGTTATCTCTTGGTGTTGATCTTTCCTTTCTTTCGCCTTACAATTTTCATTTACGTTTCGCCATATAATTTTACATTTCGCAATTGCTTTTCCATTACATTTGCTTCTCGTCATATATTTTTCATTTGCCTTGTTCCATTGTTGCTTTGTGATCTTGTTCTTGGTGTGTTTCATTCGGTGTTTAGACCACTACAAGTGGCGCCGTCTGTGTGGGGAGAAAGAAAGAAACCGAAAACCGAAAGAAGAAGCATCTCAAAGCATGAGTTCAACAAAGTTTGACATCGAAAAGTTCTCGGCACAAATGACTTTGGATTATGGCGAGTCAAGATGCGGCAAAGTGCTTGTTCAACAAGGTCTTGGGGACACTCTC
This sequence comes from Sophora flavescens, assembly GCA_030762895.1. NCBI lineage: Eukaryota > Viridiplantae > Streptophyta > Magnoliopsida > Fabales > Fabaceae > Sophora > Sophora flavescens. The sequence goes on from CM061066.1 coordinate 113,954,888, forward strand.
AAGGGTGAGGCGGCTCTATCAAACACTCTCACAACTCCGAGAAAAGGGAGCTCATAAACAAGGCAAGAAGCATCATCATACTCGTGCCTTGGAGACAAACCTTTAAGAGAAGTTGCTAGAGAACCCCTCTGCACTTGCTCTATGGCTGAAAACTGAGTCTTTGTATATGACCAAATCCGTGGCAAACAGATTATTCTTGAAGCAACAACTCTTCTCATTCAAGATGAGTGAAGACAAGTCGATTTGGAGAGCAGATTGCAGACTACAACAAGATTCTTGATGATCTTGAGAATCTTGAAGTTCGAGATGGATGATGAGGATAAGGCATCGATCCTGCCTGAGTGCATTGCCAAGTTCCTATGAACACTTCAAGGATGCGATTTTGTTTGGAAGAGATCAAACAATCACTCTTGATGAGGTACAATCATCCATAAGGACAAAAGAATTCCAAAAGAAAAGAGAAGCAAGAGCAGAAGGCAATGCAGAAGGCCTGAGTGTCATGAGAGGAAGACATGAAAAGAGAAGTACAAAACCAGGAAAGCACAGATCAAAGTCTAGGAATCAAGATAAGTCCAAGTACAAATGCTTCCACTGCCACAAGAAGGGTCATTTCAAAAGGGAGTGCCCTGAGAGGAAGAATAAAGGTTTTAAGACAGGCCAACAAACTGGTGATGCAGTAATTGTCTCATCAGGCTATGAGTCATCAGGGTATGAATCTGCAGAAGCTTTAGTGCTGTCAAATTCAGCATCAGAAAAGGATTGTGTGCTGGATTCTGGGTGCACCTATCATATGTGTCCAAGAAAAGACTATTTCGAGTCTTTAAATCTTCAAGATGGTGGAGTTGTCTTGCTGGGAAACAACAAGCCCTGCAAGGTTCAGGGAGCAGGCACAATCAGATTGAAGATGTATAATGGACAAGAGACCATAATCACAGGGGTCAGGTATGTACCAGAACTGAAGAGAAACTTACTTTCCATAAGCATGTTTGATAGCTTAGGTCACATAACTAACATTGAACATGGTATACTTAAAGTTTCTGTGAACAACAAAGTAATAATTAAAGGCATCAAGAGGAATGGTCTCTATATCTTAGATGGATCCACTGTAATAGCCCAAGCCTCAGTAGCTAGTCAGATCCCTATAGATAAAACCAGATTATGGCACATGAGGCTTGGCCATGTTAGTGAGAAAGGTCTAAAAGAACTATGCAAACAGAACCTCCTAAACCATGATGAAATAGGTAACTTAGGCTTCTGTGATCACTGCATTCTTGGCAAGGCTCATAGGGTTAGTTTCAATACTGCACAACACACCACTAAATCCATATTTGAATATGCTCACTCAGATTTATGGGGGCCAGCGAGAACCATGACTCATGGAGGTGGTTATTACTTCTTGTCTATTATTGATGATTATTCTAGGAGAGTATGGATTTATATACTTAAGAACAAGAGTGAAACCTTTGAGAAATTCAAAGACTGGTATGCTGAAATAGAAACTAAAACTGGAACCAAACTTAAGTGTTTAAGGACTGACAATGGCCTGGAATATCTTTCAGAGCAGTTTAACAACTTTTGCAGGAAGCTAGGAATTAGAAGGCATAGAACAGTTGCAGGTACTCCACAGCAGAATGGCTTGGCCGAAAGAATGAATAGAACAATTTTAGAAAGAGTAAGATGCATGATATTGAGTGCTGGTCTGCCAAAGAGTTTCTGGGGAGATGCTGCTGTAACAACAGTGTATCTCATCAATAGATGTCCATCATCTGCTATAGGCTTCAAAACTCCAATAGAAATTTGGAGAGGCAAACCTGCAGACTACTCCAAACTAAGGATATTTGGTGCTTTGGCCTTTGCACATGTTAAACAAGACAAGCTTGCTGCCAGAGCTACAAGATGTGTGTTCATTGGTTATCCCACTGGTGTCAAAGGCTACAAACTGTGGAGACTAGATCCGGGAGAACCAAAATGTATAATCAGCAGAGATGTAGTCTTTGATGAGACTAGAATGGCTATGCTGTCAAAGGAAAAGCCAGACACTCCAACAAATGCTCCAGAGACCTCTCAATTTGAGGTGGAGCTGTCACCAACAAGAAAGCAGAATGAAGCAGCACAAGATGAAACAGAACCTGAGGATCAACAACAATCCCAACCAGCTACAAGTGACTACAATCTTGTGAGAGACAGAGCAAGGAGAAATATAGTCCCTCCAAAGAGATATGCACAAGCAGACCTCATATGCTATGCTTTGAGCATAGGAGAAGAAGGTCAAGACTGTGAGCCCAACAACTTCACTGAAGCAGTCAAAGACAGATACAAGAAGGAATGGATGAAAGCAATGGAAGAGGAAATGAAATCTCTTGAACAAAACAACACCTGGACTCTAGTTGATCCACCTAAAGGACAAAGGATTGTAGGTTGCAAGTGGATCTTCAAGAGAAAGGAAGATGCTCAAAGCAACAACAGTATTAGATTCAAAGCAAGGGTTGTGGCAAAGGGGTTTTCTCAAGTTGAGGGCATAGACTACAATGAGTTCTTCTCACCAGTAGTCAAACATTGCTCAATAAGGATTCTTCTTGCTTTAACCACTCAATTTGATCTAGAACAGCTAGATGTCAAGACTGCTTTCCTTCATGGAAATTTAGAAGAAACCATCTATATGCATCAACCCGAGGGCTTTGTTAAAGACAAAAACAAGGTCTGCTTGTTAAAGAAGTCCTTATATGGTCTTAAGCAAAGTCCCAGGCAATGGAATAAAAGATTTGACAGTTTCATGATGCAGATTGGTTTCCAAAGATGCAACTATGACAGTTGTGTATATTTCCTAAAGGAAAATGCAGAAGTGATAATATATCTATTGTTATATGTTGATGACATTCTTCTTGCAAGATCTAAGAAGTCTGAAATTCAAAGGATCAAGCCTGAGCTGAAATTAGAATTTGATATGAAGGAGCTTGGAGAAGCCAAGAGGATCCTTGGAATGGATATATGCAGAAACAGGAAGTCTGGAGAGCTGTTTCTGTCTCAGCAAGGCTACATACAGAAGGTGGTAAGAAGGTTCAGAATGCATGAATCAAAACCAGTTGGTACACCTCTAGGTCAACTTGACAAACTCTCAGCAAAGCAAGGGCCAACCTCAGAAGAAGAAAAGCAGAAAATGGCATTGATTCCATATGCAAATGCTGTTGGTAGTATCATGTATGGAATGGTGTGTTGCAGGCCAGACTTAGCATATGCAGTGAATGTGATGAGCAGATTTATGGCTGATCCTGGTTTACCTCATTGGCAAGCAATGAAGTGGATACTAAGATACCTAAATGGCTCTCAGAAATCTGGTCTTCTGTTTAAAAGACACCATCATGCTCAAGATACCATCATAGGGTATGTGGATTCAGATTATGCTGGAAATGTTGACACCCGAAAGTCTCTATCTGGCTATGTTTTTACCATGTTTGGAACTGCTATATGTTGGAAATCAGTTCTGCAGTCAGTGGTAGCCTTATCAACAACACAAGCAGAGTTCATAGCCCTTACTGAAGGAGTCAAAGAAGCAATGTGGCTCAAGGGGATTATTGGTGAACTTGGAGTTCCACAAAACTGTGTTACAATCTATAGTGACAGTCAAAGTGCCATTCACTTATCCAAACATCAGGTTTACCATGACAAATCCAAACACATTGACATTAAACTACATTTCATCAGGGATGCAATTGAGGCAAAGGAGATTGCTGTTGAGAAGGTTTCAACAGAAGAAAATCCAGCTGATGCCTTAACCAAATCCCTACCTCTAACCAAGTTCAAGCATAGCTTGGACTTGATCAGTTTTTCAGAAACATAAGGTCAGGCAAGGGAGCAAAGCTGGAACCATGATTGAAGAGTTTTAGAGACAAGGTGGAGATTTGTTGATAATGTCTCAAAAACAGATTCAGTTACAAGGAAAAATCAGTTGCAAGCATTTTCCCCTTTGGCGGCAAAAGCAGTTTTTCTGTTGGTGCACAAACAGAATTCTGTTTTGATTTGAAGAAAAAACTTGGCAGCTGAAGTCCCTTTTCTCACCTATATATATACATGTGTATGATAGGATTAGGGGGTGTGTGTAATTGTATTCAACTGTGTAATCTTTCCTTTTCTAAAATCATAGAGAGTTAGGCCTAGATCAAGGAGTTTTGGTGAGAACAAGAGTGGTAGAACTAGGGAGCTTGTGGCCGTGTCTCAGCAGGAAAAGCAAGGGCCTAATGTAGATTCTTGTGAAGTTTGAAGCTTGATCTTGTAACTCTTTCAATCATAGTGAAGACTTTGCTCTCTTCCCGTGGATGTAGGCCACATCGGCTGAACCACGTTATCTCTTGGTGTTGATCTTTCCTTTCTTTCTGCCTTACAATTTTCATTTCTGTTCTGCCATATAATTTTCTGTTTCTGCAATTCTGTTTTCCATTCTGTTTCTGTCATAGCTGTTTCTGTTGCCTTGTTCCATTGTTGCTGTGATCTTGTTCTTGGTGTGTTTCATTCAGTGTTTAGACCACTACAACATGGGTAATTATCAAATTATCCTTTAACTTTTAGGCATGTAATATTTGATTAATATTTAAGGGTAGTATGACACATAGTAGGGGTTGAAAAACTCAAATTGAGGTTTGGTAAATGCAGACACAAAAACAAGTTAGGACTAAACGTGGGTTTGTAGTCATGTTTGAACGTCTAACCAAACAAGATGTGCTCACGTAATTAAAATTACGTTAAAAATTACAAACGTAATTTTGGATTGTTCAAATGACTATGTAAAGGTAGCAGACCCTGTAACAAACCAGAAACAAACAATAGCAGTACGCAGCAAAAACAGAAATCAAGTTCAAGAAAGAATCACAAAGACAGATAACAAGGAAAGAACACACCCAAGAGTTTGATGACAGAGTTCGGCCACAGAGTTGCCTACATCTCCGGGACTAAGGACAGTGTAACACCCCGATTTTCGCTGCTTTGTAATATCGGTAATAAATATATAAATATATATTTTTATCCGAGACTTAGAAAATGATTTTTGATAAACCAAGGTCATTTCCTTGTTATACTTATTTTCATAAGGTCACGGGGAAGTTTTTGGTTGAAAATTCAGACGGAAGCTTCTGCCCATTGTTTTCAGTGTTTTATTTGACAAGAAAAGTTTACTGCTCAGAAAACCAAATTTTAATTCATGAACGAGATTAAAAATGTTGTTATCGTATTTGCTACGATACAGGAAGTTTTGAAAAATTTAGTGTAAAAATTAAAATATTATATTTGTTGCGGGCGTATACGTCGAGATGTCTCTAGGAAAAGCTTGCGCCAGATGAATCGAGGAGTCGGCAACGTAGCAGAGATGATGGATTTAACCGACTTGCCGAGCATTTATGACGAGCTTATCCGTGTCATAATGGCCATAATGGCACATTTATGACAAAGTAACTTTTTGCTATGAAATGACCATTTTTCCCTTTTTTTTTATGACAATTACAAGCCATGCCATTGGAAAATTTGACCAAATGTTACCCAAAACCCACGGCTCCTTCCTCCATTCCAAGCATTTGGACACCACTTTTTCCTAGCCATAAATGAGCATTGATGTTAAGTGGATGAGTCATAGGCAAAGTCACACTCTCATCATTATCCCGAAACTGCCACGAAATTATGACTCTTATATGTTCTGAATCTCGGAAAACTTTCTACATGAAAGTTGTTCATATTTCTCTCTTCTTTCCAACGACATAAAGATCATCAAAAACGGACAAGTATATTGGGAGATATGTCCAAATTACCGAAACTGCTCTAAATCTTCATCATCTTTATCTTTCTCTCTAAACTTCTCTAGAATACTTAGAAAACCAAGGTTTATTAACCATGATTTGCAAACCAAGATATTTTCTCCCTAATATGTGGTGTAGGAGGCAGCCACATCTCTTCAAAATTTAGGACCACAAATTTTATTAACCATGATTATACATAAAACCCTGGTTAGGTTACTATTAACTATAGTTAAGATATTATATTATTTTCTAACTTAACCTTGATCAAATAAACTCAACAATGGTTCTTTTATATCATCAAACCACACATTTTCTCCTCACACCCACCTCTAAACCGTGCCCATCATCCACACTTGGATCATTTTCACTCATTTTCCAACTTCATCATTTTGTCTCTCTCAAAACTTCATATTCTTCATTTTCTCTCACAAGTTCTTCACTTGTTCTTCATTTGTTCTTCATTTGTTCTTCACTTATTCATCATTTATCTCTAACTTAGAAACATAATCTCATGATTCTTCATTCATGAAACTTGTTCCTTAGATCAATAACCATCACTTGATCCATTTTGTTCTTGAATCCATGAACTTTCAAGTTCATCTTTTCTTTCCTTCAAATTTGGCCCATACCCATATATAACCATCCAAACCTTGTTTTGATCTTCTAAGATCATATTCTCACTTATCTATATGATCGAAACAATTTCTATTTCACATCTCAAGTTTTTCCCCACAAAACACAAAGAACTCCTTAGTGTTCTTGCTAAGGTCATCTTTGTTCTTCAAGTTCTTGAATAAATCTTTTTATTTCAAGGTGAGGAATCTCTCTCTTAATATTGATATTTTAAGCTTTTCTATTCACAACTTTTATGAATTTATGCTTGTGTTCATCATGTTCTTCATATGAGTCAAAGTTCTTGAAGCTTTCTTCAAAAATTCATAACTAATTCTAGAAAAATCCTTTTGACATGAAACCAATTTCTATGATCTAGATATAATCCCTAATTTATTTATCCAAGAGCATGTGATCAAAATCATTCTCCTTCCCTATTAACCCTTAAGGGCCGAACCTAGGTAGGAAAATGGGTTTGGTGTTTTGTTGTTTGTTTTGAAAGTTAGTACTTGACTTAAGTTCTATAATACATATATAGCTTAAATCCAAGAGCTTGAATCCAAATAAATTTCCTAGCTTATTTTCCTAATATGGGCCGAAGCCCTAACCCTAAAGGTTAGATGATTTTGTTTCAAATTTTAGTATTGTAATAAGTAATCTATGATAGTTAAGACTTTAGTAATTAGGATCCAAAAGATGACATTAAGAAGATAACCCTAAACCTATTTCCTAAGTCTTGGCCGAACCTAGCCTAAAGTGTCATAGATGGTTGTTAGTTGATTAATTATAATTATGATTGTTTGAATGAAGGTGGTTGTGTTAACTCGTGGCGGGATAACAAGGATCGTCGTGTACGTGTTTCCGGTACAAACTCAGGTGGGGGAAAGAATCATTCTACCGTCGGAATCGATAAGTAGCATATTATATAATAATTGTGTAGGGCGACCTAAACCCTACTAGTAGTTGAGTAACCGACAAGACCAAAATCACATTGGAAACCTTTTCTGTAAAACCAATGGTGATTCGGGGATTGTAGGTTTATCGACAATAAGGTTGATATTATGATGTTGAGGATGTGTGGCTTTATTACTTATTTGAGTTGATTGTGATATGTTGGTTGTGATAATTTGCTCTATGTGATATTTTATGATATTTGAATATTTTGTTGATATTGTGTTATGCATGATCTGCCTGGTTTTTAATACTATGCCTAGTTGATTTTAAGTAAGGATATATGTTGTTTGGGAGATAATTGTTTGGGTGAGAGAATGAATTGACTTAGAGGTGCCTAGCTTAATTAAGTTATCTAATGGATGAGATGTGACCTAGAATGCGAGTTGAGGTTATGATAGGAGCTTGAGGTACAAGGTTGTTATTGATGTAATTTAGGGAGATTCATTTGTCGAGGTATTGTTAGTCACAGCCGTGTGAGTGGAACACACGAGGTCAGGATATCCTATTTTGGGGATATCGGATATTGCGGGTTAGTGCCCTACGGATGTGGATGCCGAGGTAGACTACCGTAATACTCTTTAGTTCTTGACGAGTTCGAAGGAAGGATGTTCCTTGACGAGTTCGTATGTTCTTGGCACTGGACCGTTATGGAAGGATGTTCCTTGACGAGTTCGAATGTTATTGGTAAAGGAACGTTATGGAAGGATGTTCCTCGATTCTATTTCTTAACTGGACCGTTATGGTAGGTTGTTACTTGACGAGTTCGAATGTTATTGGTACTGGACCGTTATGGAAGGATGTTCCTTGACGAGTTCATATGTTCTTGGCACTGGTCCGTTATGGAAGGATGTTCCTTGACGAGTTCGAATGTTATTGGTACTGGACCGTTATGGAAGGATGTTCGAGTTCGTATGTTCTTGGCACTGGACCGTTATGGAAGGATGTTCCTTGACGAGTTCGAATGTTATTGGCACTCGTCCGTGATGGAAGGATGTTCCTTGACGAGTTCGAATGTTATTGGTACTGGACCGTTATGGAAGGATGTTCCTTGACGAGTTCGAATGTTCTTGATGAGACCGTTATGGAAGGATGTTCCTTGACGAGTTCGTATGTTCTTGGTCTTGGACCATTTTAGACCGATTAGTCTTTGATGCGTTCGAAAGTTATTGGTCTTTGGACCGTTTCGGACTCTTGACTAATGTGACAGGAGTGAAGATGGCCACATCAGTATAAGTGTTAGACTACATGAGTTGGAGGGTAGAGGATGATATAGTGAATTGAGGATGATTGTTGATTTTGAGTGATGCGTGTCTGTGACTATTATTGTATTATATGCTATGAATCTTTTCCACTTATGATGATAGAACTGTTTCTTATCTCCCTATTTCTATATTTTTGTTGTATGTTTACTTCGTTACATTAGAAGACCAGATGGATGACCATGTTACTGAGGAGGTGGATGGAACCCCATACGAGACGGAGGTTGTTGAAGAGTTGAATGACATTCCGTATGAAGCTGACGCTGGAGAACAACCGATTGATCCTAATAATATAGTGTAGTAAGTTTAGGGCCAGTGAGTCATATATGACGTTTTTGTTTTCCGTTAGTTATAAGCAGTTTGTTTTAAATAAGTACCTGTGTGGGATCCTACTGAGAGGATACCCTAATCAGTGTTGTGTAAAATAAAGGATACTCATGTGTGTATTTATGTAAAATAGTTTGGTGTGTTTTATATCTGCATAAGTTATATAATTATTAATTAAGTTTTAAGATTTACGTATTTTCAACGTTAAGCGCGCGATTAAGTAAATAAATAATTAAGGATTTAATGTAATAATACAATGGGGCACAACGGGGTGTCTCATTTGGTGGTATCAGAGCAGTTCGATTCTAATCGGACTGTGAGGTCTAGGAAGTTGTTACTGGCCGTGTCTAGTTGAACCCACATCGAATTTCAACTATGCTTAGAAGATGGGTAGTGAGTCCCGACGCGATAGTTAACAGCTATATGGCATATATATATATATATATATATATATATTTTATGTAGCACTATATGTTGTACACTAGTGCTCAGAGACGTGGAGCTGGAAAAGGAGTTCCAGCAGTAGGACAGCAAATGGCCAGACCTCGAGCACGAAAAAGAGTGTTTTCTTGTGAGGCGAGCTGAATTCTCAATCCGGGATTTTATACAAGGCATGTATTTGATATCTGGTAGACTTTGTTTGTTTGTCTAAGTAGCATGATAGACAAGAAAGTGATGAGAGTTTTGTTGAGGTATAGTTGTGACAGGTAGGATGTGCACCCTTAAGATCAATATCAGTGAGTAAGACAATTACTATAAGTCAAATGTTGATCGAGGCATAGTATCATTATGGAACCTAGGGCAAAGATTAAGGATCGTAGTTAAGATGGATTGTATGAGTTTGGGAAGAGTAAACGAAAGTGTATATAGTAATTTCACCTAAGTTGAATATGAGCTTTCACCTAAGTTGAATATGAGCAGAAAAGATGATTTTCGATGTAAATTGTGGTTACTAGAGAAATTCAAATTTGTTAAGTTAGATAATCCTAACAGGTGTTGTTCTTTTGATTTTATCTTACGGAATGTTGAGATGTTTATTTGGAGACTTGAAAGGTGTGATTTTGATATAATCTAGAATAGTGAAGTACATTTTTAGGAACTAAGACTGTGATGGGATACATGAAGTAGGAAGTTAGGGTAGTTCGATTGTGGTGTTAATTGTAGAAGTTAGATGTTGAAATTGATTGTGGTGTTAATTGCGGGTAATTGTAGAAGTTAAATGTTGGAATTGATTGTGGTGTTAATTGCGGGAGTTAGATGTTGAAATAAGGCTCTCTAGTAGATCAGTAGTAAGAAGAGGAAAGGATTAAGTTTTAATTATGTCCTTCAAGGATGATAGATCAAGGTGAAATGTTAAGGACAATGAATAGAATGTAGTGATGGATTGTTTCGAGAATAAATAGAATGATATAAGAATGAATTTTGTTATGAAGTTACCGCTGTCACCTAGGGGAAAAACAGCGATGAGAAATATAATGTGGAATCGTTAGATTAAGAGGCGATTGCAAGATGATGTATAGTTTTGAGTTAAGAAATTCCGAGGACGGAATTTTTTTCTAAGAGGGGTAGTAATGTAACACCCCGATTTTCGCTGCTTTGTAATATCGGTAATAAATATATAAATACATATTTTTATCCGAGACTTAGAAAATGATTTTTGATAAACCAAGGTCATTTCCTTGTTATACTTATTTTCATAAGGTCACGGGGAAGTTTTTGGTTGAAAATTCAGACGGAAGCCGGTCTGCCGTTTTCTGTGTTTTCGCTGACAGTAAAAGTTTACTGCTCAGAAAACCAAATTTTAATTCGTGAACGAGATGAAAAATGTTGTTATCGTATTTGCTACGATACAGGAAGTTTTGAAAAATTTAGTGTAAAAATTAAAATATTATATTTGCTGCGGGCGTATACGTCGAGATGTCTCTAGGAAAAGCTTGCGCCAGATGAATCGAGGAGTCGGCAACGTAGCAGAGATGATGGATTTAACCGACTTGCCGAGCATTTATGACGAGCTTATCCGTGTCATAATGGCCATAATGGCACATTTATGACAAAGTAACTTTTTGCTATGAAATGACCATTTTACCCTTGTCTTTTTATGACAATTACAAGTCATGCCATTGGAAAATTTGACCAAATGTTACCCAAAACCCACGGCTCCTTCCTCCATTCCAAGCATTTGGACACCACTTTTTCCTAGCCATAAATGAGCAATGATGTTAAGTGGATGAGTCATAGGCAAAGTCACACTCTCATCATTATCCCGAAACTGCCACGAAATTATGACTCTTATATGTTCTGAATCTCGAAAAACTTTCTACATGAAAGTTGTTCATATTTCTCTCTTCTTTCCAACGACATAAAGATCATCAAAAACGGACAAGTATATTGGGAGATATGTCCAAATTACCGAAACTGCTCTAAATCTTCATCATCTTTATCTTTCTCTCTAAACTTCTCTAGAATACTTAGAAAACCAAGGTTTATTAACCATGATTTGCAAACCAAGATATTTTCTCCCTAATATGTGGTGTAGGAGGCAGCCACATCTCTTCAAAATTTAGGACCACAAATTTTATTAACCATGATTATACATAAAACCCTGGTTAGGTTACTATTAACTATAGTTAAGATATTATATTATTTTCTAACTTAACCTTGATCAAATAAACTCAACAATGGTTCTTTTATATCATCAAACCACACATTTTCTCCTCACACCCACCTCTAAACCGTGCCCATCATCCACACTTGGATCATTTTCACTCATTTTCCAACTTCATCATTTTGTCTCTCTCAAAACTTCATATTCTTCATTTTCTCTCACAAGTTCTTCACTTGTTCTTCATTTGTTCTTCACTTATTCATCATTTATCTCTAACTTAGAAACATAATCTCATGATTCTTCATTCATGAAACTTGTTCCTTAGATCAATAACCATCACTTGATCCATTTTGTTCTTGAATCCATGAACTTTCAAGTTCATCTTTTCTTTCCTTCAAATTTGGCCCATACCCATATATAACCATCCAAACCTTGTTTTGATCTTCTAAGATCATATTCTCACTTATCTATATGATCTAAACAATTTCTATTTCACATCTCAAGTTTTTCCCCACAAAACACAAAGAACTCCTTAGTGTTCTTGCTAAGGTCATCTTTGTTCTTCAAGTTCTTGAATAAATCTTTTTATTTCAAGGTGAGGAATCTCTCTCTTAATCTTGATATTTTAAGCTTTTCTATTCACAACTTTTATGAATTTATGCTTGTGTTCATCATGTTCTTCATATGAGTCAAAGTTCTTGAAGCTTTCTTCAAAAATTCATAACTAATTCTAGAAAAATCCTTTTGACATGAAACCAATTTCTATGATCTAGATATAATCCCTAATTTATTTATCCAAGAGCATGTGATCAAAATCATTCTCCTTCCCTATTAACCCTTAAGGGCCGAACCTAGGTAGGAAAATGGGTTTGGTGTTTTGTTGTTTGTTTTGAAAGTTAGTACTTGACTTAAGTTCTATAATACATATATAGCTTAAATCCAAGAGCTTGAATCCAAATAAATTTCCTAGCTTATTTTCCTAATATGGGCCGAAACCCTAACCCTAAAGGTTAGATGATTTTGTTTCAAATTTTAGTATTGTAATAAGTAATCTATGATAGTTAAGACTTTAGTAATTAGGATCCAAAAGATGACATTAAGAAGATAACCCTAAACCTATTTCCTAAGTCTTGGCCGAACCTAGCCTAAAGTGTCATAGATGGTTGTTAGTTGATTAATTATAGTTATGATTGTTTGAATGAAGGTGGTTGTGTTAACTCGTGGCGGGATAACGAGGATCGTCGTGTACGTGTTTCCGGTACAAACTCAGGTGGGGGAAAGAATCATTCTACCGTCGGAATCGATAAGTAGCATATTATATAATAATTGTGTAGGGCGACCTAAACCCTACTAGTAGTTGAGTAACCGACAAGACCAAAATCACATTGGAAACCTTTTCTGTAAAACCAATGGTGATTCGGGGATTGTAGGTTTATCGACAATAAGGTTGATATTATGATGTTGAGGATGTGTGGCTTTATTACTTATTTGAGTTGATTGTGATATGTTGGTTGTGATAATTTGCTCTATGTGATATTTTATGATATTTGAATATTTTGTTAATATTGTGTTATGCATGATCTGCCTGGTTTTTAATACTATGCCTAGTTGATTTTAAGTAAGGATATATGTTGTTTGGGAGATAATTGTTTGGGTGAGAGAATGAGTTGACTTAGAGGTGCCTAGCTTAATTAAGTTATCTAATGGATGAGATGTGACCTAGAATGCGAGTTGAGGTTATGATAGGAGCTTGAGGTACAAGGTTGTTATTGATGTAATTTAGGGAGATTCATTTTTCGAGGTATTGTTAGTCACAGCCGTGTGAGTGGAACACACGAGGTCAGGATATCCTATTTTGGGGATATCGGATATTGCGGGTTAGTGCCCTACGGATGTGGATGCCGAGGTAGACTACCGTAATACTCTTTAGTTCTTGACGAGTTCGAAGGAAGGATGTTCCTTGACGAGTTCGTATGTTTCCGATCTCATTAATGTTATTGGCACTGGACCGTTATGGAAGGATGTTCCTTGACGAGTTCGTATGTTCTTGGCACTGGACCGTTATGGAAGGATGTTCCTTGACGAGTTCGAATGTTATTGGTACTGGACCGTTATGGAAGGATGTTCCTTGACGAGTTCGTATGTTCTTGGCACTGGACCGTTATGGAAGGATGTTCCTTGACGAGTTCGAATGTTATTGGTACTGGACCGTTATGGAAGGATGTTCGAGTTCGTATGTTCTTGGCACTGGACCGTTATGGAAGGATGTTCCTTGACGAGTTCGAATGTTATTGGTACTGGACCGTTATGGAAGGATGTTTATGGAAGGATGTTCCTTGACGAGTTCAAATGTTATTGGCACTGGACCGTTATGGAAGGATGTTCCTTGACGAGTTCGAATGTTCTTGGCACTGGACCGTTATGGAAGGATGTTCCTTGACGAGTTCGTATGTTCTTGGTACTGGACCATTTTAGACTGATTAGTCTTTGATGCGTTCGAAAGTTATTGGTCTTTGGACCGTTCGGACTACGACTAATGTGACGGAGAGTGAAGATGGCCACATCAGTATAAGTGTTAGACTACATGAGTTGGAGGGTAGAGGATGATATAGTGAATTGAGGATGATTGTTGATTTTGAGTGATGCGTGTCTGTGACTATTATTGTATTATATGCTATGAATCTTTTCCACTTATGATGATAGAACTGTTTCTTATCTCCCTATTTCTATATTTTTGGTGTATGTTTACTTCGTTACGTTAGAAGACCAGATGGATGACTATGTTACTGAGGAGGTGGATGGAACCCCATACGAGACGGAGGTTGTTGAAGAGTTGAATGACATTCCGTATGAAGCTGACGCTGGAGAACAACCGATTGATCCTAATAATATAGTGTAGTAAGTTTAGGGCCAGTGAGTCATATATGACGTTTTTGTTTTCCGTTAGTTATAAGCAGTTTGTTTTAAATAAGTACCTGTGTGGGATCCTACTGAGAGGATACCCTAATCAGTGTTGTGTAAAATAAAGGATACTCATGTGTGTATTTATGTAAAATAGTTTGGTGTGTTTTATATCTGCATAAGTTATATAATTATTAATTAAGTTTTAAGATTTATGTATTTTCAACGTTAAGCGCGCGATTAAGTAAATAAATAATTAAGGATTTAATGTAATAATACAATGGGGCACAACGGGGTGTCTCACACAGCTTCAGTCCAGTTTATATCAGAAGAATGATATTACAACAGCAAAGAAGATGATCTTCTTCTTCTCTCAAACTCACTCTATTTTTCCTGATACACTACCCTTTCTTTTCCCAAATTACACCCGAGCTCCTAGAGGAAAAAACTCGTTTTCAACTCGCCTATTGTAATTTTGATCAGAAGGTGCTCTTTATATATACAGACTTACAAGGCTTCCTAAGGCTGAGGGGAAAAATCAAAATAGAATGCAGTTAGAGAGTAACTGTCATAACAGAATGTGCCACCAATTTCAACAATCTCCACCTTGGCAATTCTGTGATTGAAACTGATACACCGATCTTCATGTTGTGCTATCCTTGTCCAATTGCTTCAAATTTCTGCAATCTTAAGCATGTTTAGGCAGTGCCTAAACTTGCTCACAGGGACCACCTTTGTGATAAAGTCTGCAGGATTGTCTGATGTGGGAGCTTTCTTCAATTGCACCTTCCCATCAGATATAACATCCAGAATCCAATACATTCTAATATCTATGTGTTTTGTTCTCTCATGATAGGTGTGATTTTTACATAGGTGGATTGCACTTTGATTGTCACAAAACACATCAATATTATCCTGTGGAATCCCTAATTCATTCACCAAACCTCTTAGCCACAAAGCCTCTTTAATAGCTTCAGTTACTCCAATGTATTCAGCTTCAGTGGTGGATAAAGCCACAGTGTGCTGCAGTGGTGCTTTCCAGCTTACTGTGTTGCCAAACAGAGTGAATACATAACATGTTAAAGATCTTCTTTTATCTCGGTCTCCAGCAAAATCAGAGTCTACATACCCTTGAGCTCCACCTGAATTCTGATCTCCCTTTCCATACACTAAACCTGTGTTAATCGATCCTTTAAGATACCTGAGAACTTCTTTTATAGCCATCCAGTGTTGGTAACCAGGATTTCCCATGTATCTACTAATTATGCTGACAGCATAAGCTATGTCCGGCCTAGTGCAGACCATAGCATACATAAGGCTACCTACAACACTCGCATATGGAATTCTATCCATCTCCTTGACTTCTTGAGTTGTTTTAGGACAATCCTCAATTGATAACTTGAAGTGAGCTTCAATAGGAATGCTCACAGACTTGCACTCTTTCATGTTGAACCTGTTCAATACCTTCTCAAGGTATCCCTTCTGAGTGATGGTAAGGATTCCAGCTTCCTTGTTTCTTTGGATGTCCATGCCAAGAGTTCTTTTTGTCGGGCCTAGATCTTTCATCTCAAATTCGGCTTTCAATAATTTCTTAAGTTCATCTATTTCTGATATGCTTTTGCAGGCTATTAGCATATCATCCACATAAAGCAGAAGATAGATATACTCACTTGAAGTCAGCTTCCTGTAGTAGACACAGCTGTCAAAGTTGCTTCTTTTGTATTTGAGACTTATCATGAAACTGTCGAAACGTTTATACCACTGCCTTGGGGACTGTTTTAGACCGTATAGGGATCTTTGCAGCAAGCAGACCCAATCTTCCTTCCCTTTAATTTCAAAGCCCTCTGGTTGTTTCATATATATCATCTCCTCCAACTCACCATGTAAGAAAGCAGTTTTTACATCCATCTGTTCAAGATAGAGATCAAACTTGGTTACCATGGCAAGAAGTACTCTTATGGAGCAATGTTTTACTACTGGAGAAAAGGTTTCATTGAAGTCCACCCCTTCCTTTTGAGTAAATCCTTTAGCAACCAGCCTTGCTTTAAACTTTGGTGGTTCTATTGTGGGAATTCCTTCTTTCTTTCTGAATATCCATTTGCTACCTACAAGCTTAACTCCACTTGATCTTTCCACCAAGCACCAAGTCTTATTTTTGTGCAATAACTCCATCTCTTCTTCCATGGCCGAGCTCCATTGTTTATGCTCCTTGCAGTTCATTGCTTCCTTGAAGGATTTAGGATCTTCTTGTACCTCCAAGTAGGCAGCATTCAATGCATAAGCTGTGAGGTCTGCATAGCCAAACCTTTGAGTGGGTTTGGTTATCCTCTTCTCTCTATCTCTGACCAGCAGATAGTCATTGACTGATGTATCAGCAGAATCAGTTTCAACTTGTTCTGCTGTATCATGTTCCTGTAAAACATCAGCATCAGGAATTCTCTGTTTGCTTCTTGCTGCTTCCAGCTCCACCTCAAGCCTTGACTTCTCTTGAGCATCGGCTGTTTCAGTTCCTTGCCCGGGTTTGAACATGTCAGCTTCATGAAAGGTTACATCCCTGCTTATGATGCATTTCTTGCTCTCAAAACACCATATCCTATAACCTTTTACTCCATCTGGATACCCCATGAACAAACCTTTCTTTGCCCTTGGTTCAAGCTTGCCCTCATTAACATGGTAATAGGCAGGGCAACCAAAGATTTTCAGGTTTCTGTAATCAGCAGGACTACCATTCCACACTTCTTGAGGGGTTTTAAAATCAATGGCAGCTGATGGACTTCTATTGATAAGATAACAGGCTGTGTGGACAGCTTCACCCCAAAACTGTTTAGGAAGACCAGCATTTGACAGCAAACACCTTACTCTCTCTAGCAAGGTTCTATTTAATCTTTCAGCCAAACCATTTTGTTGGGGTGTATGCCTGACAGTCTTGTTCCTATAAATGCCATGTTCTTGGCAATACTTATTGAACTTGTCCCCACAATATTCAAGACCATTATCTGTCCTCAAAGCCTTTACTTTCCTATCACACTGATTTTCAATTCTGGTTTTCCATTGTACAAAGGTCTCAAAGGCTTCATCTTTGCTTTTCAACAGGTATATCCAAACTTTCCTACTAAAGTCATCAACAAAAGTGATAAAATACCTGTTTCCTCCATGAGTAAGTGTTCTAGAGGGGCCCCAAAGATTTGAATGTATGTAGTCAAGCTTGCCTTTGGTTCTATGGATTCCTGTATTGAACTTTACCCTGGTCTTCTTCCCAAATACACAGTGCTCACAGAATTCCAGTCCTTCTACTTTGTCTCCACATAGCAGTCCTTGTTTCTCTAGTTCTTGTAGACCACGTTCACTGATATGTGCTAATCTTTTATGCCTTAGATTTCCTTTGTTCATTCTTGTGTCAGCAGCAATAGATGTGTTACCAATGATGTTGTTCCCTTTCAGCACATAGAGACCATGCTTCCTGTATCCCTTCATCACTACTCTAGATCCTTTTATAACTTTCAGCACAGAATCCCCAGCTTTGAATGTAAAGCAAGATTCCTCCAATGTTCCGAGTGAGATCAGATTTCTTTTTAAGTCTGGTACATGCCTCACTCTTGTTAGGACCTTCTCAGTTCCATCATCCAATTTTATCTGGATGGATCCCATACCAACAACCTTACATGTTGCATTGTTTCCCATCACAACTTGACCCCCATCGAATAGTTGGTAGGCATAGAACCAATGTTTGTTTGGGCACATATGGAAGGAGCACCCTGAGTCCATTACCCACTCAGATTCTTCTTTGCACTCAGCAGCCACCAAGACATTTGCACTTTCGTATCCGTCTGATGCCACAAAGACATCCCACTTGTCTTGATTCAAGCTCTTCTTGCTGGATTTTTTATTTGGATAGTCCTTCTTGAAGTGTCCTTCTTTATGACACAAGAAGCACTTCAACTTCTTCTTAGACTTTGATCTTGATCGATTCTTGCCTTTATGATCTTTCTTGTCTTGCCTCCCCCTAACCGTGAGGCTCTCTCCAGTGCCAGCTTCCTGAGTTTCTGACTTCTTGCTCAGTTCCTTTGATATCAAAGCAGCTTGTACTTCTTCAAGTGACAAAGACTCTCTCCCATACACTAGGGTATCGGCAAGGTGCTCATATGAGCTGGGCTGTGATCTAATCAACATCAATGCCTGATCTTCATCCTCTATTTTTATTTCAATGTTCTCTAGGTCAAGAATTAACCTATTGAACTCATCCATGTGATCTTCAATTGAGGTTACAGGCTGCATCTTCAAGGTGTAGAGTTTCTGCTTGAGATATAGGCGATTTGCCAATGACTTTGTCATGTAGAGATTTTCAAGTTTCAACCATATGGCCGTAGCGGACTTTTCTTTAGAGACTTCTCGAAGAACTTTGTCTCCAAGACACAGAACAATAGTGCTGTGAGCCTTGTTCAACAGTTCTGTTCTTTCTTTAGCACTTAATGTGCTAGGCAGCTTCCTCTCTCCCTCCAAAGCTTCATCAAGGCCTTGGTGAACTAGCAATGCACGCATCTTTACTCTCTACAGAGCGAAGTCATTTTTGCCATTGAACTTGTCAATATCGAATTTCGCCATTCCCATCAATCTTTCTTGCAAGCTCGTGATACCAGTTGTAAAGGCAGCAGACCCTGTAACAAACCAGAAACATACAATAGCAGTATGCAGCAAAAACAGAAATCAAGTTCAAGAAAGGATCACAAAGACAGATAACAAGGAAAGAACACACCCAAGAGTTTGATGACGGAGTTCGGCCACAGAGTTGCCTACATCTCCGAGACTAAGCACAGCTTCAGTCCAGTTTATATCAAAACAATGATATTACAACAGCAAAGAAGATGATCTTCTTCTTCTCTCAAACTCTCTCTATTTTTCCTGATACACTACCCTTTCTTTTCCCAAATTACACCCGAGCTCCTAGAGGAAAAAACTCTTTTTCAAGTCGCCTATTGTAATTTTGATCAGAAGGTCTCTGTATATGTCTCCCCTGCCTCACTGCTGTGCTCTTTATATATACAGATTTACAAGGCTTCCTAAGGCTGAGGGGAAAAATCAAAACAGAATGCAGTTAGAGAGTAACTGTCATAACAGAATGTGCCACCAATTTCAACAGACTACCCAAACACGCTATTATGATAGTTTTGTTTAAATACCTTGTCTTGAGTACAAATTCAATATTTCCTTACCTTTTATTAGTTCTATGAAAGTACCAATTCTCTTCGCACTTAATGACTAATAATCAGTCAAGTACTCAAGTGTCTCATTAAGTGTCTCATTAAATTCAAACATAATCCAATAAATGACTTATTATATTTTTTGGTTCTCAAGAATATCTATCGCGTGCAACTATGGAGACTAATCTCTCGAGCTGGATAGAATCACAAGGGGGCAAAACTCTATCTCAAGAGTTTTAACGCTGCTACATTCCCAGAGCTCGAGTCGAACTTGAAACCACTGATTAAGCTGAAAGAGACTTGTGTCATCTCATCCAAGCGCTCTTGGGTCGACTTATTATATTTTTAATTCAAATAAATATTGTTTTTAACAAAATAAGTAAATAGGATATGCGGTGAAAGATTATTGATTAGTAATATTTAATGGTATCAATGCCTTTTTTAAAAAAATATTAATGTTAAGGGTGTCTTGAAATAATTATCTATGACAAAAATTGAATAATATACAAGTTTAATTTTGATATATTATTAATGTAAATTTTTTTTTGATATATTGAATAAAATCTAAAAAAAAATTATAATTCCAAGAAGTTGGTCTAATAGAGCAAAATAAGTCTCGTATCTGACAGATTGAAGATTTGAATTCCCACTAGTCTCCTTAACATGAACTAAATGTAAAAATACTTTTGTAAGTTTCATTGTCTCAACAAAATTTATCGTGGAAAATATGATCCCAAAACGCAGTTTTGGGCTATAATTCGGCAAGTGACAATAGGGGTGTTCATCAACCGATCCAAACCGATTCAAACCGTAAAAACCGAAACGAAAAACTGAAAACCGAACAAATCGAAAATCGAAAATCGAAAAAACCGAAAACCGAAAATACCGCAATTTTTTATTGGATTGGATCGGATTTTGGATCTTATAGTGAAATCCAATCCAATCCAATCCAAACCGATCTATTATATACATATACTAGTCTTTTTGTAATTATAGTATTACTCATACTTAAACATTATTCTACATACTTTTATATCCCTCATTCTCTTTAATATTTTTGTTGGAATGACATATATAAGACTATTTAGAATAAATATTAATGTCTTGAAGTTATATTTTACTAAAAGTTTTGATGCATAGCATATATATATTTGATTGAGTAATCATGAAAAATAGGAAAACAATTAAGTAAATTTGAAAAATAATTAGCTACAATTTATTTGTAGCTGATTCAAGGAAAAAAAAAGGATAAGTGGGAGTAGATATAGATAATTAATATAAAAGAACGTGTTAAAAAATATCAATAATTTTTTTCTTCTCAAACTCCCAAATTAAAACAAAGATTATCTTTTACCACTATTAAATAAGTAGAAAGGACACTTAACATTAGAAAAAAAAAAAAGTATGACAAAAACCGAATTATCCGATCCAATCCAAACCGCATTTTATTGGATTGGATCGGATCGGATTTTTTAAAGGAAGCAAACCGATCCAATCCAAACCGCACGATGTTTTCATCATTGGATCCGATGACTTTTTAGCTCAAAACCGATCCAATCCAATCCGCGAACACCCCTAAGTGACAATTTCTTATATAGCAAAATTGTATAGGTTTTGCTTATAGATGAATTGTTAAGGAACTAATAAGCATCCCATAATTACATGAATAATTTAAGATTTATATGAAATTTAAATAAAATGGATATTAAAAAAAAATTAGTTAGCATTACAAAATAAGTGCGCATAATTAAATTTGTCAAAAAAAGTGCGCATAATTAAAATTATAAAAATATACATAATTAATTTATTTATATTGAATTTAAAAAATATAAAAAGAACGAGTTTAATGAGTTAGACTATATTTATGGGTTTTAGGTGTGATAAAATTATGGGTTTCATATTTGGAATAAAATAAAGAAATTTTAATATTTAATTAGGACACTCATCATCCATATCTTAAACTTGTATGGAGATAAGGACAATGTGATTGTGAATTATGTTAAATCGAAATAATATAAAATAAATAAATAAAATAATTAATTAGAACATATAAAAAATGAATGATGTAATTAATGTAATTAAAAAATAAATAAATAAAATAAATACTTTTCTACAACAAAAAAACAACAATACTTAACGTATGTGAAGTCATATGGCTCAAGCAAGAGAAAAAAAGTAAAAAAAAATGTATATTATGCCCAAGTTTTTTTTTTTTTTTTTGAGAGAGGAGCAAACTTATTGCATTTCATGTTAAGTCTCTAAAATGTCTGATGTGCATTTCCCTAAGTTTTGATGAAAACTAAACATTTATTAATGATTTAATTAACCTTCATATTGGTTGCTAACTTGTCTATCTAGTGTGCAGATCATAAAAGTCAGAATTCACTTTCTCACCATGTCTGCCCATATTGAAGACCACCTGCCTGGAGAAGCAAAAGTCAACCTGTCTGATGACTAGGATGTTGACTTTATACATTGAAGTTTCAACTTGTCTCTGCGAAGCTCTCACACTCGCCTGTGATTCTTTGATGGAGAACTCAAGTACAAAGAGCTTTTAAAAGTTGTCCCCTCATATAGGAGACTCTGAAGCTTTCTCCCTCACGCTTATCAAGAAAGTTAGAAGGTCGTTCTCATAAGCAACTGATGTAGTGTAGAGTTGACCGAAAAGTCAACAATATTCGATTTGACAAATGAGCACTCCTTTTCATATGGAAACGACCTTCTAAGCAAAACGCTATGTTGTGCGTCTCGTGATTTTGGCCAAATTCCATCATTTAAGGGGTCAAAACAACAATTTTTACTTTTACCGTAATTTTAGGGGTATTTTTACAATTTTGTTATGTAAGGACATTTTTTTTGTATTTCTTTTGTTTTTCCTTTAGGGTTTTGTTGACACCATATATATTTGTTTTAGCCTTTATTAGAGGCAGCTTGGTATTTAATAAAATCTGAGAAGTTATCTCAATTTTCGTGTTGTCAACCTCTCGGGTATTCGTCGAATCAACGAGTTGTTGAATCCTTGTTCGTTCCATCACGTACGCTACAGTAGGAAGCTCTAGTTAAAATTTGAGTTTAAAGCTCAGATAGAAACCGGTCTGCATTTTTTAACTGACAGTATAATTTTATACTGACAGAAAACCCTAATTTGGCCCGAAAACTGAAATTTGTAGATTTTTTATATTTTGTCCGTGAGGAAGTCTACTTTCCAAATTTCTGATCAAAACTAAAATATGTGTATTCGAGTGAATTTTGGTGAAAGTTCGAATGGAAAACAGTTAGTTTGAAAATTTTCAGTAGAAAACGAAATATTACGCTTTTATTCGGGCGTAAAACCCTAATCGGGAAACCGAAGGAATCGGTAACGAAATTGCAGAGACAAAACGGGACACCAGAGGAGCTGAGCTATGGGATGACTCATCAAGAATTTATGATGCAATTAATGTTAGAAATTATGAGTTTTTAAGCGAAATGACCAAAATGCCCTTTTAGCTTAACCTAACCAAAGTTAAGTTAGATTTTAACCATGGTTAAGGAACCATGGTTAGTTTGTATGGTCTAAAATCAGCCACACCACTCAATTATTGTGAGCCACATAAATAATTAACCTTAGTTAGCAAGGTAACCTTAGTTAAGTTAATTATTAACTATGGTTGAGCTTATATTAATTAAATAATCACAAAAGCTATTAATCCAACATCTAATAAACCAAACAAGGCCTAAGATATAGCCTATATATACTCCAAAACCGCAGCCCCTTCACTCATACCTTCATTATCTTCATCTTCTTCATTTCTTCACTTTTCTTCAAAAACTCCATTGTTGATTCAAGAGCTCAAGTTCATGCTTTAGGAAAATCTTGCCAAGATCATCAACATTTCTTCATATTCTTCACACTCTTAAGGTAATAGGATCATCCATGATCATCTCCTTCCATTCTTAAGCTTTTGTTCTTCATATTTCATGAGTTTCCATTTCTAGATCTAGAACTTTAAATAATTCTAGAAAATTGTAGAAAAATCATAAAAATGTGAAACCGATTTCTATGATCTAGATATGATTACTACTTTCATTATCCAAAAGCATGTGATCAAAGTCATTTTTATTCCCTATTAACCATTAATGGCCGAACCTATGTAGGAAAATGGGTTTGGTGTTTTGTTGTTTGTTTTGAAAGTTAGTACTTGATTTAAGTCCTGTAATACTTGTATAGCTTAAATCCAAGAGCTTGTAATCAAAAACAATTTCTAACCTATTTTGCTCATTGAGGCCGAAACCCCAACCTAGTTGGTTAAAGGATTTTGTTTTACAACCTTAACTATTAACACTTAATCTATGCTAGTTAATACTTTAGGAATTAGTATCTAAAAGATTGGATTAATTAAGAAAATAACCCTAGCCTTATTTTTATGACTTGGCCGAACCTAGCACCATATGGTCATATTTAGATTTGTTTGATTAATTTGTTAATTTGTACATTTGGTTGAAGGTGGTTTTGGTAACTCGTGGCGGGATGTCAAGGATCGTCGATTTCATGTTTCCGGTGGTAACTTACGTGGGAGAAAAAACCATTCCATCGTCAGAACCGATAAGTAGTATATAATTTATAATAATGGTGTAGGGCGACCTAAGCCTTACTAGTGGTTGAGTAATCGACAATACCAAAATCACATTGGAAACTTTTCCATTTTACCAATGACGATTTGGGAATTGTAGGTTTATCGCCTTAGGTTAATTTTATAATATTGAGGATGTCTCGATTATTTATTATTGACTGTTTGTGATACACTGGTTGAGGTACTCTATTGCACGTGACATTTTGTTTTGATGTTTGAATATTTTATTGATTACTGTGTTATGTATGATCTGTCTGTTTTGATAAATTGCTTAGTTAAATTTTAAGTAAAGATATATGTTGCTCGAAGGTATTTTGTTTGTGGTGAGAGCTTGAATATACATTAGAGGTGCCTAGCTATTATTTTATAGAAGTTATGTGATTTAGAATGTAAGTGGAGGTTATGAGGAAAGCTTGAGACACTATGTTGTTATTGATAAAAGTCAGTGACAATCATATATTGCATTGTTGTTCATAACCGTGTATTTGAGATACACGAGGTTCGAAGTTCTCGTGGACCGTTCCAAATCAGAAGTTAAGTTGTGCAACTATAGTGTCATTGCTATGCTTGAGCACCCTTGATAGAGATGAGAGAGAGAACCAGGGTGTGCACCGACGGTACTGTGCAGCTATAGTGTCATTGCTTTGCATGAGCATTCTCACCATGGATGAGAATGTGCACCGGCGTTGGGGACGCGTCACTTGGATGACAGACTGACATTCCTAACGAGGGATGTGTGACAGGATTAGTGATGGTCACGTCAGCATAAAGGTTTAGTTGCATGAGTTGGAGGGTAGAGGATAATGTTATAAAGTATGGATGATTGTAGATTGTGAGTGATGCATGTTTGTGACTATTATTGTATTATATGCTATGAATCTTTTCCGCTTATGATGAGAGAACTGTTTCTTATCTCCCTATTTCTGTATTTTTGTGTGTCTACTTTACTACGTTAGAAGACCCGATGGAAGAATATGTTGCTGAGCAGATGGATGGAACCATGTATGAAGCGGAGGTTGCTGAGGAGTTGGATGACACTCCGTATGAGGCTGGCGCTGGAGAATAAGTTATGGATCCTAATAGTATAGTGTATTAAGTTTAGGGCCAGTGAGTCATAAAAGACATTTTTATTTTCCGCTAGTTATAAGCAGTTTGTATAAATAAGTACCCGTGCGGGATCCTACTGAGAGGATACCCTAAATAGTGTTGTGTAAAATAAAGGATAATTATGTCTATATTTATGTAATATAACTTTGGAGTGTTTTATATTTGCAGAAGTTATATGATTATTAATTAAGTTTTAATTTTTACTTATTTTCAACAATAAGCGCGCGATTAAGTAAATAAATAATAAGGTTTTAATTTAATAATACAATGGGGCACAACGGGGTGTCTTATCAGCAACCTTCTTCTGGTTCGGAAACTGATGCTTCTAACCTCGACGGCAACCCCTTTGCTGAACGTCGCTGGGAAGCGGGATTCAAGGTCGACATACGTGAATTCCATGGTAATTTATAGGCTGATGAATTTCTAGATTGGCTACACACAGTGGAGGAAACTCTAGATTTCAAAGAAGTGTCAAACAATCATCGTGTTCCTTTGATCGCCATGAGACTGTGTGGAAGGGCTCAAGAATGGTGGCAACAGATAAAGAAGGGTCATGCACATTCAGGCAAGGCCAAAATTGCCTCTTGGGATACGTTTAAGAAACATATGCGGTCTGCCTTTCTCCCTTACAATTATGAACGTGAGTTATATCAGCGTTTTCAACTTCTTCGCCAGGGTGCTCGATCTGTTGATGACTACACCACTGGATTTAATGCGTTGCTTGCACGCACTAAAACTGTAGAATCTCCTATCCAACTTGTTTCAAAATATGTTGGTGGCCTGCGACTACAACTTCGTGATGTTCTTAATATGTTTGACCCTCTGACAATTTCAGAAGCCCATCAACGGGCATTACAGGCTGAAAGACAGTTAGCACGTCGTGTCAATCCTATGCCCGCTAGCAATTCTTCTGCCCAAGCTCAGGGCCGCCTGGAACCTCGTTCAACAGTGCCACCACAGACACATCCCACTGGAGGCATTCGCTGTTTTTAGTTCAGCGGGATGGATCATCGTCAAGCAGAATGTCGTGTGGCAAAACCCAATATTAGGGGGTTGTTGGCTAATAATTCGGATGTGGACTCCGCTCCTATTTTGACACTGAGGTTGAAGCTGTTGATGGGGATGTTGAAGATGAATTTGTAGAGGGTGACGTGGGCCCATTATTAATGTTGCATCGTACCTTTCTCAGTTCTAATGTTACAGATGATGATTGGTGTCGTAATGCCCTGTTTACCTCCTCATGTACGACTGCAGGTAAGGTTTGTCGTTTTATTATTGACTCTGGCAGTTGTGAAATGGTGTTATCTGAATTAGTAGTGCAGAAATTGGACTTAACTACTGAAAAACATCCCAAACCATACAAACTGCCTTGGCTGAACAAGGGTACTGGTGTCACTGTGTCCCACCGTGTATTGCTCTCTTTCTCTATTGGTCCTACGTATTCTGATGAGATATTCTGTGATGTGGTTGCTATGGATGCTTGTCACCTCCTACTAGGTCGTCCCTGGCAATTTGACCGCTCAGCTATTCATGATGGTCATGATAATACCTACTCTTTTCTATTTCGGGGCAAAAAGATTGTGTTACTACCCAGTAAGGCTAACACTGTTGGGGACAGTATCACTTTGCTGTCTAGAGCTCCCTTTGAATAGGCAATGACTGAGACGGGACTTGTTTATGTGCTTCTTTCCAAGTTTGTGGATGTTGATTCCATGCCTGCCACTGTTTTTTCCTCTATTGCCAAGCCATTATTGGAAGAATTTCCAGTAATTTTTCCTGAATCACTCCCTAATGACCTACCTTCACTTCGTGACATTCAACATCAGATTGATTTTGTTCTGAGCGCCTCTTTGCCTAATCGCCCCCATTACAGAATGAGCCCCAAAGAACATGAAGAAATCCGCCGTCAAGTGGAAGAGTTACTTGCTAAGGGCCACATCCAAGAGAGCCTTAGCCCGTGTCTTTGTTCTTGCCCTCCTCACTCCAAAAAAAAGATGGCACTTGGCGTATGTGTGTGGATAGTCGTGCTATTAACAAATCACAATCCGCTATCGTTTCCCGATACCACATTTGGATGATTTACTTGATCAGTTATCCTGTGCTACAATTTTCAGCAAACTGGATCTAAAGAGTGGTTACAACCAAATACGGATCCGACAAGACGATGAATGGAAAACTGCCTTCAAGACGCGTGAAGGTTTATATGAGTGATTCGGTAATGCCGTTTGGCCTTTCTAATGCACCGAGCACTTTTATGCGAGTCATGATTCAAGCCTTGCACCCTTTCATAGGTAAATCTGTTGTAGTTTACTTCGATGATATACTTATCTATAGTGCTAATCCTGAGGTGCATCTTCAGCACTTGCGGGAAGTTTTGTTCGTCTTACGTCGAGATAAGTTTTATGCTGCTATGAGCAAGTGTCTTTTTATGATAGATTATGTCCATTTTTTGGGGTATGTTGTCTCTAAGGATGGTCTTACTGTAGACAATAACAAAATTGCAGCTATAGAGTAGTGGCCGCAACCTACTTCCATTACTGCTGTGCTTAGTTTTCATGGCTTGGCATCCTCTTATCGCCACTTTATTCCTCATTTCAGTAGCATCATGGCGCCTATTACTGACTGTATGAAGGGCACTAAATTTGTTGGGACAAATGATGCCGAATCTGCCTTCCTTGAAATTAAGCGTCGGTTGACTCATCGCACCACTTTTAGTGCTTCCGGATTTTTCTCTACCGTTTGAGTTACATTGTGATATCTCTAAAACTGGTATTGGTGTTGTTTTAAGACAATCTGGTCGCCTGTTGCCTACTTCGGTGAGAAATTGTCTCTTTGCCAAACTTCGTTACAACATATATGATGTGGAATTTTATGCAATTTTTCAAGCGGTGAAACACTGGTGCCACTATCTTTTCAAAGTGGGAATTTGTCCTCTTCCCTGATCATGATGCTCTTAAATACCTTGGAAGTCAATCCAAACTCTCTGAACGCCATGCTTCTTGGCATGCATATCTGGAGCAGTTCACATTTGTAATCAAACACAAAGCTGGGGTTTCTAATCGGGTTGTTGATGCTCTAAGTCGTCGTCACAATTTACTTGCTGAAATACGAATCACAAGACTGGTTTTGATTCGTTTCTGGATTTGTATTCTACCGGCCCATTCTTTGCTGCAGTGTTGTTAAAAATACAAAATGGTGAGCGAATAGATTTTATATTACAAGATGGCTTTCTTTTTCGTAGCCTCAAATTTTGTATTCCTGCAAGCAACCTGCGCTTGAAGATCATCCAGGAATTCCATAATGAAGGTCATGTGGGCCGTGATCGCACTCTACATCTTGTCTCTAGCTCTTATTTCTGGCCCTCCATGCGCAACGAAGTCGATAGATTTGTAGCTCGTTGTCGTGTCTGCCAGATGGCCAAAGGTACATCTACAAATGCTGGTTTATATATTCCCCTCCCTATACCTACTCAACCTTGGGTAGATATTAGTGTGGATTTCATGCTTGGCCTCCCACATACACAGTGGGGCAGTGACTCAATTTTTGTTGTTATTGATTGGTTCTCCAAAATGGCGTACTTCATACCATGTAAACGCACCTCAGATGCTGTTAATTTAGCCCAAATTTTCTTTTGGGAGATCTATCGTTTGCACGGGCTACCCACTTCCATTGTTTCTGACCGTGATAATCGTTTCTTCGGTCATTTTTGGCGGAGTCTATGGCACTCGGCTAACACTACGCTCAACTTCAGTAGTGTTTACCATCCACAGACCAACGGTCAAACTGAGGTGGTGAATCACTCACTTGGTAACTTGCTACGTAATTTGGTTGCTGATAATGTTAAGTCCTGGGATGTTAAGCTCTGTCAAGCATAATTTGCTCATAACCCTGCCGTTAATCGCAGCACTGGATACAATTCTTTTCAGGTTATTTATGGCCTGGTTCCCCGTGGCCCCCTTGATCTGTTGACACTCCCCTGTAAGGTGCGCCCCCATGCCACAACAGAGGAGTTTATGGACCAACTCCATCAGATACACCAACAAACCCACTCCTAATTGACTGCTTCCACTGAAAAATACAAGTTGAAAGCTGACCAGAAACGTAGACCTGTTGATTTCTCTGTTGGAGATTTTGTCTGGGCAATTTTAACCAAAGACCGTTTCCCTGCTCATGAGTATAACAAGCTTGCTGCTCGAAAAATTGGTCCGCTGTATATTACTGAAAAGATCAACCAGAATGCTTACCATTTGTAGCTTCCTAGTCATATTCACACTTCAGATGTTTTCAATGTCAAGCACCTTATACCATACTCTGGTGATACTTCTTCTTCTAAAGATGAGTGGCATCCGATTCGAGGCGAATCTTTTCCACCCCGGAGAGGATGATGTAGTGTAGTGTTGACCGAAAAGTCAACAATGTCCAATTTTGACAAATGAGCACTCTTTTTCATAAGGAAGCGACCTTCTGAGCAAAACGCTAACTTGCGCGTCGTGTGATTTTGGCCAAATTCCATTATTTAAGGGGTCAAAACGACAATTTTTACTTTTACC
Source organism: Sophora flavescens (assembly GCA_030762895.1). Lineage (NCBI taxonomy): Eukaryota > Viridiplantae > Streptophyta > Magnoliopsida > Fabales > Fabaceae > Sophora > Sophora flavescens. The sequence continues at coordinate 113,984,794 of CM061066.1, forward strand.
GTAATATTAGGGGTATTTTTGCAATTTTGTTATGTAAGGACCTTTTTTTAGTATTTCTTTTGTTTTTGCTTTAGGGTTTTGTTGACACTATATATATTTGTTTTAGCCTTCATTAGAGGCAGCTTGGCATTTAATAAAATCTGAGAAGTTTTCTCAATTTTCTTGTTGTCAACCTCTCGGGTATTCGTCAAATCAACGAGTTGTTGAATCCTTGTTCGTTCCATCACGTATGCTGCATCAACAACCTAGGAGATCATAAACGAAGTCCAGTTAAAGAATGTTTCCAACCTGCTTTATTCCCTAGTACTCTTGGTTATTACACGAAAAGGGAAATGTGCTCTGCAAAGTACAAAAACACTCTGCACAACTCTGATTTGGCTACTGCACGATGCATAAAGCCATGATCCTCCATGTTAGAGCACAACCAACATTCCTATTGCATTAATGGTTGCCCCAAACGACTCTATTGCATTTAATGGAGCTCTGCTTGAAGCCAAAATTAGAAGGAATGTCTCTAACGATCTTAAATGCTTGAAGGCTATAAATACAGAAGTCATTGAAGATGAAGAAAGAGAACTCACAGCATTAAAGAGCCATTACTCTGCGCATTCATTTCTTCATTCTTTCAATCTGTATTCTTCAATCATTTGAAGTTATTACGCAGTCTTTCTAAGCTTACATTTAATTCACTCTTCTGAGTGTTAGTGAAAGACTTGCAAATTGTATTAATTACAATCATTCTCTCAAACAAGCCTTAGTGAGCCTGAAGTGGCTAGGTGAGCAAAGAATACTTGTCTTGGAGCCTGAAAAGGCTAGGTGAGCAAAGAATACTTGTCTTGGAGCCTGAAGAGGCTAGGTGTGCAAAGAATACTTGGAGTCTGTAACCGGATCAGTTATAGTGAAGAAAAACTTGGTGCTGCCAAGGACTGAACGTAGCCCTAGTGTTAAAGGGTGAACCGGGATAAATTGTTGTGTTTATCTCTCTTTCCTTAAACTCCTTAGTTGCTTTGATTATATTATCTGTTATCTAAATAAAGGGGTTAAAGTGTGAATATCAATCTTGTTTTCAAGTTGTGTGCTTGTGTGCTTTTAAGTTAAAATTACACTAGACAGGTCACCTGTCTGTGCAGTGTTTTTCACACTTATCTGAACCTAGCTTGTGTGTGAAAAGTTTTCAACTTTGTTTTAATTTCTGATAAAACACAATTCAACCCCCCTTCTCGTGTTTATAGTTGTCTATTTCATTTCATTCATAATAGTGTTAGTAATATAAGTAGGAATTAAATCATGAAAACAAGAGCCAGCAAAAGAAATAGAGGCTCTAGCAAGACTATGAGCCACTAAGTTTGCTTGTCTCCTAATATAGCTAACTTGAAAGCTAGGAAAAGAGGAAAGAAGATCCCTAAACTTATCAATAATGACACCAAATTCTAATATGTTCTCCCTAGGCTTGGTGATTGCATCAACCAGACAACCACCATTTTATAATATAGTTCAAAAATAACAGAGCTGGAGCCAATATCAACCGCCAGGTTAGTAGCATGAAGCAACTCAAGGGCTTCTCCCTCATGAGGGAACAAGTTGGGAGTCATCCACTTTGTACAGGCCGTGACAAACTGCACATTAAAATCATGCAAGCATATTCCAATACCAGTTTTCCTGTGAGACTAAAAAATACCATCATCCACATTGCATTTTAAAGTACCAAAAGGTGGTTTGGACCAACCTACATACTCGACTTGCCCATGCAACGAAGACCCAAAAATCTTCTTACTGCGCTGTGCCAAGTCCCATTCATGCAATACATCCCTTGTCCGATTGAGGATATGGAGAGAATTTGGTTGCTTATTATTCCATATGAGGTCATTCCTGACAGTCCATATACTCCACAAAATCATAGCTACAAGGCACCTTTTTCTGTATCTATAGAGTGGCAAACCATGAAGAACCAATCAACAAAATTCATAGGATCAACTATATGCCAAATTGTGAATGGATCCAGCTCTCACGAAAATGAAGACAATCCACAAGACAATGACAACAACTCTCTAAGGTATTATTGCAAAAAACACAGAGAGAAGAGCAATCAATACCACGAGAGTGAAGTCTCAACCTAGTCGGAAGCACATCCCTACAGGCACGCCACAAAAAAGATTTAACTTTATGCGGCACCTTCAAGCTCCAAAGCATCCTCCAATCACCCATCACATGTAAGTCTTCATCACTAGCTATTTTATCCACATATAATATGTACCCTGACCTCACTGTGTATGTTCCCTCCTTATTAAATTTTCATATGCGCATGTCTCTGTCTGAAGCATCAATGAGGGGAGTCACAAGAATAGACTCGGCGTCCTCCTGATGGAAAGTAGTGCGTAGCAATTCTTCATTCCAGCATTTTATTCCAGGCACAAAAAGGTCCTTCACAAGGACTGGGGCATAATCACCTATATTTTGAGAAGGAAATTTTAGGCCATCACCTGTACGTAACCAGTTATCCGAAAGGATATTAATTTGACTTCCATCTCCAATTCTCCACCTTATACCTTCCTTTAACAACACTCGGGAACTCCATATACTACGTCAAGAGTAGCTCGGATTATGACCAAGAGTTGAGCTCAAAACCCCGTGGAAATATTTAGCTTTGAGGGTCTAGAATCCATAGCTTTTGGGTTAGAAATTAATTTCCAACCTTGTTTCCCTAACATTGATAAATAAAAAGCATCAAGATTTCGGAAGCCCAAGCTACCAAACTCCTTTCTCACTGTCATTTTCTCCCAATTCAACCAATTTATTCCTTTGGATCCATTATTGTTCTAACCCCACTGTAACACCCCCTTGGTGCTACATTCTTGACTCGTTGCGGAACTTAAAATATATATAAAAAAATGTTGGTTGTTTTCCGAAAATTATTTTCTATAAGTCAAAATCTTGGGTGTAAAATTTTTCTGAGGAATAGTGTGAAACGTAAAACATTCGTTAAAACGGTAAAATCACATTTTACATAATAATACACATATCCTGGTTGTATACATAACCAGTCCGCCACAACGTATAAGTTTTTTCTGAAAGTGTTTCAATATTCAAAACTGAAATCAAAACCAAATAAAGGTTCTCAAACCACATGTACCGACCTTCTCAAACATATAACCCAAATAAAATCATAAGCTGGACATTCTACAAGATATCCACTGGGAAGACCCCGTGGTCATCCCCACTATCAACGACCTCTTCAAGATCGGGACTAATATCCCGAGTGAAGCTGGAAACTCCTCTCGCAACATCCGTACTTTCTGTATACCAAGGTACAAGATGAAATCAAAAACGAGATATATCGCAAGGGTGAGATATCAACATGTAAGTTTTATAGCGATAGTCACATGTGACACACATACAAGAAACATACACCAATAATATATATATATATATATAGATACATAAATAGAAATAGATATATTAGATCACAAAGAAATGATAATATGTAAACAAGGGGATCCATACCCGACAACCGTCGTAAGTATTTTTTTTAAAGATGCATGACACTTCAATATTCATTATCTACTTCGTAATCTACAAAGAATCCCAACTACCTTCCAATAGCACCTATTGTTTAGTCCATCAAGATTCCGAGTTCCAACTATTTAGGTAACGTAACTCGGTAGGATCTCGAGCTCCAACCATCATTGTAACGTAGTTCACACGAACTCCAAAGATAGTTGTAACGTAGCCCGACCTATAAAAGAATCTCAAATATCCGAGCTCCAAAAATAGTCGTAGCGTAACTTGAGCTTTCATCGACCCACTTTCCAATTCACATAGGATTGTAGTTCGAAATCACAAATGGTGTGTCTGCCCGTTCATGCATGTAAAACGGTTTAGTTTTCTGTTTTCTTTATCGTGCATTCTTTATTGATCGAGGCTCAAGGCCCACGACTAAAAGTTTAAAAACCAATCCTTATCAATACAGGACACACAGTCCAACACATTACTTTGGGACATTCAGTCCTCTACACAAAATACGGATAAAAATCCACGTATTGTCCACAAGGAGTACTAGACCCGATGTCACAACTACTAGGTCCTTATCTTTCAAAAGCACTCACAGGAATTCTAGTCTAACGATTCGTTAGCTAGGTTCCAAAAACATTCAAATACAGATTTTCGTTCAGTGAAAACTCATCTGAAAATCCAAATACAAGAGTTTAACAACGCTTGTCAAAAAAGACATTCTCGTTCTTTTTAACAACATTTTTCAGCAATCATTTTTCTTTGAAATTCATTTCCGAAAACTTCAAACCGTTTAAAAATCATTTTTAAAAACCATAAAACATCTCAACAGCAATTTCCACCATAAATGCATTTTCTTAAATATTTTCATCTAAAAACAAACTTTTCGCAAACCAACGACTTTTCTGACTAAAACATTTTTTAATAAATGACGTCAAAATATTTTTGATCTTTTCTGTTTCTTTTCTTTATTGAAACTATTTGTTTTTTAAAAATAAATATTATTCAATTTTTCACAATTTATTCTCACAAACACTCATTTATTAAGCATTATTCTGAAATCATCTTGATTTTCTCAAATTTGTAAAAAAAAATTCAAGAGTATAATTATTTTTCATTTTTCATAATATTCTTCCACTTATGAGAAATTAAAAGTCCTTAAATTCTTTGTTTAGGATTTTTAGTGACTTAATTCTCATTATTCAAGCCATGACCATTGTCATGCTTTTCGATCAACACAATCCCACACATAGTCAAATGAACATACATACATGGACAAACTTTAATTCATATATCATTCTCAAACTTATCATTCACCAATTCAAATATCACAAGTAACTACAAGTAGTTTACACAAATCAGACAACATAGTATATGACTACCAAAACTTCTCAGGTAAGCTCTCCTTACCTCTTGAAGAACTTGATTCTTTCTTTAGTTCCAAACCCTCAAAAGTTTTTCTTTCACCACACAATAACCACAACAAGCTACAACTTCAACCTTCAACAAACAACATGAGAAACAAGTTTAAATAAGAAAATCAATCTTTGGTAACAGAAGGCTAGGGTTCGGCCAAGGAATTCAAATAGGGGCTAGGGAATTTTTCTCATTCCAATCTTTTAGACATAGAATGGTAGGGTCTTAGATAGGATGGAAAAATTGTCACAAGTCAAAAATTGAAAACAAAACCACTTAACCCATTAGGGGGGTTTCGACCAAGACATCAAAATACGGCTGGAAAATTCTTTTGCTCTAGATCTCATCCTTTTGGATTTAGCATCTAGAGGTCTTAGATAGTTAATAGAAATTATCACCACATCAAAATCATTTTTCTATGATTTTCTAGGAATTTCTCAAGGAAATGAGTATAAACTTGAATTTATGAAAAACAAGTGAATGAGCAAGAAATTCATGAAAGGAAAAGATGTTTAGGTTATGGAGAGAGAGGATTCACCTCTAGAAATTGAAGTAAGGAGTAAGAGCTTGGAGCTCCGATGGAAATCTTATTGATGAACTTAGTATTTTTGTGTAAGAAGATGAAAAAATGTGACAAACCAATGGGTTTAGGTGAGGGATGACAGGCTGCACAAAAATGTTACTCCAAGTGTGAGGTTGTAGTACAATTTTTGAACACAAAAGGAATTACATAAAGACTTAGGGGTAAAATGGTTTTTTCACATAAAAATATCTAGATATTTTCTTAAAGTCATCATGACATGGGTGAGTCATGGTGGTGACTCACCATGTGACTCACCATATTAGGTGATGTATTGTCTCGTCAATCCCGACATCTAGATTTATCTCTGCAGTTCCGTATTCGGCTCTATCGTTTACCCGATTTAAGTTTTAACGCGTTTTCTTCGAAAATTCATTCGAATAAAATATAACATTCTATTTTTGAGTGGCATTTTTCAAAATAGATAATATTACTAAAAAGTGATAAAAATCTAAAATTTTCAGTTTCGGGCCAAATTAGAGTTTTTTGACCGGTACAAAATTGTACTGTCAGCGATAACGTAGACCAGGTTCCGTCTGAATTTTGAACCCAAAATTTAACCATAACTTCATACAATATAGTAGGTTCTATATATGATTTTATTTTCTCCAAAATCATTTTTTGGGTCTCAGGTAAAAATATATATAGATATATCGTTACCGGTAATACAGCATATATAAAAAGTAGGGTGTTACATCCACAAAAAAGAATTCATCATACGCTGAATTTCCCTGCCAATAGAAAGGGGAAGGAAGAACACACTCTTGCAGTAGGTAGGAATAGTTAAAGCTTTGCCACTCAAAGAATTAATTAGTTTGCAAACTCTATCCTTAATATAGCTGAATGATGCTCAAGGGTATATAAGTTGATAAAAAAGAGAATACATTAAATTTTAAATAATTTTTTTTAAGTTCTTAATATATACAATAAATATATATTTTTTATATATATTTATATATTTAATTACTATGCAGTCAGTGTAAAGTTTTTTACACTGTCAACCAATCAAAAATCATGGTATGTGTAACTTTTAAGGTTGTTAGGACAAAAGTCAAACATTTTTTATGATATGTTAAATCTGATTGATTAACAATGTACGTAAAAAATGTTCACACTGTTAGTGCATACTAATTATATCCTTTATTTATACCTTCTATGCAAAACCTGAGTGAACTTAGTATTTGGATGTGTGATTAGTGAATAATTTGTACACATGGATAGATATATTGTCATTTTTTTTAACAAAATCCATCGAGGATAGTGATACTAACACACTATCTAACTCTTTTTTCAATACACTATAACATGTTGGTTGAAATTCGTGAAGGTCCCACTATTTGGAAATGAGTCCCATTAATTCATATGGGTCATACTTGAATTTTGTAGAACCTACATGAATTTCAACTAATAGCTGTGTTGGAAAGAGAGTACTAGAGAATGTGTTGCTAGCATTCCTGATCCATTTATCCATGAGACATATTGAAAGCTTATGAATAACTTCAATGTAAAATTCGAATTAAATAGTTTAAAAACATTACAATTTATGATATGGCTACGTCTAGCATGAGGGAGCATGAATTCCCTCATAGATGAGGGACTTTAAATGGTCGGGCATTGCAGGTACAAAATGGGTTATTTTTGTAATTTTCACTTTAGTCATTTGGCAAGTCTATTATGATCTCCGTCTACCTTCTCATGCCGCCACTCCGCCACCACCTCCATTGCACCACCCCCATCTCGCTGCCCCCGCCTCCACCTCATCCCTCCAATAAATGACGCAGTCATGGAAGGGATGTGAAGCTTCTCCTTCCTCTGACTGCGCTTCCATGGGAAACCCTTACTGGGTTCCACGGACAATGAGGAAAACAACCACCACCAAAACGGGTTCTTACCTCCCCTATCACTCCAACCCAGAAGTGTTGCGAGTCACCGCCCTCTACCACTACACCTCCAGCAACGGGTTATCATCGTCCTTCTCTCCACCATGGCATTTAGACGAGGTCGATTTCAATGGTGCATAATATGAAAGTTTTATTTTTTTTCTTTTTTGATCTAGACCTTCAAAACGAAACCGAATGAGAGAAAGCAGGGGCAGGGACGGTACGATGAGTGGTGGCTGGACATGACAATGGGACATAATGTACGGTGACTGTTCGCGACGAAGTGAGGTGGATAACAGATCTGGATCACGTGACCACGGACTGGGCGGATCTGTTGTGGATGCAGGATGGCAGAATGCCGAAGTGCGACGATAGAGCAGCGGAGCGATGATGGAACACTGGTGGTGTTGGTGAAGAACGGCGGCCCTGAAAGAGATAGAAAAATTGTCCAAGGGCAAAAATGTAAAGTCGGATTTTAATGGTAATCGGTTCTACAGGTAGCTCAAAAATTCTATAGCGGGCTTTAAGATATGAAGAAGTGTTTTGGAAAGAAAAGTCAAGGATCAAATGGCACAATGATGGAGGTAGAGCACTAAATTTTTTCATCGGATGGCTAAAATCAAAACTGTCACCAAACAGAACATTGTCTTGAAAGATGATGAAAAGATTCTAAGTTCCTCTGTTGATATAGAATCTCATATCCTGAAATTTTACCAGAATCTGTTTGCTCAAGGAAATAATTGTCAATCTTCGAATCTGGTTGAGAAAATGATTCCCTCCTTACTAACTGATCAGGACAATGCTTACTTGACAAATATGCCTTCTATGGAGGAGGTAAAATCTGTTGTTTTCTCCTTGAATATGGATGGAGCTCCAGGTCCAGATGGTTTTGGTGGCCACTTCTATCATACCTATTGGGATATCATAGCTCGGGATGTTTACAATGCTGTTCTGGAATTCTTCAAGAATGGTTGGCTTATGCCAAACATAAACTCTAGCATTGTTTCTCTTATCCCTAAAGTCCCAAATGCTGTCAAAATAGACCAGTATAGGCCAATTGCCTTGGCTAACTATAAGTTCAAGATAATCACAAAGATCTTGGCTGATAGGCTTGCAACTAGAACTCCTAAAATCATAATTGAAAATCAAAGAGGTTTTATAAAAGGGAGACAGATTTCATATTGCATTGGTGTTGCTTCAAAATGCATAAACCTCTTGGATAAAAAGTCCTTTGGTGGCCAGATTGCTATGAAGATAGACATCAAAAAGGCCTTTGACACTCTAGATTGGAAATTTCTTCTAAAAGTTCTGTAATCTTTTGGTTTCAATAGACAATTCTGCATGTGGATCAAGACTATCTTACACTCAGCTAAACTGTCTATATAAGTAAATGGAAATGCTATTGGTTTTCTCAATTGCAAGACGAGGTAAGACAAAGAGACCCTCTCTCCACTCTCATGTTTTGTATAGTCAAGAGGTGCTTAGTAGAAGGATTATCCAGTTGGTGGAGGATGGAAAATTACAATTGATGTCCGGTCCTAGGAATTGTAAGATGCCAACTCATGTTCTCTATGCTTGATGACATTCTCATCTTTTACTGAGCTTCTAAGTCCAAGCATAGAGAACTTGATGTCTTTGTTTAAAGAGTATGAGCTAAATTCTGGTCAAATCATCATCTTTGAGAAATTGAGGTTCTACACTTGGTCCAATATATGCCTCCATTTGCAGCTTTGACATCTCAACTTGGCTTTTCTTCCTTGACAAAGTCAAATGTAAACCGACTTCATGGAAAGATTCACTTCTCTCATGTTAGAACCAAAGTGGTTTTGGTAGATAAAGAATACTTGTAGCTTTGAAGATGTGTTGAATACTTATAATCTATTTGGAAAATAGTGGAGAAAAACCTTCAGGTAGAGGGGACTGGACGTAGCTCTTGGTTAGAAGAGAGTGAACCAGGATAAACCCTTATCTTTTATAGTTTTTGTTTATACTAACTATGGGGTTCTGAATCTGAGTTTATTAACTCTTCAAAAACGTTTTTTTGTTTGTGTGTTGTTTTTATTGTTTTGCTTGTAAAAGGTTTGAGAAAAGGTGTTTTCAAAACTCTGTTAAGAAACACAATTCAACCCCCCTTCTTGTGTTTCACTGTGTCAACTTCAGTTGGTATCAGAGCTCAGCCTCGAAAGGGTTGAGTATCTAACAAGTGCTGAGGGAGTACGATCCAACAAGCATGGATATAAAAGGACAACCAATCAACAAAACTCCTCTCTTTCATGGTAGTGATTATGACTACTGGAAAAAGAGAATAATGGCTTTTCTTGATGCATAAAACATGGACATCTGGGAGCTGATTGAAGCTGGGTACACTTGAACCAAGAGGTGATGCTGGAGTTGCTATTCCTAGAGCTCAATGGACTCAAGAGCATAAAACTCAACATCAACTCAATCTGAAATCTAAGCACTATTTGATGTGTGCTATCACCAAATCTGAGCATGATAGAGTCCATAGTTGTAACACGGCTAAGGAAATATGGGATACTCTTGCCCTAGCTCATGAAGGGCTCCCAAGTTAAGGAGTCAAAAATAAGCATGCTGGTTCATCAGTGTGAATTATTTAAAATGGCTGAACATGAAATTATAGATCAAATGTTTGGAAGATTCCAAACTATCACCATGATCTTAGATCTCTTGGAAAAACCTATGAGAGCAGAGATCATGTCGGAAAAATTTTGAGGAGCTTACATAAACGGTGGAGACCTAAGGTCACTGCTATTCAGGAAGCAAAGAACCTCAATACTCTCACTTTGTAGGAACTTCTTGGATCTTTAAAAGTTCATGAGCTTTAGCTCGATGAAGAAGAAAGTTCCAGAAAAGGAAAATCTATTGCCCTAAAGGCAAAGAAGGCTAGCTCTTCTAAAGTTCTTAAAGCTGAGGAATCCTTTGATGAAGCGAGCACCTTCCGACAATGATGAAGGATCTGATGAGGATGAACTGTCTTTCATCTCTAGAAAGATTCAACATATGTGGAGAAATAAAGGTGGTTTCAGAAGGAAGCAGTTCAACAAAAAGTTCATCAAGGAGAAATCAGACTCTAAAGAAAAAGGTTCACCTCTGTGCTTCGAGTGCAAAAAGCCTGGTCATTTCAAAGCTGATTGCCCAGAACTAAAGGACAATAAGAAATTCTTCAAAAAGAAGAAGGGCTTGATGGCTACTTGGAAGGATCTGCATCTGTCTTCATCTGATGAAGAGAATGAAGCAGAGGAAGAGGCAAATATTCGTGTCATGGATGGTACATCATTAGAAAGTGAATACACTGATCTTTGAGGTAATGGATTCTAATCCTTCCATTCTTGAAGATGCTTTTGATGAATTCTTGCATAACTCATCAATTCTGTCTCATGAATATAGAAGTCTCAAAAAGAAATTTTCCAAACTATCTAAAGAATTTGATAAGGTTTGCATGGAGAAAATAATTATTGTAAATGAAAATGACCAACTAAAATCAGAGAGTGTCAGTCTAACTGACAAACTCAAGTGTGAGCCAACCATCTCTTGTGAAGTTGCAAAACTAAAACAAGATGTGACATATCCAACAGACACTTTGTCTAAATTTGTAGGTGGTTCAGATAAACTAAGTTTAATTTGAAGGTACTCTAGGTGCCCTCATGATAAGTCTGGCCTTGGTTATGACAAAGAAAATCATGATGCATCTCATAAAAAGTCAAAACCACATATGCATAGTATAACCTCAAAAGCTCAAACATTGCATGTTAAAAATAAACTGAGCTCGTCCAACACTTATTGTAAAGTGTGTGGAAAAGGTGGTCAGATAACGTCTAGATGCATACATTATAGGCATATTAAACATGCTCGTCCAGTGACTACTAACAAGAAAGGACCCATGTCAATTTGGGTACCTAAAGATAAGATTCTTCCTGTTGCAGACTTGCTTAACAACAGGAAAGAGACACACATCCTGGTACTTGAACAGTGGTTGCTCAGGTCACATGATGGGAGAAAGGTGTATGTTCCAAGACCTTAAACATAAGGATGGTAGCTGGGTTACCTTTGGAGGTAATCAGAAAGGGAAGATCATTGGAGTAGGTAAAATTGGTAAACATCATTTTCCCTCCATTGATAAAGTTCTGTTAGTTAATGGCTTAAAACATAATCTGTTAAGCATAAGTCAATTGTGTGATTGTGGATTGTCTGTTTGATTTGATAAGAACATGTTTAATGTCAAGAAACCTGATGGATCACTCTTATTCACTTTCAAGAGGCAAAACAATCTGTATAAGATTAACTTGGAGGACCTTACGAATCAAAAGTGTCTCATGTATAGTGTCCATTGAAGATGAGCGATGGATTTGGCACAAAAGGCTAGGTCATGCAAGCTTGAAGTTAATTTCGCTAAATAAGCATAACCTCGTGAGAGGATTACCAAACCTTAAGTTCAAATCTGATGCTCTTTGTGATGCATGTCAAAAGGGAGAACAAGTCAAAGGTTCATTTGAATCTAAGAATATTATTAGTACCAATAGACCACTAGAGTTGCTACACCTTGATCTGTTTGGAATAACTAGGACTGCCTCTGTTAGTGGAAAGAAATATGGTCTAGTCATAGTAGACGACTACACTAGATGGACATGGGTTATGTTCCTAGTTCACAATGATGAGTCTTTCAAGGTCTTCTCTGTATTCTGAAAAAGTGTACATAATGAAAAAAGGCGTGTGTATCACTTCAATTAGAAGTGACCATGGGGGAGAGTTTGAAAATTAGCTATTTCATAAGTTCTGTGAAGAAAGTGGTATACTTCACAACTTCTCAATACCCAGAACACCACAACAAAATGGTGTGGTACTGAGAAAGAACAGATCTCTTAAAGAGATGGCAAGAACAATGCTCAATGATAACTCTGTCCCTAGACACTTACGGGTGAAGTCATTAATACTACCTGCTACATTCAGAACAGAATATACATTAGACCAATTTTGAATAAGACTCCTTATGAATTATGGAAATGACGAAAACCCAACATATCTTACTTTCATCCTTTTGGTTGTAAATGCTATATATTGAATACTAAAGATCAACTTGGTAAGTTTGATGCTAAAGTAGATAATGGAATTTTGTTCGGATATTCTGAATCATCAAAAGTGTCTAGAGTTTATAATTCCAGAACTTTAGTAGTAGAAGAATGTATACATGTTAAGTTTGATGACAAGTAGCCTGATAACAAATTATCAGAGCTTGATGAAGCTATTACAGATTTGAATCTCAAGGACTCTAAAATTCAAGCAGATGTCAAACCTGATGATCAAGTGGACGACCTTCAACAACATAAGTAAGAAACTTCAACTTCTCAACAAGAAAATGTTCAAAGATCTTGGTACTTCAGGAATTATCATCCATAAGATCAAATCATTGGGAATCCTAATGATAAGCTAAGAACTAGATCTAGATTCAGAGAGCAAGATGATTCTGCCTTAGTATGAGTAATAACCAAAGACAAGAGACGAGGCTCTACCGGACGAGGGCTGGATTCTTGCAATGCGGGAAGAAGCTGAACCAATTTGGGAGAAGTGAAGTGTGGACTCTTGTGCCTTTACCAAAAGACAAATCAGTTATTGGAACCAAATGGGTTTACATAAACAAGGTTGATGAAAATGGTAAGGTGGTAAGAAATAAAGCTAGACTTGTTGCACAAGGTTATTCTCAGGAAGAAGGTATAGACTACACTGAAAATTTTACACCAGTTTCTAGATTAGAGGCAATTCGCATCTTATTATCATTTCATGCACATCATAGTATAATGTTATATCAAATGGATGTAAAAAGTGCCTTTCTAAATGGTGTTATTAGTGAGGAAGTATATGTTATGCAACCTCAGGGTTTTGAAAGTGAAACCTAACCTGAACATGTATATAAGCTAAAGAAAGCTTTATACGGCCTCAAACAAGCTCCTAGAGCTTGGTATGAATGGTTAAGTTCATTCTTAATGGACAATGAATTCAGTAGAGGAAAGGTTGATACAACCTTATTTAGAAAATCCAATAAGTCCAGTTTTATTGTTGTTCAAATATATGTTGCTGATATAATTTTTGGTGCCACTAATGAATCTCTCTATAAATAATTCTCTAAGCTTATGCAGAAATAGTTTGAAATGAGCATGATGGGGGAACTCAAGTTCTTTCTTGGACTTCAAGTTAAGCAAACAGCGGACGAGGTGTACATCCATCAAACTAAGTATACAAAGGAATTGTTAAAGAAATTCAAGATGGAATATTGCAAGCCTATGAACACCCCTATGCATCCCACGTCCATACTGAACAAGGATGATAAAGATAAAAAGGTAGACCAAAAGGTATATAGAGGTATGATAGGATCTCTGCTATATCTTACTGCGTCTAGACCTGATATTATGTTTAGTGTATGCTTATGTGCTTGATTTCAATCTGATCCAAGAGAATCTCATTTATTAACAGTTAAAAGAATATTTAGGTATTTAAAAGGTACTACTAATCTGGGTTTGTTGCTTTAAGAAAAATGGTGATTACAGAATAGTTGGTTTTGGTGATGCTGACTATGCTGGAGATAGAATAGAAAGAAAAAGTACCAGTGGAGGATGCCACTTCATTAGAGCTAATCTAGTCTCATGGTCAATCAAAAGACAAAGCACTATTGCCTTATCAACTGCTGAAGCTGAGTATATTTCAGCTGTTAGTTGCTGCTCACAACTTCTATGGATCAAACATCAATTGGAGGACTACAATGTTTTTGTAAGTAGTATTCCACTTATGTGTGATAATACTACTGCAATAAATCTATCTAAGAATCCAATATTACATTCAAGGGCTAAGCATATAGAGATTAAACATCACTTTATTAGAGATTATGTACAAAAAGGTATTATTGATATACAATTTGTAGATATTGACCATCAATAGGCAGATATCTTTACTAAACCTCTTGCAGAGAACATATTCATATTTAGTAGAAAACATCTTAATATGATTTGTGTGGATTGATTGTGAGTCCAATGCATATTGCATGCACGTCTATTGCTTAAGTGCATCCAATGCATGTTGTATGCGCGTCCAGTGGGCATTGCGTCCATTGATTGTTTGCATGGTTTTATTAGACTCGTCTATGCTATCTTTTATTATATTTGAATTGATTTATGTCCAAGACATATTTAGTAATATCCTTATGCTAGGTCAGCTATTTCCATCAATCCCATCAATAGCTTTTTATGGTTTCGAAAACATGCACCGCATCAGTAATCATTACTCATTTTCTCACACGTTTTCAATTTTTTTAAAATTTCTTTGGGGAAACTCTTAAAATTCAAAACCTTTTTAAGTAATACTCTTTCCCTCTGAAAAACCTTTAACAATCTTCTCTCTTTGAATCCTCGAGTAGTCTGTTTCTTGCTACCAAACCCTAAACTCTCAAACCTCATCAATGGCATCCTCTTCTGTTGCTGCAACTTTTAATGTGGACAAGCTGAACCTTGCTACTGAGCACCACTTCAACTTTGGAATTCGGCAAGAATACAACTTAGATGTAAGTAAGAACATCAATGCTGCTGGTTGGGGAGGACTCTTCGTTGAAAAAGTCTCTATCTACCCAAACCTAGTTAGGGATTTATGGAGAAACCTTCAAGTATCAATTGCTGAGATTTCTACTGTGGTTCTCGGAAAAAGAGTAGTGGTCTCTGAAAAGACCATCTCTGATGTTATCAACTGCGCTCAAGACACTACAAAAAAAGGGTCATTTAGCGACCGAAAATAGCAACCGAATTTTTAGGTTCCTTTTTGCGATCGAAATAGCGACCGATTGTAGGATCTACATGAAACACTGGTTAGAGTTGATTCTGCGACCGAAATAGCGACCGAAATAGAGCGTAGCAGAGATATCGGTCGCTACTTCGGTCGCTAAACAAAGGAAAGTAAAAGTCAGAAATTTATGAATTGTTAGCGACCGAAATGGCAACCGAATTAAATGCAACGGTCAAAATGTGTTTATATTAGCAACCGATTTTGAAATCCGTCGCTAAATTTATGAATTCACACTTTAAACTTTATTTATATTTGCGACCGATATTAATTCGGTCGCTAAAAGGCGTGTTAAAAAAATAAAATTGCGCGTGTTAGCGACCGAAATTTAAATCGGTCGCTAAAATTACAAATTCAAATTAAAACTAACCATATTAGCGACCGAATTAGCGACCGAATTCGCTAAAACTGAAATCCCTAAATTCGACTGAACCTCCTTGCTCATTTTTTCCGTCGCATTTCTCTCTCCCACCCACTGTTTCTCTCTTCTACGGCGTGCGCTCCGGCCACCTCAACACCCCAAGACACCTCCGGTCACCACCGTCATCTCCCCTCTGCTCAGGTAAGCTCTCCTCTACTCCATCTCTCTGTCTCTGTTTCTCTCGCATATATCTCTCTCTGTCTCACTGTTTCTCTCTTCCTAGCTGCGTGCTCCGGCCACCACAAGACACCTCCTGTCACCACCATCATCCCCTCTGCTCAGGTAAGCTCTCCTCTACTCCATCTCTCTCTCTGTCTCTGTTTCTCTCGTATCTCTCTCTATCTCACTACCATTTATAGACCAATGCCTGCATTTTCTTTTTCTCTATCTCTACCATTTCTGTTAGTTTTGTCTTGTTTCAGTTGTTGTTTCTTCTCACTATTATGTCCCACCTGACTTGTTCTTTTCAAACTTGTTGGCATGTCATGTAGCTGTTATGTGAATGACATTGTAGGGTGATGGTTTTTGGTAAATAATGTTTGCAGTCTGGTAAATTGCTTTCCATATTCTTGCTAGCTGCTTAACTGTAAAATAGTCTAGGTAATTTGGATTATAGGCCATTTCGAATTTAGTTATTTTTGTTTAGTAGAGATGTGGAACATATGAGGGGAAAATGGAAGGAAAGAAGTATTTAAGGAAGAGGGGTCCGAGAGAGCGAGAGATGTATATAAAAACAATAGGAAGTAGTACCAATGAGGAGTGAGAAGGGAGAAATACAACCTCAGAAACAAATTCAATTCATAAATCATCTCTCTTTCTCTAAGTACTTATCAATCCTTAAATAGGCAAAACCAACTTGATAACCAAGAAATCCTAAATGACTAAAAACCTTAAACAAACCAATTTATTAAAAGTATCATAATAACCCCAAAATACAAGATCCAAATTACATTTATTCCAAACTATATCTTGCATAAAAGCCAATGTGAAAAGTAGATCAATCTTTCATTCATTGTCTTAAAGTATGGTACACTAAATGGCCTACACTAAATGGTATATTCGGATTGCAGTTCCTAAATTTTAGTGTTGAAATTTTCACATGGGAAAGGAAATAGGAATCTTCTTTTGATTGGAAGTTAAATTGCAATTATCCAGTGTAGGATCTACTACACCATTCTGCAGCCATTATATTAATTTGAATGATTTTAACGTTGGAGAATAATTGGTATGCCCTATGATGTTTGATAATTTACTAATGATTCAGGGAAATATAATCATACGATATCTAATTATTTTTAATGCTTAATTGATTATTTTATAGTGAGCACATTCTTTACCACTATATATTCATGAGATAAATTATTTAGGGTATAACAAATTAAAATCTAAGATGAAAAAATTCATCTTGGTAGATTTTGTCGCTTAGTTAATTTATATTTGATTAGATATAAATTTATTTATTTTTATTTATTTTAATAATGTATGTTGTTTCAGCTTTGAAAGATGTTATAAATTTGTAACATTATATTGTTGATTCTATTTTATATTACTTTATGTGTTTCTAGTCTTATAAATAGTTGTCCTTGGATTACGTATATATAGAATAGTGATTTGATTTGAAATGAATAATTTCATTTATGCCACGATAGGTCCTTGTTGTCATATTCTTCTACTCTCTGTTGGCTCGGCTCCTCCCCTTATCCTTGCTCGGTTGTGTTTTCTCTCCCAGTCGGTTCTCCGAACACTCAGTGTAATGTATTATGTGAATTATCGTCTTGTTTGGTAGTGGAGAGTGAGCTCAATATGATGTGATCTTGTCCGATTGTATGCTGATAATTTAATGTTTATGCATGTGTTTGTCAATATGTGTTGTTTGTTAGTGGAGAGCGGAGCTCAATAGGATGTGATCCTGTCCGAAAGGCGGGATCTTTGGTTGTGTGTCTTGATAATTTAGAAATTATGCATGTGTTTGACAATTAATCGCTACTTGTTAGTGGAGAGCGGAGCTCAATAGGATGTTTGCTACAATATTTAATCTAAGTTTGTATTGATTTACGCTGCAATTTATATAAGCTCAACAATGTTGCAATATTTATAGGTTAATGGTTTTATTTTCTGTTAGAGTTAATAATTAATTTACGAAAGCCTTAGTTTCCTATTTGAGATTCAATATTAATGAGCATGCGTAACTTATCAAGGTATGCATGCTCATTGTATTGAATCTTGAATTGTCCAAGTGAGACAGTTTGGGAAAAAACATTTTTCACACTCGTACAATAGTCATTTCAATGTTCAAATGCCTTATATGCTTGTTGAAATCTCGGTCTGATGCATTTCCTTTTATTCTCCTGGTGCATACTTGATCGCGGTGATTCGACCAGTGCTCGAGTCGTGTAACTTGGAGACCGATGGGAAATGCTGCCAAAATTTTGTCAAGTATAAGGTATTTGAATATGGGAATAACTATTAGTAGCCGAGTGTGGCAAAGGTTTCTTCTCGAATGGGATAGGTTCATACCTTGTCATAAGAACGAGATTGATGGAGTTATTGGAATGCAAGTAATATATAAGTGTTATTGTAGGATTGGTCAGGCTATTTAATTGCCAAGAATGGATATTAGGAGAATCGGAAATGGATGTATCGTAGGTTGGATCGGAATAAACGTCTTAGGGAAGAGTATAGAGTTGGAGTGGGTGAGTTTATAGAGTTTGTTGTTAGCCAGGAGAGATTTATACGGGTGCAGGCGGTGATCAATTGAGGTGTCCTTGCAAAAGATGCAAGTGTCAACCTTTCAAAGCGCGGATGGAGTTGTAGCCGATCTTTATGAGAAGGGCTTCATGCCTCGATTACTATTGGTGGAGTAACCATGGTGAGGCGTTGCACGACTTAAACCCGATTGTGGCTGAAGGTTCGTATTATGGAAGTGGTGACGGGAGGGAAGAATTGAATCCATACAAGCAGATGATAATGGATCATGCTGGACCATCGGTTGGTGTTGTACTAGAAGAAGATGGGGGAGAAGATGGTGGAATGGGTTCCCAATACATAGAGGAGAATCCGAATCCCGAAGCTCAAAGATTCTATGATATGCTGAGTGTTGCACGATCTCCATTGTGGGAAGGATGTCGGGAGTACACGGAGTTGTCGATGTGCATGGAATGGTTGAGTATCAAATCTGACTACAATATGCAAGAAGGCTGTTTTAATCGCCTCACCAAGTCGGTGTCAAGGCGGTGCCAGAAGGCAATCGGATGCCTACAAGTTTTTATCATTGCTAAGAAGTCCGTGGAAAATTTGGGTCTGGGGTGTTTGAAAATTGATTGTTGCCCGAATGGATGTATGTTGTACTATAAGGATGATTCAGCGGAAAGCATAACATATTGTCGATTTTGTGGTGCGGATCGGTATAAGACAACCACTAGGATGGGCATTGAGAAGAAGAGGTCGCTAAAAAAGATGTGGTACTTTCCGCTCATGCCAAGACTTACAAGATTGTACTCTTCGATGGCCACTGCAACTCACATGAGGTGGCATAGTGAGCATGAGAGGGAGCAAGATATCTTGTGTCATCCATCTGATGGAGAAGCTTGGAAGCATTTTGATAGGGTTCGTATGGCATTTTCGCTGGACACTGGCAATGTCCGATTGGGGTTATCTGGCTGATGGATTTAATCATTTTGGACAGTCCGGAAAAGCATACTCTTGTTGGCGGTTATCCGACTCGTACAATCTTCCCAGGGATGTGCATGAAGCGGGAGTTTATGTTCCTAACAGTCATAATTCCAGGTCCGTCTAATCCAAAAGGTAAGATTGATGTGTACTTGCGTGATCGATAGATGAGTTGACAATCTTTGTGGAATGATGGTGTGTTGACATATGACGTATCTTTGAGGCAGATTTTCATCATGAAAGCAACCGTAATGTGGACGATCAACGACTTTCCTGCTTATGGGATGATGTCGGGTTGGATGACCGCGGGGAAGCTTGGATGCCCAATATGTATGGAGCGATCGAAGGCATTCACGCTTAAAAGCAGTCGAAAGATCTCATATTTTGATTGTCATCGTCAATTCCTTCCGAGAAGATCATCCTTATAGGAGGAACAAGAATGCATTCAAGAAGCGTTGTGCGGAGAGAACACCGCCTCCACCACGTTTGACTGGTCCTAATGTATGGCGCGAGTACAGTGACTTACCACTCGTCCATGAAACCCAAGGAGAACATATTCCCCTGATTATGGCGTCAACCATAATTGGACAAAACAAAGTATATTTTGGAGGTTGCCGTATTGGAGGACGCTAGCTACTCCGTTACAACATTGATGTCATGCATCTTTGAGAGGAATGTGTTTTTGAATGTGTTTGACACTATGATGGACATCAAGGGGAGGACAAAGGATACAAATAAAGCCCGATTGGACCTGGTGACATTTGTAATCGGAAGGAGCTTGAGTTGCGGGACGGTGGTCGTGGCGAGACTTATCAAACCGAAGGCAAGTTATACACTAAGCAAAGCACAAAAAGTGGCGCATCTGTAAGTGGGTTAAAGAACTAAAGTTACCGGATGGGTATGCTTCCAATCTGGGTAGATGTGTTGACATTAAGGAAGCAAAGTTACATGGAATGAAGAGTCATGATTGCCACGTGTTCATGCAACGGTTGCTTCCAATTGCGTTCGACGACATTACGAAGCAAATTTGGAACCCACTTGTTGAGCTTAGCCACTTTTTCAGGGAGCTTACATCGACAACACTAAATGTGAATCAATTAAAGGATATGGAAGTCAAGATACCCGTTTTGTTATGTAAGCTGGAGCAAATCTTCCCGCCGAGTTTCTTTGATTCCATGAAACACCTGCCAGTTCATCTACCTTACGAAGCAAGAGTTGGTGGCCCAGTCCAATACCGCTGGATGTATCCATTTGAGAGGTAAACAACATCAACTATTTTACTTAATACATATGAAATTCACGAACACGAGAGCGTAGTTTAGCTTTCCCTAAAACTAGTAATTATTTGTATGTATCCCTCTGTAATAGGTTCCTGCACTCCCTTAAACACAAAGTCAAGAACAAGGCACGAGTGGAGGGTTCCATTTGTGAAGCATACTCAGTATAGGAGACTTCCACTTTTGCCTCTTATTACTATCCGGACGGAGTTAACACGAGAAGGACAAGGATGCCTTGAAACGTTGATTCGGGCGAAGGATGTTCAACTAGTCCTCCTATATCAATATTCAACTATCCGGGCAGATTTAGTGGCAAATCAAAAGGATATTTCTTGGAGCAGCGTGACATTAATGCTGCTCATCTGTATATCCTTAAAAATTGTGAAGAGGTGGCTCCATATTTAGAGTAAGTTTCTACAACGTCTTTAATAAGTTCAATTGACATTTATGATTATTAATCGTCCTGTTTGTTAATCTCCCATGTGTAGGATGTACGGCAATTTTCTAAGGGATCTCAACTTTGACATTTCAAACGATCAGTTTGATCGAGAAATTACTTCTCACTTTGCTACGTGGTTCAGTAAATATGTAGGTTAAGCATCTTCATTTGTTGAAATACATTTTATCTCCTTAAATATATAGCATGTATAAGAATAATATAATATTTGATTTTTTAGGTACTAGATCCAGAAAACAATGTTCAAAATCCATTGTTGACAAATTTGGCATGGGGGCCTAAACAGATTGGTTACATCATGGAATACTTATATTGTAAATGGATATAAATTTAACACAAAAACATGGAATGAAGGAATGCAGACGTGTAACTATGGTGTTTGTGTGCGAGCCACTGATGGCAATGTAGAGGATGATTTCTATGGGGTTCTAACTGACATCCTTGAACTCGATTATACCGGTTTCCCCGTGATGAAATTAGTTATCTTCAAGTATGATTGGTTTGATCCTACTCTTGACGTAGGGACAAAAATAGATAAAAATTATGGTATTGTTCAAGTTAGGCTGTCTCGAAGGTATAATAAGGCGTACGACCCATTCATTTTTTCACAACAGGCGAGAAGCGGGTTTATTACTCGCCATATCCCGAAGGACATCATGGCTGGTTGGGTGTTATTAAGATAAAGGCTCACGATATAATTACGATAATGTAATCAACCAGCCTGAAAAAGATGCTCCGTACCAAGATGATGAGTTTTCAAGACCCCACGTACCATTGCAAATTACGCCGGACATTATTGTTAATTCTCTGGCGGACATTTCCGGAAATAGGGAAGAAGTTGAAAGAAAGTTAATGGATCAATCTGAGTTGGACACATCTAGCGAAGGTACATTCTGATCAAGTGATACTGATGAGAGTGAGGGTGAATTTAGTGACGGAGATTCTACTTAGGTAATTTATTTATGTCATAATTCATTGTGTGAATGTCATTCTACTTATTAGGTAATTTATTTTTGTATTATTTACACTGTTGTGTAATCATCTTTTCATTTTTTTCACAGATGGCAGATTCCTCTAGAGGTAGGGGTCGTCGTGGAGGTCGTCTTTGCGAGAGTCCCTTCGCCGGCCGACCCACGACCTTGAGATCGAGACCACCCTACCAGCCACCTCTGTGGATGGGACACCTCGGGGGTGATGGAGTTGCACCCCCACCCGGTCTCATGTGGTCGGGACACAGGCTGCACCCTCATCATCCACACCTACGACGATAGGACCATCATCATCATTGGGACGGAGAGAGTCGTGGTCCATCCGACAGGAGGATTCTTTTTATCCCCGGGGAGGATACTGAGTATGCTAATTTAATTTTTTAATATATATATAAAGTATCGTTAATTTCTATTTACTTGTTTTTTTAATTTAATTATAGCATTTATTAATGCTCTAATTTTGTTGCAGACTTTCTGCCCCAGAATGGCCCTTCCGATTCGATATCGAAGATCCTGCGACGCTAAGTTTGATGGTTGATGGCCTACATGGAAGGCCATCCCATTGGGCCATAAGGGATCGAGTTGTTTCTAGAGTTTAAGGTAACAATTTATTAAGTGTTTTAAATTAAATTTACATTATATATATGTACACACGAATTTCATAACAACTTTAAGTTGCAGAAAGATTATAGGTGGGACTTAGCTTTAGAGGCTCTCGTAAGGGACATATTTGAGCATAAAGGCTCCTTTGGTCATGAAGAATCGATGAACAAGGCGAGGAAGGGTCAGAATAAGGGGAGGTGGGTGGATCCTGAGATCAAGAGGCAGCTGGACCAGTACTGGGCTACTGAGAAGTTCCAGGAGATCCAGGCCACAGCTCGGCGTAATCGAGCTTCTGATGGTGGCGCATGTGCTTAGATCGGTGGGTCTAAATCAGCCGTCGCCCACTACGATGAGCTGGTAATACATTAAACTTTTGACTTAATATACTATTTAATTAATTAGTTTTCATTTTTAATTATTCTTATGAATTTAATATTATATTTTTCTGTGCTTCGCTTAAGCAAAGTGACCCCATCTGCTATGGAGTTGGTGGAGAGGACGAAGAAGTTGAAGTCGGGGACATGGGTCAACGACAAGGCCCGTAACTATGCTGTAAGCAAAAAAAATAATTTAGTGTTTACTTGTAATTTATTATAAATGATTTGTTAATATTGGATATAATTTTAACTAAATATCTTCAACTATACTTTGTAGGTGGGCTTCAACGAGAAGAAGGACGATGCCATATCACGTGCCTCACAGTCACAAGATAAGGCTTTGACTGGTGATGGGCCCTGCTCTCCTGTCTCCGTCGACGATAATGCCATTTATTTGGAGGTCGTCGGGGCGGGGAACAAGAAGGGGCACGTGTATGGCCTCGGACACACAGGGAGCCGAGTTCATCGCTTCATCGTCAAGCCACGCCTTCTCCTTCCTGCGCCGATACCGTCCCTCAGGAGCAGTTCCACCACATGCAGGACACCATCACGCAGCTGAACGCGGAGCTTCGGGAGAAGAACGAGAGAGCAGCAGATGGCGAACCAGATTGCATAGTTGACTCAGGCACACCAGCAGCTGATGCAGGCTAGCATCGAGCAGGGCCAGACACTGCGGCTGGTGTTGGAGCAGATGAGGATCCAGACTCCAGTTGCTCAGGATGATGCTTCGAGCGGTTTGTGCGCTGCTGCCGCTCCTCCAGTTCCGCCGCCAGCTACTGATGCTGCTACTACAGAGGACGATTAGCTAGCAGACGGCGGTGGTACGGACGCTGAGGATGATTGGATTCCTCCATCTCCCCTCATCATGACTGATTTTTTTTCTCCATATTTTTGACTTTAAACGATTCTTGTACGACATTTTGGATTATTCTTTTTATATATATTTATTCTTTCTTATGATTGTATATTTCATAAGTAATTTGGTGTGTTTTATTAGTAAGTTTGCTAACGTTTAAAGAAAACCAGAAAAAAAATTTATTTTAAAAATTTAAATTTTTTTTAAAAAATAATAACCAGTTTAGCGACCGAATTGGAAACCAATAATTCGGTCGCTAACTTTATTTAACATTTACAGATGAGGTATAGCGACTGAAAATCCGTCGCTAATATAGGTTAACAATAACCAAAATTAGCGACCGAATTAGCTACCGATTATCGGTCGCTAGAAATGGTTACCCCAAAAATACGACCAACCTAATAGCGACCGTTTATTATTATTTAGAGACCGAATTTACGGTCGCTAATTAGCGACCGAAATATTAATTCGGTCGCTAAAACCTTAGCGACCAGGTATTCAGCCCCCACCATAAATCGGTCGCTGATTCGGTCGCTAAAATAAATAGCGACCGATTTACACTGTTTAGCGATCGAAAATTACGGTCGCTAAACAATTGTTTTTTTGTAGTGAGAAGGAGTGGTTTTTACTGATACTTGGGAGACGGACCTTGGTGGTTCGGAGGTGATAGCTGCCTTCCTGATGAGTGAAGATAAAGTAAGAAATCATTCATGGGAGTCAGTGCAGATGAAGGATGATGTTCGCATTCTTCATCAGTTGTTGAACAAGGTTGTTTTGCACAAAACTGGGTCTAAGGATAACTTGTCAGCTTTACACAAGTTTTGTATCTACCATCTCACCACTGAGACTAAAATCAACCTGCCCATAATTCTATATGGAAGATTCAGGGATGCTGTTGTTCACAAGAAGAGGCTCTCTGCAATTCCATACTGTCATTTTCTGTTCAAGATCTTAAAGTCTCAAGGAGTCTATGACATACTTGCTGCCAAATCTCCTGAAGAATAAGCAAGAATTCTAACTGAAAAAGGAATGTCTGTTGCTGACTATGGAAAAATGAACATAGCCAACATGAATCTTAGTACATATGCTGCTGCTGCTTTGGCTAAAACAGAAGAGATGATGAAGATTAAAGAGGAACAGATTGAGCAGAGCAATGCTGAAGTATTAGGGCTGAAGAGAACAGTTAGAAGAAAAACAACTGCTGCAAGGAAACCAATTGCCAAAAAGCCTGCTCTTGGCATTATGATCTAGGAACCAGAAGCTGCTGCCCTCAACCTACTCCTTCTCAGAAAAGAACAAGAAATATTATCATGTCTTATAATGAAGATAAGGATGATGAAGATAATGTCACTATTGGAACTATTCTGAAGAAGCGGAAAACTTCTACTACTGCTGATGTTGTTGTTCCTACAAGGAGAAGGCAACCCTCAAGAAAAGCTAAGTCCTTTGAGACTTCTGAGGTAAATATCTCTGCTAATGATCCTGTCCAATTAGCAGTAGATGCCTTAGTAGAAAGCATAGAAAGTAGGGATGATGTTGCTATTGCTGTTGCACCTGACACTGATGTCTATATACCCACACTACCATCACCACAAACCTCTTCACCACAAACAGCCTCACCTGTCTACTCACCTGTCCAAACCTCACCAAATAGACCAATTTTCAACCCATAATACCTACAAATGATCCCCGGTTCAATCAACCAGATGATGTAGGGATTAAACCTGGAGCCCCTTTTTCGAAAATACCGAGAACCAAATTCCCTTACACTAACCCTTGATTCTCTATAATGGCAAAGTGAAAGCTGGGTCAAAGTAAAAAGAGACTGGAAAATACTCTATCATAAGCATGAACCAGAACCTAAATCAACCAGACCTTTCTATCCTCTACCTGAATATGAATATGAACCTGAACCTACCTATACCCCATGGCATGTACCCATTCCCTATGTGCCGAACAATAACAATCCTCTTTCATCCACTCTGCACAACCACATTGGACCTGCTCTAACTCACCTTCCTCTACAAAAATTCCCACCTAGAAAAATCTACCCAAACCTCATCAAATCCTCTCCTTTCAAACCTTTCACAGATGGTGTCAACAGGCACATCATACCTGTTTGGTCTACTGACCCTTGCAAAGCCAATGCTCCATCAATTATCCATAAAAGGTTAAGAACAGAAGGAAGACCTAAATTCATTATGGATAGAGAGACATCTTGGGTGACTTTCAGGCATCCAAGTGTTTATGGCAACGCTATTAGTCTTGTGGACCACCTCATATATGCCTTCTTGCACAATGAGTTCGAGCTACCAAGATATATCAGAGCTGCAAACTTTGTCCCTCCAACATGGCTATTTCATACCAAGAAGAAGACAAAGATTGATGTCAGACCTTATATGTTTGCTCCAAGACTACCCATGATAGATTTGAATAAGGATAAGGATCTGAAGAAGTAGAGGAGCACTGCAAAGAAACCATAAGACAATTCCTGCATAATCAATCCTGATTCTGTTGAACCTATTGATCAGAGTATGATTGATTTATGGCTGTCACATCAAGTTGAAGACATAGATGAAGATTTTGTAGTTACTATATCGGCCAAATCACATGGTGGCTTATACTAAGGAAGCTTCATCTTCTAGATTAAGTGAACAAGAGAAGAAAAACATTCCTAAAGTTAGAGGAAAATGTGGACTCTCAAATGTCGATTCTTTATTTACAAGGACGCTCTTGGAATTCTGTCATAAGTCTTGTCTATGAAGAAGACCACATCCCTTTGGGCTAAAAGAGCTGCCTCCTCCTATACTCACTATTGCTTCATCACCACCACCATCTCCTTCTTCTGAGCATACTGAAGAAGAGATCATAGTTGAAGAACCGGATTTAATTGCTAATACTGTTCAACCAGTAGCTGGAAATGAGGAAGTTTAAGTCTACTCCAAGACCAAGCACCTCTAAAAAGCATTCTACTCAGCCATTGGCTTTGACAGTCATTCATCCACATGATCAACCTCAAGTTTCCAGAGCACTAGACACTTGTTCCAAATCAAGCATGTGCTCAAGACAAGTCTTGAAAGTTCAAGACCCTCTCTACCACAGAACTTTGAAGAGATTATTGGAAAAATTATAGGGGGAGAGAGTAAACGTTGAGGGCAAAGAACAAGTTAAAGAGCAAAGTTACGAAGCCTTGGCTCCAACGAATGTAATGAACAACCAAATTATGAGCATTCTGCAAAGTTTCCAACAGAGTCACAATCTCCCTGCTCAACCTCATCCACCTCCACCAAACCAGAACCCTCCTCCACCACCTTCACCCTCTTCTTAGCCTTCTTTTATTCCTTTAAACTGACAATGATGATTCACTCCTATTTCCTTTTTGTCTGATGACAAAAAATGGGGAGACAGGATATAGAAATTAAATTTTATATATAAAGTCAGTTTTTGGTCATACATATCTATTTTCACATGCATACTATTTTACTGCATACTTGTGCTTGATATGATCTGATATTGCTCTATGTGTTTAGACTTATAAGCTCTGACACTGTGCTTATCTCTGATACTATGTTTTTTATTTTGACTAAGTTAAAACTGATATGTGATGCTGCTTATGTGTTTTACTCTTTAAAGTTTGAATGCTTTGTCTTAGGGGGGGCTCTATAGCTCTCTTAGACTTTGCTCACTCAAATTTAATTGGTTTTTGTCATCATCAAAAATGGGAAGATTGTTAGAATCAAAGTGGTTTTGGATTAAAATAATCTCTTAAGTTTTGATGCTAACAAAAAGGTTTAATTTCTGTGGCAAAGTATTTAGATCTAACTTGTTTGTTATAAGTATTCAGGGATTACTTGATTTATACGAGTAAGAGGAACTTATATCTAAAGTATGGAATTTATCAGATTCTATTTCAAACCTCTAGACCAGTCTACAAACTCTTGGTAAAATTCTAAGTCTTTAGCTTTATGGTAGACGAGATCGTTAAAATAAGAATAGACGAGGTCTTAAAATTAACTTAGGAAGACGCGGTACTAAGTCTAAAGAAAAATCAAGTAGACGAGTCATTGAAATATAACAAGTCCAAAGACTTGATAAGACGGAGGAGCTTCACTATACGCCATGTCAGTAGACGAGCTCTTAAGCATAGCATGTCCATCTCTCAAAATGAGGCGAAAAGTCTGTAGATGCACTATCAGTAGACGAGCCCGTCTCACTGATAGGTAAATCTTGCACGTCCAAAGACCTGCGCGTCCACTAGTTTTAAAACGTGAACCCGTCTAAGCTTAAATGTATTTATTTCAAATGATTGCTTATTTAAATCAAAGAATATATGTCTTTTACCCTTCGTGCTTCTATTGTATAAAATCTTTATCTCTTGGATAAAAGAACTTCGTACTATCGAAACCATAGACCTTTGTACTCTGTCAACTACATTGTTGTAAAGATCAAGTCAAGTACAAAGAAAGAAAGTCAGAAAGTAACCTTTGGTACAACAGAGAAGTGACAGTTCTACTTTGAGCATTCCTCTGATAATAAAAAGCACTTCTCAGTGAAGCATATCAAGTTATCAGTCTCAACGGATCCAATCATTTAATGCTAAGTCTAAACAGATGAAATTTGAAGACCGTTGAAGAAGATCAAGACAGAGAAGCATTTCAGCTATATAATACTCAAAGAATTTCAACAAGTAGAAGTAACACAAGCTCTGGTATCATAAGTGAAAAAATTGTGTTGAAATTGCAAAAAAAGTTTACGTGTAAATCTTTTTGATCTTAAACTTTCAAATCCTCACACATAGTGAGTTCTTAGATCAAAGCTGTAAACCTCTTTGTTAGAGTTAGAGCCTGAAGAGACTTGGTAGAGTAAGAATACTTGTAGCCTGAAGAGGTGTTGAATACTTGTAATCTATTTGGAAAACAGTGGAGAAAACCTTCAAGTAGAAGGGACTGGACGTAGATCTTGGTTGGAAGAGAGTGAACCAAGATATAACTCTTGCGTGAATCTTCTAAACCCCTATCTTTTACATTTTTTGTTTATACTAACTGTGAGGTCCTGAATCTGAGTTTATTAACTCTTCAAAAACGTTTTTCTGTTTGTATGTTGTTTTTATTGTTTTCCTTGTAAAATATTTGAGAAAAGGCTTTTTCGAAAATCTGTTAAGAAACACAATTCAACCCCCCTTCTTGTGTTTCCCTGTGTCAACTTCATCTCAATCATGGGCAGAATTCAACTGGTGAGGTCTATTGTTCATGGTATGCTCATCTACAGTTTTCAAATTTATGCTTGGCCAAAAAACTTGTTAAACACAGTGGATAAATGGTTGAGAAACCTTGTTTGGGCTGGGGATATCACCTCAAAAAGATTGTTACTGACCTCTCTCGGAATAAGGTTTGTAAGCCTTACCTTGAAGGGGGGAGGTCAAAATGTTAGATCAATCAAGGCCATCAACAAAGCTGGTTTACTGAAGCTAGGTTGGGAATTTTGGGCATCTAGCAACCAATGGTCTATCCTGCTCAGAGCCAGAACAATTAAGCACCAAAATCCAATAATGCACCACATATCCTCTTCCATGTGGTCTGGTATTTGATGCTGTCTTTCTGAAGTTTTTGAAAATGTCTCCTGGAAGTTAGGAAATGGCATGAACATCAACTTTTGGAGTGATAAATGACTCTTTAAAAATGTTATGGATCTTTTAAACCTTCTTCACGATATGAATTCCATTTTGACTTGCTAAGGTGAGTGATTTTATTATTCTTGGCCATGGTGCATTCCCAAATCCTGTTGCTTCATTCCTCTCTTCTCGGAAATGAAATAGAAAAGATAGTGATTCGAAATTTCCACCGCCCCGATCATCTAGTTTGGTCTAGATCTTAGTCAGGTATGCTCACTTTAAAAGATGATTAAAACTTTCATAATCCAGCTAGTCAGGTTGTTCCTTAGACAAAACTGATTTGGTCTAGCTGTGTGCTGTAACAGCCTGATTTTTAGTTACGCTGTTTAACAAGTTAAAATATAATTAATTATATTTTAATATGAGAGTTAGAAAGTGATTTTAAATAAAATAAAATCATATCCATAGTCTCTCTTATGGTAGAAGGTTACGGTGAAATTTTGGGTTTAAAACTCAGTCGGAAACCGATGTGTGTTTTTAACTGACAGTATAATTTTATACCAGCAGAAAACCCTAATTTGACCCGAAACTGAAGATTTGTCTGGAATGATATTCCTTGACGAGTTCGCATGTTCTTGGCACAGGACCGTTCTGGATTGATACTCCTTGACGCGTTCGTATATTCATGGCACTGAACCATTTTAGACTAATACTTGTTTAGTCTTTGATGCATCCGAAAGTTATTGGTACTGAAACATTCTGGACTACTGGCTAACGTAATAGGAATAGAGATGGCCACGCCAGTATAAAAGTTTAGTTGTATGAGATTGGGTTAGAGGATGAAACATTAATTTGAGGATGATTTGTTAGTTATGTATGTTGATTGTCTGTGACATTTATTGTATTATATGCTATGACTCTTTTCCGCTTTTGATGATAGAACTGTTCCTTATCCCCGATATGTTTGTATGTTGTATTTTATTAATTATGTGATCGTACGAGAAGACTCTATGAAGAAGCCTGTTGCTGAGAAGTTGTATGTAACTCCTTATTAGCCAGAAGCTGGAGGAAGAGCTGTGGACCTGAGTGGTAGAGTCTAGATAGTTAAGGCCAGTGTGTCTTGTGAGACATTTTATATTTTCCGCCTAAGTTAGTTGAGTAATTATATACCTGTTAGGGATCCTACTGATGGGATACCATAAACAATGTTTTTATTTACTCTGATGCAATACATATGAGTGTATGCATAACATAAATATGGTGTGTTGTTTTTAATTATCCGAAGTTGTATGCTCATTAACTTAGGTTTTTAATTTTTTACGTGTTTTCACGTTACGTGCGTGATTAAGTATTTAATTAAGAAGACTTTAATCCAATAAAACACCGGGGTACAACGGGGTGTCTCATGTGCATCCTTCAAGGTCCTTCATTCTTTGGAGAATTATACATAACAAAATGACTACTGATGAGAACCTGCATTGTAGAGGCTGTATAGTTGTTTCTATGTGCAGTCATTGTGGTAGATCCTATGAAAAACAAAACATCTATTTCTGGATTACCCTTTTGCCAAAAACATGTGGCAATGGTTTATGACTGTCTTAAACTATCACATTGATCTATCTAGCTTCGAAACAGTTCTGTCTACATGTATCAAAAGCTGGAATTCTCAAATCCAAGACATGATTATTTCAGGTATACTCAACATTCTGTATGTGGTTTGGAAATGCAAAAACTTGGTTAGATTTGACAATAAAAGGGTCTAGGTTAATTCTGCTATTGCCACAGTTTCTTCCAACATTTACTTATCTGGTATGCATAACAAAGGATCAATGTCCAAATCTATAGCAGGGTTCTCCATCTTAAAAAGCTTTAATGTTCAAGGTCATCCCCATGCTGCCCCTCGGATTATAGAGGTTATATGGCAGCCACCATTATGTGGAATGGTGAAATGTAACACTGATGGTAGTGTTCATGGCTCTCCTGATCCAACTGGTTGTGGTAGACATTTTAGGGACAACAAAGCAGCCATTCTTGGTTGTTTTTCTGCCAACCTTGGTTCTCTATATTCTCTTAAAGCTGAGTTACACGGAGCAATGTATGCTGTTGAAATAGCTTATAAAAAAGGTTGGCTCAATCTTTGGTTGGAGTGTGACTCTACAATTGTGGTTTCAGCCTTCACTAATTCTTGCCTTGTGCCTTGGAGACTAAGGAATAGATGGGACAATTGTGTTTTGCTTACAAAACAAATGAGGTTTATAGTTTCTCATATTTATAGAGAAGTCAATTTTTGTGCGTATAAGTTAGCTACTCATGGCAATAAGATTTCAGGTTTTATTTGGTGGGACTTAATCCCTGAATTTGGTAGGGAATAATTTTTTTAGGAACTGTTTTGGTTTGCCCAATTATAGATTTCATTGACTCCTCAAGGGTTAGGTTCATGCCCCCCATGTTTCATTGTATTCGTTTGTTCTTTTGTTTTTTTTAATAATATTTGAGCGTGTTGTAGATAATTGGCAGGATTAGGAGTATCAACCTAGTTGGGATGTATTTTCTATTGTGATGTTTTTACATGCATTTCTGCTTTAAAAAAAGGAGGCCGTAAAATGATCTCAGCCATCGAATTTTAAAAATGACATATCCAATGATTATTTAAGATCCCTCACCTACGATGGACTTAATAGCTCCCTCATACTAGAAGCAACCTTGTGGTATTCTCGTTGGTTCCAAGTCAATATCTTGCCTTGGTTTTAAGTGACGTAGTATACTATTGTGGGACGCCATATTTTATGTCATTAAGATAGAAAATTGTATATCAAAATAAGTATAAATATCTTTCAGCTAAAAAAAATTAAGTATAAATTTCAAAATAAGTATAAATATTATCTCACACCATCTTTTTTTTTTTTTTGACAAGAACATGTTTTTGTTCCTTCTTAAACCACGTTTCACACTCAATTTATATCTCCATTTTCTTTTCACATCACCCATTTTTAAGGATTTAATTGTTATATATTATTAATGTAAATAATTTTTATATTATCAACAATTCATGAATTATTATATTATAAAAAATATTTAATTCTTATCATAACTATTTTAAAAATAATCAAACCTATAATTATTTGTGATTCATTGAAGTGCATAAAACTTTACACTAAGACTATATCAAAATTAAATTTCATGTTTAAATTTTTCAAAATTCCACGTCACCGAGGATAGTCTCATGCGGCAGTTTTCCGGCAATGGTAATCACAAATATATCATTAAACAACATATATCAACGATGAATCATGAATTTGTTCATCACTGGTACATTCAGTACTATACATTGTATACGGATATCTTTACGTTATTTTATTTGGATAGTTATTTTAAAATGCTAACAATTTAATTTAAATTTTTTTTTTCAACTTTTGATATTAAAAATCATTGAATGGATGTTTTATATTTTGGACTTCTAAATATATAGAATTTGATTATATTTTTTATTTTTTAAAATATTTGAATGATTAACTGAATAACAACTTTATGTATTAGCCATATTTGAAGTAGGAAATGTTGAAATAAATTTAGTTATATGAATGAAGTCAATTGTTTTTGCTTAAAAACATTTGACACATATATAAATTAAAATTTAAAGTTGCTCGTTAAAATCCCTTAAAAAGATAAGCAGGACTAATAAGAGTAAGAAATAAAGTGAAACAACCACTAAATATAATAATTTAAGAATAACTTGAATGATGGAAGAACCAAGTTCATGTTTTACATGAACTCTTGAATTAAGCTAGTTAAGTCTTGTGTAGTTATGACAATCTTGGACTTGTCTATACCATTTTTTTTTATATTAAAATTGTCAAAAATATATCTTATAGTATTTAAACTTTGATATATATGAAATATTCTTGGTTTCAAATGCAATTTATCATTAGAATATTTTTGTCAAAACTTTGGTTTATGTGTTTAATTTATAATATTATTCAATCTATTTAACTCTTTAAACATAATATTATCATCTTAAGTCATCAGTCTTACCTCAGGTTTTCTTTTCGGGGTCGGTTTCATTTATGCTTTTGTCAAAACTGGACATTAAGTGTTTTAATTTGTATTATTATTCAATCAATATAATTTTTAAACATAGTATTATACTATTAAATTACCACTGGGTTTAGAACCAAAAAATACTATTAAATCACCCGTCATATTACAACTTTTTATATTTTATATAATATTTGTTTATTTTTTTATGAGTTCTTTTATTTTAGTTTTTAAAATTTTTGCTTCTATCGCGCTATGGTTGCATAAAAGATTTTTTTTTGAACATTTATATTAATTTCTCCTAAAATTTTATTTAATCGTCCTTGATCCTCTTATATTTTTTAATTTGCGTCAATTTATTTAATTTTTTTTATTACTTCAGTTTATTCTTACCCATGAAAAATGACATTAGAATTATTCGACAGTAACTTTTAAAATAATAAAATACCAAATATTTTAATAACATATTATTATTACTAGCTGTTATAACAGTAAAATGATGAAATTTGACCATTGGATGCTACACATTTCAATTTTAAATTAGTTCATTTAATCACTATATCGTAAGAGTTATGCTTTATATGTTATATTAGTTGTCATCGTATATATCACAATATTTACCTGCAATTTAATTTAAATTAAGAAGGCAAAAAAATCATACTTATAACATCATATGTACAAATCATAACCTATCCATGTTTAACATACAAACGTCAATTAAGTCCATCGGTTTCAAACTAAACATGGATTGATGCATTTAAAAAACGGACAATTAAAATTAGAGCTCTACTAATCTATTCATAGTATTTAACAAATGTCAATTAAGGCTTATCATTTAAAAAGTAAATGTTAATTAAGCCAATCTTAAAAGGACAATCAAAATTTATTGATATAAATTGCCTTACTGTTATATACATTTATTGTTATAAATTTATTGATATAAATTGCCAATTGTATTGACTTTTTTTTATCCTAAGTATGGGTTCAAAAATATCAAAATACTCCAAATTATCCAAGTGATTTGACATATATGCCCCTATCATCACCTTTCTTTTAATAATAAAGATAATAAAGATTTACACTATCAAGAAATCATAAATTGTCACATCATTAAAAGTGTTTGAGTCTTATCATAACTATCTTAAGAGTCACATTTAAAATTATTTGTGATTGATTGACAATATATAGAATTTGATATTGATAGTGTGTATCAAATTAGGAGAATGCTAACAAGTGCCCTTAGAGCAATGTTTAAGGAACAAAAAAAGGAAAATTTATATGGGAAATGGTATGTTTAACATTTCGAAAAGTATAACACTTAGTTTTTCAATAGAATTTTTCCTTTTATGGTTCCTTAACCAATGCTCTTAGGACACTTATTAGTAATACCCATCAAATTAAACTTCACATCATTAACCACTGATTTTCATATATTATTTTTTTAATCTCCTTTTACACATGCGTGACTAATGATATACCCATTAGTGGTTAATCATATGTATTAAATTGTTAACAAGTTATACATTAATCACGAATGTGATCGTCAACCAATTTATACACACCATTAAAAAGTGATTACAAAATTAATACTACCTCTGAACCTAAATATAATCAAAAAGTAGCTACATTCTTTGGACTCAAATATAAGTAAAAATCAATTAAGTCAATACTATTAAATGTTAGTATTGTAAAAGTCAAGAAAATTAACCACTCAAACCAATTCTCCATTTAATATTTTTTCAGGAACATTGCATATTCCATAGACAATTAACTCTCTTTTTTACACAAATGAATATAATTAAACTAAGTTAACTAATTTTTTTAATAAATGTGAATTTAGTTTTTTTTCCTTATAATTAGGTCGGGAGGAAGTATATGAAAAATCGTGATTAATGGTGTAGTATAAATTTGTAATTAATCATGTGTGTTACTTAATTAATGCATAGTCTTCCAATTAATACACAAAAATTGTGGTCAATGATATATATATATATATATATATATTAATTACTTTGTTAATGGGTAGGACAACACGTGACAAGGAGTAGTGTAAAAACCGGTATCTCATCAAATGTGACGAGAATATTGATCCGATTAAATTAAAATAAATATATCATATATAAATACTTTTAAAGGAAAATGAGATTAATTTTTTTATTTTTAGGAAAAAATAGATCAATTTTGATACATTTTTAATATAAGATTTTTTATATTGTCAACCAATCACAAATTATTAACTTTTCAAGTAGTTGTGACAAGAGTCATATAATTTTAATAATATAATAATTTATGATTGTTTAACAATATAAAAATATGAATTTAATTTATATCTACCAATTTTACACTGCATCTATGATATGTTGACAAACTTTTGTTTTTCTCTTAGTTATTATTAAATTAAAAGTACACGTGTCAAAATATCAATAAATATCGGTGTCAAATTATTTACAGTAAGAATATATACTACTTTAATTCAAAAACATTATAATGATAATACATACTAATTAAGAGTTCACTTGCTTTTGGGAAAAAATCAATTTTATAACTAACTATTTTTTTAAAAATGAATTTTTATGATTATAAACAAACATAAATCTACTTTTTTTTTTTTTAAATCTCTAAAAATAATCACTAAATTATTTTATAACATAAATATTTAGTTTTTAATCTTAAACAAGAGGGACTCTAGATCCCGAAATGTAACTTAAATATATATGTCATACTGTAGGTGTCCATTAAACATAAAGTCTTGTCTTTGATTTCTCAACCCGGGAATAAGGGGAAATGGTTATCCAAATTAAAATTGTATTAGTAATGCATTGAGTTGAAGTTGATAGTCTCATTAATTGATTTCTTAAAGCACCACCTGTGCATGGAGTCCAAGTGTAGTCGAAACCGAGTTTGGGAATCCACATATGACTTCAGAAATCAAGCAACTGTATAAGTAAAAGAAACAGCAAAACCAGCAAAATTATCCTCTGCTCCACACCCCACAGCAAACAAAACAATCACGTGGATCACAGCCCCTCCTTCAAAAAAAGTCAAAATCACCATGTCACAGTCTCTGCCACGTGGGCATTCCTCAGTGCGCAAGTGCAACAATATGCAACGCCCCCCAAAATCTATAATAGCTGTTTTTTTTCTTTCTTCTTTCTCTCCCATGCATGCACCCCGGTTTTCAACTTTCATTCAAATACAAAGCACCCTCCCATCTTTCGTCCTCTCCTCCTCCTAATGTTAAGTAAGAGAGAGAGAGATAGAGATAAGAGGGTGGGTGCGTGAATGTGTGTGTTTAAACTGTGTCGTTTTTATTTTAAAGATGACAGAAGAAAGAGTGAGAATAGTGTCCAATACAAAGCCAAAAACACCATTGATTTCTGTTTTAATGTTTCAGAACTTTTGCAACACCTGGAGGTTGATCTCAAGCTCCATGTTTCATCTTCCTTCACCATCCATCCGTCACTTGCTACTTGGCCACTCTCTAACCACCCACCACCACCATAGCACTAACCCCTATGCCAAAACCAACCCATCACCCCTTAACCCTAGTTTGTGCCACTCCCTATTCACATCAAGCCACATTCACACAAAACTTAACTCACCCAGTTACCGCTCTTTTTTTTTTTTTTTTTTCTTTCTCTCTCTGTCTACATTATTATAAGCAACCAGGGAAAGAGCCAAGACCAAAAGCAACCATGAATCCGGTCCTCACATTTGGTACCCGCTGCCAACCATAGAGTGAGTAGTGTGACTGACCCATTACCCATAACCCATTTACAGATAAAAATCTGGCACCAAAAAGAGAGAGAGAATTTATATTATGGTCGTCGTAAAAGTAAAAGGAAAAAAAACAATGTTATATATATATATATTAGCAAAGTAGTGGAAGCTGATGATGGGGATGAGAGGCGTGAATGCAGGATGCACAAATGTCATAAAAACCAGTCCCTGTAATCACAAAAATCCTTGCTAAAAATAGAAAAAATCCAAAGAGAAAGGGGAAAAGAAAAGAAAAGAAAGAAAGAAAGAGTGAAAGAAAGAGAGAGTCCACCATTGATCTGTTTAACACCAAACCCCACAACCATTTCGTGATTGCCGAGCGTCGTTTCCATACCCGTATCTATCTATATCTGCACACACACTGAGATTGAGATAAAAGAGAGAGAGAAAGAGAAGTATAGCTACTATAGTCACAGAAAACCGAAAGGACTGTGTCTGTGTGGGAAAACAAAAAAGGTAAAAAAAGAGAAAAACCCTAAGCTAATGATGATGAATCAGCGACAGCGAGAGAAGAAGCAGCTTCAGAAAACCGAGGCCTATGGTTTAAGGGCAGGTGTTGGGGCTGAGCTTCCCCTTGTCAATGCTTCAGGGGACAACAACAAGATCATAACTCATCGCGGGTCGGGTCAGATCCACGATGATAATCATCATCACCACCACCACCTTGGCCTTGTTCATTTTGCAAATGTTAACAGGAAGAAAAGAATGGCAAGACAGAGAAGATCCTCCTCCTCCTCCACCACCACCACCACCACAACCACCACAAACACCACCTTGATGCGGATGGAGATGTATCAGGCCAACAGTTTCTCTTCCAAGCAAACACCAGTTACACCACCACCACCACCACCTTTTGCTGCTCCTCCTCCTTCAACCTCCTCGCACGTACCGATCCCTCCATTTTTATCTAATAAAACATCCACTACTCTCCAACCCGCACGTGTGAGTTCTCTTATTCTTCTTCTAATTATAATTAATAATTATGTTATAGTTTTTTATTATCCGTATCTTTTAAACGAAGATCTAAGATATATTAGCCAGCTTGATTCTGATTTTGTGTTTTTTCTTTGGCTTTTTTTTTTTGTCTTAGCTTTCTAGCTCACTCTCTCTCTCTGTCTCACTCTTTTAAGTTTCTGATCTGTTATATAAATTTATCTTTTTAATTCTCGTGTATCTGTCCTAGCTGGATTTAAAACAGTACACTTTGTGTTTTCTTTAGATGCGCTTGTGTTGTGTTTACTTGTCTCGTGTTTCTCAAACTTATTAATTAAATCAATTTTATGATAATCTTTTCCAATGCGATGTGGGAAGCTTTTCCATAGATATTCCTTTATCGTTGTCCACGTTCAATAGAGATATGATCTTATGAGTTTTATAAGTAAAGAACAATTTATCTCACCAGTTAGCATTTGGGTTGAGTTAGACACAAAGTCAAATTCTAAAAATCATTGACATATATTAATTAATTTGAATTTGAATTTGAATAGCAGAATTTAATTGTTTGATCTCCAAGTTTTGTAACAGCGATGTGGGAAGAATAAGAATACAGGGGTGAAAGAGTGGCAGACAGGTCAAGAAATATGTACAAAGATATATGAATAGTGACTAGGAATATTTTAATTACATGGAAAAAAAGAGAATATCAAGAACAATTAAGAGGATAATCTCTTCTGAAAAGAATTAAAGAAACAAAATAAAAAATGAAAGTGAAGGTATGGGCTATAAATTATTTTTGTTACTCAGTCGTCCTAAAAAGAAGTCGTTATATAGACGTAAGTCAGGCAAGCTTGTTTTTTATTTGTAAGCTCGTGTGAATGTCAAAGAAACCTTGTGTCATTGTGCAACCAAATAATATACGTAAACACAGAACAAGGGGTCTTATGTCTGATTGTGCAAACACCAAACAATAGGATAAGACTGTTGACACATCTACTTGTCTACTCATATCTTACATTAACCAATGATAACTTGTAAAATAAAAAACTAAAATTATGATTGGTTAATAAAGAGTGTAAATAGACGATTAGATTAACATTAGCATTACCCCAAATAATATAGACAAGCACAAAGGGCCGACTTACTAACATAAATACCCGGACGAGATTAGCCTCACGTGCGGCTGAATGCTCGAACAAGATTATCCTCACTCGTTGTAGCTCACGTGTGGCGATACTCGCGTGGCGACAAATTATAAAAAAGAAAAAAAGTTTACTTATGGATGTTTATGTGGTTAATACTTCTTACATATAGAGAAAACATGTATATACATTATGTGGACATACCCAAGTTTCTGTCCCTAAAACTTGCAAAAGGTGTTTGCACAATGGCAATGCTTGTAAACTTCTTCAATCTATGACGTACTTATTCGTGTTACTTTTATGGGGTGAGGAGGACTTACAAGAGAAGCCTGAACTTTAGGTGATTAATTAATTGCAAATTTTCCAAATATGTACTATATTGTTACTCTTATTGAATTAGCTTCAATGTTAATTAATGTCTCATCCTTGGAAGCCTAAAATCCCTACTTTCTGCTCCCTAAAGCACTTGTGATTAGTTATAAATTGACGGCTTCACATTTGGGAATTGTGTATTTCAGGACAGCCATATAAGGCATGCTGGACAATGCTTTGGGCACTCTGCCCTCTTTGCCACTGTTAGTATTGACTTGATGTCCCTATATGCTGGACATGGTGGTGCATTATGTTGTTTGACATAATTTATTATATTCGACCATACCTTTTAGTGGCATTTGAGTGAATACTTTAGTTTAATGTTGTTTTTATTACATATATGAGATTTTAAACAAAAATGGTCTTACAATAATCTATTTTGCTTTTAGGAAACCGATAATGGAAGGTTGAGATTCCTTTTCCAAAAGGAGCTAAAGAACAGTGATGTTAGCTCCCTTAGAAGAATGGTATTGCCAAAGGTTTGGTCTTTGTCAATACTTTTTACAATATTATTAAAGACTCTCATTTTAACCTTATCTTTAACACAATGTCTCAAATTCTATTCCATTGTGAATAATGAATGAAATTATTGGACAAGTAATTACAACTTGCAGAAAGCAGCAGAGGCATTCCTTCCTGCCCTCGAATCAAAGGAAGGAATTCTTATCAGCATGGATGATCTAGATGGTATTCATGTATGGAGTTTCAAGTACAGGTATTCTATAATATTTGGTTGGTTTATTTCAATGGTCACAAAATAAAATCAAAATTAAAATCAATTTGAATGAATACTTACATTTTTTTTACTATCAGAAAATTGATATTGGTTGAATATACAATTTAAGGTTATTTTTAATTATTGATACTAACAAGTTAAATTTATAGGTTATTATTACTTTGTATTTGAACAATGCAGGTATTGGCCTAACAACAATAGTCGGATGTATGTACTTGAAAACACTGGTATATCCTTAACTTACTAAAACTTCTTCTCCAATTCTTGCCGAGCAGAGTTAAATTTTTCTTATAATATATTCTTATGCTGAATATTTTCAGGAGACTTTGTTAACACACATGGCCTGCGCCTTGGAGATTCCATTATGGTTTACCAAGATAGTCAAAACAATAATTATGTATGTGCCCAAATAAATTATTTTAATTTGTATAGGACGGTTTCAATTCTAATTAATTCTAAAATTCTATTAAGCTCTTCCTAACCGCTTTCTTTGAATTGTTATTTGTCTGCAGGTCATTCAGGCCAAAAAGGCTTCTTCTGATCATGATGAATTTGTGGAAGAAACAAGTGATACAACCTATGATATCTTCCTTAATGATTATGAGGTTAACAAACCTGGTTGCTTCAACATAACCTATCCTGCAGTGAATGATACAGGCATGTCATTCATATATGAGACTACCTTCTCAAATGACTCCCCACTTGATTTTTTGGGGGGATCAATGACCAATTTTTCAAGGATTGGACCAGTTGAAGCCTTTGGCTCTGTTGAGAATTTGTCACTTGATGACTTCTATTAAAGTCATTATATAAGAAGCCACTAACATGGTACCAAGACAAGCACTGTTGAGTGTAGGCTTCTTCATTTTGGTACTAAAGAAACATATAAAGTGTGTTTTTTTTTTTTTTTTGTTATGACCATGAGAGGACTTGTGTAGAATAAAAGAGTTGCCAGTGGACATGTTCTGTGTTCCTCTCTCTATCTTGATCTGGTGGGATTGCTCTATCATGTATTTCTTATAATTTTTTGCTGAATAGAACCTATATAAATGATTTCAAATTCATCTTTATTATGAATCATACTCTATGATATGCCTTGCATGGAATTTGAGAATAGGTTCAAATGTTTGATGTAAAAAACTTAAGTGCCTCTTTGATTAAGATATTCTTAACACAAACCTAAAAATAGCACTTTTCAATGCAATTATTTAGAAAGCTATATGAGAGGAGCTTTCTTTCAATATGATTTACAAACGTAACTTTGTTTTTGCAAAATCTAAAATAAACAGGCTCTTAAATGAAATGCTCTGTATCAATTAAAGATGCACTAATACATGAACATGGGCAACTTAATAAAAGCATAACTTCAATTTCAGTAAAATTATATAATGTATGTATACATATAATGCAGATGTTTAGTCGTATTTGTCTTGATTAAAGATACTCCATTTAATTATTTATAG
This sequence comes from Sophora flavescens, assembly GCA_030762895.1. Lineage (NCBI taxonomy): Eukaryota > Viridiplantae > Streptophyta > Magnoliopsida > Fabales > Fabaceae > Sophora > Sophora flavescens. The sequence goes on from CM061066.1 coordinate 114,026,740, forward strand.
TTTTTGGTATTCTGGATTTAAAAAAACAAAGAAACTAAGGACTTTCATTAAAAAGAGAAAGAAGAAACTACAGACGGATTAGAATCGTTTGTTTTGTTATCAATTTGCTGTTTTCATTTTATGTTTTTAGAAATATTTATAAAATTAATATTTTGTTTTTACAAACAGTAAAAGTATAGGAAAAAAAGTTATTTTCAATATTTCTTTTACAAATTTCTGAAAACTAGATACAGATAAACAAGGTTATAATTTTATAATTATTTCTGAAAACCGAAAACAGAAAACAAGAAGACAAAGAAACCCTTAGATGAACTCTGCTCCTGGAGCATAGGACTAAGAGACCAACGCGAGAATTTGGTAGAACCATTAGCTGTTTAGCACCTATCTTGGGGAGGTAGTCAGCACTCAACACAGGATTTTCGCTTTCCGGAAAGTGTGTGAGATCTTTAACTCACATTGTCTCTGTGTCAACAACATGATATCACCAATGACTGACCCATAAACGTGAAACTTGAGAGCGGAAGCTGACGCCACACCTTGCGAAATTCAAGGTTCCAAGCAATTAAGAAGAAGCGCAGGTACCATTTTTTTCGGGCGTTAGAAAAGGAAAAGAAATGAAAAACAAATTGACGAAGAAAGTACATGGTTTAATTTATATATGAAAAAAGGTTGCATTTCCAGTAAAAGCTTAAAATCTTTCATTACTTTTTGGCACCCAGTTTCACAAAGCAAGTGGTCACGCGAGTTTGCTTCCCTCAAGGTACGTTTAATTTACGCGGTCTTTGGCAAAACAAGAACGATATCTGTAAAAAAAAAATTATCAAAGGCGAAAAATAGATTGTTACATGAGTTTAACAATCACGGGTAATTAAATCATTTCTTATTAATTGTTAATAAAAAATGATCGTTATTTGATATAGTAAGACAATAAAAAAAGAAAATTGTATTTTATAGGAGAGACACAATAAGAATCTATTTACTATAGATTTTTAAAAATGATTTTTATATTTTATAAAAAATAGGACCTTATTACGAACATATGGTAAAGACAATGAAGAATTCATCCCCATAAACCGCAGTCGGTTGGTATTTGGTGTTTCCGGCTAATTGTGATACTCATACGTGTAATCAGGTTGGAAAGTAGAACGGTGGATGTGTAAGGTTGGATGGTGGCAGATTTGTGGATGTTATTGGACAGCGTGCTGAGGTTCATAGTAGTAACGCGGATGCATTCTGAGCTTGTACGAGAAGTCGTGTAAGTCAATCATGTGGGGGAAAGAATCAACCTATCGTCGGAACCGATAAATAGAATATTTTATAATAATTTTGTAGGGCGACCTAAACCCTACTGGTAGTCGAGTAATCAACAAGACCAAAATCACATTGGAGACCTTTTCTGTAAAACTAATGGTGATTCGGGGATTGTAGGTTTATCGACGTTAGGATGATTTTATCTTATCTGAGGTTGATTGAATTTATTATTATTATTGAATTGCTTATGTGATATTTTATGGTATTTGAATATTTATGATTGTCTGTGTTATGCATGATCTGCCTGGTTTTAATATTTGTGCCTAGTGGATTTAAGCAAAGATATATGTTGTTCGAGAGATAATTGTTGGATTGGGTGTGAGGATAATGATGACTTAGAGGTGTCTAACCTAAATGAGTTATTTTAAAGAGGAAGTGTGACATAGAATATGTGTTAAGGCTTTGATGGAAGGTTAAGGCACTAGGATGTTATTAATATGGGTTAGTGAGATTCATGTGATTGTATTGTTATTCTTAGTCGTGTGAGTGGAACACACGAGGTCAGGATATCCTATTTTGGGATATCGGATATTGCGGGTGAGTACCTACGAATGTGGATGCCGAGGTAGACTACCGTAATACTCTTTAGTTCTTGACGTGTTCGAATGTTCTTGGCACTCGACTGTTATGGAATGATATTCCTTGATGAGTTCGCATGTTCTTGACACTGGACCGTTCTGGATTGATACTCCTTGACGTGTTCGTATATTCTTGGCACTGGACCATTTTAGACTAATACTTGTTTAGTCTTTGATGCGTTCGAAATTTATTGGTACTGGATCGTTCAGGACTACTGACTAACGTGATAGGAATAGAGATGGCCACGTCAGTATAAAAGTTTAGTTGTATGAGATTGGGGTAGAGTATGATACATTATTTTGAGGATGATTTGATAGTTATGTATGTTGATTGTCTGTGACATTTATTGTATGATATGCTATGACTCTTTTTCGCTTTTGCTTATAGAAATGTTTCTTATCCCCTATATTTTACGTATGTTGTACTTTATTTCTTATGTGGTCGTACGAGAAGACCCTATGGAGTAGCTGATTGCAAAGGATTTGGATGGAACTCCTTATGAGCCAAAGTCGGAGGACGAGCTGTGGACTCCAACGATGTAGTTTAGTGTCTAGGGCCGATGAGTCTTATAAGACGCTTTATATTTCCGCAAATGTTAGTTTGTTTAAATATGCACCTGCAAGGGACCCTACTTATAGGATACCCTAAACAGCGTGTTATAATGTAATGGATAAACATGTGTGTATTTATGTATTATAACGATGGTGTGTTTAAATTTGCAGAAGTTATATGATTATTAATTAAGATTTTAATTCCTTCGTAGTTTTGGGGTTATGATTAACGTTAAGTAAGAGATTAAGTTTAATAAATAATTAATGGCACACAGGGGCACAACGGGGTGTCTCAATGTTCTTAGACCTCCAACTTAAAAGGGTGGACATGTTGCCTGTTGCCTTAAAAACAGATGTCTTTAAGCTTGTGCAAGTATACACAAATGCCTCAAGTAATATAGAACTTTAGTTTAGATATCCTTCCCACAGCGATTATAATGATGCAACAAATTCCAATTCAGATTATAAGTTCTAAAAGTTAGGAATAGTAACCAAAACTTTGATATATGAGTGCAAGTAAAAGTAAATAAAGCTTTAAAGTAAAACTGGAATGTTCAGAAAACAAAAAAGATTAAGTTGTCAAATATGAATAACAATAGCCCTAGGTATGCTGCAGCATAAATCCTGTTTAGCCTTCATCATGCTCTGACTATGCTCTAGCATCTAACTCCAGAAAATGAAAATGTGTTTTCCAACACTCAAAGGTTAGGTTCATTAATTGTTTTATATTCCTAGTTTCAGATTAAGTACCCCACCTTCTTAATAAGTGTGTTCTAGGTAGTTTAGAGGCTTGAACAACTATTCCTAGTCCATTCAACATCAAATAATTTTCCAATCAAAGATTTAACGCCTATCCTTTATCAAGTTCCACTTACTTAATTTTTCCAAACCAAGAAAGTTACACATTCAATTAAGTTGATCACTCTTAATCAAACAACATTAAACACGGGATAAAGGAAGATGCAGAACACATTCATTGCATGATATATTTAACTAAACATTCGTTACATTTGCATACCTAAAGCTTAAAAGTGCCTAGCTCATAATGAGCTTAAAAGAAACAAAAATAAGAAATGAACTAAAGGCCATTACAGTGAAGGAAAATGAGCACAGCAACAACAGCTGGAAGAAGATGAGCGCAGCCTCCAAGGACAGATTAAGTGTGTAGTAAAAATTAGGGTATGTCCTTTAGGGTTTCCTTAAATGGCTTTATAGTACTCTACTATCTTTCATCCTATTTTGGGCCAACACAAAAGTAATAATAAAATAACCCTAGCCCAATTCATAAAAAGTGGGTCATCAGATCCTAAGCACGTGGGATTCCTTAAAAGGGACAGTGTCAGCGCCTGGAGGAGAAAGAAAGGTGTCCTTGTCTGATTTGTCTTTTAGTGCAGACCTAAATAACTCAAAAGGAGCTAAATAACTCTTCATTCAAAGAGTTATCACCCCCAAACTTAAATCATTGCTTGTCCTCAAGTAATGCAAACAAAACACAAAAGAGACACAAGATTTCCAATTAATGAATGGCATGCAAGAATCACCCATATTTTTCATTCTTTCAACTCACACCCAAAAATCAACACTTTCCTTCATAACCAGAATACTTTCTATCTCGCTCACAACAACAACTGCTACATACTGGTTCAAACAGATTAACACATGCAACAGCATTCACCTCTCAGAACAGTTAGTTTTGCATCTCACACTCACATCAGACTTTTCACTCTTTACCCCAAACATGCACCTCTGATTTAGACTTTATGAGATTATATCATAATTAAAACAATCACATGATTACACACAGCAAGAGGTCTTTAGGGCTGTAACTCTTCTTAGGACAGGTGGGGTTAAGATATTTAGGAAAGTAGCTTAACTCAAGGTAGAGCAAAATGATGCTTTTCTAACTAGCTCAACTTCACATTTCTTCCCACAAGCTTCTCTGTTTTGCTTTCTTGGATTTTCCTTTCCATCACTCAGTCCACAACTTATTCTTTTTGGGGAATAGAGAACAGATTATTGTCAGTTTACAAGCTTCTCATTGTTCTCTGTTCATATATTTTTTTTAAAATTTTCAGATTTTTTTTAAAGGAGGAATGGAAACTTCACAATATACACTTATGATTTATTAATTTCTTTGCTGCCTATCCCTTTACTATTTTATTTATAGCCTTGCTACAGCATGCACATGTGTTGCAGCACAGCACCCCTAAACTTAATTATGATGCTTGTCCTCAAGCTTCCCCCCAAACTTATCTTAGAACCTAGCTACAGAAAGCATCCTTAAGCTCCACCTATTCAAGTATTCTTTGTTTTTCCAGTTAAGTGCTTGTAATGTGCTAGTTTTTTCAATAAAAGGGCTAAGGCTCAAAGGGGTAAACTAGGGACATACATGATGAGAGGGTTGGCTATTTAAGCACTGGTTAAAAATGAAAACAGAATAAGAAAATGCCTCAACAATAGAGTGTGTGCAATCATGTGTGTTCAGATCAGACAGAATCAAAAAAACCTTACAGAAAATGCATGAGTGTGATGCATAGATATACAATGTAATTTGTCACTCAGGCTCACATTTATATGCTTCATGCTGCAACACATATGTCCTCTATCCTAAATAGTGGTGCAACAGTGTTGGTGATCACAGTCAAATTATTACATTAGGGTATTCAGCAAGAGTTTCATTCCAAGCATTAAGAGCTAAGCACAGAAAAAGAGGCCATAGGTCCATTCCAAATAATCATTAATCATTTGGAACTAAAATAGGGGGTGGGGCACATACACAGTCATTCATTAATCAGAAATAAAAACAACTATGGCCCTAATGGCCCTACAACCAAACAAACACAAAAGGTCCTAGTGACCCTACATTGCAGAAATTTAAAAAGACTGAAACATTAAACTGGTAATGGGGTGGAAGGTTTAGGGCATCCTGATGTGGGATGTTGTAGCAAGCTGCAACATCCACTATGGCTCTGTTTCAAGCCTGTGGTGCTCTGGTGCGCAGACTCTTCCTGGTGCCTCCACTTTTGGTGGAGGGCACCTTGCCTTGTGTTGCTCCAGTGACCTGGACTTCTTCCTCATCCTCATTCTCTTCTTCTTATTTTTCTTCATCTTCTTCCTCTTCATTGCCTTCCTCAGCATTCTCCTCTTCTGTTCTTCTTCCTCCTCTGCTTCATTTTATGGCTCTTCTGCTGCAGCATTCTTGTCCTCTTCTTCTCACAGTGCTGCAGCAACCTTCTCCTTCTTGATCTTCACTGCAGCATTAGGTGCAGCCAATTTAAGCTTCTTGGATAGAGGGATTGTTTCTTCCTCTTCTTCTTCCTCTGCTGCAACATAAGCAAGAACAATCTTTGTCACAGGACTCCCCTCTACAACAACTGATTTGGTGCTTTTTGTTGCTTTTGATGCTGCTGGAGGGGGAGTTGCTGCTACAGCAGGGGTGGAGGAGGGTGCTTTCTCTTGTGCTGCAGCATGAAGCCTTTTAGTTCTCCCATGATCTTGCTGGGAGGCTTGAGATGTAGATTTCTTCTTTTTGGGCACATAGGCCATAGTTTCTTCTTGGTGCTTGGATGGGGGGATTACCATCCATGTTTCATCAGAGGCAGAGCTGTTGGCAGGGTTGAGGTTGCTGGTCTTTTTAGGGTTCACTGAGGCAGGTTCAGAGAGATTTTTGTTGGGTGTTGCAGGGACATCTTCTTCAAAAGGGGGCAGGATTTTAGTTGGGAACTGGGGGATTGGATTTCAATCTTCCAAATATTCAGCTTCATGGTTTGCTTCTCCCATTGGTACCTGCAGTAGCAATATTGCCAAAAGATCTTCTCATGCTACATGTGCTGCTGCAACTTGGTGGTCAGTTGATCCATTTTCTGCTCCAGCATCCCAGAACGAACCTGTTGTTCTGGGGTGCTTGATATGGGAGGTTTGCTTCCACTGGCACTTGCTCTCTCTGAGCTGGAGTACATCCTCAAGATGCTATTCATATCAATAGGGCCTTTGTTTGCTTCAAGCCCTTCATCAGGATTGTACTCCACTCCTTGGTCCAGACACGGATCAGTAATCAGATAGGGAAGGATGAGATTGCCTTGCTTCTTCATGGCAAAAGTGGAAATCTGATTCTTGTGTACCACTCCCACATTTATCTTCTTCTTGTTCATGATATAATGGATCATAACTAGGTGTTCTTTGTCCACTGTTTCTAGGTGAGCAGTGGGGTAGAGGGAGTATCTCAGGAAGTGGTACCAGACCTTTACTAGGGGCTGCAACATGGACCTCGGGAGTTTCAGTTGGACTTCAGCTTGGTGAATGAACTCTGCTCTAGGTAGGGACATGTCTTGCTTCATCTGATCCAGCTTCTTGTCAGTGGTGCTCTTCAGTATCTGCTGGTACTCATTCTCCACCTCTTCCAGTCCCAGGTGTTTGTTAATGGTCCTAGCAGAGAATGAAACTTTGCCTCCCCTAATCACCACAAAGTTTTGGGCAACAGATTCAATGTTGGGGTAGAACCCCCTCACCATCTGGGTGCAAAATCCACTTGGGTGCTCAGCAAATTTTTTTCCACGTGTGAGCCTCTATCACTTCCACCATTTTTGGTAACAACCCGCAGTTTACCCCCTTTCCGTATTTGAACCCTTTTTCCTGGTGATGGTTCCTGCTCAGAGTTTCTTTTTCATATTTTTCCTTAGCTTCATCACTTGCCCAGGTGGTTAGGTTTTCGTGTAAGGTAGCAGAGGTGGGGCAACATTCTTAACAGCTCTGTGTTTTACGCGACTTCCCTTCTTAGCAGTCATGGTGGGTGCTAGGGTTTGGTTGGTGAAGGATAGGAAAGGTTTGGGTGTTGTGGTTGTATGGGTTGAATACAAGAAAGTAGATGAGTGTAGGTGTGTAGTGGGAGAATGAAGGTAGAGAGTGGTCTATTTAATGTGTCGGGGGAGGGGTGGATTGGGTGTTGTGGGAGATTAGAATGTGTGAGAGAGGGGAATAAAGATGAGAGAGGAAATAGAATCATGTGGTTGGGGGTTAGTTTCTCTCTCCAGATCCCACTACTTTAATTTTCCTCTTTTTCAAATTTTTCAAAAACTATCTAGCTTATTTTCACAACAGACAAGATATCAGCTGGCCCACACCTTGCACTTTTGTCAGCAGTTAGTTCCTATCCATAAGATTTGGTCCTTTCCAGTCCCTTGCAACTGAGAGCATGATGCAGCATTGCTTTAAAGCAACCCTGTGTTTTGGCTTGTGTTGCAACATGTACTTCCTTCTGTTTCCAGTGCTACTTTATCATTCACCGATTGATCTAAAAATACTTCAACAAACTACAAACTTTTTTATTGATGGGCTGCCTCCCATGAGCGCTTGGTTTATAAGGTCCTTAGCCAGACCTTGTTGCAGCATCATTCAGTGTCATCAAGGGTGGTGGTGACCTTCATTCTGTTCAGAGGTTCACCAAAATAATGCTTAATTCTCTATCCATTAGCTTTCAATTCTCTGCCACTCTCAGCATCCAGCAGATCTACAGCCTTGAGTTGAACAGCAACACTTGTTCTCCTTCATGAAAGGATCTGTGATAGATTTTTTTTATCATGCCAAGCTTTTGTTTTCTTCTTGTATGCTTCAGCATTTTCACAGGAAAACAGTTTGTGTTCTTCCAGTTCATTAAGTTGCAGCTTGCGTACTGCTCCAGCTGACTGAAGGTCAAGGTTCAACTTCTTCACTACCCAGAAAGCCTTGTGCTGTAATTCCATGGGCAAACGGCAAGCTTTTCCATACACCAATCTATATGGGGACACCCCCAAGGGAGTTTTGAATGCAGTCCTATAAGCCCACAGGGCCTCATCCAAGTGTGAGGACCAGTCCTTCATGCTTGGGTTGACCATTTTTTCCAAAATTCTTTTGATTTCCCTGTTAGACAGCTCAGCTTGGCCATTAGTTTGAGGATGGTAGTTTGTGGCTACTTTATGCTTGACTGACTTTGCAAGTAGTTTGGAAAATATTTAGTTGCAAAAATGGGTACCTTCATCGCTAATGATAGCTCTAGGGGTTCCAAATCTAGAAAAAATATTTTTTTTGTAAAAACTTTGTTACCACCCTAGCATCATTTTTGATTGTTGCCACAACATCCACCCATTTAGACACATAATCAACAGCTACCAAAATGTAAAGGTTGCCAAATGATGGAGGAAATTGTCCCATGAAATCAATTCCCCACACATCAAAAAGCTTAATTTCCAAAATGGTGTTTAAGGGCATCTCATTTTTGTTAGACATATTTCCCACCATTTGGCATCTGTCACAGTGCTTAACAAATTCATGTGCATATTTAAATAGGGTAGGCCAGAAATATCCTGATTGAAGCACCATGGCAGCAGTTCTCATGCCACCAAAGTGTCCACCATATGCTGCAACATGGCATTGAGTCGGTATATCCTAAAATTCTTCATATGCAGCACATATTTTGTTCAGATTGTCTGGGCACATCTTATAGAGGTATGGTTCATCCCAGACATATGGTTTAGCTTTGTGGAAAAATATCCTTTTTTGTTGAGAATTCATATATGGGGGAACCACACCACTAGCCAGGAAGTTGACCAGATCAGCATACCAAGGTGCTGCAGCATCTTGCATTGCTAGCAGTTGTTCATCAGGGAAAGATTCATCAATGGCTATTCCCCTGGATGCTGCAACATCCTCTGGCAGTCTTGAAAGGTGATAAGCTACTTGGTTCTCCACTCCCTTCTTATCTCTGATTTCCAAGCCAAATTCTTGTAGCAACAGCACCCACCTTGTCAGCCTTGGTTTATCATCCTTCTGGTCAATTAAGTTTTTGATTGCTGAGTGGTCAGTTTAGACAACCACTTTTGTTCCAACAAGATAGGATCTAAACTTTTCAAAGGCAAATACCACAGCTAACAACTCCTTTTCAGAAGTGGTATAATTGATCTGAGCATCAATTAGGGACTTGCTTGCTTAATAGACAGGGTGCAACACCTTGTTGTGCCTCTGTCCAAGGACTGCCCCTGCTGCAAAGTCACTTGCATCACACATGAGCTCAAAAGGCTTCTCCCAATCAAGTGGAACAATGATAGGTGCAGTGATAAGAGCAGTCTTTAGGAATTCAAATGCCTTCAGACATTCAGCAGTAAATTCAAAAGTCCTATCATGCTCCAACAACTAACACAGTGGCTTAGAGATCTTGGAGAAGTCCTTAATGAATCTTTTGCAGAAGCCAGCATGCCCCAAGAAGCTTCTGATTCCTTTGACTGATGTGGGAGGGGGCAACTTTTCGATAACTTCAATTTTTGCCTTGTCCACCTCAATCCCATTTTTGGAGATTCTATGTCCCAGCACAATTCCTTCAGTCACCATGAAGTGACACTTCTCCCAATTCAATACCAGATTTATTTCTTCACATATGTCCAGGATCTGTTCCAGATTCATCAAGCAAGTTTGGAAGGTCTCTCCAAATACTGAAAAATCATGCATAAACACTTCCATTGATTTCTCAATCATATAAGAGAAAATGGCCATCATACATCTCTGAAAGGTTGCTGGAGCATTGCACAGGCCGAATGGTATTCTTCTAAAAGCAAAGGTGCCATAAGGACAAGTGAAAGTAGTCTTCTCCTGATCCTCTGGTGCTATAGCAATCTGGTTATACCATGAGTATCCATCCAGAAAACAATAATAATCCTTCCCAGCTAATATGTCCAACATCTGATCAATGAAAGGCAAGGGAAAGTGATCTTTCCTAATGGCTTTGTTCAGCTTTCTGTAGTCCATGCAAATCCTCTAACCAGTCACAATCCTTGTGGGAATGATTTCATTTTTTTCATTGGTGATGACAGTGTCACCTCTATTCTTAGGCACACACTGGACTGGACTCACCCACACACTGTCAGAAATAGGATAGATAATCCCTGTGAGACAACCCGCTGTGCCCCTTTCTGTCATTTAGTTTAAAACCTCATTATTTAATTACTTAATCGCACGCTTAACGTGAAAATTACGTAAAAATTGAAAATTAATTTCTTAAGCAAATAGATCCATATAGAACAGAATATGCAAACATAAATATATTACACATACTTAAAGCATCAGAGTTATCCAAACACTGTTTCAGGGCATCCCATCAATAGGATCCCGAGCTGGTGCATAGTTATACAAAACATAAGCGGAAAGATAAAGCTTCACGACACAGACGCACTGGCCATAACTAACTAGACCCTAATCACCATGGGTCATAGCTCGTCCTCCGGCATCCGGTTTGCAGGGAGTTCCATCCAACTCCTCCTGGTTACGTTCATCCACAGGGTCTTCTCGTACGGTTCCACAAGGAGACAAAATACAACATACAGAAATATACAGGGGATAAGAAACGGGTCTATCATCAAAAGCGGAAAAGAGTCATAGTAAACTATACAGTAATTATCACAGACATAACATCAGTCAAGTCATCCATCTTCCATAAAATTCTTATATACATCCTACCCTCACTCCTACAACTAAAACTTGATACTGAAAATGGCTATGGTTTCCCTATCATAGTTATGGTTATCGGTCAGTCGTCCAAGCGGCACGTCCCATTCCCGGTGCACATCCTTAGTCATGGTGAGAATGCTCATGCAAAGCAATGACACTATAGCTGCACATTAAACCCGGTGCACACCCCGGACCGTGGGTGCTCATGCAAAGCAATGACACTATAGCTGCACGATTATCCCGGTGCACACCTTCACCATGGTAAGAACACTCACGCAAAGCGTGACACTACAGCTGTACGATGATCCCGGTGCACACCTCGTCCACTCCCAGAGGTGCTCATGCAAAGCAATGACACTCGTAGCTGCACAAGTTAAGTTTACCCTTTGGACGGTCCCACAAGGACTTCGGGTCTTGTATATGTCCCACATACGGTAATAGAAACAACACAACTTATGAACCTTGCAGACTCCGATGGTCATAACCTAGTGCCTTAACCTCTCATCAAGACCTCAACACATGCTCTATGTCACAACACCTCTTTAACATATTTCATGTAGGTTAGGCACCTCTAAAAATCATCATGATCCTCACGCCCAAAACACCTCATCTCTTATACCACATATATATCTTCGCTTAATCCCCTAAGCATAAAGTAAATACCACACAGATCATGCATAACATCAAGTCAATCAAAGATATTTCAAAACATCAACATAGCACTAAATCAGTTCAATAAAGGTAATAAAACTCAAATCAACCATCAACAGTATAAACATCAACCTAATATCGATCAACCTACAATCCCCGAATCACCATGGATGTTTTATAAAAGCAATTTAAAGCGATTCTGGTCTTGTCGATTATTCGAATTCTAGTAGGGTTTAGGTCGCCCTACATAATTACTACATAATTTACTACTTATCGATTCCGGCGATAGGTTGATTCTTTCCCCCACCTGGGTTATCACCGAACTCCCGAACTCGAAGCTCCTCGTCGTCACACCACAAAGTATTAACTCCACCTTCTGTGAAGGTAAGGAGATTAGATACTCGAAGAGGTATACCACGAACGTCCACATTTCCTCTGAGCTGGAAGTCTAAGGTTACAAAACATGAAATCATGAGTTAAAACTCAATCAAAGAACACTAACCACAAGGTATAGGTTCGGTTCATACAATAAACTAGGATTAGGGGTTTCCGAAATTTATGCGACTCTTGGATTTATGATCCTTAAGTGTTAGAAGTTTCCAAAACACATGCAACTTAGGGATTTATAATCCTTAAGTGCTAGGAGTTTAAAACAAGATTACTTTAAACAAAGTTGAACAAAAATCCCACCAAGTTACACTTGATGGAGATTCAGCCTTGACCAATAAGATAGGCTAGGAACATTTAAACTTCCCAATCTCTTTGGTTTAGCATCCATTAATAGTAAGGAGCTCAAAACCATGATCACTTTGGAAAATGAAAAATGAAACACCCTAGGTCCATAACCTTTAAGATTCGACCATCCTTGGGTTTTCATGATAGAAATCTTTAAATTTTCCAATCTCTTAGACCTTTTAGCATCCAATAACTTATGGAGCTCAAGTCTATGATCATCTTGGAAGTAACATAGGACTTTAAATAACAAAGCTCATAAGCACATAAAATAAGAACAACATAAGCCTATAAGTAATTAAAGCATAATGACATAAGTAAATGAATCATAAATGACATAAACATAAATGACATAAAAGTAAATGACATATTGTAAATGACATAAAGTAAATGGCATAAATATAAATGACATAAAATAAAAGACATGAATATAAAGAACATGGAAGTAAATGACATGAACAGAAACATAATGACATAAAAATAAATAAGCACAAGTAAGGAAAGCCATAAAGAAAGAACAATAAATAAATGAAGTCAGAATAAAGTAAAGCATCACAATGTATTAGGGTTCTAAGTTCATGATCACACTTGGATAAGTTGAAACATAGTATCCTAGGCCACTAATACATAGTTTTGGCCATCATGGGAAAACAAGCTATCAAAACCTTCCCAGATTTATGGATTCAATGATCAAGGAACACTTAAAAAAAACTAACACATGATCATGTAAAAGAAGTTGAAACAAAACACTCCCTAGGCCATCATGAGTAGATTCGGCCTCCTCAAGAAATAGAGGATGGAGATTTTGATTTACACAACCTCTTAGTATGTTAAACTACAAGTAAATACAAGACCATAGAAATTGGTTTCAACTCAAAAGGAGTTTTCTACCATTTTTGAGAGATTTTTGAAGATAAAAGCTCATATATGACATAAAGAAGAAACTTTAGAAAAAGATGAAGTTTTTAAAGAAAAGAATACATGAGAGTATTACCCTAAGCAAGAGGAACAACTTTGGTGAAGAACACTTAGTGAAAAGAAGAAGAAAAACTAGAGCTTTGGAAGCTTGAAGTTAAGAAAAATATGAAAGCTTAAGAGTTTTAATGGAGTAGAACGAAGGAAAGTGTGAGAGATTTTCAAATTAAAGGTAGCACCTTATTTAAGGTTGCATATAACAGTTAAATATAATTAATGGCTTCAACTTGCATCAAGTGTTGCTTTGGTTCAGTGGCATCGTTGCATGCCTTACAGCCAAGAGGTTCGTAGTTCGAATTTCATGTGGAGCGTTTTATACGTCGTATATGTTTTAATGTTTATCAAAACGTTAAAAATTGGGAAAACGCGGTTGTGAGGATTCGAACACAGTTATCAAAGGCAATGGGACACGACCGCTGGCCAACTGGGCTAACGGATATATTTTGTCATGTTATGAATATTAATTATACTTGACTGTTATATTTGACTGTTGGTTAAACACTTGGAGAGTTTCTTTCTTTCACCAAGTGACATGAGTTGGTCTATAAATAGAACCATCTGCATGCAGTAATTGACACGAAATGAAAAACTCATAATCTCTCAACCATTATTCACTCCAAATCACCTTCTTTTCTCCCTTGTGCGCAGAGAGAGTTAGGAAGACTATTGTTCTGTAAACTGCCATTGACAATATGCTTGGTTTAGGGTGTTCAAACCAAACCAAGGTTACTCCATTGTATCCTGAAGGGGATTCTCCGGTTTTACCTGTTGCATCCAATCTACGAGGAGAGATTGGTGGGGGCGAATCGAACCTAAAGCCTAATGTTCTTACACGCCTTGGAGATTGCGCATTACTATTATTTTCTTGTTCTTTGTTGCAGACCAGACCCCATTTTTCTAACAATCTTTAGGTTCGATTTTTGATTTATAATAATGGTTGCAACATTGAGGGAGATGACATTTTGACATTGTCAAAGTGGAGAGGTTCAAGGGTGAAAACTTTGTTCGTTGGAAGAAAGTGATGCATGGCCTTTTTTAGAACAAGAAGAGATGAGTACTCCTAGACTTCATCAAAATATTTTATTTGTGACCAAGGTGAAAGGTACACAATTACTTTTCATGGCTATGTTATACTTGGTGTTCTAAATTCATGTGTGTACAATGCTAAAGGCATTCTTTGTTTGTGTTAAAATTAACATGTGGTATTAGAGTCTTAGATACATGATTCTTAGAATACACTCAAGTATGTGAGTTTTGATGAACATTAATATGTTTGGTTTATGATGCATGCATGCATGTTGCTCTATTTTGATAGAAAGGTCTTAGATATACATGATTATATCAAGTGCATGTATTAATGGATTTGATTCATGTAAGAACCAATTATTTTTTAAAATAGACAACCTTATATTATGAGGGCATGATTTTGTGAATATAAGATGAAAATTATTTATTGCTTTTGTAGAAAGCATAAATGTTTTGGATGTGTTTTTGAATTGTTCTATGTTGTCAAAATGAACATGGATTTCCATAGAGGAATGATATAGAAAACTGGAAAATGATATTTGATCATTGTTTGTTTGTTTTCTATTATGATAATTATTTAGATTTATAATAGAACATGTTTAAACATAAATTCAATAAATGAAAACAATGAAAATAAGTTTAGATTGGGATAGAATGACCAAAAAAAAAGGGAGTGAGTCGTGTGAACCCAGTTTCCTACAAAATGGGTTTAGTTAACCCGGTTGGAAGCAGGAAGTGATACCCAAAAGTCGCATTTTATTGGAAAGTTGTGTTTTGGTTAAAGTTAACTATATATATCGGTTCATCACTAGTACTAATCGGTATGTTGGTCTAGCGGTAGAACGCTGCTCTCCTTTCTTGTGGGTTTCGAGTTCAAATCTCAGAACTAGCGGTTTTGAACATTTTCTTTTGTAAACAAAATGTTTTGAATGAAAAAGTGCACGCGGAGGGATTTGAACCCGAGATGCATTGGCAGGATCAAAGGAGTTTGACAAGCTTGCCGCTAGGCCAGGGACAGATAACTTGCCAGTATGTTCTTTAATATTGTATATGTATCTGGAATAATTGGTTAATTATTTCTGTTTATATCTGGCATATATGATTTAAAATTATTTTGAATGCTTGTTAGTAACTGTTAAGGAAATGAATATTCTCAATTACCCATTAGTTTTGATGATTATATATGTTATTATATAGTGTGGGTAAATTGAAATTGTTTGTCATATGGCATTTATTAAATGCTTTTAGGAGTTATAAGAATAGGAGAATTTTATAACCCTAGTTAGTTTGAGTCTACTGGAATAGTTGTCCAAACAACTGCATCTTATTCCTCATAACAAATTTATATTAGTTGAAGATGAAAATAGGATATTAAAAGAAATGATAAAAATCATGGTATCCTATTATGGTCTAGCAAAATGATATTGGGGAGAAGCCATGTTGAAGGCTTGTTAGTTAGTTATAAGTTCCAAACAAAATGAACATGATAACCCAATATGAGCTCTTGAATTATAGAAAGCCAAATCTCAACTATTTCATAGTCTGTGGTTGTAGGGCAATAATAGAAGTTCTTGAACCAAAATAAAGAAATTAAGTGAAAGGTGAATTGAATGTGTGTTCCTGTGCTATGCTAAAAATAGCAAAGCATATAGATTCATGGTTATCGAATCTAACGACTCATATCCTGTAAATACAATAATTGAGTATTGGATACAATCTTTCAAAAGATAGGTTTAACTCAATTCCAAGTCACGATGATAATGTTCATAGGAATGAACATAATTTGTAAATCAATGTATCTAATAAAGATACTTTGGAAGGTTCAGAACTTAGAAGAATTCAGAGACCTAGAAAAGAGAAAACGTACAGACCAATTTTTTCATGTTTCTTGTTGAAGGAACAAGAGAGTCCATAGACAGTTATGGACCAATCTATTATTATACAGGAAGTTATCCATAGACATTTGAAGAGGCAATAAAGTCTCAAGTTCTCGCTTTCTGGAAGGAAGCCATACAAGAATAAATGGACTCAATAAATGGGGAATAAAATGTGCAAATTAGTAGACCTCCCACTTGGTTCTAAACCTATAGGTTGTGATTGAATTTTCAAAAGGAAAATGAAGGTAGACAGGACCATTGATAAGTTTAAGACAAGATTAGTTGCTAAGGGATTTACACAAAAGGGATTGTCTATTTTGATACATATACACTTGTGGCAAGAATTGCCTCAATTAGAGTGCTATTGGCACTTGGATCCATCTATAAGTTTGTCATCCATCAAATGGATGTGGTATTCCTAAATGAGGAAATAGATGAAGAGGTGTATATGACACAACCTGAAGGGTTTATGTATAATGGTCAAGAAAAGAAAGTGTGTAAATTGAATAAGTCATTGTATGGACTAGAATAAGATCATAAGTGACGTGATCAAAAGTTTGATCAAGTTGTGCTAGCTAATGGATATAAAATAAATAAATCTAACAAGTGTATTTATAGTAAATTCAATAGTGGAAAATGGGTCATGATTTGTTTGTATGTTAATGATGTGTTGTTATTTGGTACTGGTCTAGGTGGTAGAAGAAACTAAGAGTTTCTTATCTAGAGATTTTCATATGAAAGACTTAGTGGTAGCTGATGTGATTCTAGGAATTAGAATAATAAGAGATGGTGAAAATGTAGGTTTACCCCTATCTCACTATGTAGAAAAGGTATTAAAGAAATTTAATCACTTTGATTGTTAACCTATCACTACTCCATATGATCATAGCATTAATTCAGTACCAAATAAAGGTAGTTTAGTAGCACAACTTGAATACTTAAAAGTAATTGGATGTTTATATATGCCATGACGTGTAACCGGGCAAACATTGCATATGTTGTAGGGAGACTAAGTAGGTATACAGGTAATCCAAGCAAAGACCACTGACATGTTGTCCGAAGAGTATTCAAATACTTGAGAGGGACAATGAAATATAGTTTAAAATTTAAACTATAATGGGTATCCTTCGGTATTAGAAGGTTACATGGATGCTAGTTGGGTGACTTATACAAGAAGATCATGCTTCAATAAGCAGTTGAGTCTTCACAAATGGTGGGGGTTCTATTTCTTGGGGTTTCAAGAAATAAGACGGCATTGCCGGTTCCACCATGGCTACAGAATTCATAGCATTGGTAGCAGTAATAAAGAGATCGAATGGCTTAGAAATTTGTTGTATGGGATACTAATTTTAATGGCGCCAGTATCCATACAATGGGATAGTAAGTCAATACTATCAAGGGCTTATAGCCAGGTTTATAATGGAAAGTCCAGGAACATTGGGCTAAGAAATAGTTATGTCGAGGAACTAATTGCAAATGGAGTAATATCCAGGGTCTTTATAAGACGAAAAGAAATCTTGCATCCTTTGATGAAAGGACTGACAAGTGATATGATTTGGAAAAACATCATTAGGGATGGGAATCAAGCCCATATCTACATGATCACCAATGGTGGAAATCCAACTCACACTTGAGTAGCATCAAGTCTTGAGTTCAATGTGGCCAAAGTACACTATGAGAGTGATTGCAAGTACTTGACAAATAGATACATCCCAAGGTTTAAAAGTACTTGGAAACCATAAGGACAAAAAGAAAAGGGTGAGCTTTTGCTCTTAATGGACCTATAGCATATATATGCCGAGGTACCCAACTTATGGGGGTGCTTCTGGTAAAGTCCACCTATGTGAGAGTGAAGTGTGGCTGCTTCTTAGAGTTGGGCTTGACTCTGTAAGCTCTCATGAAAAGGATACACGACACATGGCCTTACCAAATGTGTCACACTACCACGTCGTTCAATGGTACCGAGATTTCATGTGTAAGTCATGCACGCTTGTACTAATGAATATTTGGTTCAAAGCTTGTCTACCAAATTATTCGGGGATGAGTGAAACCCATGGCTTACTAAGCAAAGGTTCAAATCGCCAAGATACCTTTGTCTGAAAGCATGCGATTTCCGGAATAATGGGATTTGGATTTATTTTGAAAATGATGGGGGATTGTGAGAGATTTTCAAATTAAAGGTAGCACCTTATTTAAGGTTGCATATAACAGTTAAATATAATTAATGGCTTCAACTTGCATCAAGTGTTGCTTTGGTTCAGTGGCATCGTTGCATGCCTTACAGCCAAGAGGTTCGTAGTTCGAATCTCATGTGGAGCGTTTTATACGTCGTATATGTTTTAATGTTTATCAAAACATTAAAAATTGGGAAAACGCAGTTGTGAGGATTCGAACACGGTTATCAAAGGCAATGGGACACGACCGCTGGTCAACTGGGCTAATGGATATATTTTGTCATGTTATGAATATTAATTATACTTGACTGTTATATTTGACTGTTGGTTAAACACTTGGAGAGTTGCTTTCTTTCACCAAGTGACATGAGTTGGTCTATAAATAGAACCATCTGCATGCAGTAATTGACACGAAACGAAAAACTCAGAATCTCTCAACCATTATTCACTCCAAATCACCTTTTCTCCTTTGTGAGCAGAGAGAGTTAGGAAGACTATTGTTCTGTAAACTGCCATTGACGATACGCTTGGTTTAGGGTGTGTGACCGCGCTGTCGCCACGCGCCAAAAAGAACGAGCGTTTACAAAATAATGTAGTATAGAGCGACAACTCGGATCGTCTCTCAAGGACTCTTTAGTTGTTGTTATTATTAACAGAAAAAGTTAGAAAAAGTCAGAATTGGGGGTTTTGGATTGAGAACTAAATTAAGAAGCAAAACAGAAAACAAAGCAAGAAAACAGAGCAGTTACCAAATAAGCTAAGCGATTAACCTACTGTTCTCAGTTTCCCAACTATCATCGGTTCATGCAACCCTAAGCAGATTCTAATCCCCTCCCGGTTGTAGCAACAATTTACAAGCGAAACCACTACTACAAATATATGTCCCTATTCCCGAATTAAGCAAACGGGGTTAAGCCCTTCGTGAACTAAGCGAACACGAAACGAACACACGCGAATTAAGCAAACGCGATTAATTATAGGAACATGATATCACCGAGATAAACCAACACGACACAATATACTCCTGAATTAAGCAAACAGAAATATAAAGCATGGCATTGAAAAGAGAAAAGCAAATGAAACAGGATTACAGAAACCTCAAGTCTTAACAGAAACCAATCACAGTAGATTAATTTAGGAGATTAATTCTCCATTACAGACATAAGCAGAAAAGAAAAGAAAAGGAAAATAAACTATTGAAACTACCACTACTCCTACTGACTCCTCCTCTGCCTAACTATGACTCCTATTTATACAAAATCTCTCAAGACCTCCTCTCAATATCTGAATACTCCTTTAATTCACTTCAACCTCTGCCTCTTAGCTTTCCAAAGCCACTTAATTTGCTTAATTATGAAATAAGATGAGAGAGTTATGTCCACATTCAATTCATAGGGCAGCTGAAACGTCTCTATCTTCACATGGATTGGAGCCCCTCAAAACGTCTCTGTTTGGAATAATGGTCTTCATGAGAGTTAAAGCTCTTTGTTTGATCTTTCATTTTCCACCGGTTTCACTTCCAACCGACATCTACAGCCCAAGTTATGGCCCAATCTTCATGACTAGTTCAGGTTCCAGTGACAGCAATTATGTTCTAACTTCAAGGCCCAATGTGACCCATTATACATCCAATTAAGCGTCTGAGTTCTTCATGAAAGTTGTTTGGATTCCTTTTAGCTTTCCCTCAGTTCTGCCTTCAAATAGGCTTTTGGTTTCTCTCTTGTCACGGCCGTGATGGTCATCACGGCCAGGCCGTGATGGTCATCACGGCCAGGCCGTGATCGCTTCTGCCAAGGGTATCCTTTCACATTCTGGTCCGTCACGGCCGTGATGCTTATCACGGGCAGGCCGTGATCCTTTCTGACTTTCATAATCTTCTCATCACGGCCGTGACCAGTGTCACGGCCTAGGCGTGATGGCCTCTGCTTCAGGTGCACTTCCTCACTTGCTCTTCTTATTATCCTGAAAACAACAAAATAGCCATAAGCTTTATTTGATTCAAAATTGGCTAAATTAACCTAAAAATACTTTATAGACTCAAAATACTACTTAAAGACAATCAAGTCTAATTTGGGTAAAAATGATATAAAATTAGCACAAAGCCAAGGTTTTTATTAGTTATAAAACCAGTCAACCAGAGGCTCATCAGTGTGCAAACCAAACCAAGGTTACTCCATTGTATCCTGAAGGGGATTCGCCGGTTTTACATGTTGCATCCAATCTACGAGGAGAGATTGGTGGGGGCGAATCAAACCTAAAGCCTAGTGTTCTTACACGCCTTGGAGATTGCGCATTACTATTGTTTTCTTCTTCTTTGTTGCAGACCAGACCCCATTTTTCTAACAGAAAGTGATGAAGTGAGTATGAAGAGTGATATTTATAGAGGAAGGGGGAGGGGTGCACGGCCTAGAGGAGAGGGAGCAAGGCTTGGAGAGGAAGTTTTGGTTTAGGGCATTGTTTGGATCATTTAAGGAAGGTTTAATGGGTTTTTGGAATAAAATAGATTATAATTTGAAAAAGTAATCATGATCACTTTAAAGTGTGTCATAAGAATTTAATTAGGCATCCCATCAAGCCTTCTCTCATCCTTTAGGGTTCCTTTAACTTCTTAAATACGTAACCGGTTGCACATCCGATCGTATTTTCTGAAGGTTTCACCCGAATAAAATATTTTATTTTATTTTATTTTTGAACGAAAATTTTCAAAATAACCAAAGTTGAAGAAAACATGATAAAAACCTTAACCGTCTCGTTCACGGGTCAAAATTAGGTTTTTTGCTCAGTAAACTTATACTGGCAGTGAAAACGCAGACCGACTTTCGTCTGAATTTTCAACCGAAAATTTTACTGTGACTTCATATGATAAGGTGGATTAGGAATATGATTTTATTTTATTAAACAAAATATTTTCTACTTTCATATTAAAATATATTTACTTATATTTTAATTGATTAAACAATATAATGAAAATCAGGCTGTTACATTACTACCCCTCTTAAAAGAAAATTCCGTCCTCGGAATTTACATACCTCAGAAAAGATGTGGATATTGTTGTTGCAAATCCGCCTCGCGTTCCCAAGTTGCATCTCCAATAGTTTCGTCCCATATGACCTTAACCAAAGGAATCTGTCTACCACGAAGCTCCTTAATCCGTCTATCTGCGATCCTCATGTTGACGAATCTGGGCAAGTATACCCAGTCGTGCAAGTAATACGGTGGTGAGACCGTTTTATCGTTCCCACGAGGACTGCGACAAGTACTAACACTTACCAAACCAATTACTATCTAAGCAGATTCTTGGATTGAAGAGAGTTCTAAACTAACAAAAGCTAGAACTAACAACATAAGAAAAACAAACTCTTTTTGTACTTTTCTCAAACACTTGGAAGGCAATAAAAGATAGGTTTCAAATATGATAAAAGATGTTGGGATTAGGTTCACCAAACTTCATTCTCATGCAATGAAATGAGCCACAAACAGTTTCTACTTCAATTATGACAATCAATCCACTAAATTACTCAAACCCCGATCCCTCGGATGGCAAGAGCCTAAATCCACTAATAGACCCGAATTCCTTAGGTGGCCTAGATTAGTGAAATTGCATTATGATTAGGGATTAGAATAAACCTAGTTCAACTCCTAGATCTAAGGCTTATCAGGTGATTAGTCTCAATTCCGGTTCTGATACGAACGTCCCCATTGCATACCAAAACACAAATCAAGTCATGGGGGTGCTAGCCACAACAAGCATTAAGCACAGAAAATCAATCACTCAATAATGAAGTAAAAACCATATTGCAATATCAAGTCATATACATTAGAATTCAGAAATGGCTACCCTAACCCCAACAATGGGAGTTTAGTTACACATCATCAAAGGAGAAGGGAAAAGGGAAGATACTAAGATGGAGGAAGGGAAACACTCCATGGAAGGATGAACCCAGCCACCAAAGCAACAAAGAATCGTCCCCTAGGGTTTCTATGGGCTGCCTCCTTTTCTCTGCTCCAAAAAACTCCCCCAGTTCTGTCTGCTGCGTTTCTTTATATAGACCTGCTACGCGTCACGGTCGTGATGGCCATCACGGCCAGGCCGTGACGCGTTCTGGAGTGGGCACACTTTTAACATTTAGACTCTCACGAGGCGAGCCCAAGTTTCGCGTCACGAATCCTAAATTTTCTGGTTGGTCACGGCCGTGATGTCTATCACGGGCAGGCCGTGACAACTTCTGACTTTTGCCTTCTGCCCTGCTTGATCACGGCCGTGATGGTCATCACGGCCAGGCCGTGATGGGCTCTGTTTGGCTCATATTCTTCACTTTTCAAGTTCTATTTCCTCCAGGCTCCACCATGACTGATTTTGATCATTTTTACATTGAATTCCTGCAAAACAACACCAAGAAACCGCTTAACCCGTTCCAAGGGAAAATCTAACTAAAATCAAATAAAGAATGCCTAATCTATATGCAAAATGCATGCAAAAGTGTACAGAAAATATGATGTAAAATCACACTATCAAATCACCCCAAGCTTATTCAATTGCTTGTCCTCAAGCAATCACTAAGGCCAGAAGAATAAATAGAACATGGATAGTGAACCAAGAACCCGAGTAAATAATCCAAGTAATAGGCATTTCAAACAAATCAGCAAGAGACAATCAATTCAAGTCCAATTAGAGGCTTAGGTTCCTTAAACACATATTATCGCTGATTTGGGTACTCTTCCTCACTTGAAGCTCACCCCAAGCTTGTTTATTTGCTTGGCTCTCTTTCTACCTCACTCAAGTGTTTAGGGGTATGTAACATTTCGCTCAATTTTCCTCAAGGAATGAATTCTATCATAGGCTTGACTATCAACCAAATCTCTACTTTATTAATGAAAACAATTAAGAATCAAGAGGTCGTTACTTGGTTGTAACGTGGCCATGGGATTAATCGTTAGGTGGGGAAATCAAGAAAAGGACATTTCAAAAGGGCTAAATCAAGTATCAAACGTTTCAACACATGACACCTTCTAAAATACCTTCTTGGGTTTTCAATTCATTTTTACCACCTTTCTATCTTTTCTTTGCTTTTATTTCTCATTTTCTTTTTGTCATCCCCCTCTCTATTTTATCTTTTTCTTTTTCTTTTGTTTTTCTTTTTGTTTGGAGAAGGGGAAATTTTTCAACTCAAGAGAAATATTGATTCTTTTCATCCCAAACTCTTTCTACTACCTTTCTACCCTTTTGTAATACTTTAGAAGGTATCCTACCAAGCATATTTATCAAAATCTTTCGGGTACCAAGAAAAGCATTTTATTCTTTTGTAGGCTCAAAATTGGGGAACTAAGGGTAGCATTTACACATTCAAAGCTCAAAAGGCCAGAAAAATACCTATTGCCTCAATCATTTTCAAAAATATTTAAGCTTCAAAATGGTTTCAAGTCAAGTTCTAGAGAATAACAAACCAAGAGGAATAACACTCTAACAGAAGGAATGGGGTAAAATTTTGTGAGTACCCCTTTATGGCTCAAAATCTCACATTTTTAGCAGTTCAACAATGAATGAGAACACAAATCTTCAGAACCACATGCTAATTATCAACTATCCAAGATTATCTCAAACATTTTCATTTGCAGCCAATCACAAGAATGAAAAAATTGGGTTCAAGAATTCACTACCACAATTTATTTGGCACTTAGTTTTCACAATTTGGATGCAAAATCTAAGCAAGGGCAATTTAATGTGTGATCATGCAAACTATCATGCAAAACTATATGGATGCAATATGAACAAATGCAAAAATACCCCTACCCCAAGCTTAAGAATTTACATTGTCCCCAATGTAAACAATCAAACTTGGGGAGAGGAGAAGAAAAGTAAAATAAAATAAAAAAAATTGGAACGACTTACCGAGGCGGTAGCGGGTGTTGGCTCTCATTCCAGTCAGAACTTTGTTAGAATTTATGCCACGGCCGTGAGCTTCATCACGGCTAGGCCGTGATGCTTTCTGCTCTTCAATTCTGGCTCGTCACGACCGTGACCAGTGTCACGGCCTGGGCGTGATGGTTGCTGCCTTTGCTCTTTCTTCCTTCCTTCCCTGAAATCACTTGGCAATTTTATTAGGAAAAGACAACTCTTGATCTTCTCAAATTATTCAAGAGTTAAAAATCAAAACAAAAACTAACTAAAGAGAAGGGTTAAGAAAAGTTGGGTTGCCTCCCAATAAGCGCTTCTTTAACGTCACTAGCTTGACGGGCTTCTTTCAATTAACCGGGTTTGGCTGGGCAGTGAAGTGCAACAGCAATTTTCTTCCATGGAACTCCTTTAAAGAGCTGATTTTGCTTATAGAGCCAACATTTGTGCTTCCCCTTTGCCCCTTTCACTCTGGGCCTCGTGGCCTTCTTCTTACCTCTTTCCGGCGGAGGTTCTGTTTTCACAAGATGAGCAGATCCAGCTTCCTCACCAACTGATACATCATTTGTCTGGCAGAGCTTCAAAGTTGCTCTCATGATGAGCTTTTCCTTCTTCTCAGGGGTGGAGGGGTGGTGCTGATGTGCAACAACTTCTTCAGCTACTGTATCCACCATGTCCAGGCGGAAACACTCCTCTTCATCGCTCGTGCGATGCATAGCTTCCAATACATTGAAAGTGACTGTTTCATCTTGCACTCTGAATTGCAGCTGGCCTTTTTCTACATCTATCAAAGCCCGACCAGTTGTCAGAAAAGGTCTCCCCAGTATGAGCGGAACTTCAGCATCCTCCACCATGTCTAAAACCACAAAATCCACTGGAAAGATAAACTTATCCACCTTTACCAGAACATCTTCGAGGATACCATATGGATGCTTGATTGATCTGTCAGCTAACTGCAATGCCATCCTAGTTGGTTTCAACTCTCCTCCTCCAAGCTTATTCAAAAGTGAAAGCGGCATCAAATTGATACTCTCTCCCAAGTCACATAAGGCTTTTCTGATAGCAACATTCCCAATAGTGCAAGGGATTGTAAAACTACCCGGATCTTTCAGCTTCGGAGGTAGCTTCCTTTGCAGTATCGCACTGCACTCCTCAGTTAAGGCAACAGTTTCGCCTTCTTTGAACTTTCTTTTTTTCGTGAGCAGTTCCTTCATGAATTTTGCATAATTGGGCATCTTCTCAAGTGCTTCAGCAAAAGGGATATTGATCTACAACCTCTTGAAAATATCAAGGAACTTGGTAAATCGTTCGTCTTTCTCTTTTTTCTTGCTCAAGTGGGGATAAGGCAACTTCACATAATAGGGGATTACTTGAGGTTTGTCTCCGTCTTTTAAAATTTGACTTTTAGTCCTCCTCAGAATTGAGTTTTCATCCACTAACTTCCCCCTCTTGTCTTTTTCATTGCCTTTTTCCTCTTCCTCAACTACAACCTCCTTGCCTTCTTCCTCTTTTTCCTCCGATCACTACTGCTTTTTTCATTGACTTTCTGATTCTTCACCAAAGGCTTACCACCCATATTCTCAATACTTTTTCCACTCCTCAAAACAATAGCATTTCAATGCTCCTTCGGATTAGTTTGAGTGTTACCAGAAAAACCGCTGCTAGATAGCTCTGCTAGGTGCTTTGCAATTTGGCCAACTTGCACCTCCAAATTTTTTTATAGAAGAATCGATATTTTTCTGGTTTGCCATGGTCAATTGCATGAACTGATTGAGGGTGTTTTCCAAGTTAGAAACCCGGTCTTGAGGCGGTTGTGGAGGAGGAGGTTTACTTGTTTGTCCGGCATCTTGCTTCCAACCAGAATTTGGTTGATTCCTCCACCCTTGGTTGTAGTTGTTAGGGAATTGATTGTTGCCTGGCCGCCCATAGTTCCCCATATAATTGGCTTCCTCATGGGAACTAGGCGGTGCCTCACATCTTCCATTATCATGATCACCTCCACAAAAATCACATCGCATTACCTGTTGGGGTGGCATGGGTGTCCCTTGAACTGTTTGGAGTTGTTGTGGGAGTTGAGCTAGTTGCTTGGTAAGAGACTCCAGTTGTTGTGTCATGAGCTTGTTCTGAGCCAACAATGCAGTTTGTGAATCTAACTCCAACACTCCCCTTCTTTGTGTGGGGCCCCGATCATGATGCATCAAGTAATCATTAGAGGCCATTGCTTCTATCAAAGTCAGAGCTTCCTCTCTTTGTCTTTGTATTCATTGAACCTCCAGCTGAGGCATCCAACATGTACCTGGTTGATGGCCTCAATCCATTACAGAATGTTTGCATCTGAGTAAGATCATCAAAACCATAATTTGGGCATCTCCGAAGCAATTCCTTGAACCTTTCCCAGGCGTCATGCAGAGTTTCACCTTCTTGTTGAGCAAAGCCTATGATGTCACCCCTTGCCTTTACAAATCTTGAGGTGGGAAAGAACCTTGCCATAAAATTTTCCTCTAAGTTGTCCCATGTAGTGAAGCTCCCCCTTGGTTGTGATTGGAGCCAAGACTTGGCTCTATCTCTTAGAGAAAAAGGGAACAACCTCAGCCGAATTGCATCATCGGATGCACCATTTATCTTCACTGTGTCACACAACTCCAAGAAGTTAGACACATGACTATTAGGATCTTCTTTCTCCAACCCAACAAACTGATTCTGTGACACCATATTGATGAGATTTGGCTTGATTTCAAAGTTGTTGCAGTTCACTGGAGGCCTCACTATGCTAGTGACATGCCGGTTGACATTTGTATTGGCATAGTCACCAAGTGTCCTCCGTGGTGGTGGAGCATCTTCACCATTGTCTACCATTCTGAATTCTTCTTGACAAACTTGAGAGGTGGAAGTCTCTTGTTCTTCTCCTTGTTGTTCTAGCAAATTCTGCTGTCTTGCTTGCCTCCTATTCTTCCTAGCTGTTCTTTCAATTTCCGGATCGTATAGGAGTTGGTCAGCTGGAATAGTACCTCGCATACACAAATAGTCTAGAAAACAAGAGTGTTATCAGTAAAGGTTAGCACACAACAACAAATACACCAGAAAAGTAGCAGCAAAAACAAAACAGAAAAAGAAAAAATGAAAGCAAACAGAACAGAAAATTACTGCAGAAAACAGATTATAACAGAAAATTTTTGCCTAAATTAGTAACCGAAATGGATATGCTAATATTGAGACGCAGTCCCCGACAACGGCGCCAAAAACTTGTTGACGAATCTGGGCAAGTATACCCAGTCGTGCAAGTAATACGGTGGTGAGACCGTTTTATCGTTCCCACGAGGACTGCGACAAGTACTAACACTTACCAAACCAATTACTATCTAACCAGATTCTTGGATTGAAGAGAGTTCTAAACTAACAAAAGCTAGAACTAACAACATAAGAAAAACAAACTCTTTTTGTACTTTTCTCAAACACTTGGAAGGCAATAAAAGATAGGTTTCAAATATGATAAAAGATGTTGGGATTAGGTTCACCAAACTTCATTCTCATGCAATGAAATGAGCCACAAACAGTTTCTACTTCAATTATGACAATCAATCCACTAAATTACTCAAACCCCGATCCCTCGGATGGCAAGAGCCTAAATCCACTAATAGACCCGAATTCCTTAGGTGGCCTAGATTAGTGAAATTGCATTATGATTAGGGATTACACGATTCCTAATAAACCTAGTTCCACTCCTAGATATAAGGCTTATCAGGTGATTAGTCTCAATTCCGGTTCTGATACGAACATCCCCATTGCATACCAAAACACAAATCAAGTCATGGGGGTGCTAGCCACAACAAGCATTAAGCACAAAAAATCAATCACTCAATAATGAAGTAAAAACCATATTGCAATATCAAGTCATATACATTAGAATTCAGAAATGGCTACCCTAACCCCAACAATGGGAGTTTAGTTACACATCATCAAAGGAGAAGGGAAAAGGGAAGATACTAAGATGGAGGAAGGGAAACACTCCATGGAAGGATGAACCCAGCCACCACAGCAACAAAGAATCGTCCCCTAGGGTTTCTCTGGGCTGCCTCCTTTTCTCTGCTCCAAAAAACTCCCCCAGTTCTGTCTGCTGCGTTTCTTTATATAGACCTGCTGCGCGTCACGGCCGTGATGGCCATCACGGCCAGACCGTGACGCGTTCTGGAGTGGGCACACTTTTAACATTTAGACTCTCGCGAGGCGAGCCCAAGTTTCGCGTCGCGAATCCTAAATTTTCTGGTTGGTCACGACTGTGATGTCTATCACGGGCAGGCCGTGACAACTTCTGACTTTTGCCTTCTGCCCTGCTTGATCGCGGCCATGATGGTCATCACGGCCAGGCCGTGATGGGCTCTGTTTGGATCATATTCTTCACTTTTCAAGTTCTATTTCCTCCAGGCTCCACCATGGCTGATTTTGATCATTTTTACATTGAATTCCTGCAAAACAACACCAAGAAATCGCTTAACCCGTTCCAAGGGAAAATCTAACTAAAATCAAATAAAGAATGCCTAATCTATATGCAAAATGCATGCAAAAGTGTACAGAAAATATGATGTAAAATCACACTATCACCTCACAGGTAAGGCCTCATGCTCTAGGTTCTCTCGCAGTTGTATCGACTCAGACTCAATCACATGAGATGGATTAGGATAGTACTTTCTCAACTGAGAAACATGAAAGACGTCATGAATGTTGGAAAGATTTGGTGGCAAGGCAATTTGGTAAGCTATTGGACCAATTCGTCGAAGAATCTGAAAAGGTCCCATGAAACGAGGAGTAAGTTTTCTAGATTTGATAGCTCTGCCAATTCCACTTTTCCGAGTAACTCTCAAGAATACGTGATCACCTTCCTGGAATTCTAATGGTCTCCTCCTCTTGTCACTGTAGCTCCTTTGCCTATCCTGTGCTTCCTTTATCTTTTCCCTTATCTTCCTGACTTGTTCCGTAGTCTGTTGTACCACATCCGGACCCAAAACTTGGTTCTCACCAGTCTCATACCAACATAATGGGGTCCTACACTTTCTGCCGTACAGAGCCTCATACGGTACCATTTCGATACTACTGTAGAAACTGTTGTTATAAGTAAATTCAATCAATGGTAAGAACTCATCCCAACTGCCAGTGTGTTCCAACACACAAGCTCTCAATAGATCCTCCAATGATTGAATTGTCCTCTCTTATTGCCCATCGGTTTGGGGATGATAGGCATAACTCATTCTAAATTTCGTTCCCAAGGCATGTTACAATTGTTTCCAAAATTGAGAGGTAAATCTAGGATCTCGATCTGAGACAATGCTTGATGGCACACCATGCAATCTAACCACTTCGCTGATGTAAATCTGGGTTAACTTTTCTAATTTATCACCTTCTCTAATAGGTAAGAAGTGAGCACACTTCGTCAACCTATCAATGATAACCCAAATCGCATCATGCTTCTTAGGAGTTCGTGGTAATCCGGCCACGAAATCCATAGCTATACTATCTCATTTCCATTATGGGATATCTAAAGATTATAATAATCCTGCTGGTTTCTGATGTTCAATCTTCGCCTTTTGACACACCAAGCAAGATAAAACATACTCTGCTACTTCCTTCTTCATTCTGGTCCACCAAAACATTTTCCTCAAATCTTGATACATCTTTGTGGATCCAGGATGAAAACTCAACTTACTATTGTGTGCTTCTTCCAAAATCATCTTCCTAAGTTCTGCATCCTCTGGCACACATATCCTATCCTTAAACCTTAACACACCATCTGCTCCCCTTGTGAACTCAGAAACTTTACCCCCGTCTATCCCCTTACTAATCTCCCGAAGGTATAGATCCTGAACTTGCTTATCTTTAAGATCTTTCAAGAAATCACTACTAATAGTGACCATACTTAAGCAAACTTTATCTTTCCGTAATTCCATTCCTAAGCTCGGATCTCTGAATTATTGAAGCAATTCTAACTCCTTAACCATCATTGTGGATACATGCAAGGACTTCCTACTTAAGGCACCTGCTACCACATTGGCCTTACCAGGGTGGTACAATAACTCAAAATCGTAATCTTTTACGAACTCCATCCACCTCCGCTGCCTCATATTCAATTCCTTTTGATCGAATAGGTACTTCAGGCTCTTATGGTCACTAAAAACATTAAACCTTGCTCCATACAAAAAGTGTCGCCATATCTTTAATACGAACACTATTGCTGCTAACTCCAAATCATGAGTCGGATAATTCCTCTCATGAATCGTCAACTGTCGGGAAGCATAAGCGACAACTCTTCCCTCTTGCATCAGAACACAACCTAAACCTTGGTATGACGTATCACAGTATACATCAAACTGTCCTAGAGGGTCTGGTAAGATCAACACAGGTGATGTAGTCAACCTTTCCTTCAACTTTTGAAAACTCTGCTCACACTTGTCCGTCCATACAAAAGTTGTATCCTTTCTCGTTAACTGCGTCATGGATAACGCAATCTTAGAGAATCCCTCTATGAACCTCTGATAATATCCATCAAGTCCTAAGAAACTCCGTACTTCACTCACTGACTTAGGTCGTTCCCATTTAAGAACTGCCTCAACCTTAGCTGGATCTACGACTATTCCTTCTTTATTAATCACGTGCCCTAGGAATTGCACTTCTTCCAGCCAAAACTCACACTTGCGAAGTTTGGCATAAAGTTGCCTATCCTTTAAGACTCACAATACCAAACTCAAATGTTCCTCATGCTCTTCCCACGTGCCATGATTCTGGTGAAAGAAATCATCCGCTCTAATTAGTATGACATATAATACTACATAAGCAAGTATATAAATGCCATTTGCCATACTAATATTAACTTTTGTATTAGGTTTGGACACTATACCACACTTCTAAACATAGTCTAAATCCGATGTGGATTCAACTAGACACGGCCAGTAACAACACCCTAACTTTTAGCAGTCCGATCAGAATCAAACTGTTCTGATACCAAATGAGACACCCCGTTGTGCCCCTTTCTGTCATTTAGTTTAAAACCTCATTATTTAATTACTTAATCGCACACTTAACGTGAAAATTACGTAAAAATTGAAAAATAATTTCTTAAGCAAATAGATTCATATAGAACAGAATATGCAAACATAAATATATTACACATACTTAAAGCATCAGAGTTATCCAAACACTGTTTCAGGGCATCCCATCAATAGGATCCCGAGCTGGTGCATAGTTATACAAAACATAAGCGGAAAGATAAAGCTTCACGACACAGACGCACTGACCATAACTAACTAGACCCTAATCACCATGGGTCACAGCTCGTCCTCCGGCATCCGGTTTGCAGGGAGTTCCATCCAACTCCTCCTGGTTACGTTCATCCACAGGGTCTTCTCGTACGGTTCCACAAGGAGACAAAATACAACATACAGAAATATACAGGGGGTAAGAAACAGTTCTATCATCAAAAGCGGAAAAGAGTCATAGTAAACTATACAGTAATTATCACAGACACAACATCAGTCAAGTCATCCATCTTCCATAAAATTCTTATATCCATCCTACCCTCACTCCTACAACTAAAACTTGATACTGAAAATGGCTATGGTTTCCCTATCATAGTTATGGTTATCGGTCAGTCGTCCAAGCGAAACGTCCCATTCCCAGTGCACATCCTTAGTCATGGTGAGAATGCTCATGCAAAGCAATGACACTATAGCTGCACATTAAACCCGGTGCACACCCCGGACCGTGGGTGCTCATGCAAAGCAATGACACTATAGCTGCACGATTATCCCGGTGCACACCTTCACCATGGTAAGAACACTCAAGCAAAGCGTGACACTACAGCTGTACGATGATCCCGGTGCACACCTCGTCCACTCCCAGAGGTGCTCATGCAAAGCAATGACACTCGTAGCTGCACAAGTTAAGTTTACCCTTTGGACGGTCCCACAAGGACTTTGGGTCTTGTATATGTCCCACATACGGTAATAGAAACAACACAACTTATGAACCTCGCAGACTCCTATGGTCATAACCTAGTGCCTTAACCTCTCATCAAGACCTCAACACATGCTCTATGTCACAACACCTCTTTAACATATTTCATGTAGGTTAGGCACCTCTAAAAATCATCATGATCCTCACGCCCAAAACAACTCATCTCTTAGACCACATATATATATTCGCTTAATCCCCTAAGCATAAAGTAAATACCACACAGATCATGCATAACATCAAGTCAATCAAAGATATTTCAAAACATCAACATAGCACTAAATCAGTTCAATAAAGGTAATAAAACTCAAATCAACCATCAACAGTATAAACATCAACCTAATATCGATCAACCTACAATCCCCGAATCACCATGGATGTTTTATAAAAGCAATTTAAAGCGATTCTGGTCTTGTCGATTATTCGAATTCTAGTAGGGTTTAGGTCGCCCTACATAATTACTACATAATTTACTACTTATCGATTCCGGCGATAGGTTGATTCTTTCCCCCACCTGGGTTATCACCGAACTCCCGAACTCGAAGTTCCTCGTCGTCACACCACAAAGTATTAACTCCACCCTTCGTGAAGGTAAGGAGATTAGATACTCGAAGAGGTATACCACGAACGTCCTCGTTTCCTCCGAGATGGAAGTATAAGGTTACAAAACATGAAATCATGAGTTAAAACTCAATCAAAGAACACTAACCACAAGGTATAGGTTCGGTTCATACAATAAACTAGGATTAGGGGTTTCCAAATTTATGCGACTCTTGGATTTATGATCCTTAAGTGCTAGAAGTTTCGAAACACACGCAACTTAGGGATTTATGATCCTTAAGTGCTAGGAGTTTAAAACAAGATTACTTTAAACAAAGTTGAACAAAAATCCCACCAAGTTACACTTGATGGAGATTCGGCCTTGACCAATAAGATAGGCTAGGAACATTTAAACTTTACAATCTCTTTGGTTTAGCATCCATTAATAGTAAGGAGCTCAAAACCATGATCACTTTGGAAAATGAAAAACGAAACACCCTAGGTCCATAACCTTTAAGATTCGGCCATCCTTGGGTTTTCATGATAGAAATCTTTAAATTTTCCAATCTCTTAGACCTTTTAGCATCCAATAACTTATGGAGCTCAAGTCTATGATCATCTTGGAAGCAACATAGGACTTTAAATAACAAAGCTCATAAGCACATAAAGTAAGAACAACATAATCCTATAAGTAATTAAAGCATAATGACATAAGTAAATGAATCATAAATGACATAAACATAAATGACATAATGTAAATGACATAAAGTAAATGGCATAAATATAAATGACATAAAATAAAAGACATGAATATAAAGAACATGGAAGTAAATGACATGAACAGAAACATAATGACATAAAAATAAACAAGCACAAGTAAGGAAAGCCATAAAGAAAGCACAATAAATAAATTAATCAAGAATAAAGTAAAGCGTCACAATGTGTTAAGGTTCTAAGTTCATGATCACACTTGGATAAGTTGAAACATAGTATCCTAGGCAACTAATACATGGTTTTGGCCATCATGGGAAAACAAGCTATGAAAACCTTTCAAGATTTTTGGATTCAATGATCAAGGAACACTTAAAAAAACTAACACGTGATCATGTAAAAGAAGTTGAAACAAAACACTCCCTAGGCCATCATGAGTAGATTCGGCCTCCTCAAGAAATAGAGGATGGAGATTTTTGATTTACACAACCTCTTAGTATGTTAAACTACAAGTATATACAAGACCATATAAATTGGTTTCAACTCAAAAGGAGTTTTCTACCATTTTTGAAAGATTTTTGAAGATAAAAGCTCATATATGACATAAAGAAGAAACTTTAGAAAAATATGAAGTTTTTAAAGAAAAGAATACATGAGAGTATTACCCTAAGCAAGAGGAACAACTTTGGTGAAGAACATTTAGTGAAAAGAAGAAGAAAAACTAGGGCTTTGGAAGCTTGAAGTTAAGAAAAATATGAAAGCTTAAGAGTTTTAATGGAGTAGAAGGAAGGAAAGTGATGGAGTGAGGATGAAGAGTGGTATTTATAGAGGAAGGGGGAGGGGTGCACAGCCTAGAGGCGAGGGAGCAAGGGTTGGAGAGAAAGTTTTGGTTTAGGGCATTGTTTGGATCATTTAAGGAAGGTTTAATGGGTTTTTAGAATAAAATAGATTATAATTTGAAAAAGTAATCATGATCACTTTAAAGTGTGTCATAAGAATTTAATTAAGCATCCCATCAAGCCTTCTCTCATCCTTTAGGGTTCCTTTAACTGCTTAAATATGTAACCGGTTGCACATCCGATCGTATTTTCTGAAGGTTTCACATGAATAAAATATTTTATTTTATTTTATTTTTGAACGAAAATTTTCAAAATAACCAAAGTTGAAGAAAACATGATTAAAACATTATCCGTCTCGTTCACGGGTCAAAATTAGGTTTTCTGCTCAGTAAACTTATACTGGCAGTGAAAACGCAGACCGACTTTCGTCTGAATTTTCAACCGAAAATTTTACTGTGACTTCATATGATAAGGTGGATTAGGAATATGATTTTATTTTATTAAAAAAATATTTTCTACTTTCATATTAAAATATAATTACTTATATTTTAATTGATTAAACAGTATAATGAAAATTAGGCTGTTACACCCTGCATCCACTCACTTAATGATATCCTTTTTTACCACCTCCTTCATGATTGGATTCAACATTCTCTGACTTTCAATGGTATTCTTTGAACCTTCTTCCAATAGAATTCTATGCATGCATAATGATGGACTAATCCTTTTGAAATCTGCTATTTGCCAACCTATTGCCTCTTTATGTCTCTTCAGAGCTGTTAGCAATTGTTCTTCTTGGGAACAGTTTAGTGCAGCAGAGATTATCACAGGTAAAGTATCATTATCACCAAGATAAGCATATTTCAAATGAATTGGCAATTTTTTCAGTTCAAGGGATGGAGGTTTAACAATAGAGGGAATATTATCTTTGAAAGCGTTATCAGTTACCTCCAATGATTCATATTTTCTGTCCCACAAATGTTGAAAAACCTTGTTGTCCAAGGAATTTTCAGGGTCTTCATCAGAGCAATTTTCACCTTCTGCTGATGCTGCAGCATAGTCAGTATGATTCTTCAGGAATTGTTGTTGCACCAGTTCATCAAATGACTATATGGAGGAGCATTCTTACATGCCTTCATCTGGATACTTGAGGGCATTGAAGACATTAAATGTAACCTACTGATCATTAACCCTCATTGTTCTCCTTTCTGGACATCAATCAGAGTCTTCCCTGTTGCCAAGAATGGTCTTCCTAAGATGATAAGGACTTCTCTGTCAGCTTCAAAATCCAAGATGATGAAGTCTTCTGGGAATACAAATTTGTCAACCCTAATCAATACATCTTCTATCTTCCCCTCTGGATATGCAATGTATCATCACCTAGTGAAGCATAATGAGAAGTAGGCCTAGCTTCCCCAATTCCCAGCTTCTTGAAAATGGACATGGGCATGAGGTTGATACTTGCTCCCAAGTTATATAAGGCCTTACCACAATAAGTATCTCCAATGGAGCAGGGTATGGTGAAACTTCCAGGATCTTTCATCTTCCTTGGCACTTTATTCTGCAGCATCATACTGAATTCTTTAGGCATGGCCACAGTTTCAAATTCTCCAAATCTTCTCTTCTTAGTGAGCACATCTTTCACGAACTTTGTATAGTTTGGCATCTGTTACAATGCTTCTACCAAAGGTATGTTGATATGAAGCTGCTTCAGTACATCCAAGAACTTGTTGAACTATTTCTCTTGGTGTGCCTTCTTTAACCTCTGAGGAAAAGGTGGTGGAGGTCTTTCTGGAATCAGCTTGGGTACAGTAAGGGATGCTGCAGCATCAAGCAGCTTCTCAACAATTGCAGGTTGGTTTGTTGCAGCATCTTCCTTAGCTATTTCTTCCTCAAGTTCTGAACTTTGTATCTTCTGTTTCTTCTTTGGTTCAGACACTTCCACATCCTTACCACTCCTCAAGTGGATCACTTTGCACTGTTCTTTACCTCCCCCAGAACTTGAAGCTTTAGGATCTTCAGTTGATGCAGGTAATGTGCCACTTTGCTTTGAGTTAATTGCATTGGACAACTATCCCACTCGAGTCTCTAAGTTCCTCATTCCAGCCTTAGTCTCTATCATAAATGTCTTCAACACAGATTCTAAGGATGATTTTGGGGCTTTCTGCTGAATTGGTGGTTGTTGTTGCCTAGGCTGCTGCTGCTGATTGTATCCCGGGGGAGGATTGAGTGTGTTACTGTAATTGGAATATTTCAAATT
Organism: Sophora flavescens; assembly: GCA_030762895.1. Lineage (NCBI taxonomy): Eukaryota > Viridiplantae > Streptophyta > Magnoliopsida > Fabales > Fabaceae > Sophora > Sophora flavescens. Next base: position 114,063,329 of record CM061066.1, read on the forward strand.
CGGATGTTGTGATGGTTGCCATCCTGTATTGCCATAAGCATTGTTGTTTCTGTAATTGTTGTTTCCCACATAGTTAACAACAGCAGGATTTGAAGAGCGGTTTTCAAATAAATGATCGCCACCACAGTAGACACATGATACAATATCTGCCTTGTAGATCTGCTCATTTACCATATCTTCAGTCATTATAGGTGGTGCAGAGGAATTTCTTTGATTTTCCATAGTCAATCCCCTAGCCATGTTAGTCAGGGAAGCCATTTGAGCTGATAGTGCAGACACTTCACTCACTTCATAAGCTCCTACTGCAGTATTGGCTTTCCCAGAAGATTGTCTAGCTGTTGGCCACTGATAGCTGTTAGCTTCTATCCCCTCTATCAGAGCATGAGCCTTATTATAAGACTTGGTGAGAAGACTGCCTCCAGCTGAGGCATCCAACATCATCCTTGAGTTAGGAGAAACTCCATTATAAAAGTGTTCCATCTGAATACAAAATGGAATGCCATGGTGTGGACACTTCTTAATTAATTGTTTAAATATTTCCCATGCTTCAAACAAGTGCTCATCATCATGTTGCCTGAAGGAAGTGATATCAATTCTCATATTTGCATTCGTGGTTGGTGGGAAAAACTTGACTAGGAACTTCTCTGCAAGTTTGTTCCAAGTATCAATTGAGTTTGCATCCAAGGAATACAACCAGTTCTTAGCCTTGCCTCCCAAGGAAAACAATCTCAATCTGAATGCATCATCAGTGACTCCTGGGATCTTGAAGTTGCTTGCTACATCTAAAAATTGCTTAAGATGCAGGTGAGGGTTCTCTGTTGTAGCACCATTGAATTGGCCTATTGTTTGTAACATTTGAAACATTACTGGCTTGAACTCAAACTGAGGTGCAGTGATAGGAGTCCTCACTATCCCAGTATTCATTGCTTCCGGATCAAATACTGCATAGCCTCTAATAGCATAGTTTTTATCATTGGCCATAGCCATGCTGTCTTGTGGTGCTTCTTCAGCCGTCTCTGAAACAGCAGGGGATAGTGCTTCAGCAGAATCTGGTGTGGAGTTGGTTGGAGTATTCAAAACCAACTCAGGTAAAGGCTGAGATGATTGACCTCTTCTAAGCCTTATGAATGTTCTTTCTATCTCTGGATCAAGTCTGTACTCAGGTGTCAAGAACCTGTGCATATAGTTTCAGTACCCTGTGCTACAGTAAAGCACTAAGAGTGTCAGTACCTCTAACTATAGAACTAATAATCTAAAAACAGAATTTTAACACCATTATAATGATGCAACAAATTCCAATTCAGATTATAAGTTCTAAAAGTTAGGAATAGTAACCAAAACTTTGATATATGAGTGCAAGTAAAAGTAAATAAAGCTTTAGAGTAAAACTGGAATGTTCAGAAAACAAAAAAGATTAAGTTGTCAAATATGAATAAAAACAGTCTTAGGTATGCTGTAGCATAAATCCTGTTTAGCCTTCACCATGCTCTGACTATGCTCTAGCATCTAACTCCAGGAAATGAAAATGTGTTTTCCAACACTCAAAGGTTAGGTTCATTAATTGCTTTCTATTCCTAGATTCATATTAAATACCCCACCTTCTTAATAAGCGCGTTCCAGGTAGTTTAGAGGCTTGAACAACTATTCCTAGTCCATTCAACATCAAATAATTTTACGATCAAAGATTTAACCCCTATCCTTTATCAAGTTCCACTTACTTAATTTTTCCAAACCAAGCAAGTTACACATTCAATTAAGTTGATCACTCTTAATCAAACAACATTAAACACTAGATAAAGGAAGATGCATAAACTTTCATTGCATGATTTAACTAAACATTCATTACATTTGCATACCTAAAGCTTAAAAGTGCCTAGCTCATAATGAGCTTACAAGAAACAAAAATAAGAAATGAACTAAAAGCCATTACAGTAAAGGAAAATGAGCACAGCAGCAACAGCTGGAAGAAGATGAGCGCAGCCTCAAGGACAGATTAAGTGTGTAGTAAAAATTAGGGTATGTCCTTTAGGGTTTCCTTAAATGGCTTTATAGTACTCTACTCTCTTTCATCCTATTTTGGGCCAACACAAAAGTAATAATAAAATAACCCTAGCCCAATTCCTAAAAAGTGGGTCATCAGATCCTAGGCGCGTGGGATTCCTTAAAAGGGACAGTGTCAGAGCCTGGAGGAGAAAGAAAGGTGTTCTTGTCTGATTTGTCTTTTAGTGCAGACCTACTGGAAGGTAGCCCTTGCTGCAACAACCAAGTTCTTGTTTCCCCATGCTTTAGCTATGCTCCAGCAAGCTCTCTACATATGCAGACACATAATTTTTAGACAATGATAGAGCATTTCGCTGTTATTCACAAAACTTAACACAAATATTTACAAACTAACATTTCCTATGAAAATTGAGACTTAAAACCTTAAAGACATCAAAAAGTAAGAGTCAAAAGGAGCTAAATAACTCTTCATTCAAAGAGTTATCATTGCCTTTGGAGGCAATCAGAAAGGGAAGGTTATAGGAATTGGTACTATTGGTGGTAAACCCCATCTCCCCTCTATATCTAATGTTCTTATGGATGAAGGAATAAGACACAATTTACTTAGCATAAGTCAATTATGTGATAGTGGATTTGATGTCTCCTTTACCAAGGATTCATGCATAGTTAAAGACAAAAGTGGCAAAACCATCTTCTCAGCTAGAAGGTAACAAAATCTGTATAAAATTGAACTGACTGATCTCTCAGATCAAAGTGTAACATGTTTGATGTCTAAAGAGGATGAAAAATGGTTGTGGCATAAGAAACTAGGACATGCTAGTATGAAACTAATTTCAAAATTGAAAAAGGATAACCTTGTGAGAGGATTACCTGATATTAGTTTTAAGAAAGATGTCTTGTGTGATGCATGTCAGAGAGGTCAACAAGTAAAATCAAGTTTCAAATCTAAAAATCAAGTATCAACCTCTAGACCTCTTCAGCTGTTACACATGGATCTGTTTGGGCCAGTTAGTGTTGCTAGCTTGGCTAGAAGGAAATATGGATTTGTCATTGTTGATGACTATTCTAGATTTACATAGGTACTCTTCTTAACCCACAAGGATTTGCCTTTTAAGGCTTTCTCTGTATTCTGTAAGAGAGTACAAATGAGCAAGATTTCTGTATTTTTACCCTTAGAAGTGATCAAGAGGGAGAATTTGAAAATGAGCAATTTAGACTGTTCTTTGAGGAGAATGGGATCTCTCACAATTTCTCTACACGTAGAACTCCACAGCAAAATGGAGTATTTGAGAGAAAGAATAGATCTTTATAAGAGATGGCTAGATCTATGCTCAATGAGAATAATCTTCCTAAGTACTTCTGGGCTGAAGCATTAAACACTGCATGTTATGTACAAAACATAATACTTATAAGGCATTTTCTAAAGAAGACTCCTTATGAATTGTGGAAAGGAAAAAGCCCCAACATTTCTTACATCCATGCATTTGGATGTGAGTGTTTCATTCTGAACACTAAGGACCAACTTGGGAAGTTTGATTCCAAAGTAGATAAAGGTAACTTTGTAGGATATTCTGATGTCTAAGGCATTTAGAGTCTATAATTCTAGAACTTGTGTAATTGAAGAATCTGTCCATGTTAAGTTTAATGATGGTCTAAAGACTGATAAGGAACTATCAGATCTAGAAGATGATCTTGCAGGTCTTGACATAAACAAGCCAGAAAGTCAACAACCTGATCTGACCAAGACAGAACCTGTTAATGAACTAGACAGACAAGTGGAGCAAACAAGTCACCAGACAAGTCAAGATCTTCATGACGACTTCAAAAGAGACTAGAAGTTCAAATCTTCCTAAGGATCTTATCATTTGAAATCCCTCAGAAGGAGTAAGAACCAGATCTACCTTAAGAGAATCAAGCAATGTGGCATTTCTGTCAGAAATGGAACCAAAGCGCATTGAGGAAGCTCTTGAGGATGAAAGCTGGATTCTTGCCATGCAAGAAGAACTCAATCAGATCACCAGAAATGATGTCTGGACACTTGTCTCCAAGCCCAAAAACAAATCTGTCATTGGAACAAGATAGTTTTGAGAAAAAAATTGGATGAAGATGGCAAAGTTGTCAGAAATAAGGCAAGGTTAGTAGCTCAAGGCTATAACCAGCAAGAAGGTATTGATTTCACTGAAACCTTTTCACCTGTAGCTAGAATAGAAGCCATACTCATATTAATGTCATATGCTGCACAACACCAAGTCACTATTTTTCAAATGGATGTAAAAAGTGCCTTTCTAAATAGTATAATTGAAGAAGAAGTGTATGTTAAGCAAACCCCTGGTTTTGAAGATCCTAATAAACCAGATCATGTTTTCAACTTAAGAAGGCACTGTATGGTTTGAAACAAGCACCTAGAGCATGGTATGAAGAAAAGGTCAAAAGAAAATTTCATTATAGTCCAAATATATGTTGATGATATTATTTTTGGAGCAACTAATGAAAAGCTGTGCAAGGAATTTTCCAAGCTAATGCAAGAAGAATTTGAGATGAGCATGATGGGGGAGTTAAAGTTCTTCCTTGGACTGCAAATCAAGCAAACAAGTGATGGAATCTACATCCATCAACAAAAGTACACCAAGGAGATACTTAAGAAGTTGATAAACCTTTGGTTCATCTAGTTTTATGACTAGAAAGACCTCAAATTTGATACCAATTGTGCGAGTTCATTCTCGTTTTAGCCCAAATTTAACTTTAATTGTTCACAAGCGACGTGTTAAGTCTTAGGAGTAATTTTTAGATATTTTTACTTTTTTCTAGATCAAATAAAGCACTAAGTGCTACTTTTATTTTAAGGTTAAAAGTGAAGCTCAAGGACACTTGAAAAAATTGAAGAAAACAAGCAAAAGGAAATTTTTAAGGTCTCGCCCCGCTAGCCAGATCTGTTGTTGAGCAAGGATTGGATTATTTCATTCTTGCCCCGCATGCTAGAGACAGGATTCCTGAAGATCATTCAGTCTCGCACCATGAGGATTCAAATTTAGAATGGAGCCAATTTTAAGTGCTCGCTCCGCGAGCACCTGCTCGCCCCACGAGCTAGCGCATAACCAGACTCCTATATATAGCTTGTTGTTATGCGAATTTGGGGATCAAATCCTCGTTTTCTGTGAGCTGTGTCTCGTTTAGGTTTGTTGGGAATTTGCGTATATAAAAAAAAATTAACGCAGCGGAAAAATTCCCATCGAAGGATCCTTGATAATGGTCACGATTCATAGTTAGAAGATTTACCTCTTGAAGCGATGACAGTTGATTAAAAATCGTCTATCACGAACACCGCACGAACGATGTCTCTAAGGTATCCACACGAGCAGATTCCGTGAACGTCCAACATCACGAACCCGAAGCGTCTCTGTCTCACAGTGCTAGCTTCGAAAACCGAGACCTACTGCTCACTATCACTCTCTATGTGCGGCTAGGGTAAAACAAAAACCGTGTAGGCACAATAGCTTAAGTGGTCTACTTATAGCAGCACCTCCTTAAGTGAGTTAGTGAGTTAGTGAGCAGCGTTTGACCTAAGCCCCATGTACTATGCGCTAGACCCAATAGAAAAGTCCAACTCTCCTTTTAATGCTTCTTTTAATCCTCTCTTATGTGTGTGACCCTATAGGTTCCCAAAACGTTAGTAGTAATATTAAACCCCATTTAATATTACAAACAGTGAGTGGTATCTAGCAATACATCACTGCTACCTAAGTAGTGAGAAAGTCAGTGATTTGACGAAACCTTTCTGTGACAAATATTCATGTGCATTATTATCCCTTTGTCCATATATCTATATTGAACACAAGACATAGAATGTGTCACCCTTGTATGGTTCAATATCATGTTCCCTGATACCCGAGTAGACTTAACAACAAATGAGGTCAATATCTCATATTGACTCATTTCAGCATGGCCATGCATTTTACAGTCTCTCTCTATCAGGGGGCCCACAGATATTACTCCTATTATGTAGGAGGGACAAATTCCATCTAGGTCACTCACATCCCTCTGCATGGCTCATGGTATGCCCAACGACCGTCTTTATAATCATCCTATTACAGATGACGTTTGACGATATTAAAGCACACGACTCCTCATGTAGGGATCGTAGCGATTTCAGGTCGTAGGATTGCATACACCATTGTCACTATGAGAACTACTTATGACACTCACAAAACGCTCCATGTAGTGTTCTCATGATGGGTCAATCCATTACATCATTACTCTAATGTGTACCTATGTGACGACTCGATATCTCATATCCATGACCCGTGAGATATGGTCATCAGTCTGCACACATAATAGTCTCAATGTATTATTATTGTCCTTATTAATAAAATACATGACTACGGATATTTAAGAATAGGATTTCATTGTTCAATAGTGTCTCACGATCAAGTCATATACTTGATATTCTATTAAACTGAAATTTCTATTCTAAGGACTTTATTTATGTTTAAACAAGTAACACAATAAACTGGAATGCCTCATATCATATATATATATATATATATATATATATATATATATATATATATATATATATAATAGTAAGATACAAATGTAAGTCTAAGAAATACACTGGCCTCTAGGGCTTACACCAACAATCTCCCACTAGCACTAGAGCCAATCAGGCATAAATCTAATGCCCATCGATCTAGTGTGACCTTCATGCTTCTGTTGAGCAAGAGGTTTCGTAAGTGGGTCAGCAACGTTATCAAGTGTTGGTACTCTGCATATTTTCACATCTCCTCTATCGATAATCTCTCGAATGAGATGGAAGCGCCTAAGTATATGTTTGGATCGCTGATGAGATCTAGGTTCCTTAGCTTGTGCAATGGCCCCATTGTTATCACAATAGAGATCAATGGGGTCCGCAATACTAGGAATTGTACCAAGCTCAACAATGAACTTCCTGATCCAAACAGCCTCCTTTGTTGAATCGGAGGCGGCAATATACTCAGCCTCTGTAGTAGAATCGGCGACTGTCTCCTGCTTTGAACTCTTCCAGCTCACCGCCCCGCCATTCAGGCAGAACACATAACCAGATTGTGATCTGGAATCATCCTTATCGGTTTGGAAGCTAGCATCGGTGTAACCTATTACAGCAAGCTCTTCCTCGCCTCCATATACCAAGAACGAATCCTTAGTTCTTCTCAAGTACTTATGGATGTTCTTGATAGCAGACCAGTGACTTTTACTAGGGATCGATCGGTACCGCTCGTTATGCTTAAAGCATACGATACATCTGGTCGAGTACATAACATGGCATACATGATAGATCCAATTGCGGATGCATATAGAATCTTACTCATGCGATCCCTTTCTTCTTGAGTGGAAGGGGATTGTGCCTTTGATAGGCATATACCATGTGACATAGGCAAGAGTCCTTCTTGGATTCATGCATGTTAAAGCGTCTCAACACTTTGTCTATGTATGTACTCTGACTTAGGCCAAGCAATTTCAGCGATCTATCCCTATAGATCCTGATTCCTAATACATAGGTAGCTTCACCCAAATCTTTCATAGAGAAGCAATTCCCTAACCATGTCTTTACATTTTGTAGTGGAGGGATGTCATTTCCAATGAGTAATATGTCATCTACATATAACACCAGAAAAACAACAATGCTCCCACTAACCTTATTGTAGACACAAGGTTCATCTTCATTTTTGATGAATCCGTACTGTCTTACAGCATCATCAAAATGAAGGTTCCAACTTCTGGAAGCTTGCTTCAATCCATAGATTGATCGCTGCAATTTACATACCTTTTCAGCATCCTCTGAAATGTCAAAGCCTTCAGGTTGTGTCATGTACACATCCTCAAGAAGCTTTCCATCAAGGAAAGCAGTTTTGACATCCATCTGCCATATCTCATAATCATGGTATGCAGCGATAGCAAGTAAGATCCAGACGGATTTAATCATCGCAACAGGTGAAAAGGTCTCATCATAGTCGACACCATGAATTTGCTTGAAACCCTTAGCCACCAATCGCGCCTTAAAGGTATGTAATTTACCATCCATGTCAGTTTTCTTTTTGAAAACCCAATTGCACCCTATGGGTTTTACCCCTTCAGGTGGCTCTACCAAGGTCCATACCTGGTTGGTGTACATGGAATCCATCTCAGATTTCATGGCCTCAAGCCACTTCTCAGATTCTGGGCCAGTGATGGCCTCCTGGTAAGTCACAGGATCATCTTGATCCATGAGCAATACATCACCTTGTGGAGTCATGAGAAATCCATATCTCTCAGGCTGGTGACGTATCCTGTTAGACCTACGCTGGTCTTGTGCTACTGGAGCAGGTTGTTCCTCCATAGCATTTTGTGAAGGTCGCTCCTGTTCTACCAATGGTAGGTCACTACTCTGTGATTCTTGAATTTCTTCAAGTTCTATCTTCCTCCCACTGGTTCCTATGGAGATAAACTCCTTTTCTAGGAATACACCAGTCCGTGCGACAAACACTTTGTCTTCGGAAGGATTATAGAAATAGTATCCCTTGGTTTCTTTGGGATACCCCCACAAAGAAGCATTTATCAGATTTGGGATCAAGCTTATTAGAAACTTGACGTTTTACATATGCTTCACAACCCCAAATCTTCATAAAAGACATGCTGGGTCGTCTACCAGTCCATATCTCATATGGTGTCTTTTCTACCGTTTTGGATGGAACATGGTTAAGTGTAAAAGCTGCTGTTAATAGAGGATGTCCCCAGAAAGAGTTTGGAAGGTTTGCATGACTCATCATAGACCGAACCATGTCCAACAAGGTTCGATTTCTCCTCTCAGAAACACCATTCCATTGTGGTGTTCCAGGTGGAGTGAGTTGAGATAAAATTCCACTTTCTCAGATGATTATCAAACTCTAGGCTCAAATATTCACCACCTCGATCTGATCGAAGAGTTTTAATATTTTTACCAAGTTGGTTTTGTACCTCATTTTTGAATTCCTTGAACTTTTCAAAGGATTCCGATTTATGTTTCATAAGATACACAAATCCATATCTACTGAAATCATCGGTAAATGTGATGAAGTACTGAAAACCACCTCTAGCTAATGTGTTTAGGCGTCCGCATACATCGCTATGTATAAGACCCAAAAGATCGTTAGCTCTTTCACCTTTTCCGGTGAATGGAGCTTTAGTCAACTTTCCCAATAAACAAGACTCACATATCTCATATGATTCATAATCAAATGAGTCCAAGAGTCCATCTTTATGGAGCTTCGAAATGCGCTTCTCATTTATATGGCCTAAACGACAATGCCAAAGATAAGATGGGTTCAACTCATTTGGTTTGAACCTCTTAGTATTCATGTTATAGATGGGCATTTCAAGATCAAGGACATAAAGCCCATTACTCATGTGTGCACTAGCATAGAAAATATCATCCAAATAAATAGAACAACTTTTGTTCTTTATTATAAAAGAAAAACCAATCTTGTCCAAACAAGAAACTGAAATGATATTCCTGCTAATTGCGGGCACAAAATAACAGTTCTCTAACTGAATAGTAAGCCCAGTGGGCAAAGTCAATACATAAGTCCCTACAGCTAAAGCAGCAACCTTTGCTCCATTTCCAGCTCGTAGGTCGACTTCGCCCTTTGCCAATGGTCTACTCCTGTTTAGATCCTGCACATTTGTACAAATGTGAGAACCACATCCAGTATCTAATACCCATGATGCAGAAGTAGACAAATTGACTTCTATAACAAACACACCTGAAGTGGAAGTCTCACTTCCCTTCTTCTTCTTGCTTTCTTCCAGGTATTTTGGGCAGTTCCTCTTCCAATGTCCGGTCCGACCACAGTGGAAGCAATTGCCTTCCTTAGCCACACCACCCACAGGCTTCAAGCCAGAAGTACTGGGCTTGAACTTGTTGATGGCCTTGCCCTTGCCCTTTTGTTTGTACGTGGGCTTATTGGACTGCTTCTTGCTATTTCCAGCCTGGACCATCAAAATGGCCTTCCCCTTTCCTTTGTTAATATTTTGTTCAGCAGTTCTTAACATGCTCAACAATTCTGGCAAAGGTTTGTCAAGATCATTCATATTATAGTTCATGACAAACTGACTATAGCTCTCAGGCAACGATTGCAGAACTAAGTCGGTGGCCAACTCTTGGCCTAAAGGAAATCCCAGTCTCTCGAGATTCTCAATGTACCCGATCATCTGGAGTACATGAGGACTCACAGGGCTTCCTTCTGCCAATTTACACTGGAAAAAGGGCTATGGAAACTTCGAACCGCTCATGCCTTGCTTGCTCTTGGTAGAGCAGCTTGAGGTGCACGATCATATCGTACGCCTCCATGGTCTTATGTTGCTTTTGCAGCTTAGAGGTCATGGTAGCAAGCATAAGACAGCCGACGTCTAAGGCGTCATCCTGATGCTTCTTATAAGCATCCTTGTCAGCCTTAGGAGCATTTGAAGCCGGTGGCTCCTCAGGAATAGGCTTCTCAAGAACATACAGCTTTTTCTCATGTTTGAGGACAATCCTCAAGTTTCTGTACCAGTCCAGAAAATTTGTTTCGGATAGTTTATCCTTCTCAAGGACGGATCGCAATGACAGGTTACTTGATGTGTTTGATGCCATGGTAATCTACAAAAATAAATATGCAAAATATAAGTATCATGCCATGAAGTTATTTAATAAGGTCTTTAATTAAATACGCCTCCCACTATTTTACTCAAAACAATGACCCTCATCATTGATTCGGAAAATCCCGTTGGAAGATTTTCTAGTGGGCCAAGATCCATATTTCACCTAGATTTAAGTCAGCTTTGGCTGATCACTCAAAATTCGGTTATATAAGTAGGAAATACTTTCCGATTGCATCTCATGCAACTCTTGGACAGTTGGGTGAATAACTCTTATTCTAATCCATCACATGGACTAAAGCCCAACTTATAAGCCTCTAAGCCTTTCAATCCTATTGAAGTTGGCTTAGTTAAGTCAGACCCAATGGATATCAGTTGAACATTACATTTGTCCCATCGCGTCTTACTAGTATAGATAAAGGTACCCCGCTTTGGCGGACCCACACTTAATCGATCATAGTCTTGACGAGTGCCATGCATTGGAAGGCCTTTAAATGTGACTTAATATTTCCTTTTGAGGGATTTGATTAAAATTTGATCTCATCATTTGTTAAACTCTTTAACTTACTATTTACATACATGCATCTCATACATATATTAGTTAAACTCCTTTTAACATACTATATACATACATGCATCTCATACATATATAAGGCAAATAAATGTGATATGGTTATGGCCCCTAACGCATTGACTCTCCCAAGCCAATGAGAGAATCTAAACTGAAACCTAGGAGCGTCCAAGCTTCTCCAAGCATGATCTCCCACAGGATAATGTCTTCTTGTCTCCATCATTACATTACATAAACAGAAACCTCATTTTTACATATGAGGGGAGTGAGATGAGAAAAGAATATACATATGGAATATAAGAGAAAGGTACGACACGCAGGCCGTATTTCAAAATAAACCAAAAGACTAAGGCCATAACCATCCACCATGCATCACAACGCAAATAATAACAAACAATAATAATACCTCTTTTATTATTAATAATATTATTATTAAGTGAACGGCGGCTAGGGTTTCAACCCTTGGAATCTCAGCCGCAAGAACATGAACTCTTCATGTCTGAAACCCCTTAACGCCGCCAACAGAGAACTGAAACCGATCATGTTTAACATCAACACTTGACGCCATCGTAGAACATAATAAGGATTCCAGAACCAATGTACATATCGCATATATACATAAACATGCAATAGACGCATATATCATATACATACGAAAATTACAGAAACAAGGTTTCGCAAAACGGATGCAAACGATTTTCAGAAAACAATTTTCAGAAAAACGATTCACATTATAAACATGTTATCATACATAACAGGTAAACCACGTAACAGAATCATGGTTTCGCAAGCGGCTCTGATACCACTGTTGGGAATTTGCGTATATAAAAAAAAATAACGCAGCGGAAAAATTCCCATCAAAGGATCCTTGCGAATGGTCACGATTCATGGTTAGAAGATTTACCTCTTGAAGCGATGACAGTTGATTAAAAATCGTCTATCACGAACACCGCACGAACGATGTCTCTAAGGTATCCACACGAGCAGATTCCGTGAACGTCCAACGTCACGAACCCGAAGCGTCTCTGTCTCACAGTGCTAGCTTCGAAAACCGAGACCTACTGCTCACTATCACTCTCTATGTGCGGCTAGGGTAAAACAAAAACCGTGTAGGCACAATAGCTTAAGTGGTCTACTTATAGCAGCACCTCCTTAAGTGAGTTAGTGAGCAGCGTTTGACCTAAGCCCCATGTACTATGCGCTAGGTCCAATAGAAAAGTCAAACTCTCCTTTTAATGCTTCTTTTAATATGCTCTTATGTGTGTGACCCTATAGGTTCCCAAAACGTTAGTAGTAATATTAAATCCCATTTAATATTACAAACAGTGAGCGGTATCTAGCAATACATCACTGCTACCTAAGTAGTGAGAAAGTCAGTGATTTGACGAAACCTTTCTGTGACAAATATTCATGTGCATTATTATCCCTTTGTCCATATATCTATATTGAACACAAGACATAGAATGTGTCACCATTGTATGGTTCAATATCATGTTCCCTGATACCCGAGTAGACTTAACAACAAATGAGGTCAATATCTCATATTGACTCATTTCAGCACGGCCATGCATTTTACAGTCTCACTCTATCAGGGGGCCCACAGATATTACTCCTGTTATGTAGGAGGGACAAATTCCATCTATGTCACTCACATCCCTCTGCATGGCTCGTGGTATGCCCAATGACCGTCTTTATAATCATCCTATTACAGATGACGTTTGACGATATTAAAGCACACGACTCCTCATGTAGGGATCGTAGCGATTTCAGGTCGAAGGATTGCATACACCATTGTCACTATGAGAACTACTTATGACACTCACAAAATGCTCCATGTAGTGTTCTCATGATGGGTCAATCCATTACATCATTACTCTAATGTGTACCTATGTGACAACTCGATATCTCATATCCATGACCCGTGAGATATGGTCATCAGTCTACACACATAATAGTCTCAATGTATTATTATTGTCCTTATTAATAAAATACTTGACTACGGATATTTAAGAATAGGATTTCATTGTTCAATAGTGTCTCACGATCAAGTCATATACTTGATATTCTATTAAACTGAAATTTCTATTCTAAGGACTTTATTATGTTTAAACAAGTAACACAATAAACTGGAATGCCTCATATCATATATATATATAATAGCAAGATACAAATGTAAGTCTAAGAAATACACTGGCCTCTAGGGCTTACACCAACAAGGTTTACATACTCTTTTATCAGTTCTATTTTATGTTTTCTTTTGTATTGAGAATGTTGAAGCACGCGATGAAGACGCTCATGACGGCATAGTGAAACTGTGATGTTTTCTACTCCTTAATTCTCAATTCTTGTTTCTTAATTCTGTTTTGTGTGCGTTAATCATATGAGCTCGTGGTTAACTAGTCAAGCATGATGAATTCGACCGGAGATTCACGCTTTAGGACTTGAATTAAGAACACAAGTTGAATATTGATAGAGATATAATAGGATATTTGTGCAATCGTTATTGGGAACCAAGAACTTAATGGATCTAACTATAAATTTTCGAATGGAGATATTGTTGATTTGCATGCTTAGGTATTTGCTTCTGTGCTCCACCGAGACATTAGGATAATTTCGGGTTCTTGATTGGCATGTATTTGATCCTAGGGATAGAAAATAATCACTTTTGGTCTGTGTTTAATTGGGTTGGTGGATTCGTGACCTTAGATCTTCCCCATTCTTAATTCACAAATTCTTGCTATTTGTTATTGCTTTGATTGAACTCTTGCTTGATACTTGATATTGGTTACTACCTGACTTCTCAAGAAACTTCTCTCTCTTGACTTGGTCAATCCTAACCATTTCCCTTAAATGTTGATAACAATTGGCCACCCAATCCCTGTGTTCGATCTCGGTAATTTACTTGTCGTGTTTTTATTACTTGCTTCGATCCGGTACACTTGCCGGAGCCCATCAGAAGTACAAGATGGAAATTGTTAAATCTATGAAGACTCCCATGCAACCCAATACAAAATTTAGCAAAGATGGTGAAGGTAAAAAGGTAGACCAAACTGTCTACAGAGATATGATTGGCTCTGTACTGTACTTAACACCAAGCAGACCTGACATTCAATTTAGCGTCTGTATGTGTGCTAGATTCCAATCTGACCTTAGAGAATCCCATCTTAAAGCTGTAAAAAGAATATTTAGATATTTTCTTGGAACTACTAATCTTGGTCTGTTGTATTTAAGAACTAAAGAATACAGATTAGTGGGATACTGTGATGCTGATTTTGCTGGAGACAGAATAGAGAGAAAAAGCACCAGTGGAGGATGTCACTTCATTGGAGCTAGCTTAGTCTCCTGGTCAAGCAAGAGGCGGACAAAAATTGCCCCGTCTACTACTAAAGCAGAATACATCTCAGCTGCTAGTTGTCACTCTCAACTCTTATGGGTAAAACTTCAACTTGAGGATTACTTTATGTATGAGCATAATATATATGTGTGGTGTCATAATTCTAATGCTATATTTTTAACTAAAAATCCAATTCATCATTCTAAGACTAAGCATATTGAAATCAAACATCACTTTATAAGGGATTATGTTCAGAAATGTATCTTTGATTTTAAGTTTGTTAAAGCTGAAAATCAATGGGCTGATATTTTCACAAAACCCTTAGCTAAAGATAGGTTTATATTTATTAGAGATAATCTGAATATGCATTGCATTGTTGAATGACATGTCTGATATTATATGTTTGACCTGTCTATGTTACCTGTATATTGTCTTTATATTACTTGTCTGTGATGCCTGTCTGACCCTGCAGAGTCATACTGCTTGAACTCAACAGTTTTTGTGAAAATGGTTATTTTATTTAATACCATTTATGTCTGAAGCTAATCATGTATATGACACTTTTATTTCTTGAAACTATGTTTTCATTATGTCTTAGTGGGCGGTGTAGTTCCCCACATATTTTGTGCCGTTTTAAAAATTAAAATTGTCCCTTTTCTCTCTCCTGCCTTTATGACTATAAAAGACAAAGAGTCAGAAAGGTTGCTCCTTTACGCTTTCAGAAACCTTTGAAATTCCTTGTCTCTTGTCTCTCTCTGTCAAACCCTTCTATCTTCCAAACCCTAATCTCGTCTCATTCTGCAATGGCACCTTCGAAGAATCTTTCCCCCAAGGAAATAGCTGCAAAATGAGAATCTCCAAGTGGACCTCCTTCTTTGACATTAAGGAGTTGGTTCATCCAAAGTTGGTCAGAGACTTCTGGACCAGTGCTGTTGTCATCACCAACGCTGTTGATGGAACTAAATCCTTTCATGATCGAGTGCTCGACACGACTTTCTTCATTACCCTAAATTCTCTAGAGCTTGTCACCAATTGCCTAAGGATATGAGCAGGTTACAGGTCTGAGTAGGAAGATGAAGTTGGACCTACAAGTGTGGACACGCTTTGTATGGAGAACCAAACCCTACCAACATGAAACCTGTCAATATGGTACTCGAATATAGATTCATGCATAAATTACTGTTGGAGTGTGTGATGCCTCGGAAAGGCTCAAGGGACAGTGTCACCAAGTTGGACAGGTTTACCCTGTAGCATTTGATTCACAAAATCAAGGTTGACATCAATGAACTTATTTTCATCTACCTGAAGTCCCTAATCAAGAGAACCAACATGCTAACTTTCCCTCACGGGATGCTGCTGACAAGACTCTTTAGGAACAAGCTATTTGTTCCTGGTGATGGAGAGTTTGTCAACATGTCCTTTCCCATAGACAGGAAGAATCTGTCTATGATGAACATAGAAAGACTTCCTCTGGAGGAAGGAATCAATGGTCTCTACTGATGAATCTGAGGTTAATATTTGGAAACCTGCTGGAAAGGTGGCCAGAAGGGATCACAGGCATGAATTGGAGAAGCCCTCAGTCTCTGATGAGATTGAAGAGATAGTTGAACCTCTAAGGTTCAGGTTGAGGAAGCCTTCTGCTAAGAGGAAAACCCAGGATGCTGAGGCATCAGAGGCTGAATCTGCTCAGACAGCCAAGAAAAGGAAGCTGGTGAAGACCTTTGCTATGAATAGACAAGTCGAGTCTGGTCCCAGTAAAAAGGAAGCATTTGCTCAAGGGGATCAAAAGTCAAGACCCTTGGAGGAGCCCAAGGAGAAGAAGACTCTCTTTTTGAGAATCATTCCTAAGAAGAGAAGGTCAGGCTACCCTGTGCCCATTACTGTGGCACCCTCTGCAGAAGCACCTACTGTAGAAGCTGAAGTTGCTCCTGCAACCGTGGAGAACCTGTCTGTTGGGACACACAATTCTGGTTCCAGAGGAAGTTTCCCCAACCTCTCTCTATCTAGGAAGAAGATGAAGCTGATTGAAGGTCAAGCTGTTGTTGCACCCTCTTCCCCTGAACCTTCTTTCCATTCATCCCCAGATAACCTAGTCCAACCTGTTTCCTCTCCACCTGCTTTGTCTGTCCAACCCCTCTCTCATGTGTCTCCAACACCTTCACCCATCTCTTCCCACCAAACCCAAACATCATCCTATGGTGTAGTGTCTGATATATGTCAGTACACAGTTGTTCAGAGGGATGCAACTCCCAATGAACAATCTGGCATATCATCAAGTCTCTTCGTGGCAAACTTGCAATCTCTGATGACTGCAAGCTTTTCTAACCTGTCTGTCATCCATTCACCTCCACCTCATGTTCTTAACCCCTATAAGGAGATTTTCTTTTATCCTCCTATAGTTATCTTCATTGGAACATTGGAAGGAAGTCATTATTCTGCCTTTGTTGTCATGTTACCTTGTCCCTCTAGGTATTTCTTTATGTTAGTTACTGGTTGATCCTCTTTCTTTCATTACATAGATACTCCGTTACCCCTACCTCCCTCTGTTCTTGCTGAATAACCTCTTCCCCCTCCTCTTAAGATTAGAGTTACCCGTCTGTCTCTATCTGAAAGACTATCTTCTATGTTTCCCTCTTCTGATACTGACTTTGTCAGAATCAAACCTTTGTTTAAAATTGCTTTCCTCCCTTTCTTTTTCTGCAGAACCATTCATCAATGTTTCTTCCCTCGTGTCTCTGCACCCTTTTATGTGCCCAAAGCACCCCCAGTTTTGGCATTGCCCTGGTATTCAAACCAGTTTGTTGGTTCACCTGTCTTGTCTACAAAAGCCTCCACTACTCAGCTGGTGGGTCTTAATCGCTTCAATCTACTTCAGGCTCAGCTTGGAGAAACCAAAAGACAGCTGGATGAAGAAAGGCATGCTAGGCTCTTGTTAGAAAAGAGAGTAGAATCTCTGTTTTTACTTCTTAGTCAGCCTAAGTAGCTATTGTAATTAAGATTTGCCTTGTAAAAGCTTATGATGAATGAAATACAAATTTTATCTTCTATCTTTACTGTTCTATGCTTTTCTGCCTTATGTTGTTTCCTTTTTGTTGTTGACAAAAGGGGGAGAAAGTAAAGATTAAGATGATTGAAATTGAACCTTTCTGAGTTTCATAAATGGTTAGCTTGTTAACTTGTCTTAATTACAAATTAATCTAAGTTAAATGCACTCTGATCTGATATTTTGATCTGATAGTGTGTTATGTGCTTTCTGCTCTGAGAACTCTTAATGAATTGAACCTAAGTGCACAACCCTTCTGGTTAAGAAAATTTCAACTTGTCTGAATCATGTATGTCTTATCTGTTGTTATTTTCTAAGGTTCATTAAATCATCTAAATGTTTGTCATCATAAAAAAGGGGGAGATTGTTAAGTCTCTAAAATGTCTGATGTGCATTTGCCCTCAGTTTTAATGAAAACTAAACATTTGTTAATGATCTTTTTTTGTTTCCAAGGGTGTCCTTTACGTGCAACTGGGAAGACTAATCCCCCGAGGTACTAGACGACATTTAAGGGCTGACCTCTCCCAAGCAGGTTTTCTCCATACGCAAGAGCTAGGGATCGAACCCCTGACCACTTGCATAAGGGGCCCAAGCTCGTTACCACTTGGACCAACCACATGTTGGTATTTGTTAATGATTTAATTAACCTTCATATTGGTTGCTGACCTGTCTATCTAGTGTGCAGATCTCTAAAGAAAGAATTCATTTGACTTGTCTGCCCACATAGAAGACCACTTGTCTGTAGAGTAAAAGTCAACCTGTATGCTGACTAGGTCGTTGACTGTGTGCGTTGAATATTCAACTTGTCTATGCGAAGCTCTCGCACTCATCTATGTTCCTTCGATGAGGAACACAAAGTACAAGGAACTATTGAGAGCTGTCCCCTCGTGCAGAAGTCTCAGAAGCTTTCTTTCTCTCGCTTATCAAGAAAGTCAGAAGATCAAACATTCAAGCAACCTCGAAGTCCAGTTAAAGAATGCTTCCAACATGCTTTATTCCATAGTACTACTGGTTATTACAGGAAAAGGCAAATGTGCTCTGCAAAGTACAAAAGCAACCTGTACAACTCTGATTTGGCTGCTGCACAAAGCATAAAGCCCTGATATTCCTTGTTAGAGTTCAACCAACGTTCCTATTGCATTAATGGCTGCCTAGAACGACTCTATTACATTTAATGGTGCTCTGCTTGAAGCCAAAATTTGAAGGAATGTCTCTAACGGGTCTTAAATGTTTGAAGGCTATAAATATAGAAGTAATTGAAGATGAAGATAGAGAACACACATCATTCAAGAGTCATTATTCTGCGCATTTAATTCTTCATTCTTTCAATCTGTATTCTGTTGGAACCAAAGTGACTTGGATTAATAATCTGAGTTTTGATGTTAACAAAAATGATTAAATTTGCTTAGCAGAGTTTTAGTTGAGATCTAACATGCTTTATCTAGTGTTGCAGGAATGTTAAAAATATATATGTTATGGAAACCTTGAATAAGTTTCCTTATATCTGCTTGGACTTAGTTTGTGAATCCGCGTCCATTCATGTAGAATAGCTTCTCAAAATGTTTTGTATATTTCTTATTTATTATATTTGAGTAGACGGATAATAAAATACTCTTAGTAAACGGAAACATTAGTTTCAATGAGTAGACGAGCTTAAATGCCACGTCAGTAGACAGAGATAAAAAATAACTCACTGAAATATTGCAAGTCCAAAGACTTGATGATAGACAAGAGGATATGCCACGTCAGTAGACGAGCGAAAATAAAACTGCAAGTCCATAGACTTGGTTTCACCCATGAGCTAGTAGACGCATATTTTAAGTAGACGAGCTCTTTTTCTTATAAGTTTTCATATGCTCCGTCTAGCTAAGTAAATGCTAATCCGACAACAAAGAAATATTTATTTCAAATGATTGATATTTATTTCAAACGAATGTTAGTCCTTCTTAATTGTTTTATCTGTTTTAATGCCTTGTTTCTTTGTGAGAGAAACATAGTACCATCAAGATAATGCAAAAAGCAACACAGTACAATTGGGAAATGCAAAACGATCTGTACCCTGTCACCTTTTCTGCTGGAATAGCTGGAATTTTCACAAAGGAGGAAAGACAGTTTGCAAGTTGCAATTGCTCAGAGCTGTGACCCTCCATTTTGTGCAAAAGTGATAACCAAGAGTACATTTTACAATGGCCACGATCAAGTCACAACAGATATTATGCATTTAATGCTATCAACAGACATCCTCTCTTTGATGGAACTGATTATGACTACTGGAAGAAGAGGATGATGGCCTTATTAGATGCACAGAACGTAGATATTTGGGAGCTGATTGAAACTGGCTTCACAGAGCCAAGTGGTGAAGCAGGAGCTGCTGTCCCTAGAGCCCAATGGAATCAAGAGCAGAAAAATCAACATCAGCTCAATCTAAAAGCTAAGCACTATCTCATGTGTGATATTACCAGATCTAAGCATGACAAGGTCCATAGCTGCAATACTGCTAAGGAAATATGGGATACTCTTGCCCTAGCTCATGAAGGGTCATCTCAAGTAAAGGAATCAACGATAAGCATACTGGTTCACCAGTATGAACTATTTAAAATGGCTGATCATGAAACAATAGATTAGATGTTTGGAAGACTTCAAACTATCACCAACAGTCTCAGATCTCTCGGAAAAACATATGAAAACAGAGACCATGTTAGAAAGATTCTGAGAAGTTTATCCAAGCAATGGAGACCCAAGGTTACTGCTATCCAGGAAGCTAAGAACCTGAATACTCTTTCTCTAGAAGAGCTTTTTGGATCTTTCAAGGTTCATGGACTTGAACCGAATGAAGAAGACAACTCCAGAAAAGGAAAGTCTATTGCCCTAATGGCAAAGAAAGCGCTCATCAAAAGTTCTCAAAGCTTTTGAATCTTCAGATGATACTGGAACTTCAGATAGTGATGAAGGATCAGATGAAGATGAACTATCTTTTATATCCAGAAAGATTCAACACATGTGGAGAAAGAAAGGTGGCTTCAGGAGGAAGCAGTTCAACAAAAAGTTTTCCAAGGAGAAGTCAGACTCCAAGGTAAAAAGGTCCACCCTTGTGCTTTGAATGCAAGAAGCCTGGTCATTTCAAAGCTGATTGCCCTGATCTGAAGGACAAAAAGAAGTTCTTCAAAAAGAAGAAAGGTTTGATGGCTACTTGGGAGGATTTGGATCTATCCTCATCTGATGATGAGGATAAAGCTGAAGAAGAGGCAAATATCTGTCTCATGGCTGACACGTCATCAGAAAGTGAATATATCGATCTTTGAGGTAATGGACTCTGACCCTTCTACTCTTCAAAATGTGTTTGATGAATTGTTTCATGAGTCGTCCATACTGTCTCATAAGTATAAAAGTCTCAAAAAGAAGTTTACAAAACTATCAAAAGAATATGATAAGGTTTGCATGGAAAAATAAAACCTTAAAGATGAAAATGACAAACTAAAATCAGAGAATGTCAGACTAACTGACAAACTCGAGTGTGAACCTGGTGTTTCTTGTGAAGTTGCAAAACAGAAACAAGATGTGATGTATTTGACAGACACCCTGCCAAAGTTTGTAGGTGGCTCAGATAAGCTCAGCCTCATTTTAAGGTATTCTAGGTCACCTCATGATAAATATGGCCTCGGTTATGACAAGGAGAAGCATGAAGCATCTCACAAAAGGTCAAAACCACATGCACAACATAGAGCTTCAAAAGCTCCAGCTAAACATGTTAAAACTAAGTCAGGCCCGTCCAACACCTTTTGCAAAGTGTGTGGAAAAAGTGGGTATGTTACATCTAGATGCATACATAATAAACATGCTAAACTTTCTCGTCCAGTGAAAACTAACAAGAAAGGACCCAAGTCAGTTTGGGTACCTAAAGATAAGATAATACCTGTTGCAGATTTGCTTAACAACAGGAAAGAAACAAACATCTTGGTACTTGGACAGTGGGTGCTCACATCACATGACGGGAGAAAGGTGTATGTTCCAAGACCTTAGACACAAAGATGGCGGCTGGGTTACATTTGGAGGAAACCAGAAAGGGAAGATCATTGGTATAGGTAAAATTGATAAACATCCTTTTCCCTCCATTGATAATGTTCTTTTGGTAAATGGTTTAAAACATAATCTGCTGAGCATAAATCAATTATATGACAGTGGATATGCTGTTTCTTTTGATAAGAACATGTTTAATGTCAAGAAAAATGATGGATCACTTTTATTCACTGCTAAGAGGCAAAACAATCTGTATAAGATTGACTTGGAGGACCTCTCAAATCAAAGTGTCTCATGTCTAGTGTCCATTGAATATGAGCGATGGATTTGGCACAAAAGCCTAGGTCATGCAAGCTTGAGATTAATCTTAAAGCTAAATAAGCATAACCTCGTGAGAGGGCTACCAAACCTTATGTACAAATCTGATGCTCTCTGTGATGCATGTCAAAAGTGTTAGACTCAATGACTTAGAGATTTTGATATATGACAAATACAACTTAATGTGTATGCAAGTGTTTTAGTGCCAAATAGCAAAGAAAGGTATCAAGCAGTGATCAACAAGTTCAGTGAGCAATTAAAGGAGAATTGACTGAGAAGCCAATGCCTGTTAGGTCCCAAGGGATATATGATTTCATTGCTGCTAGGTCCCCTTAAAAGTAAGCAAGAATACTGACTGAGAAGCCAATGCCTGTTGCTGATTTTAGAAAAATGAATATTGCCAACATGAATCTGAGTACTTACACTGCTGCTGCCTTGGCCAAGACTGAAAAAATGATGATGATCAAAGAAGAAATGGTTAAGCAAAACAATGCTGAAGTTCTTGGACTGAAAATGGCAGTTAAAAAGAAAATCACTGCAGCAAGGAAACCTATGCCTAAAAGGCCTACTGCTGGTGGGATTGTAATCAGAGAACCATCAGCTGCTACTCCTCAACCTGCACCTACTCAGAAAAGGACACGGAATGTAATTATGTCCTTCAATGAAGATGAGGATAATGAGGACAGGGTCCCCATCAGTTTTGTTTTGAAGAAACAGAGGACTGCTGCTACTGCTGGTGTTGCTAATGTTCCTATTCCCACACAACCCAGAAGGCAACCTCCAAGGAATGCTAAGTCTGTTATGACTTCTGAGGTAACTCTCCCTGCTAACGACCCTGTAAAATTAGCAGTAGATGCCTTAGTATCTGTTAAGTCTCTAAAATGTCTGATGTGCATTTCTCTAAGTTTTGATGAGAACTAAACATTGGTTAATGATTTAATTAGCCTTCATGTTGGTTGATATCCTGTCTATCTAGCGTGCAGATTAAAGTGATAGAAGCGATCGTCCACTAAAATGACAGAAGTTCTCGTCTACTAAGGTGACAGAAGCGCTCGTCCACACAAGTCTTTGGACTTGCTAAATCCTTAATGAGAAGCTCCGTCCAATGACGTGGCATATGGAGCTCGTCTACTAGGTTACGTTCAACTAGTTAAAGGAGTATCCGTCCAATGACGTGGCATATGGAGCTCGTCTACTAGGTTACGTCTAACCAGTTAAAGGAGTATTCGTCCAATGACGTGGCATAAGGAGCTCGTCTACTAGCCCGTCCGAATGTAAAATCTTGAATGGCTAGATGGACGCGGTTATTTTCAATATGGACGCGCTTATCTTATGAACGCGAATTCTATAAGAATTATCAGAATCTTATTTCAAGAACCAAAATCAAGAAAAGTCAGAAGTTACTCTCTCAAGCAACCTCGGTTATCAGAACTATAGACCAGTTAAAGAATGCTTAGTACCTCTGGTCCTTACATGAAAAGGGAATTGTACTCAGCAAAGTACAAAAAGCTCTCTACATAACTCTGATATGGTTGTATCACGATGCATAAAGCCATGATCCTTCATGTTAGAGTACAACCAACGTTCCTATTACATTAATGGCTGCCCAGAACGCCTCTATTGCATTTAATGAAGTTCCGCTTGCAGCCAACATTTGAGGGAATGTCTCTAACGGATCCTAAATGCTTGAAGACTATATATACATAAGTCATTGAAGATGAAATATAGAGAATACACATAGCATTAAAGAGCCATTACTCTGCGCATTAATATCTTCATTCTTTCATTCTGTATTATTCAATCATTTGAAGTTATTACACAGACTTTCCTAAGCTTTACATTTAAACCACTCTGAGTGTTAGTGAAAGATCCGTCTGTCTGAAGTTGTATTTATTACAAACCAAATCTCTCAAACAAACCTGAGTGAGCCTGAAGAGGCTAAGTGTGCAAAGAATACTTGTCTTGAGCTTGAAGAGGCTTGGAGCCTGAAGAAGCTAGGTGTGCAAAGAATACTTGTCTTGGATCCTGAAGAGGCTAGGTGTGCAAACAATACTTGGAGTCTGTAACCTGATCAGTTATAGTGGATAAATCTTGGTGCTCCCAAGGATTAGATGTAGCTCTTTGCTTTGAAGAGTGAACCAGGATAAATAACTGTGTCAATCTCTCTTCCCTTATAACCTCTTTAATTGCTTTAGTTTTCTTATACGTTTATCAAAGTGGTGTGTTTGCCCAAGTCACTGTTAAAATTTTATCAAACAGGTCACCTGTCTGTCCCGTATCTTTCCACTCGTCTGAACTAAGATTCTGTTTGCGAAAAGATTTCAACTTTGTTTAAATTTTGATAAGCACAATTCAACCCCCCTCCTCGTGTTTATAGTTGTCTATTTCAGTATCAAGCTTTGAGGATAGAGTAGATGATGTTTCGACATCTGCTACTGTGAACCAAACTGAAACCTTGGATGATATATACATTCCCACTCTTCCGTCACCACAAAGAACTTCCCCTAACCAACCACAAACAGCCTCACCAGAAAGACCATATTTCCCTCCCATTATACCTGAAAATGACCCCTGGTTCAACCAACCAAATGATGGAATAATCCTTGGTGCACCCTTTCCCAAAAACCAAAAGACAAAATTTTCATACACTAACCCCTCTGTTTTTTATGATGGCCAATCTGAAAACTGGGCCAAATTATAGAGGAACTGGAAAATCCTTTACCACAAACATGAACCAGAACCAGTTTCAACCAATCCCTTTTATCCCCTACCTGAGTATGAATATGAACCCGAGACCATACCTCAACCTGATTATGTACCCATACCATATGTACCAAACATTACCAGACCTCTTTCGTCCATTCTACACAACCATATTAGACCTACCCTAATTCATCTTCCATAGAAAAAATTCCCACCTAGAAAAATCTACCCAAACCTCATCAAATCCCCACCCTTCAAACCATACTGATGGTGTTAAAAGGCATATCATTTCTGACTAGTCTAAGGATCCAGCAAAGAAAGATCTGACCAATGTTATCTACAAAAGGTCAGGATCCTACAGACATATTCCTTTTATCATGGACAACAAAACTTCTTGGGAGACATTAAGACACCCAAGCATCTATGGCAGAGTTGTGAGTATCGTGGATGACCACATGTATGCCTTTCTGAAGAATGAATTTGAATTTCCTAGGTATGTCAGGGCTGCAAACTTTGTCCCTCCAACTTGGCTGTTTCATACTAAGAAGGAAACAAAGATTGGTGTCAGACCCCCCATGATTGCTCCTCGACTACCTATGTTTGATCTGAACAAAGACAAGGATTTGAAGAAGCAGAGGAGCACTGCAAAGAAGCCAGAAGACACTTCCTGCGTTCTTGATCATCATGCTGTTGAATCGTATGATCAGAATATGATTAATTTCTGGTTATCACAACCAGTTGAAGATTGATCAGCCTCTGGCTCACCTAGTTTTTAACTAGTAAGACCATGGCTTTATTCGAGTTTAATGTCGTTTTCGCCCAAATTTGGATGTAATTGTCCTCAAGCAACATTTTGAGTCTCTCAAGTAGTTTTAGGGTATTTTAGTTGATTTTGAGTCAAATAAAGCACTTACTACTATTTCATGTTTTCAGGTTGATAAGAAGAGCAAGAAGGGAAGAGCACCTGAAGCAGAGGCCATCACGCCCAGGTCGTGACACTGGTCACGACCGTGATGAGCTACCCATGGAAGACAGAAAGGATCACGGCCCAGCCGTCACACACATCACGGGCGTGATGAGGAGATCATGAAAGTCAAAAAGCATCACGGCCCAGGCGTGACACACATCACGGGCGTGATGAGAAGACCCATAAAGACAGAGTTGATCACGGCCCAGCCGTGATGGAGGTCACGGCCGTGACAGATCAGCACCCAAAGTCAGAAGCGATCACGGCCGTGACGGACCAGAATTTGAATGCGCGCCCTTGACAGAAGCGGCCACGGCTTGGCCGTGACGGCCATCACGACCGTGACGCGTGGCCTCTTTATAAATACAAGCGCAGCAAACACAGAAATGATCCAGTTTTCACTGTTTTACACTATACTTTTAGGTTGTTGTCATTTCTGTGATGGAGAACTAATCTCCTGGGGTTAATCTGCTGTAATCGGGTTCCACCGACACTTGAGATTCTGTAATTCCCGGATTAAATTGCTTCTTCCTTTCAATACTATCCTGTACGTTCTGTTTGCTTAATTCAGAATTATATAGAATAGGTATTGATTTGTTTCGATGATTTTATGTTCCCATATCTAATCGTGTTTGCTTAATTCACGTGCGTTCAATCGTGTTTGCTTAATTCACGAGTGCTTCAACCCGTTTGCTTAATTCGGGAATTGGGAACATATATCGTGTAGTGCCAATTTCGCTTGTTAATTGTTGCTACAATCGAAAAGGGATTAGAATCCGCTTAGGGCATGGGAATTATATGAATCGATGATAGTGGGAACCCGAGAACAGTAGATTAATCGTTTCAATACATTGATAATCAGTTGTTTGCATTGTTTTCTTTTAATTGAATTTCAATCTGAACCCCCGCCCACCGCCCAAAAAAAAAAAAAATTTTGAAGTTAATAACAATACAAGAGTCCTTGTGAGACAATACTCGAGTTGTCGCTCCCTGACTACAGTTTTTACAAACCACTCGCTTTTTTACCCATGTGCGATAGCGTGTCAAAATTGGCGCCGTTGCCGGGGACTCTTGTTGTTATTAACATAAAATAAAATAAAAATTTTTTTTGCTGAATTAGTTCTGGCTACTAGGTCTGGTTGTTCTGAATTGTTTGACTTTGATCCTGAAATTGAAAGAACTTTGCACACATGCCGGAGGGCAATTCAGGCTAGCACTAGTTCACCAACCAGTAGTGATTCTAATTTTGCACCTGCACTTGATAACATGGCTGATCAAAGAACATTAAGACAGCTTGCTGCCCCTGATGTTAATTATAATGGGTTATGTATTGAATATGCTGATGTTGTTGCTCCCTTTGAATTAAAATCTGGTTTGATACACTTGTTGCCAAGGTTTAGTGGTCTTGCAGGTGAGGATCCACATAGGCATCTGAAGGAATTCCAGGTTGTTTGCTCTACACCTATGAGATCGGAAGGAATAACAGAAGATCATATCAAGCTGAGAGCTTTCCCATTCTCACTTCAAGGTGCTGCGAAGGATTGGTTGTACTACCTTGAGCCAAATTCTGTTACAACCTGGAACGATCTAAAGAAAGTCTTCCTAGAGAGGTACTTCCCTGCCTCCAGAGTGGCATCGATCAGAAAGGAAATATGTGGTATTAGACAGGGCAATGAATCATTGTCTGAATACTGGGAGAGATTCAAGAAGCTAGTGTCCAGTTGTCCTCAGCACCAGATTTCCGAGCAACTCCTTATTAAGTACTTTTATGAGGGGTTGCTTCCGATGGACAGAAACATTTTGGATGATGCTAGTGGGGGAGCACTTGTTGATAAGACCCCAGCTGCTGCCAAGCAATTGATTGAAAACATGTCACTCAACTCCCAGCAGTTCACAACTAGAAGCAACTCTGTCGAAGCAAGGGGTGTGAACGAGATCCATGGTTCTTCTTCCAACAAGGCCCTTGAAACCAGAATTGATGAGCTCACTTCTTTGGTGAAGCAGTTGGCAATGGATAAGGTCCAACCAGCAAGGTTGTGTGGCATTTGCACCTCCCCTGAGCACCTGACCGATGCATGCCCCATTTTGAAAGATGAGTCAGTCACTGATTTGCCTCAAGCTTATGCAGCCAATCTTTACAATCAAGGCAACAATCAGAACCGGTACGGCATTCCTGACCTTTCCACAAATAAGTACCATCCCAACTGGAGGAATCATCCAAACCTTCGATATGGGAACTCATCTGCACAACAGCAACAACCAATGTTTCCGCTGGCACCACTATAGAATTCTCCCCAAGTGACCGCCTCTGCACCTTCTGGACCTTCACTAGAGGACGTGGTCAAGCAATTGACTGCACAAAATCTCCAGTTTCAGACCTTGCAGACACAGCTTGGACAGTTTCAGCAGCGAACGGATGCTAGTATGCCTACTTTGTAGACACAGATTGGACAGCTTGCCACTTCGATGAATGCCATGCAGCAAGCTCAAGTGTCGAACCAACTACCTGCACAAACAGTGGTGAATCCTAATGCCCCTAATCCTAATGTGAGTGCAATTTTTCTGAGATCCGGAAAGGTTATAGAGCCAGCCCCTGAAAAAGGTAAGGAAACTGTTGAGGTAGCTCCTGAACCTTCTGTTGGTGTTGAAGCTGAGAAAGAGTATGTGCCACCAATCCCCTTCCCGCAAAGAGTACTGAGAAATAAAAAGATTGATGGAGAAGACAAGGAGAGGGAGATTCTGGATGTGTTCAGAAAAGTGGCAGTGAACATTCCGCTTCTTGATGTGATTAAGCAGGTTCCAAAGTATGCAAAGTTTCTGAAGGATTTGTGAACGCATAAGAGGAGGTTGAAGGGTAATGAGAGAGTTAATTTGGGGCGAAATGTTTCAGCCCTCATTCAACCTAAACCTGCACCTGAGAAAGCTACTGTTTCAGCCCTCACTCAGGCACTGCCACAGAAGTGCAAGGATCCGGGCACTTTTGCTATTCCATGTACCATTGGGGATAGTAAATTCGACAATTGCATGATGGATTTGGGAGCCTCTATTAATTTCATGCCTACTTCTGTTTTCAACAGTCTTGATCTTGGTCCTTTGGAGCATACAGGTCTCACTATTCAATTGGCAAACAGGAGCAATGCTCGCCCTATTGGAGTAGTAGAAGATGTGCTTGTGCAAGTTGATGACTTGATTTTCCCTGCTGATTTTTACATCCTAGACATGGCAGGGGAAACAGATTCTAGCAGATCACCAATCATTCTGGGCAGACCGTTTATGAAAACGGCGAAGACAAAGATTGGTGTTCACGATGGAACCATGTCCATGGAGTTTGGTGACATTGTGGTAAAATTCAACATTTTCGATGCTATGAAGCATCCCTTGGAAGAGCACTCTGTCTTTCAAATAGAGTTGCTCTCTGAAATTGTTGATGACACTTATGATGACTTGAGTGACAGTGTACTTGAAGTTGTTTCTTCAGATGAAGTTCTTGACAGCACAGCTACCCCAAACATGTCATCTATTGAAGCAGCACCAGTGATTCTCTCCACTTGTTTGCCACCACCCGCTGTGGAACAACCAGCAATGGAGTTCAAGCCTCTACCTGAGAGACTGGATTTTGTACCCTTGAATATGAAGGCACTATGGCCAGTCCAAGAGGTTGAACCCCATTTTTATTGGGAAGACTTTGTTGACAAGGTTGACAAGGAGGTCATCTTTGACACAAGAGGGAGTGAGAAGTCTGCCGCACTCGGCGAGGTCACCATGATTGTCAAGCGCTCACTCTCATGCTTATGCTGCATACCATGGGATCCGGAAGGATCATATTGCATTTTGGGCATTCCTTGGCCGCTGTATCACAGACAGTGGAATCCCGGTGGAACCGCCTCCATGATTTTTTTCTAAACCTTCTCCTTTCCCTCACTCTGATTTTATATTTATGTTCTTTCATTGAGGACAATGTATATTTTAAGTGTGGGGGAGGGACCAATTGTTTTGTGTTGTTTTTCTTGTTTGTGTCGTAGGTGTGTTGAGTTTGGTGTCGGCAAGCTTGATTGGGTTTTGTTGAATTTTGCATAGATGGATTGCATGGTAATTGTTGACTGTTGATGATTTCTCCCTAGGTTTTGAAATTGAAAATTGATCCCCATTTGAAAAATTGAAAATTAAACTTTGAGATATTTCATTGTGATTGCATGATTTATGATAAGTTTTGGGTGAAGGGATGCACACACTAGGGATTGTATCTCGGTCAAACAATTTGCAAAATTGTCCAGGTGAGGATTTGAGTCTCCAACATGTTTTTAATTGTGTGAATCACTTTCAAGTTGCACTTTCCCGAATTTGCTTGAATCTCTTCATGATTTGCATGTTTATGTGTTGCATCAGATGATTTAGGCAATTTTCTTTGAATTAACTACCTGGCCTAAAAAGAACCATCCCTAATGCATGTTCCCGAGTTAGCCCCTTTGAGCCTAATTAGCCTATTGTTTTGTGATGACCCTATGTTATAAGCCAAATATCTGGAAAAAAACCATGTTAACCCAATCTTAGGATAAGGAGAGCATGGAAGCTTAGCAAGAGAAGGGTTGCAAGAAACTAAGCGTGGGGTGGCTACAAGGTGTGATATGTCATTCTAGGTTGAGAAAAAGAAAATAAAGGTTGAAGCCAAGGGCAAAAAGAAAAAGAAAAATTTTGCAAAAATAAAAGGGGCAAAAACAAAAAAAAAGATGGTATCAAAGGAAAAAGGTTGTAGTCACCCAAAGCAAAAAGAAAAATGGAAAAAGGAATTTGAGTGGAAGTTCAATGTGTCAAGATGCTCATGCTCTCTTAGTTCCTAGGGACTTAAGCCTAGTACCTTTGAATATCCTACCCTTAGCCAGGCCCCATTACAACCTTTAAAGACCTTTTGATGTTGCATGCATGTTTTCGTGGGAACTTTGCTTGAGATGAAAACCAAATTCATGGGAAGTGCTCTTGAAATGTGAAATTGAGTGAAAAATTCATAGCCTAGACAAACTGAGCGAATGAGTGAAACATTAAATGCCCTTGTGAGGAAGGCGATTGTTTGAATTTGGTGATCTCCCTTTTGTGTGTAACTTGGATCCTCAACTTATATTAATGACTGCTTGAATGATGGAATTCTCAATTGTTTAAAGTAAATGAATGTGGGGGTTACATTGTTAAAAGGGGGGAAAACATTGAAGAAAAATTGTTTTGTTGTAATTGCATGAAATTTGTACGAAATTGACTAAATCCTTTAAGCTTTCCAAGTTTGAGTCCTTTTTGAGTTTTAGTTTGCTTGGGGACAAGCAAAGTTTAAGTTTGGGGTATTTTGATCAGCCTCTGGCTCACCTAGTTTTTAACTAGTAAGACCATGGCTTTATTCGAGTTTAATCTCGTTTTCGCCCAAATTTGGATGTAATTGTCCTCAAGCAACATTTTGAGTCTCTTAAGTAGTTTTAGGGTATTTTAGTTGATTTTGAGTCAAATAAAGCACTTACTGCTATTTCATGTTTTCAGGTTGATAAGAAGAGCAAGAAGGGAAGAGCACCCGAAGCAGAGGCCATCAAGCCCAGGCCGTGACACTGGTCACGGCCGTGATGAGCTACCCATGGAAGACAGAAAGGATCACGGCCCAGCCGTGACACATATCACGGGCGTGATGAGGAGATCATGAAAGTCAGAAAGCATCACGGCCCAGGCGTGACACACATCACGGGTGTGATGAGAAGACCCAGAAAGTCAGAGTTGATCACGGCCCAGCCGTGATGGAGGTCACGGCCGTGACAGATCAGCTCCCAAAGTCAGAAGCGATCACGGCCTGGCCGTGATAGACATCACGGCCGTGACGGACCAGAATTTGAATGCGTGCCCTTGACAGAAGCGGTCACGGCTTGGCCTTGACGCGCGGCCTCTTTATAAATACAAGCGCAACAGACACAGAAATGATCCAGTTTTCACTGTTTTACACTATACTTTTAGGTTGTTGTCATTTCTGTGATGAGAACTAATCTCCTTGGGTTAATCTGCTGTAATCGGGTTCCGTCGACACTTGAGATTCTGTAATTCCCTGATTAAATTGCTTCTTCCTTTCAACACTATCCTGTACGTTTTGTTTGCTTAATTCAGAATTATATAGAATAGGTATTGATTTGTTTCGATGATTTTATGTTCCCATATCTAATCGCGTTTGCTTAATTCGCGTGCGTTCAATCGTGTTTGCTTAATTCACGAGTGCTTCAACCCGTTTGCTTAATTCGGGAATTGGGAACATATATCGTGTAGTGCCAATTTCGCTTGTTAATTGTTGCTACAATGGAAAAGGGATTAGAATCCGCTTAGGGCATGGGAATTATATGAATCGATGATAGTGGGAACCCGAGAACAATAGATTAATCGTTTCAATACATTGATAATCAGTTGTTTGCATTGTTTTCTTTTAATTTAATTTCAATCTCACCCCCCCCCCCCCCCCCCAAAAAAAAAAAAAAACTGATTTTGAAGTTAATAACAATACAAGAGTCCTTGTGAGACGATACTCGAGTTGTCGCTCCCTGACTACAGTTTTTACAAACCACTCGCTTTTTGAACCGTGTGCGATAGCGTGTCAAAATTGGCGCCGTTGCCGGGGACTCTTGTTGTTATTAACAGAAAATAAAAAAAAATTTTTTTGCTGAATTAGTTCTGGCTACTAGGTCTGGTTGTTCTGAATTGTTTGAATTTGATCCTGAAATTGAAAGAACTTTGCACACATGCCGGAGGGCAATTCAGGCTAGCACTAGTTCACCAACCAGTAGTGATTCTAATTCTGCACCTGTACTTGATAACATGGCTGATCAAAGAACATTAAGACAGCTTGTTGCCCCTGATGTTAATTATAATGGGTTATGTATTGAATATGATGATGTTGTTGCTCCCTTTGAATTAAAATCTGGTTTGATACACTTGTTGCCAAGGTTTAGTGGTCTTGCAGGTGAGGATCCACATAGGCATATGAAGGAATTCCAGGTTGTTTGCTCTACACCTTTGAGACCGGAAGGAATAACAGAAGATCATATCAAGCTGAGAGCCTTCCCATTCTCACTTCAAGGTGCTGCGAAGGATTGGTTGTACTACCTTGAGCCAAATTCTGTTACAATCTGGAACGATCTAAAGAAAGTCTTCCTAGAGAGGTACTTCCCTGCCTCCAGAGCTGCATCGATCAGAAAGGAAATATGTGGTATTAGACAGTGCAATGAATCATTGGCTGAATACTGGGAGAGATTCAAGAAGCTAGTGTCCAGTTGTCCTCAGCACCATATTTCCGAGCAGCTCCTTATTCAGTACTTTTATGAGGGGTTGCTTCCGATGGACAAACATTTTGGATACTGCTAGTGGGGGAGCACTTGTTGATAAGACCCCAGCTGCTGCCAAGCAATTGATTGAAAACATGTCACTCAACTCCCAGCAGTTCACAACTAGAAGCAACTCTGTCGAAGCAAGGGGTGTGAACGAGAACTTTGAAGAAATCATTGGAAAAATTATTGAGGAAAGAGTCAAAGTGGAGGTCAAGGAACAAGTTAGAGAATAAGTTGCAGAAGCCTTAGCTCCAACAAATGTAATGGTCAATCAAATGTTGAGCATTCTGCAAAGTTTTCAACAAAGTAACTTTTTGCCTGTTCAACCTCCTCCACCTCCACCAAACTAGAACCCTCCTCCTCCACCTCCACCCTCTTCTTAGTCTTTTCTTTTTCTTTTCTTAATACTGACAATGATGGTCCACTCCTTTTACCTTTTTGTCTGATGACAAGAAAGGGGGAGAAATGATAAGAGAATTAAATTTTATATAAAAGTCAATTTTTGAAAGTATATGTTTGTCTGCATATGCATGATTTTACTTGTTTATATATGCTTTGACTTATTCTATTATATGCTCTGATAAATACTACTTTCTGATTGCTCTAATAATACTATCTTTTGACTGAGAAGTAGCTGAACTGATCTGATAAGATATATATGTGATATGTGCTACTGAGTTTATGTCTTATATTTTATTCCTATTTAGTTTGAATGCTTTGTCTTAGGGGGAGCTTTGTAAGCTCTCTTAGACTTTGCTCACTCAAATTTAATTAGTTTTTGTCATCATCAAAAAGGGGGAAATCGTTGGAACCAAAGTGATTTGGATTAATAATCTCTGAGTTTTGATGTTAACAAAAATGATTAAATTTGCTTAGCAAAGTTTTAGTTGAGATCTAACATGCTTTATCTAGTCTTACAGGAATGTTAAAAATATTTAAGTTATGGAAACCTTGAATAAGTTTCCTTATATCTGCTCGGACTTAGTTTGTGAATCCGCGTCCATTCATGTAGAAGAGCTGCTCAAAACGTTTGGTATATTTCTTATTTATTATATTTGAGTATACGGTTAATAAAATACTCTTAGTAGACGGGAAATTTAGTTTCAATGAGTAGACGAGCTTAAATGCCACGTCAGTAGACGGAGATAAAAAATAACTCACTAAAATATAGCAAGTCCAAAGACTTGATGATAGACGAGAGGATATGTCACATCAGTAGACGAGCGAAAATAAAACTACAAGTCCATAGACTTGGTTTCACCCATGAGCTTGTAGACACAGATTTTAAGTAGACGAAATCTTTTTCTTATAAGTTTTCATATGCTCCGTCTAGCTAAGTAAATGGTAATCCGACCACAAAGAAATATTTATTTCAAATGATTAATATTTATTTCAAACGAATGTTGCTCCTTCTTAATTGTTGTATCTGTTTTAATGCCTTGTTTCTTTGTGAGAGAACATAGTATCATCAAGGAAATACAAAAAGCAACACAATACAATTGGGAAATGTAAAAAGATCTGTACCATGTCACCTTTTCTGCTGGAATAGCTGGAATTTTCACAAAGGAGGAAAGACAATTTTCAAGTTGCAATTGCTCGGAGCTGTGACCCTCCATTTTGTGTAAAAGTGATAACCAAGAGTACATTTCACAATGGCCACGATCAAGCTATCGGTCACAACGGATATTATGCATTTAATGCTATCTCTAAACAAGAATATTCAAAACAACCGTTGAAGTTTTTCAAGTGAAGAAGAAGGTCACTATAAATAGAAGACCTCAACCACTGAAGAACAACTTTTGCGAGCTGAACTTTTGCCAATTTACAAGCTCTCATTCCTTTATTCTTTCAAGAGCAAAAAATCTGTAATTCTTTAGCTTGAATATTGTTGTAATATTCAACCAATCTTAAACTTTCATAACCTCACGCATAGTGAGTTAGAAGATCAAAAGCAAACAATCTCTTTGTTAGAGTTAGTGCCTGAAAAGGCTTGGTAAGAAAGGAATACTTGTAGCCTAGAGAGGTGTAGAATACTTGTTGTAATCTATTTGGAGAAACAGTGGAGTAAAACCTTCAAGTCGAAGGGACTGGACGTAGCTCTTGGTTGGAAGAGAATGAACCAGGACAAAACACTTGCGTGAATCTTCTAATCCCTTATCTCTTCAGTTTTATTTGTTTATACTAACTGTGGGGATTTGAACTTGATTTTGTTAAGCTTTTAAAAGATATTTTTTTATGTGTGCATCTGCCTTATTTTTCCTTGTGTGAGAAAATAAGTTTTGGGAAAGGTTGTTTTCGAAAATTATTAAGAAACACAATTCAACCCCCTTCTTGTGTTTGCCTGTGTCAACTTCATATTCTTCAATCATTTGAAGTTATTACGCAGTCTTTCTAAGCTTACATTTAATTCACTCGTCTGAGTGTTAGTGAAAGAATTACTTGTTGTATTAAATGCAACCATTTTTCTCAAACAAACCTAAGTGAGCCTGAAGAGGCTAGGTGAGCAAAGAATACTTGTCTTGGAGCCTGGAGAGGCTAGGTGTGCAAAGAATACTTGGAGTATGTAACCTGATCAGTTATAGTGGAGAAAACTTGGTGCTACCAAGGACTGGACGGAGCCCTAGTTGTTAAAGGGTGAACCAGGATAAATCGTTGTGTTTATCACTCTTCCATTAAACTCTTTAGTTGCTTTGATTATATTATCTATTATCTAAGTAAAGGGGTTCAAAGTGTGAATATCAAACTTGTTTTCAAGTTGTGTGTTTGTGTGTTTTATGTTGAAATCACACCAGACAGGTCACCTGTTTGTGCAGTGTTTTTCACACTTGTCTGAACTTAGCTTCTATGTGTAAAAAGTTTTTAACTTTGTTTTAATTTCTAATAAACGCAACTCAACCCCCCTTCTAGTGTTTCTAGGTGTCTATTTCAGAAAGAGACGCTGAAAGAAGAAGGCTTGTTCTATAAAAGTGGGTGAATCAAGGGACAAAAGTAGATTGAAATTACACCTGCACCACAACCATGTTTTCGCTACAAGAGTTTGGTATCATGGGCCAAAAGGGGTTTCTCTAATGTCATTGATGGTCATTTTGAGAAATGTCTTCTCTCATGGAATGGTGTATTTACTTTCCTTTCCTTAATAAGAAACTGAATGAACATATTAAAATACGAGAAGGGGGTTTGATTTATGTTTTACTTGAAATTTTTGAAAAACAAATATCTTTTCGAAAACAGGAGAGAGGAGATGCTTTCTAATGCACTACAAATGCTTGGATGCATCTGAGGTTTTTCAGAATTTATAACAAAAGTGTTAAGTTTATCAAGCTAAAACCTGGTTAGAACAAGTAAATAATCAATGCAAAAATATAGAGTAAAGGATAGAAAGATTCACATAGAGAGATTTATCTTGGTTTACCCTCAACCTTGGGCTACCAGCTACGTCCAGTCCATGGCTTCACCAAGCTTTACACTATAACTGACCAGCTACAAAAAAATATTATTTTCACACCTAGCCTCTTCAATGTAACATCCATGTTTTAGAACCTTGGTTATGTATTTAAGATGTATGTTTAAGTGTCTGAAAGCTTGTTTGAAAAGTACGTGATCGATCGGCTCAGAATCGGACGAACACGCAAATTAGGTTTTTGGGACAGGCAGGAGCCCTTGAGCGCCCAAAGTGCCAAGTTACGTGGCAACATGAGTCACACGACGAAGAACGGACAAGACACATGGCGAATTCCTTCAGGATGAAGTAGTTAACTTTGGTCAACACTCGAGCGCTAGTAGGGCCACGCTTGAGCGCCCGAGCACCGAGCTGTTTCACGCTCGAGCGTTCGCAGGATGAAAATGCAAAATAAAAAGATGAAAAGTGAAACTTATGTTTCACTTTCCATTTTCGAAAGCCAAAGCAGAGACGGGGTAGAGAGAGGGAGAGAGAGACTAGGGGAGAGAGAGAAACTTCCGGAGTCGAGTGTGAACAAATCGGTTACCCTAACGCAATTCCGACTACATCGTTGTGTTCGTGGCAACGACGTCTTCTTAACCCTACCTTTCTTTTCTTGCTAAGGCTAAGGTAAGCTTAATTATGTCCTTTTTATGTAAACATGCCGTCGGTGACGGTGTTGAGGTTTTCTCATAGCTCGGTTATCGGTTTTACGTTTCGTCTTCGTATTAGGGTTACCGACATTGTCTGCTTTGTGTTCATGTATCCAGGTGAACTTTTTGAGCACCGAAGGTGCTATATCTGTGTGTGGCAGAATCTTGCATAGGTGGGGAGTGTCCGTTTCGGGATCCCAGTTATCTCTATGTGTAGCTCAGGTGGGAGAAAGAAGCCACCTATCATCGGAAACGGCTAAGTAGCATTTTATACAATAATTGTGTATGACGACCTAAACCCTACTAATGAGCGAGTAATCGACAATGTCAATATCACATTGGCGACTACCCCATAGTACCAACGATGATATAGGGATTGCAGGTTTATCGTCGTTAGGTTAAATTTGTTACTTGAGGATGTCTGATTTTATCATGTTTGAGCTGCTCGTGATGTATTGGTTGTGATAACATGATTTATGTGATATTTTGTTATACTTGAATATTTAATTATTATTTTAATATGTATAACATGCTCTGTGTGATAACATGCGATATTTGCTATTATGTGCTTAGTTGGCATCTAGGTGATGATATGTGCTGTTTTGGAGATATGCATGTTGGGGAGAATATGACACGAGACTTAGTTGTGCCTAACCTAATAAATATTATTTTATTTGTGTGAGTTTATGTGATGTGATCTGAGGCATGATTTGAGTTTACGATGGAAGGTTGAGGCACTAGGTTATGACCCGATGCGAGTCGGTGAGACTCATATAGATTGCATGGTGTTGTTCACAATCATGTGAGTGGAACACATGAGGTCAGAGTATCTGAGTACAAATACCGGATATCACGTGATAGTTTATTAGTGATGTTACCGTGATACTCTGGTAGTCCTTTTTGGGCTGACTCCGTGTGTAGCTTCGGGCTACTTATATTATTGTTATGTGTATCTTCGGGCTATTGTGTGGTTTCAGACCACTTATGCACACACACACACACACACACACACACACACACATATTATAGAGGGGAGTGTTCACCTGGACGACTGACTAATATCCCTTATCAGACGAGGGATGTATGACAGGATTGTAGGTAACCATGTCAACATACAGGCTTAGTTGCATGAGAGTAAGGGTAGATGATGATTCCTGTAACTTGAGGATGATTGCTATCTATATGTGCTTTATATGTGATGCATGTCTTTGTCTGTTATTGTATATATGCTATGTATTCCTTTTCCATATATGTTGATAGAACTGTTTCTTATCTCCTATTGCTTTATATTGTGTATGTTTTATTATGTGATTGTCGTGGGAAGATCCTGCGAAGGAGCCAGATGCTTGATGGGACCACTTATGAGCCAGATGCTGGAGGACGAGCAGTGGACCCTAGTAGTTGAGTTTAGAGTCTATGGACAGTGCGTTTTTTTGGAGCTGCTGTATTTTCAGTTCTTATGTCAGTTGTACTTATGGGGCCCTACTCTGATGTGGTACCCTAGACAGCTATGTTTTACCTTTGTGTTTATATATGTATATATATGGAGTGTGATATTATGTTCATGTTCTTTATGTTTAAGTTTTTAATATTTATGGCTTTCTGTATATATGTTTAATGTTGATATCCCAATTAAGTTTTAGTTAATTAGGTTTTTCTTTAATGGGACATCGGGGTATCTCATTCAGGCTCCAACGAGTATTGTTTTTCACCTAGCCTCTCCAGGCTCAGACACTAGTAGTCTTTAATGCTAGCCTCTTCAGGCTTACAAACTCATAGAGTTTGTGAAGCAAAAGCTTCAAGTTATAGCTTTGCAAGTCAACCGAGTTACACTCAAAGAATGAATATTAATGAAGGTTGGTATGACTGCAGAAAAGAATTTCTCTTATTAAATACAAATGATTGATCGAGAAATATTTAAGAAAGAACAAAAGAATTTAAGAGCATTGAATGCACAACTTGTAATGAATATAAAGCAGTTGTTAACTTCTTGCAAGTGCCTTCAATGTCTTCTTTATACGGGCATCCAACAATAAATCTGTTGAGAGACATTCTCCTTAGATCAAGGCTATGTTCTTTCATCCATTTAATGACAAAAAGCCATTCCGAACTTCCATTTAATGTTTATTGTCGTTGGAGAGTTTCACAGTATAAGGAACATACTTCTTTACATATTTTATCAGAGTACAGGAGCGGGTCAGAGCAGGTGCAGATGCTTTTCTGACTTGGGACAGCGCAAACTTCCTCTTTTGTGCTACAATGAGATATGACAAGATAAAGTGGAATTGTTGTTGCATGCAAAAGGGTTGTTAAAGATGCTTTATTATTGTACTCGAGTCAGCATATTTGAATTTCAGCTTGAGACAGGTGTTTGACTTTGAGTGAAGAGTCTGAAATTTGCTTTCATACGCTTGAAGTTTAGTTGTTCTATTCTTATGATTCATACGATTGACGCATACACATGCTTCATCGGTCATCAGACAGGCGGTTGGTTAAGTAAACTTAGACGCTTGATAATACAGACGTGTGGTTTACTTTATGATATCTGTCTAAAATAAAATATTTTCTGCACACTTAAAAATTGTTAGTAAATTTCAGACAGCTCAATTAAAATATTTATCATAAAAATTCAGATACATCAAAATCAAAGGTAACAAAGTTTTAGATGCTTGGAGACTTAACAGAAACCATATTTTTTTGTTTAAAAACAAGAAAGCATTTTAACCTATACGTAAAAGTTAATAGATCATTAGGGACGATAAGATAATGGGAGGGGCCAAATGGGTAATGATTACAAGCATGAGGATCTTTTTAATAATTTTTTTTTACGTATAATGACTAAATGAAGAATCTATCTCACCAACAGGAACCAAATTATTACTTTAACCTTATTGTTATTATAACTTAAGAGAAGGATGCAAACTACCTAGCAAAATCATGTTTTTTTTTAAAAAAGAAAAGAAAAGAAAAATAACAATAGTGCCTGATTGGTAGAAACATTGAGGGTGTGTTTGGTTCAAAGGAGGGGAGGCATTTTAATGGAGGAGAGGGGATGAATTTTAATTAGATATTGTGTTTGGTTGAGATGAGAGGGGGGAATAGCACTTTCATGTTTGGTTGAGGAAAGGAGGAGAGGGATTTTAAAGCAAAATTACTTTTAAACCTTATAATTATTTATTTTAAAATAGATAAGCAGAGATATTTTAGTAGACATGTAAAATGTTTTAAAATCACTTTCCTCCAAATCCCCTATTATTGGAGGAGGGCCAAAACTTAAGGAAAAATTTTGCTCCATTCCCCCCTTCCAAAAGTTAAACCAAATACAATTTTTTTAAGGTTAAAGTAATCTTTTGGTCCCTATACGTGACACTGATTTTCAATTTGGTCCTTATACGTAAAAAGTTATCAATTTGGTCCCTACACGTGACACTGATTTTCAATTTGGTCCTCACCGCTAATTGTTCCCTGTATAAAAGGACCAAATTGCAAATTATTGTCACATGTAGGGACCAATTCAACAAAAAAAATTGAAATCGGTCCCTACATGTAATAATTATTTTCAATTTGACCCCTATATGTGATAATAATTTGCAATTTGGTCCCTCTTGTATAAGGACCAATTAGCGGTAAGGACCAAATTGAAAACCAGTGTCACGTATGGAGACCAAATTGATAATTTTTTACGTATAGAGACCAAATTGATATCACGGATAGGACATAAATTACTTTAACTTTTTTTTTTTTTTTTGTAAGTTTTAAAACACATTGTATGGTACCCTCACTGTGTCTGTGGTATTAACCGTTTTGCTTGAACTGTGAATGTATTTTGGGCGTGTAACAAGAGACAGAGACAGAGGCAGAGTCAGGTAGAGCACAGAGAAGTTCAATGGCGAGCAGGTACTGGGCAGTGTCTCTTCCCGTTCAAAACTCCCCCTCCACTCTCTGGACCCAATTGCAGCAACAAATCTCCAAGCACTCCTTCGATACTCCTCTTTACAGAGTACTCTCTCTCTCTCTATATATATATATATTCATTCATTCTCTTTCATTTCCCTCTTTTACTTCTTCTAATTCTTCTTCTCAACGATTCCTAGTTCAATATCCCTAATCTCCGCGTCGGAACCCTAGATTCTCTCCTCTCTCTCACCGATGATCTCGCCAAGGTAACAATCAATTCCCAATCTGAATCATCCTTTTTAGCTTCTCGGATTTGAGGATCACGATTCTGGAATGCGAAACTCTCGTCTTGATTTATCTATTTGTGCAGTCGAACAGTTTCATGGAAGGAGTGTCGCAAAAGGTCAGGCGGCAGATTGAGGAGCTGGAGAGGGTTTCCGGCGTCGAGAGCGGTGGCCTCACGGTGGATGGAGTTCCCGTTGATTCTTACTTGACCAGGTTTCGTTTTTAATTCAATTGTTGGATCTGTGATCTGTGTGTGTTTTCTGTGTCTGTGTGGTGAATTTTAGTGTTTTATGATGGATCCAGGTTTGTTTGGGACGAAGCTAAGTACCCAACCATGTCGCCGTTGAAGGAGATCGTGGATGGTATTCATGGTCAAGTTGCAAAAATTGAGGATGATCTCAAGGTTTTCATTCTCTTGCCACTATGTAGTTGCAGCGTTCTGTTAGATTAGGTGATAGGCAGTTGTAATTATAGAACATGATATGGTTTTGTCATTCATGTAATTCATTCCTTCTTACTGAGAAAGCAACTAGGGAGTTGTAATAACTTACTTTCTTAACTTATGGCTAACTGCTATTAAGGGGTTCTATGTCCTTGCATTTATATGAAGTTTTCGGTTAGTTTATAAATTAGTCAATACAGTTCCTTTTTTTGGGGAAGGGGGATGCTACATACTTAACTTCTGAATTGATGTAGAAGGAAAACATGCTATTGAACCAATTGACTCTTTTGAGTTACTGACTTTTCGTTTAGTCGTTGTTGTGTTCTGTTGGGATAAATAATTAAAAAAAAAATCCACTTTGTTCCATGTGCTTAAGGCTAGTTGGAAAAGGCTTGGTTGTTCTTGTTATTGTTGTTGATCCATGTGCTTAAGGTTCCTTTGGACTTTAATTTAAAGTCAAAACATGACATCTGATCCAGACCTTTTCTCTGATGCCACTATCAAATTGTCGACAGAGGCCAGTTTGGTACTAGTTTAACTCAGTCTAGGGATGAATTCAGACTAGCCAATCCCACATTTGTGATGACAATTCATTGTCATCAAACCACAGAAGATTCACCTTTCTATCTCTGCTTTATCTTGAAGAGTCATGGATGCATAGACTTTGTTCTCATGCTAGTAACATGTTCCTTTATGACCTCTATTAGAGTTATAGACCCTTTTCTATTTTGTATGACTTCTAAGTTCTATCTAGAGGACCTCAGTTTGTCCAAGATCATATAGCTGGAGGTTCCTAGAGAAATTAATGCAGAACATAAGAAGATAAAGAGGGCTGTTCTTTTGCTTCCCAATAACCCTGGGCTACATTATACTGTGGATTTTACTTCGGTAATGTTCTGGTTCTCATTTCTGATACTGGTTTCAGCTTGGTCTCTGACTTTTAAAGGACTTCATTTAGTTCCTTAAGTTACATAACGATTTATTGTCAGCCACCTGTAGCCATGAGTGAGAGATGCTATTGATATGATAGATTGATAGTGACATAGGGTGCTGCTATCTTAAAGTAATATTGTCAACTTTAATCAGCCCTGGATATTGAAACTTAATAGGTAGGCTATCATGGAATATTTATGTAAACTAAAGTCTAAACCTATTACAAAGAGATGGGTAAAATTGAAATCAACATCAAAGTATAGGAATTAACACACTTTAACCTTTGTCGATCATTATGTAGAGGCTGTCAATTTGTTTAAAATGCTAATACAAAAATGTAATAGAAGGGTAAAATCTATAAGAATTAAGAGTAAAAATTGTTCCCACGATGAAATAAAATTTAAAATCTAACTTACTGAATTAAGCATGGTCAAATTAACATTTTTTAATCACGTGGATGGCCCATTACTATTTTCAACTGCTAGTGTGACTTTGACTATAGCAGTGTTGTCAAATATCGGTGTATCGGCCGAGATCTCGAGATCTCGTCTCGGAAATTTGAAGGCCCGATACGAATTCCGATATGATATGCTAATTCCGGTTTTGGGCGAGATTTCGGCCGATTCCCTGCAAATCGATATATCGGCGATACGGCAAATATCGGAAGTTAGGGAATTTAGGATTTTTTTTCATTTTTTTTTTTTAAAGAAATGAAGGGTCACTGGGTCAGCATAACCGCAATAAGCCTGCGACCCTCTACCTCCTTGATACACGCAACAAGCCTGCGCCTCTGCCTCCTCAATATACACTAGCAGCAGCTCATTCTTTCAAGTTTCAAGCCTTCAACCCTCTGCCTCCTCACAATACACTAGCAGCTCTGCTCCTCTGCCTCTTCAATCTTCACGTTCACAGGTTCACTCTGAGGTAACTTCTTCTCCCCTGTTTTCTCCTTTCTCCTCCTTGCTCTCTTCTTTCCCCTCCTTTATATTCTTCTGTTTTCACTTTTCTTCTCTGTTTTTTATATTCAACTTCTTCCTCTCCCATTCTCTCTCTGTTTTTTCGTTTTCTTTCCTCTCCCATTCAACTTCTTCCTCACTATCCGACAATGAGAATGATGATTATATTGAGCAAGGGGCAGAGGAATGAAAGGATCTTGTCTTTTATGTTTAATCTTTTTTATTGTTTTTACATTTTAGTATTCCTTAGTCAATGACTCAATATTATCACTTTATCAGTATTTACTATTTTGTTTTGACTTTTTAAGTATTAAACTTTTGAATTTTGATGCACATTGCTATCTTGAAATGCATACTGCAATGTTATGCAGCTCATTTTTATTTGTTGTATAGTGTATACAGCATATATTTTTATATATAATTTATTTATTTCAACCGATATTTGACTTCCGATATTTGTCCGATACGATATCCGATTTTTTACATATCGGATTTTGGGCTTTCCGATATTTTCCGATAAACGATATTAACAACACTGGACTATAGTTGAGGCAGTTTATTGTTATATATGAATGGCCAGGTCATTATTTGTGCCACTGCAATGTTGAAGATGTAATCTATTCTAGGCCTGGAACATTTTCTTTTGTCAGTTTGTGATTTGTGGTGCTATTTTATATCATCATTTCATAGATGAAGCTAGAGCAGGAGCCTTGGCGCAATCATTTCCTAGATGAAGCTAGAGCAGGAGCCTTGGCGCAATGGTTAAAGTTGTTGCCATTTGACAAAGAGGTCACAGGTTTAAGAGTCAAGACATGGAATCAGCCTCTTGCAAACGCAAGGTAAGGCTACATGCTATAGTCCCACATAGTGGGTCTGACCCTTCCCTGGACCTTGCACATCGCAAGAGCTTTATGGTACCAAATTGCCCCAAGCTAATTAAAATATAGCATGATTAGGTTACAAGTTTTGGTAGAATTTATATGTTTTTCTGGGATCTAGAGGCTCTTGAATTTTCTCAGTAGTCAGTACTTGATTAGGATGTATTTTGGCTGACCCTGAATTAGGAAATAAGGGATAACTTGAGTTCTAGTGGCGGTTGTTCATATATGAAAACATGGGCACCTATTATTTTGGGAGAATTAACAAGGACCGATAAAAATACAAATTAAGGGTT
The DNA here is from genome assembly GCA_030762895.1 of Sophora flavescens. Taxonomy (NCBI): domain Eukaryota; kingdom Viridiplantae; phylum Streptophyta; class Magnoliopsida; order Fabales; family Fabaceae; genus Sophora; species Sophora flavescens. Next base: position 114,108,027 of record CM061066.1, read on the forward strand.
AAGGACCAATAACCATTCCCGTAACAGCAGTGACCATTCAGAGTGGTTAGTTGACTCTTATGATTAGTGAATTGATCTTTCTCATTACTGCTAGCAGGTCCTTCTCATTAATTCTGCAATATTCATCCCGGGTTCTTTCCTTGCTGCTCGCTCCACTTTGACTCCTTTCTTTGCTAACAGTTCAAAAGGCCTTTTTTTTTTCTACAAATGAAATGAAAAATAAAAGGTCTATCTACTTGGCAAAAGAAAATACTTTTACCGGCCATTTCAGAAAGGTCTTGCAACTACAATTGCCCACCACCCCCCAATTATGATTTTTTTTTGTTGGAATATAGTAATTGAACTTTGCATGATGTACTTATTTTGTTGCCTATGTAATTGAAATTTTCTTTGGATAAAGGATATAATTTGAATTTTGTTTGGCCATTAAATCTTTGCCTTTCATATCAGGTTCGTGTTTCTGAATATAACAATATCCGCAGTCAGCTTAATGCTATCAACCGAAAGCAAGCTGGAAGGTGTGGATGTTGTTTTACAACCGATGTAGTTATTTAATATATTTTATTCTATTTCTTAGCTCCCCTTCTTGTGTATTACAGCTTAGCTGTCCGTGATCTCTCCAACTTGGTAAAACCTGAGGATATTATAACTTCCGAACATTTAACTACCCTCCTTGCAATTGTTTCCAAGTATTCACAGAAGGATTGGCTCTCAAGCTATGAAACATTGACAAGCTATGTGGTAAGAGATACCATATATTTTTTCACTAATTTGAATATCTGTTGTTTCTTCCCTGAGATTATTGTAATGGATCATAATTTAAAAACCCCTGTAATTCATCTACACTGTCCGCTAATGTTTTGACATCCTTGAATATTTCAGAAAATTGTTTAGTTACCTTGCTTTATTCCTTATTCTGATTAGGATAAGTATTTTAGGTCCCCAGATCTTCTAAGAAGTTGTATGAGGATAATGAGTATGCTCTTTATACTGTAACACTCTTCAGTCGTGTTGAGGACAACTTTAAAACTAGTGCACGGGAAAAGGGGTTCCAAGTAAGTATTTTTCTTAATTTGCATATACTGACTTCGGTTAATATTGGTAAACTCCGTATTCTTTTTAGTATTCTAATCCTGCAACTGTTTTTTATGGAAAGCTGTGGATGGAGGAATGTATGAGACACCTAATGCCAAGTGTTCTAGTATCAATTCATGAGTTGATAAGAGGTGTTTAATGGAATTTTATGTGTGTTCAGATTCGTGATTTTGAATATAGTCCAGAGTCACATGAGAGTCGAAAGCAAGAGTTAGACAAATTGATGCAAGATCAGGAAAGTTTGAGAGGTTCACTGTTGCAATGGTGCTATACTAGTTATGGAGAGGTATTTTTCATTTATTTATCACTAATTTTAATTTGTAGAAAAATCCAAGAATATTACAGGGCAGAATTTACAGGTAATGGTAGAAACCAAGGAGATTATGGGAACAAGTATGTTCAATTAAATGACTATCTTCTTACTGGAATTTGATATACCTTGGTGTGTCTGTTTCTGTATTAGCTTTTCAATCTGAGACTATATCATGGACTGATCCTTAGTTTCTCTTTTCAAAAAATTTAGTGTTTATTGACCTTCAATTTGTACTGTTCTCACCTTCCTTGTCATCCTAAACTGCTGTGGTTCTTCTTACTCATTAATTTTACTTTGTATTTTCTGAAGGTCTTCAGCTCCTGGATGCACTTTTGTGCCGTACGTTTATTTGCTGAGAGCATTCTGAGATATGGTCTGCCACCTTCTTTCTTGGTAGATATTCTAAAACCAATGTTCACTCTCCATTTTGCCACCTTTCAAATATTTATCACTGAGCATTGGTTCTTGTTTTGGTTCCAGGCATGTGTTTTGGCTCCATCTGGAAAAGCTGAGAAGAAAGTACGTTCTATCCTTGAAGGTTTGAGTGATAGCACAAACAGGCAAGTGGCTTATTAATGTCTATGTATTCTGGTTTAATATAGATAGACTTTAGTATTTTTTACACATTGCCAAGACTCATCTACACACAGGCACAGAGTTGATGGATTGAAGATCCCACTTTTTTTTTGTGTGGTGGATATAAGAAAACATGCAACATTTGAGAAGGCCTTTAAATTTTATTTTGAATAGTCAGACACTGAACACGTGTACCATTTTGAACTGTACTTGATCTGAGGGTTTCGTGCAACCTCTTCATATAATTTCTTTAAAGACTCAAACTTCATAAAGGTTTCGTGTTTTGACATGGAGGCTACATATTTGGTATTTTTCTTGAGGAATCATCACAATCCTTGACTAACTCATTTGAGATGTTGACAGTTAACACACTTGAGACTTGACAGCTTAGATGAAAGAAGTTTGAAATTATACAAAAGAAATTTGTTGGCACTTTGCTTAATATGTACCTATGTGGTATACTCCTATGAGGCTTATACTAATTCAAAATGACAAAACATGTTACTGGTCTCATCATAGCTTTCTCCTATTCAGTGAACAAACTAAAACAATAGAAGTAATGGTTAATAGATAGCAGTGATCTATAAAAAACACCGGACCAGACCGATTGGTTCAAATCAGTCAGAACAACCTTGGTTGAAGTTGAACATTAATTTTGTTTGAGCAAATTGAATTGTGACTTAGAGTTCTTACTGGTTCGATCTCAAGTTTGGTTTTTAAAAAATTACTAGATAGTTATTTGAAAATTTAATACTCTATTATTGTCTCTCGATTCTCTAAATAAAAATAAAATAATTGATTGAGATGCTAGAAAACCTTACTGGCTTCCCTATGTGTGTAATATTGTTGTGATTTATGTCTGCTAAAAAAATCAATTCCCGTAATCTTGCCTCCATCTCATATTTTGATTCCACCATTGTTAATAGAATACATGCTCATATTGTAGCTTTCATATTTTGTGTGCAGTGCATACTGGAAGACTGAGGATGAAGTAGCCGGTGGGATGGCCGGTCTAGCTGGTGATGCGGATGCCCACCCATATGTCTCCTTTACTATCAATCTTATTTGAGCGCTCCTAAAACAAGTCCCGTCTCTCTTAATTTAAAGTCCTTTAAGGCCTTTGGACACCAATAATGCCAATGCCAGACAGGAACTGAAGATTTTGTGCATTACGATCATATTCCATTCTTTGTTATTTATGTATAATTTGGAGCAGACAAAGTTTCAAGAGGGTTAGTGAATCATAAGGGCAGAGTCTGGTGCCAGGATTGATCATTAGCAATTTGTATTGTTTCATTAAAGTTATCTTGTTTGCGATTATGGCACTCGTAAAAGTTTGCACTCTTGTTTGCGATTTTGTATCTTTTGAAATAGTTATCGTGAGAGCTAAATACTTTTAAATAATGTAATAGTGTATGATTAAATAATAATGGAAAAAATATTTAGATTGATAGTGCATTAAACTTAATGTATTATATATGAGACAAGGTTCATTCACATGTACCAACCTTCACTCTTCCAGTAAAAAAAAAAAAACAAACTTTACTCTTGCATCAAATTTTAACCTTTCATTTTAACCAGATCTAGTAGTTTAAGCTTGTCATTTTATTGGAGAGAATAATTAAGAGTAACTTTGATATGGAGGAAAAAAAGAATATATTTCTTATAAAAAAAATATTTAATGAGGAAAATTCTAAATAGCTTCACTTTTTATTAAACTTAAAATATTTTGTGATTTTAATTTATAGAAATTTATTATTTACTTAACTAAAAAAATAATTTCCTAAAATAATATACAATGAACGATATGTTGACTTTAAATATTTTATATTTAGGTCGTTGATATTAAATCTTTATTTTTATGGATGCTTCGTGTTCATATATACTGTAAATTATTGTTTCTTATATTTTTAAACAAAGAAGGCATGCAAATGCATCTCAATAAAGTTTGACATCCCACTTAGACGGGCATCCTAAACTTTACCAATCATCTGTAGCACACCTCAATTTATTAAAAAGGAAAAAGAAAACAAAAATACAAGAAATGAATGGGGCGAATGGTATCCCACTAAACAAAATTCTGAATAGTAAGTCTATATGAGCTAACCTATCCGTACAAGAAAAAAAAGACATTGTTAACATTAATCAATTTTTCCATCTATTCTCTAATCTCCAAGGAACACGAGTGTCTGAATAAAAGGCTGCTACCACCAATTGTGAATCACTCTCAAGCCACAACTTCCTCCAACCTCTATTATAGGCAATCTCAATAGGTATCATTGCTCCAATAAGTTCAGCATGAAGAGAGATTGTCCAATGTTTGCAGCAAAGCATCCGAGAGCAGATGCATTAAAACCTTTGAAAATTCCTCCACGGGCAGACCGACCCAAGGATCCTTTTGAAGCTCCATCTGTATTACATTTAGTCCATTCACAATGAGAAGGATACCACATCACCTGCTTAATCGAAGGAGCTTTCCCTACATGCCCAGCAACCGAGAAAGCCTTCAATATAGTGAATTTTGTAATGGATGAAGACATAACATCATTAGACAAATTCTCATAAAGAGATACAAAAGCCTTAATTCCGCTGATAAGCTAATTAAGAGAGATTTTTTCATTGTCAAATCTTAGTTTAGTTCCAATATTGCTAAATAGCCCAAACAATATTTAAAACAACAGCTAAGACGACAATCTGTACTTGAGAGCTCAAACCTTTATTGCATACAGAAAGAATAGATGTGAAAGAATCAAGATTAACACAGCAATTGATCATATTGTTGAGCCAGTTCCATAATTGTCTAGAAAAACTACAGTTGAGAAACAAATGTTTTGATGATTCAGAATTCATGCCACATAGACAACATACAGAAACCACAACACAACCTCTTGCTGTCATATTTTCATCTGTAGGCATTTTTTGATGAATTAACCTCCATAGTAAGAATGATTTTGAAGGAGGAATAGATTGATTCCACAGAATGTTGCAACTAGGAACCATCTGCTTTTTAGGATACAAAAGCATGTTTGCATCCTTAAAGGTCATTGTACTAGAATCAGTCTCTGTCCAAACCAATTGATCAATGGCGGAAAAACAGGAATAGCTACCTTCCTAATATCATCAAATAGATCAGGAAACATAGCAGTAAAATACTCAGGGAAAGACCAGGACTGATTATCAATAAAATCAACACATTTACCTTTTAGAAATTGATGCAAATCAGATGGGATATCTAGCTCACCAACCACTTGATTATCTAACCAATTATCAGTGCAAAAACTAATACTGCAACCATCTCTTAGCCTCCAAGCAGAATGCTGCAACACAGACGGATTGCGGTTTTTTCATAGCAGGCCAAATTGAAGATTTCATATAGTAGGATCTAGGAACATTATTCTTCAAGAACCTTTCTCTTGAGAGACAAACCCAATGGCAGCTTGATGATAAAAAATCCTAGCAAAGCTTCAAAGAACCAGCTACATTAATAGCTCTGATTGACCTCAAGCCAAGACCACCTTATGAGAAAGGAATGCAAATATTATGCCAATCTACATTTACCAATTTCCTTTTAAAAATGTCACCGGACCAAATAAAATTTCTAATGTCTATTGTTTTTAACAAAGAGACAAACCAACTATAGACATGAAAAATGTAAACTAACATTCCATGAATGATAGATCTAACTAATTGAGTTATCCCCATAATAGATAATAAGGACCCTTTCCATAAAGTCAATTTGACCTTATTTCTATCTGCTATAGGCTGCAGATGAGTTTTATTAGGCTTACCTTTGAAGATAGGTACACCAAGGTAGATAAAAGGTAGCTGTCCATGAGAGAATCCCAAATTGGCTGAGATAAAAACATTTCTTCTAAGAGAAGTAGAACCAGAATAATATCTACACTTGTCCAGACTTTGAACTTGACCTGAAGCTTCACTATATTGCCTGAATAGGTTCATTAAATTCAACAAATTTTGTGTGGAACCCCTGCAGAAAATCATTATGTCATTTGCATAGAGGACATGAGAAGTGACCTTGAAGCCTCTTGGACCTGCCATGAGCTGTAGCTCTCCATCTTGTACCAATTTTGAAATTCATCTACTAAGCACATCTTTTGCCATGCAAAACAGAATAGGTGACAATGGTCACCTTGCCTAATAACTCCCCTTTTGCAACTAAAATAGCCAACTGAATGGCCATTGACTAAAAAAGAGAGTTTTGCTGATTGCTAAATGACTTTGACCCAATCACAGAATTTATTAGCAAAACTAAATGAGTTGAGAACCTTCATCAAAAAGTTCCAATCCGTTGTATTAAATGCTTTCTTAACATCAATTTTCAAAGCTAAGTTGCCTCCAAAAGCTTTGTTATTCAACAAATTGATAGCCTCTGATGAAGTGCATATGCAATCTGATATTTGCCTACCCTTGATAAATCCTCTCCGATTTTTTGATATAATGGAAGGAGCCACCACTGCCAATCTATGTTCCACGACCTAGGTAATAATTTTAAATTGAAAATTTGCCAATGCAATAAGTCTGTATTGTTCAATCATGTCTGCATCTCTTATCTTTGGAATTAGGACCACAGGGTTAGAATTCAAGTTTGGGAGGATCCAACCTTGCTTGAAAAATTGAGAAACTGAATTGAACACATCTTCTTCAATGATATCCCAAAAAGCATGAAAGAAACATCCTTCCAAATCCATCAGGACCAAGAGCTCCATTGGGATTGATTGCAAATAGTGTTGTTTTGACCTCCTCTTTAGAAGGCAGATCGGTAAGCATCAAGTTGTCATTATCAGAAACTATAGGGGAGATAACAGTATCAACTAGATCATTAGAAGATCAGTTATTTATGCAGTATTTCTGTCCCTATCAGAATACCAACTAACTCTAGCTTTCTCCTTCCAAAATTCCTCTTGAGCTTTCAAAGCCTTTTGTAACTCCAAATAAGCAAGGATTTTGATGACTATCTAAAGGCATATGAAAAGACACCTTATGAGATATAGACGGGTCGAAAGGCCAGTCTATCATTTATGAGAACTTGGGGTTGTCAAGTCTATATAAAACATCCAATGATAGATAAACTTGGACCCAAATCGGATAACTGTACTTTTGTGGGATATCCTAAAGAAACCAAAGGATGATATTTCTCCAACCCCTCCTAGGACAAAGTGTTTGTCGTTAGGACTGGAGTATTCCTTGAGAAGGAATACATCTCTATAGAAGCCAGTGGGATGAATATAGAACTTGGAGACATTTAAGCACCAAAAAGTACTGATCCGCCTACTATGGAACAAGAATTGTTTCTGAAAGACGTTGTAGTTCAACCAACGGTTCAAGTAACAAAAGAATTGTGTAGGTCTAACAGGCCACTTCACCAACTTGAGACATATGCACTTCTCTCGACTCAAGAAGGTGACTGTTAAGTCTAAGTTTTTGACATATCTAATTTTGATGAATTGAAACAAAAAATGATTTTAATTGAACCTTTTGATATTTGCTAATATGTGTATTAAGTGTGCAGATTATAAAACAAAAACATTTTAGAAAAACACGTGTCTAAAAGATGCGCCTATGTTTTGATAATACAATGCGTCTGAAGGAAGACTCAATATCAACAAGCCATGAAAATGCGTCTGACCCTTCAACTTGATTAGAAGTCTTTCACTCCACTCTTATTCGAAAGACAAGAATATTCCCTTGCATTTTCAAATCAAGATAATTCAATTCAGAAGCATTAAGCATCAATCCGTGTTGGACATTCCTTTTGTTGTTATAAGAAAAGTAAATATCGCAAACTCGTGTTGCACAAATAGGGAAAGTCGTGCTGCCCAAGTTTGAAAAGCAACTGCTACTGCTCTGAATCAAGTTGCACCCTAATAAAGAAATGCCAACAAATACGTTCAACTTATCTTGAAGCCCTCCAACGATCATAAACATTAAATGAAAGCTCAGAACGACTCTTTGGCGATAATGAATGAAGAACAAAAGCTTTACTCAGCTGAAGAATACAACTCAACGGATTTATTACTGGTGAGTATAAATAGAAGACTTTGAAGACTGTCGAAGACACACACCTGAACTTAATCACTCAAGCATTCAATATCCTCTTCGCATTCAAAGATCTCTAACTTAGAATACTTCTCTACTCAATCATTTGTATTTATTGAGAAGTCATTACTGCGGTTATACCAACCTAAACTCTTATTCACTCATTGAGTGTTCTTCGGTTGACTTGCAAAGTTGTAAATCTTGAAGCTGCTGCTTCTTTCAATTCTTACCATTTTTAGAGCCTGAAGAGGCTTGCTGAAAGAATACTTGTTTTGATCATGGAGAGGCCAGGTGTGCAAACAATACTTGTTAGTTGAGCATGAGGAGGCTAGGTATGTAAACAATACCTGTCTGTAACCTGATCAGTTATAGTGTTAATACTTGGTGAAACCAATGACTGGACGTAACCCAAGGTTTGGGGTGAACCAGTATAAATCTCTGTATCAACTTTTTTCCAATATCTGTTAAAGCTTGCTATATATTTATTGTGCTAACTAGTTTGAAAGTGCTAAGTTTTCAATTTTCCTGTTTTACATCAGACAAAACTAAGTGTTTGATTCTGTTTATGGAGAAAAATTTCTAATTTCTGAAAAATTTAACTAAAACACAGTTCAACCCTCTTCTCGTTTTTTAATCTGCTCATTTCAGTTGGTACCAGAGTTTAAGCTCTAGGATGAGCACTTAACAGTGTTGAGAAAATATCATGTTGAACTTAAATCATGACAGCCGGAGCTAGCACAAGCCGAAGCAACTAAGGGATGGAAGGAGCATCCATGGCCAGACCTCCTTTCTTCGATGGAGAAAACTACATTTATTGGAAAGAAATATTCCAATGGTTCATCATGTCTACAACTTCAGATCTATAGGAAATCATTACTGAAGGTCCCTATACTCCAAAGAATGATGATAACACTAACAAACATAATGCTCAGTGGACTCCTGAAGAAAAGGCCAAATGGGAGCTGAATCATAATGCAAGGTATTCCTGGATGTGTGCCTTAAGTCAGGAACTAATGAAGGATCAACAAAGGTGAAAGAAACAAAGATAAACATGCTTGTATGAAAGTATGAGTTGTTCACCATGGAGGATGAAGAGAGCATTGCTCAAATGATAGGAAGATTTCAAACCATCACAAACAATCTGAAACCTCTAGGGAAAACCTGCACCAATGCTGAGAAAGTGAGCAAAATTTTGAGTAGTCTTCCTAAATAATGGAGACCTCTTGTTACAACAATAACTCAAGCTAAAGATCTCTCAACTCTTCAAATGAGTGATATTCATGGAACTCTACAAGTTCATGAACAATAACTTAATGAACATAGCTTTACTAAGAAAGGGAAATCCATTGCTCTCAAAGCTGATAAGACTCCCTCAAAGGCTCTAAAAGTGGAAGAATCAGATTCGAATCGACGCATCCGAAGAAGATTGCGCAGTGATGATGAAATGTCGCTGTTAACTAGAAAAATGAGGAAGTTATGGAAAAATAAAAATTTCGGAAAGGATAGACCACCTTTCAAGAAGTTCGACAAAGAAAAGTTCTTCAAAGAAAGTAACAGTTCAGATAAGAGTCCTACAGTATGTTATGAATCCAAGAAACCAGGACACATCAAATCTGAGTGTCCTCAGTTGAAGAAGCAACCCTTCAAGAAGTTCTACAAGAAGAAAAAGAAAGGGACGATGACCACATGGGAAGATCTAGATGGCAACTCACCAATGGAAGATGCAGAAAGTGAAGAAGCAAATCGTGTCTCATGGCATATGCTGATTTCGACTCAGAGGTAAATTCTGATCTTAAGGAATTGCAAGATGCCTATGATGAATTGATTGAAGATCTAACTGTTTAACTAAGGCTTTCAGATCACTTAAGAGACGATATGTGAAACTCTTAAAAGAGCATGAACATAAGACTTAAGAGTGTGACAGACTGTCTTAGGAAAACAGTAAGCTAAAGGCTGAAAAGCCTAAGGCTGAGATCATAGTTGAGATGCTACAATCTGAAGAAGTAGTCAAACTTCAACAGAAAGTAGAAGAGTCTACCTCTGATCTTTCTCGTTTTGTCAATGGTAGAGATAATTTGACAAAGCTCTTGGGAAGTCAGAAACCCTATCTTGATAAAACTGGCATAGGATTCATTGATCAGACGTATCATAAAGTATCTAACGAAATCTTACGACAAAAACCTAAATCTCTTTATGATAAGGTCATTCATATTCTAACAAGGATAGTTGCAAAATATGTGGTAAAGCTGGACATATCAAGTCAAAGTGTATCCCCATAAGAAAGAAGTTATCACAAACTTCAAAGACTAACAAAAAAGGACCCAAGAAAATATGGGTACCTAAAGCCTTGATTATTCCTGTTGTAGATATCCTTAATAGGACAAAGAGCACACCTATCATGATACATGGACAGTGGCTGCTCACGACACATGACAGGAGAAAAGTCTATGTTCCTCGACCTCTAACCTAAAGAAGGAGGACATGTCACTTTCGGTGGGAACCAGAAAGAAAAATTATCGGGATAGGTAAAATCGGTGGAAGATAACCTTTACCATCTATCTCTAATATTCTTTTAGTTGAAGGATTAAGACATAATCTGCTTAGCATAAGTCAGTTATGTGATAATGGATACAAGGTTTCCTTCACTAAGAATGCATGTCTAAGAATGCATGTATAGTTAAAGACACAAATGGCAAAGTTCTCTTTTCAGCAAACAGGCAACAAAATCTATATAAGATTGATCTAACTGAACTGTCTGATCAAAGTGTGACCTGTTTGTGTCAAGAGAAGATGAAATATTGATATGTCATAAGAAGCTGGGACATACAAGTATGAAACTGATAACCAAGCTTCAGAGATATAGCCTTGTGAAAGGTTTTCCTGATATTAGTTTCAAAATGGATGTCCTATGTGACTCTTGTCAATGTGGGGAGCAAGTTAAATCTAGATTCAAACCCAAAAATCTGGTATCTTCTTATAGACCGCTACAGCTATTGCATATTGATCTATTTGGTCCAGTAAGTGTTGCTAGTATGGTAGGAAACAAATATGGTTTTTTCTTAATGTCATTGTTTTGCATGAGCATTCTTACCATGGAAGAGATTATGCACCGGGATTTAGGAACGCGTCGCTTGGACGACTGACTGACATTCCCAACGAGGGATGTGTGAAAGGATTGGTAGCAACCACATTAGCATAAAGGTTAGATTGCATGAGTTTGAGGGTAGAGGACGATATCGTAAAGTATGGATGATTGTTGATTTTGAGTGATGTGTGTCTGTGACTGTTGTTATATTATATACTAAGGTTTTTTCCGCTTTTGATGATAGAACTGTTTCTTATCCCCTATTTTCTGTATTTGGTATATATGTTATTATGTGATCGTATGAGAAGATCCTGTGGAGGAGCTATTTACTGAAGATCTTGATGGAACTCCGTATGAACCGGATGCAGGAGGACGAGCAGTGGATTCTAGTGGTAGAACTTAAAGAGTTTATGGCCAATGTGTCTTAAGATATTTTATATTTTCTGCTAATAAGAGTTTGTATAAGCATGTACTTGGAAGGGATCCTACTGAGGGGATACCCTAGATAGTGTTTTGGTACTCTGATGCATAAATATATGGTGTGCATGTATGTTATATATATGGTGTGATGCTTTAAATTTCATACATTGTATGTTTATATTTAAGTTTTTAAATTGTTACATATTTCGGCATATACGTTTAATGTTAATCACATAAGTAAGAAATTAATTAATAAGGTTTAACGTTAAGCGTTTCCAATGACTTTGGTTATTTTGAAAATTTTCGATCGGAAATGAAATATTATATTTTATTCGAGAGTAAAACCTCAATTGGGTAAACGATGGAGCTGAATACGGAACTTCGGGACCCGCTAATGGATGGAGACAACGAGTCATCCATGATGACTCATGGAGGTGAGTCACCATGGTGAGTCATGGTGTGACTCACCATGTAATGATGAGTTTAACTGTGAAAAGACTAAAATGTCCCTAGCCTTTTACGTAATTCCAAGAGTGTCCCTAAGTGAATTTTGACAAAAATACCCCCTCACTTCAGCCAAGTGTGTGCAGCCCACTCCCCTCTCCCACACTTCACCATTTTTCTTCATCTTCCTCACTTTTCTCTCAAAACTCTCAACAACACCATAACTAACTTTTGTGAGGAACTTGCTCTATTCCTTTCAATTTTTCATCATACAAGAGGTATAACTTCCTCTCCTTGATCATCCAATTCATCTTCTTCATTGATTTCACTCGTTTCATGCCATTATCATCATGTTGAAATTCTTAGGTCCAGATCTTCAAAAAATTCTAGAAAATTGTAGAAAAATACTTTTAATGTGATTCCAATTTTTATGAACTCTATATGACTTCTACTTTGATCATCTAAGATCATGAGAGCAAATAGAATCTCTACCCTATTTTTCATAAACTGGTCGAACCTATGCTAATAGGGAGGTAATGGGTTTTGCTTCAATTTTTGTGAAGTAACAATTGATTTAATCTTTCTAATACTCATATTTGTTGAATCTAGAAGCTTGAGAATTTTTAAAAATCTCTAGCCTATTTTGTTGTTGTTGGCCGAAACCCTAACCATGTGGGTTAGTGGAATTTTTTATTTAATCTTGGTCATGTAATAATTGATTATATTTTCCTAATGCTTAAGGATCATTGATCCAAGAGTTTGTGAAATTTTGAGATTTCTAGCCTATTGATCCTATGATGGCCGAACCCTAGTCATTGTGACTATAGGTGGGTTTTGTTTGATTAATTTATTTTTATGTGATTTGGTTGAAGGTTAACTGATAACCGTGGTGTAGTAACGAGGATCGGAAAGTTCGTGAATCCGGTGATAAGTTCGGGTGGGGGAAATAATCATCCTGTCACCGGAATGGATAAGTAGTATATTTTATAATAATGGTGTAGGGCGACCTAAACCTTACTAGTGATTGAGTAACCGACAAGACCACAATCACATTGGAAACTTTTCCGTAATACCAATGATGATTTGGGGATTGTAGGTTTATCGCCATTAGGATAATTTTATAATATTTGAGGATGTATGACTTATTTATTATTCAATTTTTTGTGAAACGTTGGTTGAGGTATTCTACTGCATGTAACGTTTTATTTTGTTGTTTGAATAATTTATGAGTATTGTATTATGCATGATCTGTCTGGTTTGATAATATGCTTTGTTGGTTTTTAAGTAAAGATATGTGTTATTCGGAGATATTTTGTCTGGGTCAGAGATTGAATGTGACTTAGAGGTGCCTAGCCTAAATTTATTATTTTATAGATGAGATGTGACCTAGAATGCTAGTTGAGGCTATGATGGAAGTTTGAGGCACAAGGTTGTTATTGTTGCCGATCAGTGAGATTCATATGTTTGCATTGTTTGTTCACAACCGTGTGTTTGGAACACACGAGGTCCGAAGTTCTCGCGGGGTTGTCCCAATTTAGATTTAGGCTGTGCAGCTATAGTGCCATTGCTTTGCATGAGCATCCTTGAGAGAGAATCAGGGTGTGCACCAACTGTGCTGTGCAGCTATAATGTCATTGCTTTGCTTGAGCTTTCTCACCATGGATGAGGGTGTGCACTGGTTAATGGGGATGTTTTGCTTGGACGATTTACTAACATCCCTCGGCGGGCAAGGGATGTGTGATAGGATTGGTGGTGGCCATGTCATCATAAAGGTTAGATTGCATGAGTTTGAGGGTAGAGGATGATATCGTAAAGTAAGGATGATGGTTGATTTTGATTGATGTGTGTTTGTGACTATTGTTATATTATATGCTATGATTATTTTCCGCTTTTGATGATAGAACTGTTTCTTATCCACTAGTTTTTGTATTTGGTATATATTTTATCATGTGATCGTATGATCCGGTGGAGTAACTAGCTACCGAGGCCACTTGAAGAGTGTTCACCGTGAGGGGAGCTGAATCCTCTCAATCTGTGGATCTTATACAAGGTATGTGTTTGATATCAGGTAGACTCTCGTCAGTATTGTTTGACTCAGGTGCTACACATTCTTTTATTCCGCATGAGTGTGTAGATCATTTACAATTGCTTGCTTCTAAATTACCTTATACCCTTACCGTATCTACTCCGTCTAATGATTCTTTGACTACTATGTCTCTTTGTTTACAGTGTCCTATAGTTGTTGAGAATAGGACGTTTACTGTAGACGTTGTCTGTTTGCCTATGCAACAGGTAGATGTTATCCTTGGTATGGACTGGCTTTCGGCTAACCATGTAATGCTAGATTTTTCTAATAAGACCTTATCATTTCTTGAGTCTTCTAGTGTAGTCTCTGCCAATGAAGGAATATCCTTGAGGAGTGATGATTCTCGACAGTACACGATGTTGTTCGCGATGGAAGCTAATGAGATTCCTAGTATAGATTCTATGCCTATTATGAGAGAATTTCCTGAAGTTTTCCCTCCCGATGTTCCAGGTTTGCCACCAGAGCGAGAGGTGGAATTCACCATAGATATTGTACCGGGGACAGGACCTATATCTATAGCGCCTTATCGGATGTCACCCGTAGAATTGGCGGAGTTAAAGAAACATTTGGATGACATGTTGGGGAAAGAGTTCATAAGATCGAGTGTTTCACCGTGGGGAGCTCCGGTGTTGTTTGTTTAAAAAAAGGATGGAAGTTCTAGGTTGTGCACATATTACAGACAGTTGAACAAGGTAACAATTAAGAACAAGTATCCGTTGCCTAGGATAGATGATCTGATGGATCAGCTGAAAGGAGCATCAGTGTTTTCTAAGATTAATTTGAGGTCTGGATACCATCAGATTAGAGTAAGGAAAGAAGATATACTTAAAACGGCTTTTAGGACAAGGTACGGGCATTACGAGTATTTAGTCATGCCTTTTGGTGTGACTAATGGGCCAGAAGTGTTCATGGATTACATGAGCGAGAATCCTTAGACGATTCCTCGTTAGTTTGTTGTTGTGTTCATCAACGATATCCTTATCTATTCCCATACGCGGGAAGATCATGAGGAACATTTGAGAGTGGTGCTGCAAGTTTTGAAGGATATGCAGCTTTATGCTAAACTTTCCAAGTGTGAGTTTTGGATGGAAGAAGCCCAGTTTCTTGGACATGTGATTAACAAGGAAGGTATAGCAGTAGATCCAGCTAAGGTTGAGGCAGTTCTTAAGTGGGAACGACCTAAGTCGGTAAGTGAGGTATGAAGTTTTCTAGGATTAGCTGGATATTAACGGAGGTTTATAGAGGGCTTCTCGAAGATTGCATTGCCTATGACACAATTGACGAGGAAAAATACAGCTTTTGTATGGGCAGACAGGTGTGAGCAGAGTTTCCAAAAGCTGAAAGACAGGTTGACTACATCACCTGTGTCGACTTTACCCGATCCTTTAAGACAATTTGATGTATATTGTGATGCGTCATACCAACGTTTGGGATGTGTTTTGATGAAAGAAGGAAGACTTGTGGCATATGCTTCCCGACATTTGAGAATTCATGAGAGGAATTATCTGACTCGTGATTTGGAGTTGGCAGCCATAGTGTTCGCATTAAAGATATGGCGACACTTTCTGCATGGAACGAAGTTTAATGTTTACAGTGACCATAAAAGTCTGAAGTATCTGTTCGATAAAAAAGAATTGAATATGAGACAACGGAGATGGATGAAGTTTATCAAAGACTATGGGTTTGATTTACTATACCATCCGGGGAAGGTGAATGTTGTAGCTGATGCTTTAAGTAGGAAATCATTGCATGTATCCGCAATGATGGTTAAAGAGTTGGAATTGCTGGAACAGTCCAGAGATTTGAACTTAGTAATGGAGTTGGTTGATGATACAATTTGCTTAGGTATGATCACTATTAGTAGTTCAGGATCTATATCTTCAGGAGATAAGTAGAGGTATAGATGAAGGTAAAATTTCTGAGTTTAATCGGGTAACAAATGGTGTGTTGAGGTTTAGAGACAGGATATGTGTGCTAGAGGATTTAGAACTTAGGAAGATGATTTTGGAAGAAGCTCATAAGAGTAAGTTGAGTTTTCATCCTGTATCCACTGAGATGTATCAAGATTTGAAGAAAATGTTTTGGTGGGCAAGGATGAAGAAAGAGGTAGCAGAGTATGTTTTATCTTGCCTGGTGTGTCAGAAGGCTAAGATTGAACATCATAAGCCGACAAGTTTATTGCAATCATTAGATATCCCAGAGTGGAAATGGGATAGCATCGTTATGGATTTTGTGGTTGGATTACAACGAACTCCGAAGAGACATGATGCGATTTGGGTTATCATTGATAGGTTGACGAAGTGTGCTTACTTCTTACCTATTGGTGAGAGTTATAGTTTGGAAAAGTTGACCCAGATTTATATTAAGGAAATAGTTCGATTGCATGGTGTGTCGTCGATCATTGTCTCGGACCGAGATCCTAGATTCACATCTAGATTTTGGAGACTGTAACATCCTAAAATTCTAATGTAATTAATTTGAAAAAAAAAGGGATTAAGTTATATAAAAATAATAATAATAATGATATAATAAAAATAAAATATGATTAAGAGGTTTAGTGGTGAGAATTTATTAGTATAAAATTTATTAGAATTGGTTAGTGAATACAAAGAAATATTGAATTAAAATAAATATATAAAAAAAAGAAGAGAATTAATATATATATATATATATATATATATATAAATGATACTTGCGAAGTTGCGCCTGAAGTCCTTTTAAATAAAAAAAAAAAAAGAGAAAAGGGTAGTGGACAAAGCGCAAAAGCGCTGACTCTCTCTATATATATATAAACAATAGGGTTTGGGACGAAAGAAAAAGAAAAAAACGCCGCAGCCGGTTCCATTTTTCCTTATTATGTCAGTACAACCGTAACAACAAAGATCCAAGAACGCTACCAAACGAGAGAGGAATTTTTAGGGAAACATAAATCCTTATCATACGTGATTTTTGGAGCACATTGGAGGTCTTCGAGAGGTGAGTAAAAATACTTTTTCTCACACTTTCATGGTACAATTGATTTGAAGCTGTCATATAGATTTGTTTAATTACGAAAATTAAGATTTTAGAGTGCATGATTTTTATTTGGGATTTTGAAATACTATCACGTTACTTGATGAATTGATTTAGTGAGTGTAATCTTCTTGTTATTCTATTAATGTTTGATGTAATAAAATAATAATAATAAAGAAAATAAATAGCTAAATAAAGGCTCAAATTTTTGTACCGTGTGTAACCTTACCGCAGATGGCATAACATTGTTTATGTTTGATATTAGATGATTTCTATTGATATATTTATGACACGTCCTGTCAATGAATACATATACTATAACAAGCATGAATTATATTAAGGACTTATATGTTATGGTTGTGTTTGTATTTTAAATCCTGTTATAGTGTTTATGTAATTGATGCATGGAGTTTGAGAAAATATTTGGTAGTCATCTGGGATGACATTTGGTAGTCATCTGGGATGACATATTTTATAGTGCATATGAGTTGGTCATCACCTTAGGGAAGGGATGACGGTGTACATTCTATTCGGGAATAGGATGAGAGATATCACCATCCGGGATGGGATATCAAATTATTAAAATATTCACATCCGGGATGGAATATTAGATACCTCCATCCGGGATGGGGAAGGCGGTGGGACGCCATTGCATGGATATGAGCTCATAGACCTTAGTGGATCTGGGATTCACACCGGTTCGGGGAACCAAAGAGTCAAGTTAAGTGATTCACGGGAATCACCGAGTCATGTTCGTGGAGTTGCATTGTGTAGAGTTTGCATGGTGAATGTGATTAAATGCAATGTGATGTGACCGTTCTTTGAGTTTATAAGTTTGTGTTTTAAATGCTTGACATTAATTTTATATATAATCATTATTTTGGAGGTTTATTATATTCAATATTTTAAAAATTAGCGGGTACCATGAATGTTTTTCCGGTTACCTTGACCGGTGAGAACAACACTATTTGCGAAAATATTTTTAGAACTTGATTTTTATTCACTGGGATTATATCTCATTAAAAGTGTTGTTTTGAGCACGAGGACGATATCACTTGAAGTCAAGAGGATTGAAGACTTAGCGAATTTACTTATTTATTATCTAGCTTTGTTAGTATTTTATTTTGAATAAGGAGCCGTTTGTGGCTAGACATATTTATTCTATTTTTATTTATCGTTGGGTTTGTTAGTAGACGCCCGATTTTGAGGCTTGGGGTTTTTATTTGGACGTATGGATTATTATTTATTACTTTGATACATTTTACTATTTTATTTAATATGAGACATTTTCCAGACTTATATATAATTGATAAAATTCTTATGACTAACATATTTTAATTAAATGTATTAAAGGATTTTTATACAATTGTTTTGGGTTACTAATGTAACGAAGGGCGTTACATTTATGGTATCAGAGCAGTTCGATTCTAAATCGGACTGTGGTAATGGGGCTTTTTCTAAAATGAAACTTAGGCGCATAGGATGCTTGTTAGAGTTATAGATGCTGCATGCTATTCTTTGGGATATTGGACCTGATCAACCCAGTATTGCATTGGTAGTGAGCAGATTTATGGCGGCCCGATAGGCGAGGGCGAATGTTGCACTTGCGGCAGACTTTGGATTGTATGGCCAAAGCTATGCAAAGCGACGACTGAGACACGCCGTCAAGCGAAGGGAATGGAGGCCAGTCACTAATGAAGTGGTGGCAACCTAGGACCCTTAACACGTGGGGCTTTTCGAATTCAAGAAAAACAATCCGTCATCATTCTGAGGCAGCTTAGATCCGAAGGAGGCTGAATTTCTTCTACTCGTTAAAAAAAAAATTATTATATTGTCTGATTCAGGAGCAACGCATCCCTTGATACATCCTTTATGTGTGAAATTTTGGAGATGCCAATCTTTCATTTGTCCTTTGGTTCATAGGTTTCTACTCCTATAGGGATATTCTTGATCTTCTATTGGTTGTTTAAATTGCTTCCTTGTGCATCAAGACACTCCTTATGACATCAAACTTATTGTTATCTATGTATTGTATGTTATTCTTGGTATTGACTTACTGGCATCTAGACTCATTGGCATAAGTGTTCTGACAAAAAGATCCTTATCTCTTCACACCCAATGTCTTTTGATTTTTGGTGTCGATCCATATTTTATTCGTCATTTCTTGTGATAAGTGTTTGGTTTAGAGAGCTCAAGGATACATACTCTCATTCACTGCTACTATAGGGGCAGACAATGATGTAGCGACTATCTCTATGATGCGCAAGTTTCAATAGGGGGTTGAGTTTAGGATAGATCTAGTGTCAAAGAGTAGACTAATATCTGTAGCGCCTTACAGGATAACACCTCTAGAGTTGAGCGAGCTCAAGAAACAGATAGAGGTATGTTACAAAAGGAGTTCATTAGGTCTAGTGTGTCACCTTGGGGAGCACCTGTCCTACTGGTGAAAAAGAAGGATGGGAGCATGAGGCTATGTGTTGACTATAGGCAGTTGAACAAAGTGACCATCAAGAATAAATACCCTTTGCCTAGGATAGATGACCTCTTAGACCGGCTGAGGGGAGCGTCAGTGTTTTCCAAAATAGATCTAAGGTCGGGATACCATCAAATTAGAGTTAAGGATGAGGACATTCCTAAGACAGCCTTTAGGACAAGGTATGGGCACTATGAGTATGTAGTGATGCCCTTTGGTGTGACTAATGCCCCAGCCGTTTTTATGGACTACATGAATCAGATCTTTAGGCCATTCTTGGGTAGCTTTGTGGTGGTGTTCATAGATGATATTTTGATATACTCTAGGACACAGAGGATCATGAGGAGCATTTGAGGACAGTGTTGCAGATTCCAAGGGAAGAGCGACTGTATGCAAAGCCAGAAAAAGTGTGAATTTTGGCTTGATGAGGTGAAGTTTTTAGGACATACCATATCTAGGAGTGGTGTAGCGGTTGACTCTAGTAAGGTTGATGCAGTGCTTGGGTGGGAGCAACCTAAGTCAATGACGGAAGTGAGGAGTTTCCTAGGACTGGCAGGTTACTATAGGAAGTTCATAGAAGGGTTCTCTAGGCTAGCTTTACCTCTTACCAAGTTGACTAGGAAGGGAAAATCTTTTGAGTGGGATAAGGAATGCGAAGAGAATTTTGAGGAGCTTAAAAGGAGATTGGTGTCATCACCGGTCTTAACCATTCCAGATCCCTCAGTGAGTTTTGTGGTATATTGTGACGCTTCTAAGAATGGTTAGGTTGTGTGTTGATGCAGGAAGGCAAGGTAGTGGCTTATGCATCTAGACAGCTTAGGACACACGAGGTGAATTATCCTACTCATGACCTTGAGTTAGCGGCAGTAGTTTTTGCTCTTAAGATTTGGAGGCACTATTTGTACGGTGCAAAGTTTGAGGTTTTTAGTGATCATAAGAGCCTTAAGTATTTGTTTGACCAAAAGGAATTGAATATGAGGCAAAGGAGGTGGATGGAATTTCTTAAGGACTATGATTTTTAGTTGAAGTACCATCCAGGGAAAGCCAATGTGGTGATTGATGCACTCAGTAGGAAAACCTTGCATGTGTCTGGTTTAATGGCCCAAGAGATGAATATGTTAGAGGAGTTCGGAGACCTGAATCTAAATGTGTCTCTTAGTACTCTAAGCTTGAAGTTGAATAGGCTGGAAATTTGCAGTGACCTTAGAGAAATGATTAGGCGAGAGCAGCTTTTAGACCAGGAGTTACAATCTCTTTTAGATCAAGAGAATTATGTGTTGTCTACTGATGGTCTAGTGTTGTTTAAGAATAAAATCGTTATTCCTAAGGAGGGGAGCCTTAGAGAGAAAGTTTTAGAGGAAGCGCATAAGGGGAAGTTCACCATACATCCAGGGATAACCAAGATGTATCAAGATCTAAAGAAGATGTATTGGTGGCCATGAATGAAACGGGATGTGGCTAGCTTTGTGGCCAAGCGTTTAGTATGTCAAAAGGTGAAGATAGAACATCAGAAACCTTCGGGTTTGTTACAGCCTTTATAATTTCCTCAATGGAAGTGGGAGAGGATTTCTATGGATTTTGTGATGGGGCTACCTAGGACTCGTTTGGGTTTAGATGCCATATGGGTAATTGTGGACAGGTTGACCAAGTCTGCTCACGCCTTGCCAATTAAAGCAACCTATAGTTTGAATAAGCTAGCAGACTTATACATTAAGGAGATAGTGAAGCTTCATGGCATACCTACCTCTATAGTGTCAGATAGAGACCCACGGTTTATCTCTAGATTTTGGAGAGCTTTCCAACAGGCTTTTGGTTCTAAGTTGAGTTTTAGCACAGCCTATCATCCCCAAACGGATGGTCAGTCGGAGAGGATCATTCAGACCCTTGAGGACATGCTTAGAGCATGCGTTTTAGATGAAGGTGGGGGTTGGGATAAATTTTTACCTCTTATAGGGTTTGCTTATAACAACAGTTATCACGCTAGCATCGGCATGGCACCCTATGAAGCTCTTTATGGGAGGAAGTGTAGGTCCCCTTTATGTTGGTGTGAGGTGGGTGAGAAGACCCTGCTAGGACCAGAGTTAGTCCAGGAAACCTCTGAGAGAATGAAAATGATTAGGGAGAGGATGCGCACGGCGCAAAGTAGACAAAAGAGCTATGCCGACAAAAGGAGAAAGCCTCTAGAATTCCAGGAAAGCGAGCATGTATTTTTGAGAGTCACTCCTAAGACGGAGGTAGGGAGGTCGATGAAAGTCCGCAAGCTAAATCCTCGTTGATGGGACCTTTCCAAATCCTTAAAAGAGTCGGGCCTGTTGCTTATCAATTGGCTCTCCCGCCAGATTGGCAAACCTTCATGATGTTTTCCATGTGTCGCAACTCGAGAAAATATGTGCACGATGAATCTTATGTGATAGCTCCTAAGTCTGTATAATTGAAGGAT
This sequence comes from Sophora flavescens, assembly GCA_030762895.1. Taxonomy (NCBI): domain Eukaryota; kingdom Viridiplantae; phylum Streptophyta; class Magnoliopsida; order Fabales; family Fabaceae; genus Sophora; species Sophora flavescens. Next base: position 114,130,028 of record CM061066.1, read on the forward strand.
AATTTGATCTATAAGCCAAAGCATAGTCGAATCATGGACAAGGGCACTAAGACTATGAGGAACAAGACAATTCCTACTGTAAAGGTGTTATGGGACGGATTGACCCCTGAGGGAGCCACTTGGGAGATGGAGGAGGACGTCGTGCGTCAATACCCAGATTTTATTATCTAAGGTACGGTAACCTTTACGTTTGAATATGTCACATGTTAAAATAAGTACGTGAGTGTGAGGCGAATTTCGGGGACGAAATTCTCTAAGGAGGGGAGAAAATGTAACATCCTAAAATTCTAATGTAATTAATTTGAAAAAAAAAGGGATTAAGTTATATAAAAATAATAATAATAATGATATAATAAAAATAAAATATGATTAAGAGGTTTAGTGGTGAGAATTTATTAGTATAAAATTTATTAGAATTGGTTAGTGAATACAAAGAAATATTGAATTAAAATAAATATATAAAAAAAAGAAGAGAATTAATATATATATATATATATATATATATATAAATGATACTTATAAGTTATACCAAGTCCTTTTAAATAAAAAAAAAAAAAGAGAAAAGGGTAGTGGACAAAGCGCAAAAGCGCTGACTCTCTCTATATATATATAAACAATAGGGTTTGGGACGAAAGAAAAAGAAAAAAACGCCGCAGCCGGTTCCATTTTTCCTTATTATGTCAGTACAACCGTAACAACAAAGATCCAAGAACGCTACCAAACGAGAGAGGAATTTTTAGGGAAGCATAAATCCTTATCATACGTGATTTTTGGAGCACATTGGAGGTCTTCGAGAGGTGAGTAAAAATACTTTTTCTCACACTTTCATGGTACAATTGATTTGAAGCTGTCATATAGATTTGTTTAATTACGAAAATTAAGATTTTAGAGTGCATGATTTTTATTTGGGATTTTGAAATACTATCACGTTACTTGATGAATTGATTTAGTGAGTGTAATCTTCTTGTTATTCTATTAATGTTTGATGTAATAAAATAATAATAATAAAGAAAATAAATAGCTAAATAAAGGCTCAAATTTTGTACCGTGTGTAACCTTACCGCAGTGGCATAACATTGTTTATGTTTGATATTAGATGATTTCTATTGATATATTTATGACACGTCCCTGTCAATGAATACATATACTATAACAAGCATGAATTATATTAAGGACTTATATGTTATGGTTGTGTTTGTATTTTAAATCCTGTTATAGTGTTTATGTAATTGATGCATGGAGTTTGAGAAAATATTTGGTAGTCATCTGGGATGACATTTGGTAGTCATCTGGGATGACATTTTATAGTGCATATGAGTTGGTCATCACCTTCCGGGAAGGGATGACGGTGTACATTCTATTCCGGGAATAGGATGAGAGATATCACCATCTGGGATGGGATATCAAATTATTAAAATATTCACATCCCGGGATGGAATATTAGATACCTCCATCCGGGATGGGGAAGGCGATGGGACGCCATTGCATGGATATGAGCTCATAGACCTTAGTGGATCTGGGATTCACACCGGTTCTGGGAACCAAAGAGTCAAGTTAAGTGATTCTGGGAATCACCGAGTCATGTTCGTGGAGTTGCATTGTGTAGAGTTTGCATGGTGAATGTGATTAAATGCAATGTGATGTGACCGTTGCTGAGTTTATAAGTTTGTGTTTTAAATGCTTGACATTAATTTTATATATAATCATTATTTTGGAGGTTTATTATATTCAATATTTTAAAAATTAGCGGGTACCATGAATGTTTTTCCGGTTACCGCACCGGCTGAGAACAACACTATTTGCGAAAATATTTTTAGAACTTGATTTTTATTCACTGGGATTATATCTCATTAAAAGTGTTGTTTTCAGAGCACGAGGACGATATCACCAAGTCAAGAGGATTGAAGACTTAGCGAATTTACTTATTTATTATCTAGCTTTGTTAGTATTTTATTTTGAATAAGGAGCCGTTTGTGGCTAGACATATTTATTCTATTTTTATTTATCGTTGGGTTTGTTAGTAGACGCCCGATTTTGAGGCTTGGGGTTTTTATTTGGACGTATGGATTATTATTTATTACTTTGATACATTTTACTATTTTATTTAATATGAGACATTTTCCAGACTTATATATAATTGATAAAATTCTTATGACTAACATATTTTAATTAAATGTATTAAAGGATTTTTATACAATTGTTTTGGGTTACTAATGTAACGAAGGGCGTTACAGAGACAGTTGCACAATGCCTTGGGGACAAAGTTGAGGATGAGTTTTGCTTATCATCCCCAAACAGATAGACAGTTAGAGAGGACGATTCAATCATTAGAGGATCTTTTAAGAGCTTGTGTTTTGGAACACACTGGCAGTTGGGATGAATTTTTACCATTGATTAAATTTACTTATAACAATAGTTTTCATAGTAGCATTGGAATGACACCATACGAGGCTTTGTATGGAAAGAAATGTAGGCCCCCGTTATGTTGGTATGAGATTATTGAAAACCAAGTTTTGGGTCCAAATGTGGTGTAGCAAACTACGGAACAAGTTAGGAAGATAATGGAAAAGATGAAGGAAGCACACGATAGGCAAAGGAGCTACAGTAACAAGAGGACGGGACCGTTAGAATTCCAAGAGGGTGATCACGTGTTTTTGAGAGTCACTCCGAAGACCGGAATCGGCAGGACTATCAAATCTAGAAAACTTACTCCTGGATTCATCAGACATTTCTAGATTCTTCGAAGGATTGGTCCAGTAGCTTACCATATTGCTTTACCACCTAACCTTGCTAACCTTCATGACGTCTTTCACTTATCTCAGTTGAGAAAATATTATCCTGACTCTTCACATGTTATTGAGTTTGAGTTTATACAACTGCGAGAGAATCTTGAGTACGAGGCTTTACCTGTTAAGATAACAGATAGAAGGAATAAGGAGCTTCGCGGTAGACAAATTCCTTTGGTTAAAGTTATATGGGATGCGACTACTAGATATGCTACTAGGGAACGTGAAACAGATATGCAGCAACAGTATCCACATCTATTCTGAGGTACGTAAATTCCAAGGATAAATTTTTTTTCTAAGTGGGGTAGTAATGTAACAGCCTGTTTTTAATTACGTTTTATTACCGATAAAAATATATTTAATTATATTTTTATCTGAGACCAAGAAAATTATTTTGGATAAAACAAAATCATATTCATACTCTACCTTATGGTAGAGGGTTACGGTGAAATTTTGGGTTGAAAATTCAGACGGAAATCGGTCTGCGTTTTCACTGACAGTAAGATTTACTGATCATAAAACCTAATTTTGACTCGTGAACGAAATGGTTAGATTTTATATCGCATTTCCAATGACTTTGGTTATTTTGAAAATTTTCTATCGGAAACGAAATATTATATTTTATTCGGTCGTAAAACCTAAATTGGGTAAACGATGGAGCTGAATACGGAACTGCCGGGACCCGCTAATGGATGGAGACGAGTCATCCATGATGACTCATGGAGGTGAGTCACCATGGTGAGTCATGGTGTGACTCACCATGTAATATTGAGTTTAAGTGTGAAAAGACTAAAATGCCCCTAGCCTTTTATGTAATTCCAAGAGTGTCCCTAAGTGAATTTTGACAAAAATACCCCCTCACTTCAGCCAAGTGTGCGCAGTCCACTCCCCCCTCCCACCCTTCATCATTTTTCTTCATCTTCCTCACTTTTCTCTCAAAACTCTCAACAACACCATAACTAAATTTTGTGAAGAACTTGCTCTATTACTTTCAATTTTTCATAATACAAGAGGTATAACTTCCTCTCCTTGATCATCCATTTCATCTTCTTCATTGATTTCACTTGTTTCATGCCATGATCATCATCTTTAAATTCTTAGATCTAGATCTTCAAAAAATTCTAGAAAATTGTAGAAAAATCCTTTTAATGTGATTCAAGTTTCTGTGAACTCTATATGAATTCTACTTCGATCACGTAAGAGCATGAGAGCAAATAGTATCTCTACCCTATTTTTCTCAAACTGGTCGAACCTATGCTAATAGGGAGGTTATGGGTTTTGCTTCAACTTTTGTGAAGTAACATTTGATTTAGTCTTTCTAATACTCATAGTTGTTGAATCTAGAAGCTTGAGAATTTTTAAAAATCTCTAGCATATTTTGTTGATGATGGCCGAAACCCTGACCATGTGGGTTAGAGGAATTTTTTATTTAATCTTGGTCATGTAATAATTGATTATGTTTTCCTAATGCTTAAGGATCATTGATCCAAGAGTTTGTGAAATTTTGAGATTTCTAGCCTATTGATCCTATGATGGCCGAACCCTAGTCCTTGAGACTCTAGGTGGATTTTGTTTGATTAATTTATTTTTATGTGATTTGGTTGAAGGTGAACTGATAACCATGGTGTAGTAACGAGGATCGGAAAGTTCAGGTGGGGGAAAGAATCATCCTGTCGTCGGAATGGATAAGTAGTATATTTTATAATAATGGTATAGGGAAACCTAAACCCTACTAGTGGTTGAGTAATCGACAATACCAAAATCACATTGGAAACTTTTTCGCAATACCAATGATGATTTAGGAATTGTAGGTGTATCGGCTTTAGGTTAATTTTATGATATTTGAGGATGTCTGACTTATTTATTATTAAATTGTTTGTGACACGTTGGTTAAGGTATTCTACTACATGTGACATTTTATTTTGGTGTTTCGATATTTAATGAGTATTGTATTATGCATGATTTGCCTAGTTCGATGATATGCTTAGTTGGTTTTTAAGTAAAGATATGTGTTGCTCGGAGATATTTTGTCTGGGTGAGAGATTGAATGTGACTTTGAGGTGCCTAGCCTAATTTTATTATTTTATAGATGAGATGTGACATAGAACGCGAGTTGAAGCTATGATCGAAGCTTGTGGCACTAGGTTGTTATTGATGCAAGTCAGTGAGATTCATATGTTTGAATTGTTGTTCACAACTGTGTGTTTTAAATACACGAGGTCCGAAGTTCTCGCTAGACCGTTCCTACTTAGATATTAGGTTGAGCAGCTATTGTGTCAAAGCTTTGCATGAGCACCCTTGGGAGTGGACACGGTGTGCACCGGGTAAAATGAGCAGCTATAGTGTCATTGCTTGGCATGAGCATTCTCACCATGAAAGAGATTGTGCACCGGGATTTAGGAACGTGTCGCTTGGACGACTGACTGACATTCCCAACGAGGGATGTGTGAAAGGATTGGTAGCGACCACGTTAGCATAAAGGTTAGATTGCATGAGTTTGAAGGTAGAGGACGATATCGTAAAGTATGGATGATTGTTGATTTTGAGTGATGTGTGTCTGTGACTGTTGTTATATTATATACTAAGGTTCTTTTCCGCTTTTGATGATAGAACTGTTTCTTATCCCCTATTTTTTGTATTTGGTATATATGTTATTATTTGATCGTATGAGAAGATCTTGTGGAGGAGTGATGAGTGTGATTTTACCTCATTTTTCATGTACATTTCTGCATGCATTTGCATATAGTTAGGCCAATTTAGTGTTGATTTTGTATAGTTTTTCCTTTGGAACGGATGAGGTGGTTTCTGGTGTTGTTTTGCAGGATTTAATGGAAAAATGCCCAGAAATCAGCCTTGGTGGAGCTTGGATGAAAAAGAGCTTAAAAGTGAAGAAATTGAGCCAAGCAGAGAGTATCACGACTGGCGTGATGGCCCTCACGGCCGTGAGGGAGCGATGAGTGAAGAAAGAATTGAGCCATAAGTCGAAGCTGTCACGCCGGCCGTGATGGCTATCACGGCCGTGACCTGCTAGTTGGAAAAGTCAGAAACGATCACGGCCTGGCCGTGATGACCATCACGGCCGTGATGAATAAGTGAATGAAGAGGCGCCCAAGTCAGAGACCATCACGGCCTGGCCGTGATGGCTGTCACGGCCGTGACGGGCGACGGACCTATAAATAACAGCACAGCAGACAGAAAACTGGACTAACTTCTGACCTAAAATAAGCTGCACTTGGAGGCAGGCTAAGGCTGGTGGCTGGAGAGGGTTTATACCCAAAAAGGGGGGCGTTTTCTCTGCTCTTGGATGGGGAGAAGATTGGAGGAAGCTTGTCTATGAGTGTTCTCCATCCCTTCTCTTTTTCCTTTTTGTATTTCCTTATCATGAGTAGTTAAATCCCCATTGTTGGGGTTAGATGTAACTTTTCTGAACTTGTTGTATTTGATTTGGTGTTTAATGCAAGTTTCTATTTCGTATGAGTATGTGATTCTGTGTTTAATGCTTTCCTTGGATTAGCTACCCATAGGAATGATATGTTGCTTTAATAGATGACTGAAAGGTTGGTGTTAAGGCATGCTCATGAATCATATGCCAAGTAGGTCAAGAATCTAGACATAGGTGTTGGCTGCTTGCAACTCGATAAGTCTTAACTTAATGCAAAATCTCATTTTATTCCACCTAAGACATTAGGGTTTAATTTGGGGTTTTAGGCTCAATGCACCTAAGACATTAGGCTTGAGTAATTTAGAAAAGGCTTGATTGGCATAATTGAATTAGGACTTGTGTTAGAAGCCATTTCATTGCAACTAAGGGAGGATTAGTGTAGTCTAACCCTGACAATTCTAGCCACATCCCTGTTTGCATACCAAGTGTTTGTTAAAAATTCTAAAAGACCAAAAACATTTTGTTTTCTGTTTAATCCCTCACATTTTAGATTAGTCTAGATAGTTGTTGAATTTGCGAATTGGTAATTGACATCCAATCCCTGTGGATACGATAACCGGTCTCACCACCGTATTACTTGATTGCGACGAGGTGCACTTGCCTTTATTTATATATCTTAAAATACACGCAACAAGTTTTTGGCGCCGTTGCCGGGGATTGGTTTTGTCAATATCAGTAGTAACAAATGAGACAACTAGTTTAGACATTTTTTATTTTATTTTTCTGTATATATTTGATATCTTTCTTTTGTCAGTTTTGTATATATTTGCTTTTGTGTTTCTTTGATCTTGGGCTTAATTGTTTGTGAGGTGAAAAAATTGATTAGATAGGATCATGGACTACAATTGGTATCAACCACCTGATGCAGAAAGTGAGATATCTGAGTTGCAGCTGCGGGTAGATATGCTGCAGTTGGCCGTAAAAATCCAACAAGTGAGTGATGAGCTGTCAAGGGCAACTGTCCCTCCTCCACCAATGGTAGTTTGTTCTGAATGGGGAAATCAACTTCCCAACACTCCTACTCCATGGTGGGGGAACCCTCCAAATAACACTTTGATGGATGAAGGAGAACATTGGGAATCTTCCACACCTTGGAATGATGAGCCATCCCCATTGGAAATTGCTTGGGAGAACTTCAAATCCGCATTCCCAGTCGAGGTTGAGCAACCTATCCCGGATAGTCAACCTCACTTAGAGGCTGTTTTGGAGAACTTCATGGCAACAACAATGGAAGAATTCAAGAATCAAGAAGATGCCATTCGAAGTCTCGGGGTACGTATTGAGGAATTCTCTAACCTACTATCCAAAATGCCAAATGAGGACTTGATGGATGATGATGAAGATGATGCAATGATGGATGAGGAGGAAGAAGAAGAAGTGGGAGCAACCGAGTCAAGAAGTGAAGACCTTGTTTTGGAGAACATAGTTGCACCACTCCCCATTGAACCCTTGACTAAAGAGCCTGAAAGGAAGAGGCATTTGGAGGATAGCTATGTCACCATGCTCGGGGATGATGAAGAATTTGTGAAATTAAATGATGCTATTGGCCCCTATGCATGTGTTGATTGTGATGGGGAAAACACTTGTGTGGTTTGTGCGGAGATTTCTGCATATTTGGAAGGTGATGGATTTGGCAATGCTGAGGGTGAAGATTGTACAGAAGCCAGAACAGCACCAATGATCCTCTCGATTTGTTTGCCACCTCATATTTTTAAGCAGTCAACAATGGAGTTCATGCCTCTACCTGAGGTTGAACCCCATTTTTATTGGGAAGATTTTATGGATAAAGGGGTCATCATTGACCCGAGAGGAATTGAAAAGCGCTTCCCAGATGAAGAAGTCAGCATGAATTTCAAGAGCTCACTTCCACATTTTTGCTGCCAACCGTGGGATCCAAGTGAAAGATCTCACATGGTTAGCATTACTTGGTCCTTATACCACAGGTTATGGGATCCAGGTGGATGCTTCTTGATGAGTCAAGCTAGTGACGTTAAAGAAGCGCTTATTGGGAGGCAACCCAACTTTTCTTAACCCTTCTCTTTAGTTAGTTTTTGTTTTGATTTTCAACCTCTTGAATAATTTGAGAAGCTCAAGAGGTTTGTTAATAATTTTGTTAAGTGTCTTCAGATTTTGAATAAAGGAAGGAGAAAAAGAGCAGGGAGAAACAGAGCCAAAAAGCATGTGAGCCAACACCCGCTACCGCCTCGGTAAGCCGTTCCAATTTTTAGCTTTATTTTATTTTTCTTCTCCTCTCTCCAACTTGATTGTTTACATTGGGGACAATGTAAATTTTTAAGCTTGGGGTAGGGGTATTTTGCATTTGTATTATTTTGCATTTGTATTTTGCATGTTGCATTCATATAGTTTTGCATGATAGTTTGCAGGATCGCATTATTACATTTCCCCTTGTTTTGAATTTTGTATCCAATGGTGAGAACTAAGTGCCAAATAACTTGTGATAGTGAATTGTTGAACCCAATTCTGTTATTCTTGTGATATGGCTGGAAATGAAAATGTTTGAGATAATCTTGGATAGTTGATAATTAGCATATGGTTTTATAGATTTGTGTTTTTCATTGATTCTGAACTAAAATGTGAGATTTTGAGCCAAAGGGGTACTCACAAAATTTTACCCCATTCTTTGTGTAGAGTGTATTCCTCTTGGTTTGTTTTCTCTAGAACTTGACTTGAAACCATTTCAAAGCTTTAAAAAATTTTTGAAAACATTTTTTGAAAATGATTGAGGCAATAGGTATTTTTCTGGCCTTCTGAGCTTTGAATGATGAAATGCTACCCCTTAGTTGCCCAATTTTGAGCCTGAAAGAATAAAAATGCTTTTCTTGGTACCCTGAAATGTTTTGATAAATATGTTTGCTAAGGGACCTTCTAAAGTATAACAAAAGGGTGAAAAAGGTAGTTGGAAGTTTGGGAAAAGAATCAGAAAAAATAATTCTCTTGATTTGAAAATTCTTCCCTTCTCCAAATAAAAAAAAAAGAAGAAAAAAAATAGATAGAGAAGGGGAAGACAAAAAGAAAAAGAAATGAAAAAAAATAAAAAGAAAAAGAAAGAAAAGAAAGGTGGAAAAATGTATTGAAAACCCAAGAAGGTATTTTAGAAGGTGTCTTGTGTTGAATTGTTGATACTTAGTCTAGCCTTTTGAAATATCCCTTTCTTGTTATCCCCACCTAAAGATTAATCCCATGGCCACGTTACAACCAAATAAAAGACCTCTTGATTCTTAAGTGTTTTTCATAAATAAAGTGGAGATTTGGTTGATAGTCAAGCATATGGTAGGAATCATTCCTTGAGGAAAATAGAGCGAATTGTATATATACTTGAACACTTGAGTGAGTGAGGCATGAAAGAGAGCCAAGCAAGTAAACAAGCTTGGGGTGAGCTTCAAGTGAGCAAGAGTGCCCGAATCAGTGAGAATGTGAGTCTAGGAAACTTAAGCCCCTGATTGGACTTGAATTGATTATCTCTTGCTGAATTGTTTGAATTGCCTGTTACTTGGATCATTTTACTCGGGTTCTTGGGTCACTATCCATGCCTTGACTGTTTATCTCTTCTGGCCTTAGTTTTTGCTTGAGGACAAGCAAAGTCTTAAGCTTGGGGTGATTTGATGAGTGTGATTTTACCTCATTTTTCATGTACATTTCTGCATGCATTTGCATATAGTTAGGCCAATTTAGTGTTGATTTTGTATAGTTTTTCCTTTGGAACGGATGAGGTGGTTTCTGGTGTTGTTTTGCAGGATTTAATGGAAAAATGCCCAGAAATCAGCCTTGGTGGAGCTTGGATGAAAAAGAGCTTAAAAGTGAAGAAATTGAGCCAAGCAGAGAGTATCACGGCCTGGCCGTGATGGCCCTCACGGCCGTGAGGGAGCAGTAGCTGAAGAAAGAATTGAGCCATAAGTCAGAAGCTGTCACGGCCTGGCCGTGATGGCTATCACGGCCGTGACCTGCTAGTTGGAAAAGTCAGAAACGATCACGGCCTGGCCGTGATGACCATCACGGCCGTGATGAATAAGTGAATGAAGAGGCGCCCAAGTCAGAGACCATCACGGCCTGGCCGTGATGGCTGTCACGGCCGTGACGGGCGACGGACCTATAAATAACAGCACAGCAGACAGAAAACTGGACTAACTTCTGACCTAAAATAAGCTGCACTTGGAGGCAGGCTAAGGCTGGTGGCTGGAGAGGGTTTATACCCAAAAAGGGGGGCGTTTTCTCTGCTCTTGGATGGGGAGAAGATTGGAGGAAGCTTGTCTATGAGTGTTCTCCATCCCTTCTCTTTTTCCTTTTTGTATTTCCTTATCATGAGTAGTTAAATCCCCATTGTTGGGGTTAGATGTAACTTTTCTGAACTTGTTGTATTTGATTTGGTGTTTAATGCAAGTTTCTATTTCGTATGAGTATGTGATTCTGTGTTTAATGCTTTCCTTGGATTAGCTACCCATAGGAATGATATGTTGCTTTAATAGATGACTGAAAGGTTGGTGTTAAGGCATGCTCATGAATCATATGCCAAGTAGGTCAAGAATCTAGACATAGGTGTTGGCTGCTTGCAATCTGATAAGTCTTAACTTAATGCAAAATCTCATTTTATTCCACCTAAGACATTAGGGTTTAATTTGGGGTTTTAGGCTCAATGCACCTAAGACATTAGGCTTGAGTAATTTAGAAAAGGCTTGATTGGCATAATTGAATTATGACTTGTGTTAGAAGCCATTTCATTGCAACTAAGGGAGGATTAGTGTAGTCTAACCCTGACAATTCTAGCCACATCCCTGTTTGCATACCAAGTGTTTGTTAAAAATTCTAAAAGACCAAAAACATTTTGTTTTCTGTTTAATCCCTCACATTTTAGATTAGTCTAGATAGTTGTTGAATTTGCGAATTGGTAATTGACATCCAATCCCTGTGGATACGATAACCGGTCTCACCACCGTATTACTTGATTGCGACGAGGTGCACTTGCCTTTATTTATATATCTTAAAATACACGCAACAAGGAGCTATCTATTGACGATATTGATGGAACTCCGTATGAACTATATGCAGGAGAACGAGCAGTGGATTCGAGTGGTAGAACTTATAGAGTTTTTGGCCAGTGTATCTTAAGACATTTTATATTTTCCGCTAATAAGAGTTTTTATAAGCATGTACTTGCAATGGATCCTACTGAGGGGATACCCTAGATAGTGTTTTGGTACTCTGATGCATAAAAATATGGTGTGCATATATGTTATATATACAGGTCTCTGGAGTTCTTAAGTTATGAGCTCCCGGAAAGAAGATGTATCTGGTTAGTATATGTAGTACCAATCAATTTATGTAAGCCATCCTCAACTGTGTAGTCCCATACCTACACAGTCTCAGGATCCCTGTCCCTCCGCCTAAAAGCCTGCCATGAGCTGCTCCTTGTCTGTGCCTATTTGCACTGGCGACCACACTCCATCCTCGTTAGTCCCGGGTGTCACATGCCCACCAGCTTCCGCTTGGTTCGTCCCCGAACCACACCGTACTGGGAGAGGCGCCGCTCTGATACCACCAAATGAGACACCCCGTTGTGCCATTAGATTAAAAACCTCATTAATTAATTTCTTATCGTGCTTAACGTTAAACGTATATGTCGAAATACTTAAAAATTAAAACTTAACTATAAACATACTACGTTTGAAATTTAAATCATCACACCATATATAACTTACATACACAACATATGTTTATGTATCAGAGTACCAAAACACTGTCTAGAGTATCCCAGTAGTAAGATCCCTTGCAGGTGCATAGCGGAAATATAAAACGTCTTAAGACGTACTGGCCATAACTTCTTAAACTCTACCACCCGAATTCACAGCTCGCCCTCCCGCATCTAGTTCATACGAAGTCCCATCCAGTTCCTCAGTAGCTAGTTCCTCCACCAGATCTTCTCATACGATCACATGATAAAATACATACCAAATACAAAAAATAGGGGATAAGAAACAGTTCTATCATCAAAAGCGGAAAAGAATCATAGCATATAACATAACAACAGTCACAGACACACATCACTCAAAATCAACCATCATCCTTACTTTACTATATCATCCTCTACCCTCAAACTCATGCAATCTAACCTTTATGCTACGTGGCCACCACCAATCCTATCACACATCCCTTGCCCGCCGAGGGATGATAGTCAGTCGTCCAAGCGACGCATCCCCATTAACCGGTGCACACCCTCATCCATGGTGAGAATGCTCATGCAAAGCAATGACACTATAGCTGCACAACACAGTCGGTGCACACCCTGATTCTCTCTCAAGGATGCTCATGCAAAGCAATGACACTATAGCTGCACAGCCTAAATCTAAATTGGGACAGCCCCACGAGAACTTCGGACCTCGTGTGTTCCAAACACACGATTGTGAACAACAATACAAACATATGAATCTCACTGACCCGCATCATTAACAACCTAGTGCCTCGAGCTTCCATCATAGCCTCAACTCGCATTCTAGGTCACATCTCATATATTAAATAATAAATTTAGGCTGGGCACCTTTAAGTCACATTCAATCTCTCACCCAGACAAAATATCTCCGAACAACACATATTTTTACTTAAAAACCAACTAAGCATATTGTCAAACCAGGCAGATCATGCATAATACAATACTCATAAATTATGCAGACAACAAAATAAAACGTCACATGCAGTAGAATACCTCAACCAGTGTATCACAAATAATTTAATAATAAATAAGTAATACATCCCCAAATATTATAAAATTATCCTAAGGGCAATAAACCTACAATCCCCGAATCATTATTGGTATTACGAAAAAATTTCCAATGTGATTTTGGTCTTGTCGATTACTCAACCACAGACGAGTCTGATGATGATGACCAACCAATTTCCAAGGTTTTGAAGAAGGAAATAGTCAAGGGGAATTCAGCTGCTACTCCTACAAAGCATTTGAAGAGGAAAGTTGTAGCTGAAGCTACACCAATCAAAAGGTCTACTAGGACGAAGGTTGCTGAGCCTGTGCAGATTCCTGTACAGATAATGTCACTTGTTGCCTCACCAGTAAGGTCATCTGAACCCTCACCTCCTTCACTAGTCCAATTACCATCACCTTCTACCTCCTCCTCTACACCATCATCTCACAACACTCCCCTTCATAACCAAATAACCATTGCTGAAATTCTTCTTTCTCTTTCCCTCGGAAAGTTCAATTTAAATCTCACTCCTGACAATACCTCACCTGACCCTCAACCATACTTCTCACCAGATCACCTCTCTGATCACCATTCCTCGCCCTCTCATTCACCACAACAAGAAAATCAAACACTTGTACCTGTTACACAAGTATTTGATTCCCTCATTTCACCCATCTCTACTTCATTCCAGGCACCATCCTAAGCTCAGAGGTATACCAAATACCAATACCCCTCCATTTAGATGCATTTCCACTGCCCCCACAACCAATTGACCTTATTAATCCAGACCTTCTAAGCTCAGGTGATCTTAAGGCAATCAGCAATCTCATTGCTGAGCAGGCTGCAGTTAGGCTCAACAGAGCCTCTTGGAAATACAAGCTAAACCCTGCAGCTTGTATGTGGCCAAACACAATTTTGAAGATCTGTTTTGACATAGGACCTTACTGTAAGCCACATAAACTGGAACCCAAGAGCAAGAAGCCCTTTGTTTGGCTGGAGAAGACTGAAAAGAAGCTGAAGTTTCCTAGACGATCCACATCTTTCATGAGCCATATTGAACCAAGAGTCTTTCAAGACCCAGCTCATCATTGTCGATTGTCACTAGTTGAGAAACTTAAGATGCCTACTGACAAAACAAGACTCCTATCCTTTCAGATTCCATGGGTTGGATATCCTGTTCAAGATAGAGAAAAAGCAAGGTAACTCCACCCTTTCCAACCAACTTTCATTTTCACTCATTTTCTTTTCATTCTTCCTTCAAGTTTTTATGCAAAACCTTTTTCTGTTTACACTTTCCGTTTTCCTATTTCTTTTCAAAATTTATCCTGGTTTTTCACCATTCTCTCACCTCTCATTTCTTATTTATCTAACTTTGAGCATATTTCTTTTAGAATTCCTTGTCTGCAACCTTTTGGTTTGTTGCACTCAGTTTTTCCTTTGTCTCTTTCCCTTTTCCCTCTGATCATTAATCTTACCTTTATCTTTTCTTCTAGTTACTCCCTCCCCTAGCACTGTCTTGAGATTGTTCCTTACGAACCTCCTCAAACATCAGATGTCACTTCTAAACTTGGTCCCACTACTTCATCTGCACATGCTGACGTTGCTGCAATGGCATGCGATATCATTGGTATGGATCCAGTTGCTAGATCTCAGATCAGCGGTCTTCATGAAACAATGGATAAAGTTGTGGACATGCTTGTTATAAGTTTTTGACATATTTGATTTTGATGAATCCAAACAAAGAATGATTTTAAATGAACCTTTTGAAATCTGCTAATATGTGTATTAAGTGTGCAGATCATAAAGCAAGAACTTTTTGACAAAAACATCAAGTCTTGAAGATGCGTCTATATTATGACAACACAATACGTCTGAAGTAAGACTCAGTATCTACAAGCTATGAAAATGCGTCCGGACCTACAACTTGACTAAAGTCCTTCACTTCACTTATATTCGAAAGACAAAAATATTCCTTTGCATTTTCTAATCAAGAAAATTGATATCAAAAGCTCAAAGCATCAATACGTTGACCGTGGTGGTGGCCTCGGTGATCGCGTCGGTGGAGGGAGAGAGGGATGAGAGGGGGGAGATGGTCAAAGGCGCAAAGAGGAGAGGGAGGGAGCAGCTTGTGGTGGTCTCTGATGGTGAGTAACGGTATCTTCATAAGATTATGGAAAAGAAAAATATTTGATTGTCTTTTGTCTTTTATTTTCAAATTAAGCAATGTACTTGTCAATGATGTTCTTAGTAAATTCAAGTTATATAAGTTATATATGCTTGTTTCTCTTTTTGTTGATGACAAAGGGGGAGAAAACTATAACTTAACTGAATATTCAATGAAATTTTGAGCTATGCGTCTGAATGCATTTATGCATTACATCTAAAATATAACTCCTATACAAGTTCTGATCTTTATTAATATGCTCTGATTGTAATATGCTCTGATCTTAAAATATCTAACTCAACCCTAAAATCTGTTAAAGATAAGCATAAGTCTAGGGGGAGCATGACTATATTCGTTTGATCTTAACTCTTGATATTGTTGTGTTTGAAGTTCATTAAAATCATTAGAAAATGTTAGTCATCATCAAAAATGGGGAGATTGTTGAGTCTAAGTTTTTGACATATCTAATTTTGATGAATCCAAACAAAGAATAATTCTAATTGAACCTTTTGAAATTTGGTAATATGTGTATTAAATGTGTAGATCATAAGGCAAAAGCATTTTAGTAACATAACGTGTCTAAAAGATACGTCTGTGCTTACTTACACAATACGTCTAAAGTGAGACTCAGTATCAATAAGCTACGAAAATGCGTCTAACCCTACAACTTTACTGAAAGTTTTTCACTCCACTCTTATTCGAAAGAAAAGAATATTCCCTTGTATTTCCAATACAAGAAAATTGAATTCAGAAAGCATAAAGCATCAACCCATGGACATTCCTTTTGTTGTAATAAGCAAAGTAACCTTTATGCGGTCACAGACCCGTATTGCACAAATAAGGAAAGTCACGTTGCCCAAGTCAGAAAAGTAACTACTACTGCTCTAAGTCAAGCTGCACTATGCCAAGAAATATGATCAACTTGTCTTGAAGCTCTCCAACGATCATAAACATTAAAAAGATATTTAGAACGACTATTTGGCATTAATGATGAAGAACAAATTTTTCACTCATATGAAGAATGCAACTCAACGGATTTATTGCTGATGAGTATGAATAGAAGACTTTGAAAATTGCTGAAGACACACACCTGAACTTAATCACTCAAGCATTCAATACTCTCTTTGCATTCAAATCTCTCTAAGTTCTTATTCTTAGAATACTTCTCTGCTCAATCATTTGTATTTATTGAGAAGTTATTACTGCAGTCATACCAACTTAAATTCTTATTCACTTATTGAGTGTTCTTCGGCTGACTTGTAAAGCTATAAATCCGGAAGCTGTTGCTTCATTCAATTCTTACCTTTTGTAGAGCCTAAAGAGACTTGCTGAAAGAATACTTGTCTTGAGCCTGGAGAGGCTAGGTGTGCAAACAATACTTGTTAGTTGAGTCTGAGGAGGCTAGGTGTGCAAACAATACCTATTTGTAACCTGGTCAGTTATAGTGTAATACTTAATGAAGCCAAGGGCTGGACGTAGCCCAAGATTTGGGGGTAAACTAGTATAAATCTCTGTGTCAACTCTCTTCCCTTATCTCTTTAAGTTTGCTTTATATTTATTGTGCTAACTCGGTTGAAAGTGCTAAGTTTTCATTTATCCTGTTTCATATCAGACGCATCTAAGTGTCTGATTCTATTTTTGGAGGAAACTTTCTTGTTTGTGAAAAAGCTAACTAAAACATAATTTAAACCCCATTCTCGTGTTTTAATATGTTTATTTCACTGTCCCCACCGCCATGACGGTACATGGAACCTCATTCCAGCCATGCTTGTCTTCCTCTCATCCTTCTTTAATGGAACTTTACCATCTCCGTCTCCGCTCCCTCCGTCGGTCGATCCTCCTCCTTCCTTCGCCACCATCAAGATCCACCTCTCCTTCACTCCCAATTTCGATGCTTTGTGCTTTCCTCCGATGAAGAAGTCGTCGCCGAAAGTGCCGCCTCCGCATCGAGCCTCCCCTAAATGCGATTCAGCCTCCCCTCAGAGGGGTGTTCGCGGATTGGATTGGATCGGTTTAGAGCTAAAAAGTCATCCGATCCAATGATGAAAAAAACGTGCGGTTTGGATTGGATTGGTTTGCTTCCTAAAAATAATCCGATCCGATCCAATCCAACCAATCTAGTGCGGATTGGTTTGGATTGGATTGGATAATTCGGTTTTTGTCATACTTTATTTTTTTCTTATGTAAAGTGTCATTTTTACTTATTTTATAGTAGACAAAAGATAATCTTTACTTTAATTTGGGAGTTTAAGAAAAAATAATTATTGATATTTTTTAACACGTTCTTTTATGTTAATTCTCTATATCTACTCTCACTTATCCTATTCTTTTTTCCTTGAATCAGCTACAAATAAATTGTAGCTAATTATTTTTCAAATTTACTTAATTGATTTCCTATTTTTCATGTTTACTCAATCAAGTATATATATGTTATAAGTCAAAACTTTTGCTAAAATATAACTTCAAGACGTTAATACTTATTCTAAATAGTCTCATATATATCATTCCAACAAAAAAATATTAAAGAGAATGAAGGACATAAAAGTATGAAAAACAATGTTTAAGTATGAGTAATACTTTAATTTCAAAAATAATAATATATCTATATAATAGATCGATTTGGATTGGATTTGATTTCACCGGAGGATCTAAATTCCGATCCAATCCAATTAATAAAACTGTATTTTCGGTTTTTTGATTTGTTCGATTTTCGATTTTTTTGGTTTTCGGTTTTTTGATGTTATTTTTGCGGTTTGGATCGGTTGATGAACACCCCAATCTCCTCACCAGGCTCCGTGACGAAATCCCAACGCTCCTCGGCTTCCAGACTCCACTTCGACGCTGGTGCGACCTTGACTCAGCCTCCACAACCGCGTCCAATCCCTTATCAGTGTCGACGACCTGGATGTTTCCTCCACCGTCGCTCGTCACTCCGTCTTCTCCGTGACTCTCCCCGCCGTGCTCAGTTGCAACACCGTCATCGCCGCCATATACCGAGCTTCCCTATTTTCTAGGATTCCTCACGGCTCCTTCCAACCTCACCATTTCCATCATCTGAGATGCAACCAAACACAGACCCTATTGCACTAATTCTAGCTTGAAACCGAACCTAAAGTTGCATCGTTGTTTTCCTGCGCGTTTCATGAGATGAAGGTTGAGAAAAGAAAAGTAATCAGAGGTATTCGTATTGCTAGCGCCATGGTGAAGGTCGGCGCCCGACGGGATAACGGAAGCATAGAGAATGGGTCAACCCCAGGGTTTTTGACCAGACTGGTCCTTTTAATGGGGTCTTTTTGGATATATGACATATTTTATTTTTTTCACTCTGACGGGTCAAAGGCACCAGTCAGACTGGCGCCTTCCAAGTCAAAGGCGCCAGTCTATTAAAAAAAAAGACAATTGATAGCAATAATAAGATGTATAAAAAAATAATAGCAATAACAATTTACACCAATAAATATTCATCAATTATTACAGTAGTGAAATTTTTTTACCTTGTAATAGCATTAATGTCATTGTTACTCCCTATACTTATAGTATAATTTTTTTTAGCAGTGTTCCTTTAAAATTACTGGTAACTTTCTTTTAATTCTTACAAGGTAAATTTTTTTTACTACTGTAATAATTGATGAATATTTATTGGTGTAAATTATTATTGCTATTATATTTTTATGACTCTTGTGATATTATTTGCTACTTGTTATTGGGGGATTTTTTTACTGCCTCTTGTTGTTTTAAATAGACACTTTATCATTAATGTCATCGTTACTCCCTATATTTATAGTATAATTTTTTTTAGCAATGTTCTTTTAAAATTACTGGTAACTTTCTTTTAATTCTTACAAGGTAATTTTTTTTCTACTGTAATAATTGATGAGTATTTATTTGTGTAAATTGTTATTGCTATTATTTTTTTATGACTCTTGTGTATTATTTGCTACTTGTTATTATGGGATTTTTTTTATTGCCTTTTGTTGTTTTAAATGGCTTTTTGACCAAAATGGGTTTCTTTTAGAAACTATTTATCAATAGCAAGTAGCAAATAACAATGACAAGTAGCAAATAATATCACAAGAGGCATAAAAAAATCATAGCAATAACAATTTACACCAATTAATATTAATCAATTATTAAAGTAGTAAAAAAAAATTACTTTGTAAGACTTAAAAGAAAGTTACCTGCAATTTAGAAGGAACACTGCTACAAAAAAATTATATTATAAGTATAGGGAGTAACGATGACATTAATAATAAAGTATCTATTTAAAACAATAAGAGGCAATAAAAAAAATCCCCTAATAACAAATAACAAATAATATAACAAGAGTCATAAAAAAAATAATAGCAATAACAATTTACACCAATAAATATTCATCAATTATTACAGTAGTAAAAAAAATTTTACCTTGTAAGAATTAAAAGAAAGTTACCTGCAATTTAAAAGGAACACTGCTACAAAAAAAAATATACTATAAGTATAGGGAGTAACAATGACATTAATGCTAAAGTATCTATTTAAAACAACAAGAGGCAATAAAAAAAATCCCCTAATAACAAGTAGCAAATAATATCACAAGAGTCATAAAAAAGTAATAGCAATAACAATTTACACCAATAAATATTCATCAATTATTACAGTAGTAAAAAAATTATCTTGTAAGAATTAAAAGAAAGTTACCTGCAATTCAGAAGGAACACTACTACAAAAAAAAATTATACTATAAGTATAGGGAGTAATGATGACATTAATGCTAAAATATCTATTTAAAACAACAAGAGGCAATAAAAAAAATCATCTAATAACAAGTAGCAAATAATATCACAAGAGTCATAAAAAAATAATAGCAATAACAATTTATACCAATAAATATTCATCAATTATTACGGTAGTAAAAAAAATTTACCTTGTAAGGATTAAAAGAAAGTTACCAGCAATTTTAAAGGAACACTGCTAAAAAAAGTTATACTATAAGTATAGGTAGTAACGATGACATTAATGCTATTACAAGGTAAATTTTTTTTTTTTGCTACTGTAATAATTGATGAATATTTATTGGTGTAAATTGTTATTGCTATTATTTTTTTATACCTCTTATTATTGCTATCAATTGTTTTATTTTTATTTTTATTTTTTTTAATACTGGTAGGCGTCAGTCTGACTGGCGCCTTTGACGTGGAAGGCATCAGTCTGAAGCCCGTCAGAGTGAAAATAAAATAAAATATGTCATGTGTCCAAAAGAACCCTCCATTGATAAATAATTTCAAAACAACCCTAAATTGATAAATAATTTCTAAAAGAACCATGTTTAATCAAAAAGCCGTCAAAACCACCTTCTCTCATACTTGCAAATGATAACAATTATATACTGTTTTTTTAATAAAAAGAAGGAAACAGTAAATAGCCAGTTATTTTGGATGGTGCGGCTTGCACCAATGTTAGCACGGTGCATGTTAGCACGAGCCGATACAATATACTTTAGAATACCTATTGATGGTAGAAGCCTCCATATGCATTCATGTATAAAAGCATGTATTCAAAAAATTATGTTATTTGAACATAAATTTGGAACACTATATATAATAATCGTACATATTTATCTCTATCTCTTATTTATTTTTTATTTTTTTTATATACATATTTTTTAACCATACATCAAAAAAATGGGGACATCGGATGTCTCAATTTAAGTTTTCAAATATCATTATTTATATTTAAATGGTTGCAATCATTTACCGTCAAACCCGCAACAAAAAGATGACTCCTGCTTAAGATGAACAGGAGTCCTGTAACCCTTCCCCTCCTTTTTCCCTTCTCCTTTCATTAGAATTCATTATATATATAATTTATATCTATATAATATATATTTTAAAGACACGTCTTTAACAAGTTGGGACAGATGTCATATCTTCATCAGTGACTTCCAAGAAAATGTCCATAAACCTTTTTATTTTTATCAAATTTCACATAATTATTCAAACAAAAATAGTTCTGACACAATTGATTGTGTGATACAGTTCACATTTTTAGCCATCTCATTAATAAGTAATAACCGCCGAGTAAATAGCCAATTTGGTCCCTGAAACTGTGAGATCGTGTCAATTTGGTCCCTCAAATTAACGAAATTGCAAAAAGGTCCCTGAAACCGTCAAACGTTGATCAAGTTGGTCCCTCCGTTAAGCAGGGTTACTTGACACCGTTAATGGCGCTGACGTGGCACGTTAAGTGCCCATGTGGCATGACATGTACCACGATTTGGGGACCAATCTGACACTAAATTTCAGGGACCAAATTGACACAGGGATTAAAAACCTATCTTCTTCTTCCTTCGAGTGTCTTCTTCCTTCGGTCGTCTCTGGTTGTCTCTCTGCTCTCTCTCCTTCGTCGTCTGTTTCTGTCTCTCTCTCTCGCTCTCTCCCAATCGGTACAAAATCCTCGGCGTGGAACCCTTCTCCAACGCCAGACACCATCCGAAAACAAGACAAGAAACTCGCAATTCTCCT
Organism: Sophora flavescens; assembly: GCA_030762895.1. Lineage (NCBI taxonomy): Eukaryota > Viridiplantae > Streptophyta > Magnoliopsida > Fabales > Fabaceae > Sophora > Sophora flavescens. Next base: position 114,151,630 of record CM061066.1, read on the forward strand.
CCACCCCCGACAAGAACCCTTCCTTCCTCGGATCCGAGGAGGCCTTCAAGCTCGTTGGTGAGGCCTCCGGTTCCTCTCCGATAGGGTTCGAAAGCGAGGAATACGATATGAAGCTGCGGATGAGGATTCGGGGAGGAGCAAGAGGGATTAAAATCATCCTCAGAGTTATAACAATTCAGGATTTGAATGATGTTTCAGAGAGCGAAACGAGCAAGACCATTACTCCATCCTGCTAATAAACCTCCACCCCGTAAACCACCACCTCATCGCAATCCCATTCCTTTCATCACCCAAATCAAAGAAACACATGACCCAGAAGAAGCCCTATCACTCTTTCACCATTACAAGGAACGAGGTTTCACACACCATTACCCTTCCTATGCTGCATTACTCTACAAACTCGCTCGTTCTAGAAACTTCCAAGCCGTCGAAACCCTTCTCACTCACATGCAAAACACGGGCATGCACTGCAGAGAGACCCTTTTCATTGCTCTGTTTCAACATTACGGTAAATCATTACTTCACCAAAAAACCATTGATCTCTTTCACAGAATGCCTCGGTTCAATTGCGTCCGCACTTTACAGTCCTTCAATGCGCTTCTTAATGTACTAGTTGATAACCCTCGGTTTGATGAAGCCAATGATGCTTTTAGTCGTTCTTATGAAATGGGTTTTCGTCCAAACACGGTTACATTCAATATAATGATCAAGGGGTGGTTGGGGAAGGATCAATGGGGAAAAGCATGTGAGGTGTTTGATGAAATGCTTCAGAAGAGCTGGGGAACTATAGTAAAGTATGCTTGTAGTAAGGATAAAGATGCAAGTGGGCTTATGGACAAACTTACATCCATCCATCAAATGCATAGGTAAGATAGCCATTGTCTAGATGACTAGATCTTTTGGGTGATTTTTGTGTCTGTTCCAGGATATCACTTTGAGTTGCCTCTGTCCTGTCTGTTAAAAATTGAAACTACTAAGCTGAGAAAAACTACTTGGGTCGGGGGTCATTTGGTTTTATATTTGTATTTTTGTGACAATTAATAGTTTTGAAATTTATAATGCATTATATTATGCAACCGAGGTATGATTCGGGTGATTGTGGAAACCCCAAAATGGGATGAATGGGTTTAAAGGTAAAGTTACTTTTGTTATGATGAATGGAAGGAGAGAGTGAGGACTGAGAAGGAAAAATATGAAATGCTGACAAGAAGTGTCACAAATTGGAAAAGAAGTGGGGCAGATGAGGCCTGCGGGTGATTTCTATGTAACATTTGTTTTTATCGAATTCCGCCACAACTAAATCTGCTTTATTCTTATCTATCTTTACTATAAATTTCTGCTGGATTGAATAATTGTATTAGGATATCCACAGCGGGTTTGTATGATTTGGAATGCCTAATAATCAGCTCTCCAAGGGTGCTTGCTTGGGTTTGAAAGCGGCTGATGATTAATCCTCTATCAGCGGGTTAGTTCTAACTACTACAACCTGAAATTTGCGAATTGAAAATGAGCACAGTTCAATTCATCAACTACTCCTCTCATCGAAGGAAGAAGAAGATAGGTTTTTAGTCCCTGTGTCAATTTGGTCCCTGAAATTTAGTGTCAGATTGGTCGGCCTCGAAAGCGTGAGACAGATATTGTCATGCCACATGGGCACTTAACGTGCCACGTCAGCGCCATTAACGGTGTCAAGTAATCCTGCTTAACGGAGGGACCAACTTGATCAACGTTTGACAGTTTCAGGGACCTTTTTGCAATTTCGTTAATTTGAGGGACTAAATTGACACGATCTCACAGTTTCAGGGACCAAATTGACTATTTACTCAATAACCGCCCATACTCATCCGTTTCAAACGCTCCATCTCCATGATTCCAGCCTTCTTCCAAATGTTCAAATTCTTTCGTTCTTTTTTTTAAGCCGGTAGTGTTTAATAGGATTCCACTTTCCGAGATTACCATTTCGGTGGTTTCCCAGGAAAAGCAACATTGAATATTATTATATTTTTATTGATTTCCTTTCTCTGTTATTCTTTTTACCATCTTTTTCTCTCCATCATATATTCATCCTTGCTACTTCCCAGTGCTTTTCAAATTTTAAATTACATATATTATTTCTCTCTCTCATTTTCTTCATTCTCTTCCTCTCTCTCTCTCTCTCAGTCACTGAAACACAGGTAAAATCTCTTCCTTTCTTTTCTATTCAGTTTCTTCTTCCCCTTTTTCGCTCTCTCAGTTGAAACCCCCACCGCTGCCACCGTTGAGAGTTGGTAGCACTCACTCTTCAGATCGTCCTCCCACCATCAACTACCACTGCATCACCTCCAAGTAAGATATCAGTTGCTGCATCATTCATTATCTGTTGCAAATATTGATTATATACTCTGATAATCGACCTGTAAATTTTCCTTTTAAGTCAACACCTCATGAAAAATCTCTTCTTAAATTTTCCTTTTAGTTCCAAGTGTAAATTATCAGTCAACATAATGTAAAATATTACTCACGTACTAAATTCACCCGTTCGTCCCACGGCTCAAATATATTTTTACAAGATTATTGAATGAAGAAATGGTTAGTACTATTTTAAAATTTTTATTTCAGAAAAAATCAAATTCACTCAAAATATGAATGTGTACAATATCAAGGTATCGAGAGAAAAAACGAAAGTTAAAATTAATATGACATATAAGTATGGTTTCTAAAAATTGTTATATTGTACAATAAAGGAAAAGAAATACAACAAATATATTTTTTACAAGATTATTGGGATGTTAAATTTAATATGAAATATAAGTATTTTTTTTTTTTAAAAACGGTTCTCTTGCAAAAAACAAAAAAAAAATTGGAGGAGAAATACTCCAAATATATTTTTACAAAAAAAAATATTTCATACGATTAAATAATTTGCATTAGTGTTAAAATAAATTATTTTGTAAATTGATTAATTAACATGAAACAAAGTATAATTTTTTTGGTGGAGAAAAAAACAAAATTCACTGTAAAATTGAATGATGATAGAAGTAGAATACCAATGTATGGGAAAAATACCAAACATTAATAATAACATGATACATAAGTATATTTTTTAAAATTGGTACAATTTGCAACATGTTTACACAAGAAATGAGTATAATTATGTAGTAATTCTATTTCAATTCAATATTTATCTTTATCTTTATGTTATTACGGGGTTGAAAATCTTGCAATGAAAGTTAAAAAGTATGAGGTATTGAATTAGTATATTTAAGAAATTGTTAGTTTGAGATGGATATATGTAAACAAATTTAATTGTCATTTATATGATATAGTATTTATCTTTTTTATATTAATATAATATGGGGTTGAAGTCAATGTTTTGAAAATCTGACAGGCCGGTTCAACTGGTTCAAACGGGAACCGGCTATGTCTACGGTTTGGTCAGGTCACAAAAACTGGAAAACCGCTTGAACCGAGATAGAACTAGAAGAACCAGCGAACCGAATCCGGTTATAGAAAACCGCCCAGTTACTGTATCAGCTCCCTCTAGCCATGCTAACCATCGCTCCAGATCCTTGCAGTCGCACGAACCACTGAGCCTTCCTGCGTTCCCACTCTGTCACTGTGTCCCACGAACCACCACTGTCGTCGTCCAGCTCTGTCAGTGCATTCCGCCGGTCCATTGAGCTTTGGCCATATGCTCAGCTTAGTCTGCCATGGCGTACACTTGCACCTATTGAGCAGTTTCAGAGCTTCGAGCAACGCAAAGTATGTAATATGGCCTTGTTTGTTTTTTTCAAAGCTTCGTGCGGCAGTTGATTCTCTGCCACTAGGGTTTGTAACATGTTATGTACTCATTTGTTTTATTATTATTAGGAGTTGGATTTGGGATCATTAGATAGCCCAACAATAAGTGAATTTTATAAGATAATAAAATCTATTTGGGCTATGCAGCTTATTAATAAAATTTATAAGCGACACTAGGGTGTCTATCAGGTAGTGTGACACAATTAAGTAACTTATTATTAATAAAATTGACCTATAAGATTTTTTTATAATTTTTTATATAAATATATATTTATATACATTTATATTTATTGTATTATTATTTATTTATTTATTAGTCATCCGGTTCAATCATATGGTTGAACCGGTTGAACCATGACCCGCAGGTCTTTTCGGTTCGATCTCCGGTCCGGTTTTTAAAACATTGGGTTGAAGTATCTACCTAAAAATATTGTGAATAACAGTGAATAATCATTATCACTATTTTTTTAATGATTTTTATATTTTTATATAATGATATTTATATTTAAAGGAAGTGAATGTTTTGAATACCACGGTATTGAGAGAAGCAACAAACATTATAATTATTATGATATATAAGTATATTTTTCTAAAAAATTATCTTGCATGAAAAAGTAAGAGAAGTACACCAAATATATTTGTACAAAAAAAAATTATATGATTACCAAAGTCATTGAGAAATGTTTTGCATTAGTGTTGAAATAAACTATTTTGTGAAATGATTATTTAGCTTGAAACATAGTTTTTGCTTATATTATAGTATTAAATTAATTGTTCACTGAAATATAATACCAAGGTAGTGTGAGAGAGGAAATGATTAACGTTTATTTATAATTTTGTTTTGGATAAAAAACCAAATTCCTTATAAAATTGAATGATGAGAGAATTAGAATACCAATATATTGGGAAAAACACCAAACATTGAAAATAGTATGATATACAAGTATATTTTTTAAAAATTGCTAACTTACACCAGAATGGGTTTATCAGCAAGATGTTTGTACTCTAAAGATCGAATGAATGTTAAACGAAGTAGAATACTAAAGTATTTGGAGAAATGTCAAATACTACAAACTAATATGATACACGAATATATTTTTCAAAAATTAATAACTTACACCGGAATGTTGGACTTATCGGCAACATGTTTTTAAGAAATTGTTTTTGTTTTGCAGTAATCTCGGATATATGAACCCACGCTCAAAAGGAGAGCTTGAAGAAACCACAAGCTTTTGAGTCAGCATTATTTTTTGGTTTTATATCCACAAGTTATGTGCTATTTAATTATGATTCAAGAATTGTATTAGATGTATGATTACAGAAATTATGATGTTCCAGATGATGATATTCGTGATTAGTTTACCATTGTACATTTCAAGGTATTTTCACATTCACGTTTGCCATCCTATGTATGTGCTATGTGGAATATTTATATTTATATTCACATATTTTTTTTATAATCTGTTTTGGTTGTTGGAAACTTATTTCATTTTGTTTTCACAATATCAATCAATTTAAAGTATAAGTTGTTTGATTTATTTGTTTTACATTTTTGTCAACCTCATTTTTTCTCAAAGTAGAGGTGTCAAAATAAGTGAGTAAATTGTTTTCAAATCGAAAGAGCAAATTGAAGGTAAATGAGCCTCTATGAAGCTTCAGTTATTAGGATTGTTTTGTATTTTATTTTATTTTTTTTGATGATTTTTTTTGTATTTTTAATTGAACTTCTATTTTTTATAGACGATCGTGCAGAAAGAGGTCTATTGAATCTTCCATGTAAACACCTATTTGAAATTGGTTAATCTGTGAAAAATTGTTTATATGCTTTCATTGTAGTTGTTACTTAAGAGGATAGATATATAATTAGATGCTTAGAGAATTAAAATACAAAGATAGTGAGAGAAGAAACGGTTAGGGATAATTTATAATTTTCCCATGCCGAAAAATCATATCAAATTCACAATAAAATTGAATGTTGAAAGAAACAAAATAACACTGAAATGTGAGAAATATCAATTGTTAAAAATAGTGATACATTAGTATATTTTTTTAAAATGGTTGATTTACACGATAAATGAGGAAAAATATAACATAATTTTCAAATTGTCACCATATTCTTATTTTTAATTTTTTTTCTTAAACTTTCTTAATGGTTTCCTGTGAATTGTTGTAATGACGCCTGCATAATTTGTTGGAGGCCTTATTTTAGAAAAGTAGAATATGAAGGTATCGATAGAAAAAGAAATGTATTTTGAACATCTATTTAGGATACCTCCAGCAATACATTGGTTAATCATATGTAAATATTTGATTAATTCAGATCATTATATGGTTAATCACGTGCAAATATTTGGTTAATTCATGATGACCCATTAATCATATAAAAAACTGAATTAACCAGATATTTACATGTGATTAACCAAATATTTACATGGTTAGGGAAAATAAGTTTCAGATGACTCATTAACCATATAATGAACTGAATTAACCAAATATTTATACGTGATTAACCAAGATGTCCCAACCAGATATCCCATTCGGATGTGCAAATAACACTGTTGTGATAGAAATGCCAAATATTTATATTATATGGTACAACTTTTAAATGTTATCTATTTCTAATATTTTTTTTAAAATTTTATACGAATTTTATATGAATGGTGTGTATATCAAGTTATAATATTGAGCATTCCCTTCTTAAAAAAAAAATTTATCGAGCATTCCCAAAACAACAAATAATGTTCACATTATCGTGAATCATTGTGTGTCAGATATTTTTTTTATCTTTATTTTGATGCTTTTATGCAGGATTTTAGGATAAGTGCTTCAGCATTTTGGGTTTATTTTTGGAAGTTTTAGCAAATATGATGCATTGATTATTTCTTGGAACATTTAATGTTCTTTTGTTTTTTAATCTATAGGCACCAATATACAACAATAAAATTATCGGTTACATTATTATACTATTATATAACATTTTACGCTTTTAGAGTTGTTGACAAATATGCATAATCTATTTTTAATTTGACTGTGATGGATTTTTTTTATTCATCAATTGTGTTTATTTTTTAAAAAATAAACATATATTTAAAATAGTAATATTCTTCCTATATTTTTTTCTCCAAAAACAAACAATTTATCTATATTTATATATTTTTATTATCAAACTATCATATATGTAAAGATGAAAGATATCTAAAGGACATTTATGAAAGTTGATATTTTTGTCTTGAATGGTCTTTTGTTTTGAACGATCTTTTGTTTATTTTTAAGTTTGTAATACTCAAGCAAAACTTTATAAATTTGGGATCCAAACATCTATATTATTACAATGCCGCCCCGTGCATGACACGGGTAACAATATTAATGTGTTTATGTTTATATATAGATATATAGACGTGCACAATCTCCATAATGATGACCTTCATGTAATGGACGTTTATATTTTTTGTGATTTTGGTTATATCCATATCCATCCATTTATTAATCTATATCCATCTAAAAATATGCATTTGAAAGTAAATTTTTCATTCAATTTCATCTATATCTTGTACCAATTGTTTTATATGAAAAATAATCATTTTTATTTATAACTTCCTAAATAATAGTTTATTTTTTACAAAACTTCCTAAATAATAGTTGAAAATCAGTTTTAATTTTGTAAATATATCAACCTAATTAGTATAACAATTATAACTGATAATTATATGTAGGTCTATAAAAAAAAAGTGTATTATAAAATTGGTAAAACTGATTTTCAAAAAAAAATCCTATTTATAATACAATTTTTTTAATTACCAAAATATTGTGTTATTACAATTCTGTCCCGTGCATGACACGCGTCACATACTAGTAAATACATATACCATATTCATACAGGTTTGACAGCTTCATGTTAACTCAACAAAGGATGAACATGTAATAGCTGGCAGTTAACTCATGAATATCTAGAATGATAACAGCATTGGAATACTGCAGATGATAGAATGATAACAGACATTGGAATACAGCAGATGTCAGCAATACATGAAACACGAGCAAACAAAAAATCAGATTTAATCAATTAAAACTAAGGTAAAAATGATCTCAACCTAGCCATTGCATGTGTCCATGTTTTTGCATAGACAATAAAACAGAGGTGTATTCCCGTTTGAAAGGGCATGTAGTGACCCTAACATGCCAAATTATATCATTCCTAGCTACAAAGTTTTCAGCATCAGGAAGGATGCGAGCAAAACCATCCTCCAAAAAATTCAAAATACTCAAGAAAAATGGAAACAATGTCTGAACTTCAAAAGAATATCATCCAACCAAGCTTGAGTTCCACTCTCAAGTAACTTCAGCAGTCCTCTGTTTATTTATGGTCCCTATTCGCTGGCAATCTAAATTTCTTAAACAAACAATTAAGTGTGTCATCATTGGACATTCTATGCTTTTGCATCCTCAGCAGCAGGAGGAGCAGGTGCAGCAGGAGCAGGACCACCAGTGGTTGGTCTGAGAACAACAGAAATTTCATTAGCGTCTCCTTAATAAGATTATAAACATGATATAAACGTAACTAAATCACAGGCTAGTTATAGTATAAACTTACAGTCCCACAAAGACTTTGAATGCATCGTATATTCCCCACTGAGCTCCAGTAAGTGTTCCAATCATAACAATACGGAGAGGGAGACCGCGGGTAAAGAGACCAACCAAACCTAGCTTCTTCACAGCCTGCATTTTACAGTAGATACCATCAAAGAAACTGGTCAAAAGACAAAATTCAAAATGTTTACACTAAAATACACCCAGAACCAACACTCACATCACCAACTGTTGCTCCTTTGGCATTGTTGAGAAAAGAGACAAGGTTATCTGCAGGATGAGACACAACTGCACATAATACACCAGCTACATATCCACCAGCAAAACTCACACCGAGTTGCAGACCTTTACTGCACTCATTCTTTGGTGTAGGGATGGCATGCTTATAGATCAACTCAACAATGGTCTCAAAAGAAGCAAACTTCATCATTGTGTCTGCACGAAAGAACATCATATAAGTTCTACTCAAGTCTTATTGCCATGTATCCATCAAAAGTACACTTTCATTTTGTATGAGAATATGAGATAAATGAAACATAGTTCAAACTTCAATTACATAACAGCAATCTTTGTCACCAATATTGAATATTCATAATGCAGAGTCCCAAAATGCTGCTGAACAATTTTAATTTTTGAAAAGCAGTTGAAGATGATTGAGCAGCGACACACAACAAAAATAATCCATAAAACCAAAAAGTCAGCACCTATGAAGCACCGACTCTAACACGGACACTGCGAAGCGGCTAACGTCAAAAACATAGGACACCGGAACACCGCTTATATATATATATATATATATATATATATATATATATATATATATATAGCTAAGCTTTACAATTTTCATAATGACCCTCATAGAAAGAATACTAAGACTAAGGGGTCATTTCACAACGCAATTTTTACAAAAATAATATCAAGATAAAAAAATGAATCATGTTTTATAAAACAACTAGTTAGGTCCTATGATAATGAGCCTCACGAAAAATGCTAAGAGGTATCATTTTGTTATGTCTCAAAAAAATAAAAGATCTAATTTGGGGTTGGTGACCCATGACCTTTTTAGTAAATATTTGTTTAAAAAATATTTAGGTTTGTGAGTCATGATCTCAAAATTATAAGTTGACTTTTTAAAAAAAATATTTTTTTTATGATAGGAGTATCCGAGAAGTGTCCAAGTCGTGGCCGAGAAGTCTCTGAGAGGTGTCCGAGCCGAAAAAAATTATTTTTTAATTGAGACACCGCAGAGGGGTGTCCAACACGTGTCGGAGGCGTGACCGTGCATCATAGATGCACAAAAATTATTTGAAAAAAAAAGAAGTAAACATATGATAAACATACAAATCAGACACTAAGCATGCCTTGTTACACAGAACCATAACTTGTTACTAAACAATTATAGAATCTACAGGATTTTAACATCAGAGAAAATTAACAAACAAGAATATTCTGTTTTCTAAATGCATCTTGAAGTGCAACAGGGTAGTGCTACACTAGCTGAACAAGCAGGAAATATTAGTAATGTGAAACTCAAAATATTGAAATAAATCAAGAGTCCTCACTGCCAACCAGAGCTACTGAACAGCAGCACACAAACAGCTGTTCAGTAACAAGGCAAAGTATAAGATTGCCACAACTTACATGGAATCTGTCGTCCCCACAAAGGTACCAAACCCTTGTACAGCCTGAAATCATAATGCACTACATTAGATGGCATCCTAATTCCTATCATAGAGAAACATAATTAAAATCACACAACACACTCAACCAAAATGGTGTAAAAGTCAACAGCACTTGTTAACATACCCAATGGTTCCTTCGGATTTGACGAATTTGGGAAGCCCATCAGACAGGCCTCTCGCGAAACCAGGCTGAGTTTGCACACGGACCTTCACAGCCTCGAAGGGGCAGAGTGCAACATCTGCGATAACCTCCGCAGATGCTGAACCCGCAAGGTAAATCAAGGTCTTGTACTTGGTTGCATACTCTGGGCCAGCAATATCAGAATAGTACTTCTTGAAGAACTCATAGAATCCAAATTTGCAAGCACCCTGTGCACTGTAACCAAGCAAGGTAGGCACCCAACCACGGAAAAAGCCCCTGACTCCCTGCTCCTTGAGCAAAACACCAAACCCAGACGTGATGCTCTTGTACTTGGCAGGGTCAATCTGAAATTCACAATCAATTCAAATATTAAAACACAAAACCTAGATAAATAACATCACAATTAACCAAATGATTCCAATTCCAACAAACCATGTCAGAAACACACTAGCATTTGATGGACGAACGAGACGATACAGACCTGTTTTCTTCGAATCCACCCTTCCTAGTGTAAACAAATTTTTTTTACTTCTTAATCTTCTATCAACAAAATATAACCAAACTCATAATAAAACCAATGTCATGTTTCGTCCCATTTTAACACATCTACCAAAGGTTAACTACGTATTAGCATTAAAACATACATATATTGACTGTGTATCATAGATTCAGCACTTCAAGATGAACAAATTTCTGTGATGCCGTTACGGAATGTTACTCAGCACCTCATCAGTGTAAAACACAGCTACAACAATAAAATCTTAAAAATAAAAAAAGACTAAAGTAATCTTTTGGTCCCTATACGTGACCCTGATTTTCAATTTTTCAATTTGGTCTCTGTACATGAGACTGGTTTTCAATTTGGTCCTCACCGTTAATCGGTCCCTATGAAAGAGGACCAAATTGCAAATAATTGTCACATGTAGGGACCAATTCAACAAAAAAAATTGAAATCGGTCCCTACATGTGACAATTATTTTCAATTTGGTCCCTATATGTGATAATAATTTACAATTTGGTCCCTCTTGTATAAGGACCAATCAGGACCAAATTGAAAACCAGTTTCACGTACAGGAATCAAATAGATAACTTTTTACGTCCGGGGACCAAATTGAAAATCAGTGTCACGTATAGGGACCAAAATATTACTTTAACCTAAAAAAATATAAAACGAAAACGAAACAGAACTACAAATCTGACAAAATAAAAGGCAAATAATCCTTCAACTCAACACAACTATATCTAATCATAATTCGAGCATCATAGCATAAAAAAAAAATCGCAGATCTAAACATGACGAAGCGAATTGCTTATAAACAAAGCAAAATCAAAGCGTAGAAACTCAGATCTTGACCTGCATATTACACTTGACGAGATCAAGAGGAGTAACGGTCATGTGAGTGAGTCCACAGCTGAGTATACCGCCGGCGGTGCAGGCAGCATAGAAAGCCGGCGAGTACATCTCGATCTTCCCCAAAGGCTCATTAGGAGCAGGAATCATCATCCTCTTCCCAACGTCAACGGCGGGGGGCGCGGCGGCGGCGGGGGCGGCGGGGGGGTTGAGGATCTTGTGGAGAGGTAGGGTTTTGGAGGAAGAGGAGTAGAGGAAGCTAGGGATCATAGAGTTTCTGCGGTTCGAAGAAGAGTCAGAGGGAGCCATTGAGAGCGCGTGAGAGAGAAGTTGAGGAAGAATGGAGGATGAAGAAAGAAAGGAGAAATGGGTCAGAAGCGCGTGAAATGAAAGCGAGAGAGAAGGGTTAGGGTATTTTCTTCTTCTCTCTCTCTTTCTAATTCCCAAGTCTTCGCTGCCAACAAACGCTTCTATTTCTCTTTGGTTCTGCTTTTTAAAGCACCAGTAGGTAGCACTCCCTCCTCGCGTGATTGCGATATGGGAAGGAGACAAGATGCCCCTAACAGCTTGTCTAAATTACCGTTTTGACACTAGTCGTACTGTAGGAAATGAGGACGGTAGCTAATAAGCAGTTTTTAAAAATCGGTCTTGGACCGCTGATCGGATCCCTCTCCGATCTTGGTTGAATCAAAAAATTGAAAATGATTATCAATCGTTGAAAATCACAAAAAACTAGTTGAATCGGACCAAAACTGGAATTGAAAAACCGGTCGGTTCATTAAAGAAATTTAAAAAATTTTAAAAAATGCTTTTTTAAAATAAAAAAGGTTAGAGTATCATAAATTGAATGACGTACTCCAATTTGTGTTTGATTAAGTATTAAATAATTTGGACTAAATATGACAATTAGAACTTGGATTGAAATTATACTTGTTATTTGATCTATTTATTAGTATGTGTGTGTATATATATATATATATATATACATACATTCGGTTCAACCACCGATTAAACCGGTTGAATCAGTTGGATTTTGAACCACTCTCATTTTTCGATTCTTCGGTTCAACTGATTTTTAAAACATTGCTAATAAGGTACGAAATCTTTTCGTCGGGAAATATCCCTTATTTATTATTCCTTAAAAATAAATAAATAATATGTTTTTCATTTAAAAATACTTAGAGAAAAGGATTATAAGAGTTATTTTTATTTAAATTTATTCGTAGTAAAAAATTCAATTCTAATAAAAGTGATTTTTTTTAAATAACCTTAATATATATATATATATATATATATATATATATATATATATATTCAAAAATGCCCCCTTTTTAGATTACACACACATGCCCCCAAAAAAAACACAAAAATTAAGAAGTCGGCACTAGCAAAGCCTACTTCTATACATGTTTTTTTTAAACCCTAGAACCCTAGTGATAAGTCGGCTGCCAATTTCTCAACTACCTTTTTTTCGTTTTATATTTTTATTGTTCAAAGCTATTTATTTTATTTTTTTAGTTTAATTAATTAGGTTAGTTTAGTTAATTAGTGTATTAATTATGAGATTAAAAAATAATGTTATAATTAAAAACATAAATTGAAGAATTAAAAACATTAATTACCACTGTTAGAAAACGTGGATTTTCGGACGGGAATGATTCTTCCTAAAATGACGCCAAGGTTTCGGACGGATTTGAGATAGATTAGAGACAAATTAAATATCAAACTAATTCCGCTATAGCGCCATCATTCCCTCTCCCTTCTTCATTCTGTAACTAATATTTTCTTCTTCACAGAACATCGCGAGTTAGTGAGAACGACCCATGGCGGACAACAGAACAGCTCACGGCAGAGCATCGCAAGACGGAGCGGTGCGCGGAGGGGTGGCGTACGGTGGAGCGACGTGCGGCGGAACAGTGAACAACACAGTGAGCATACTTGTATTAAAATATGTTTGTTGTTCTGCAAATATTTCTTCTATTAACACAGTGAGCAAATATTTATTCTATTAACACAGTGACCATTCCTTCTTCAAATGTTTCAAAATATGTCTGTTGTTCTGCAAATATTTCTTGTTCTGCAAGTGCCCTGCTTGTTGTTTTGCAAATATGTTTTATATTGCCCTGAATATAATTTACTTTTCCTACATGATTATGCTCGATCCTAGCACGAGCCATTGGTTAATGACAGCCGTTCACCTCCCAGGGTTATAGCAGAAACATTCAGTTAAAGCAGACACACACTCGAATCTTGCTTTAAGTAAAGCTCGTTCTCAATGTCCTACTCTCATGGATTACATCAAAACTTTTACTGTTTTAGTTTTTGAGTATTGAGTAAGAATTCACAAGTGGTAGCCTGCGGTCAATTCAGCTAGCTCGATTCCACACACCTCATCCATTACCTGCTATCATTAATTCCATCGCCAACAGAAACCAATAACTCAGTAGTTAGTTAGTTTGGACACATATGAGTTAGCTAGCTACTATGTTCTACTCACCACAGTTGTTTGTAATCTTTATCTAATCGTGTAATTAGTTGTTAGTTAGATGAAAAGCACTAATTATTGAACTTGTATATAAGCCACAAACACTCTACAGTTACTCAGATTGAATAGCATTTTCCTCATTCTCCAATTTCGTGTTCCCCAAGTTCTCTCCCAACCACTCAGTTTCTCCACTTCTCAGTGATATATCACAATAATTTTACCATCAGACAGCACAGGTAAATAATAGCTCTAGTTGAATTTACGTAGAAAGAATAAGGCTTGTAAAATTCGATTTAGACTCACTATTCTATCAATTATCTTTGTTCTCTACTATAGTAAGCTTTTAACTACTTCCATGCAGATAGCCTATTTATATGCACGATATTGCCTTTCCTTGATTTGGATTTGTTATGGGAACTTTTTTTGCCTAAGGAGACATACTGTGATCATAGGTATTGTAACCCTATGATTAAAGGGTCACATTTAGCTATGGTGAAGAAATTGATGAGGTTTGAGAGAGTCATTGAGGACATATAGTATTTGTCATGTTAATGTGTTATCCTTCAATAACTCTCTAGCTAGAATAGAAATTTTCAAGGTATCCTGTACACAAAAATGGGTTGGAATGTTGTTCTTATGTTGTACCATTGTTCTCCAAAATTGGACCCCTTGTCATAACCTTTTATGATTAAGTATGCATTTGGATGTGTTGACCTGATTTATATATAACATGAACTATTTTCGATTATATTCAATGATACATGTATGGACACCTTGATGACACTAGTTAGTTTTATGTTGTTTTAGATCAATAAACATATTACTCTAGTTTGTGTTACTTTGTTATTGACTAATTAGTACTTTGATCATAGTGGTTTGTTTTATTGTGCTAAAACTAGAATGATGGAACACTTATATGAATTTAGATTATGTGATTGTTCTTGACTGTTAGGTAAAAACATTATCAGGTATGCTTGATTGTTCTTCACAGATTAATGTCTTGTTTGAAATTTGTTCAAATATGTCAAAATTTTCAATTCAGTTTCGTCTCAAATCTGTGTGAAACTAAAACTTGAATAATGATTTTGATATTTCATCTCAATGTTGTTTCAAAAGTAAATTAAGCCAACTTATAAATTTGTGTCAATTTCCTTTATAAAAAAATAATTTTTATTAAATTTGTCCAAAATCTGTCTCAAAAGGATAAACTTTTCTGTTTTAAATCCGTGCGAAAAGAGGAATGGATAAATTTTTTAATCCGTGGGAAATCTGTCCCAAATAAAATCACAGCATTCGTCCCAAATTCGTTGAAAAAATAAATAAATATGTCCGAAATTCGTCCGAACAATAACCAAAATATGGATTTGCACGTTGTCCATATTCTGTCCGCAATCCGTCTGTAAATATTTTCGGACAGAATTTGGGACGGATTTTATAATTTCCAACGAGGCTTTTTCGGACGGTTGTTGTTCCGTCTTAAATCCGTCCAGAATTAATTATCCGTCCGAAATCCGTAGGAAAATTGTCCAAATTTCGTCCGAAATCCGTTTATGAATCTGTCCGAAAAAGACGGATTTCTAGTAGTGTACTAATATTTAAAACATAAATTAAAAACATTAATTAAAAATTTAAATTAAAACCCTAAACAGCATGAATACAGAAAATTATTCTCCAAGGTCGTGTCCAGTTCCACAACGTCTTCGCCGTCTGTTACGTGGCCGAAGTTATCTGCGTTGTGGGATACCTTCTTTGGCCTCGTCACCGACGGTTGGCTCGTGTTGCTGCACAGACTCATTGAAATTTATATTTGATGCTGTCAGCGTCATGAATTTGTTCGCCAGTATATGGCATTGAAGAACTACCATACTCATTCATACTTTGGAATGTCGGAACACCAAACGAGTACATGTTGTCTATGTATCTAGCTCCTGACTCTGGTGTTCTTTAGTCTGCACCAAATAAATTACTAAACAATTCGTCGTCACTGGAGGCGTATGAGTGTCGACGTTTGCCTGTCAATTGGGGGGAGGCTCTTAGTGTGTGGTAGGTGTGAACACCCATTTTTGTCCGTCTTCATTTTATTCTAATTTTTTTTTCAGGGAGACTTATAATAATAGTGAAGAGAGAAAGAAGGAAAAGAAAATGATGAAGAAAGGAGGGGGCTCGTAGCTAATTGGCAATGCATTTTCTGTTGGATGGGGAGGTCCCGTCTATTCCATTGCATATTTAGTTGGACGCGTCCAGTCCATTTGCATTGCATTTTCTATTGCACGGGGAGGTCGCGTCCATCCCATTACATTTGCTGTTGGACGGGTCCAGTCCGTTTGCATTGCATTTGCTGTTGGACGCGTCCGGTCCATTTGCATTGCATATTTTGTTGGACGGGTCCAGTACATTGCATTGCATTTTCTGTTGGACGCGTCCGGTCCATTTGCAATGCATTTTCTGTTGGACGTATCTGGTCCATTTGCATTGCATATTTAGTTGGACGGGTCCGGTCCATTGCATTGCATTTGCTGTTGGACGTGTCTGGTCCATTTGCATTGCATATTTAGTTAGACGGGTCCGGTCCATTGCATTTGCTGTTGGATGCGTCCAGTCCATTTGCATTGCATTTTCTGTTGGACGGGGAGGTCCCGTCCATCCCATTGCATTTGCTGTTTGACGGGTCCAATCCGTTTGCATTGCATTTGCTGTTGGACGCATCCGGTCAATTTGCATTGCATATTTTGTTGGACGGGTCCAGTCCATTGCATTGAGTTTTCTGTTGGACGCGTCCAGTCCATTTGCAATTCATTTTGTTGGACGCGTCCGGTCCATTGCATTTTTGTTGGACGGGTCCAGTCCACTGCTTTGCATTTGCTGTTGGACGGGTCCAGTCCATTGCATTGCATTTTCTGTTGGACGCGTCCGGTCCATTTGCATTGCATTTTTTGTTGGACGGGTCCAGTCCATTTGCATTGCATTTTTTGTTGGACGGGTCTAGTCCATTTGCATTACATTTTTTGTTGGACGAGGAGGTTCCGTCCATTGCATGTTTAAACTTCTGTTGGACGAGGAGGTCCGTCCAGTGCATATCTAATTTTGCTTATCTAACTTTTGTTGGATAGGGAGGTTCTATCCACTACAATTTCATTTTCAGGCTGGAGGCTAAAGAATAAAGAAAAAGAAGATAATGAAGAAAGGACGAAGAAAACAAGGAGAAAAAGACAATCAGCGAAAAGAAGAAAGGAGATTGAGTTACTTCTCCTAATCCCAAAACCCCTATCTCCTTCTCTCTTCAAACATGCAACCTTCACGTCAAATCACCTCTTTCCTGCTGCTCGGGCTGCCCCCATCTGAACACACGCTATTGCTGCTCAGAACCGCCCAAGCCTCGGATTTCATACAGACCGACCTTGAAGCCAATGGTGAGAAGAAGCAAGAACCCCTCTCCTCCGTCTATAAAAGGAGAGGAGAAAAACGCAAAAAGGGGGGAGAGATTTTTATCTGATATTTTCTTTGTGAAGAAAAGAGATTAGAGATCTGAGTTTTTTTTTTCTCTTCTCTATTATTAGAGTGGTTAAGAAGGAAGAGTTAAAAGAGTCAGTGAAATTGTAATGTAAGGGTTTTGATCTTGAAATCTTACCACTGGGAGAAAAAAAATCATTGTTATTCTGCTCTCATTTGGTAATCCTTGTTCTCTTTGTTGATATTATTCATAAGTTTCTATTGACATTCTTATTTTTCAGTGTCTCTGTTTATGACAACAAAAAAACCCATGGATATTGAAACTGAATGAGTTGGTATGATGTGTGCTGTATGTTTCGTCATTGGGAAAAATGAATGAATCCGTAAAATATTTCATTTTTTGTCTCTGTTTACTATGATGTTTCTGTATCTCTATCTATTGAATAAGTTAGTAAAATGTTTCATTTTTGTCTCTGTTTACTATGATGTTTCTGTGCCTCTATCTACTGAATAAGTTAGTAAAATGTTTCATTTTTGTCTGTTTACTATGATGTTTCTGTGCCTCTATCTACTGAATAAGTTAGTAAAATGTTTCATTGTTCTATTTTCATAAGGTAAAGCTACTTTTACATAAAAAAATAAAAGATGATCACTTTAATCCCCTTCAATCGGTTCTAAATACTTAATCAAAACAATGTTTTTTTCGGGTTGCTCTATGACAAGTGTCATGTTCAACCCTTTAGATTTTGAGGTTGCTCTGTGGACTTGCGTGCCATGTTCAACCTCATTTAGCTTCAATAAAAAATTTCACAACCAAAGATGTTTTTTCTAAAAAAAAACAATTTTCGTGGTAAAACAAATATTTTTAAAGTTATTAATAATTTATACAACTAATTTTGGGTAACCATTTTTATGGATGTTCTAGGGTGCCGTGGGGTTAAGTCTCCATGCCTTCCCTAGACGTAATCGACTCCCGACCCCAAAGTTTTTTCTTAAAGGGTTTTCCAACTTCCCCGAAATTAAATAAAGTTGGTGGCGACTCCATGTTTTCTCTCTAAAAGGAAAACTAGTCATTTTTTTGGTCGCTATAGATGGAGACTCCACTGGGGAACCTTTTAAGAGAGTCAAGCCCGTAAAAATTGGTTTTGCAAATTTTTAGTAACTTATAGCTTATTTGTTTTACCTTTTATGGCTATATCTTGCTGTTTTTTTCCTTACAATAATTAAATGACAAAACTAAAAAATGTTTTTTATTTTTAGTGATGTTTGTTTGGATTGTCCTTTTGGTTGGGTTTTCCTTTTATTTAAATGAGAAGAATTGGTTGTACATACATTTTAACTCATGTTATTGTTATATATGTTTCACTAACAATGTTTTTGTTTCCTCCTCCTTTCTTTTCTTTTTTCCCATGTTTTAACAATAGGGTAGAGGACTTATAACCATTTTTATATATACCTATGTTTTTGTTTTGCAGGTTTTTCTTGTCTTTTATTTTTATTTTTAAGTGTTACAGGTTTGTATGCCCACTTCACACACATCACTATCACATTTTGCACACACACTTAGCTCTATACCCGAGCTTGCTCAAAAACCCAAGGATTAGGCGGTGCTCCGACATTGTCATTGAAGAGGTCTTGTACCTCCCTGATACTTGTCGGTTCACCACTCAGATTGTACATGAGATCATGGAATAGTTATATTGAGAGGGTTTATCCCTACTTATGGCTAGATTCATGAATCATATCCTTATGAGGGCAATCTGGGGACCATGACTTTTAGAGGTCTAGACCCGTCCCAATTTTCACTAATAGAGCAGACCTAGTGGCCGACCTGTTTAGAGTCCTAACCTTAGGGTATGTTCATCCTTAGGTTTTACCTGGCTTAGGACAAAAGGGGGCGTACTTTTCTTTCCTCTATCTATCATCATAAGCATAAATTGTCGTGCATGTTCATTGTGAATATTCACAAAACTAGGGGCGTCACATTGCTGCCTCAAACCTGAATGACATATTCGAATATTATTGCACATCTAATAGGCGCTATGTCATAATGAAGGTGATGCATACCCATCAGGGTTTTCAACCCCATTGGGTCCCCTACAACATGAATCATGCAAGATACATTTGCTTCACTATACTCATTTTTTTTGTGTCTCTTTGTTGGAAGATTTTGGTATTCACCTTATAGCAAGAAAATGGAAAAGTTTGGTTCAGAGAAGAGTACTAGCAACGCGAGCTATTCCAAGAAAAGTATCAAGATCGATGTGACACTCAATGACATGAAGGGTTTATGTGAACTCAGCCAGCAAATGCCAGAAAAAGCACCCTCAAGCTTTGTCAGAAAGTATGGTAGAATATTGGACCTATTACGTGTTCCAGTGGAAGCTCCCGCTCTGAGTGCATTAGCCCAATATTGGAATTCAACTTTGAGGTGTTTTGAATTGCCTAACTTAGACATGACTCCGACCATGGAAGAGTATGCTTATATGCTAAGACTGCCAATTCAAAAGAGGACTCGCGTCTACATATATTATGGCCAACATGTAACAGATTGGAAGATAGCAAGTCTATTGGAGCTCCAACCCGAACAGCTAGAGAAAGCGGAAAAAGGAACCACCAAAGGATTGAAGAGGCGATTTTTGGAAGTGTATCTCAACAAGTTGGCCCAGCAACAATGATGGGTTACTTTCAACAAAGTACTAGCCCTCATGATATATGGGTTGGTGCCTTTTCCTTTTGTACCAGATCTGATTGATCAGTCAGCCATGGATGTTTTCTATAGGGTTGAAGAACATGGTGTGAACCCGGTCCCTGCTATCTTAGTTGAAACTTTCCTCTTCCTACAGGTTTGTCATTAGAATCAACAAGGGAAACTGCGATGTTACACATCAATATTGTGTGTTTGGATCATGACTCACTTGTACGCTCGTGATAAAATTGATAGAACAGATGACCCACCGAAAGGATTCGCTCGTATGCAACTAAAGCCACGTAAGCTATATGAGAATCCGGGAACCATTGCGCGACCTAGGAAAGGTAACGCCAATCAAACCCGAGTTTACAATACCAGATCTCGGACCAGGATGGCAGCCAATGCGTCTGAGGAAGGAAGAAACTTAAGCTCTGAGATAGATGAAGTGAGGAGAAGAATAAGTGAGATGGCTGAAACCCGAGCAATATTAGAAGCCATACTACAGGATATGAGGGAATCTCTCAGCATGCTTAGTGCGAACAGAGATACAATTGAACTTGGTAGGCAACAGATTTCTTCTGTGGTAACAGCACCGATGTTTTCAAACATTAGCACGAGTCTCATTCAGGGAGTATCTGGCCCCGACCAGACACATCACACGGCACCAATACCACTTCCCATTGGAGAAGGATACTCCCCCTTTTGAAAATGCCTATCATAAAGTCCCGGGCTATACCGCACCGACATGGGAGCAACCACATGTATCTACTCACAGTCAGTCAGCGGGAGTTCAGGCTGGTAAGGATAATATGATAGATGAATGGATGGAGAAAATGGAAGAACATATAAAATCAATAAAAGGTCCGAGTACCTACGGCCCTCTCCAGATAGAAGAACTCTGTCCCGCCACAGATGTCGTGATCCCCAAGGACTTCAAGATTCCCGATTTTTCCAAATATGATGGAAGTGGGAACCCACGATTTCACCTCATTAGTTACGCCACCAAGATGGCAATTTGGTCCAAGGATGACAAATTCCTTATCAGCTTTTTCCACGAAAGTTTGACTGGCCTCGCCTTAGAACGGTACCTCCAATTGGACCATTCCAAGATCTCGCGATGGACGGAATTGGCTGACTTATTCATGGACCAGTACAAATTCAACCTGGATGCAGCTCCGAGTCGTGAACAGTTGACTACAATGCAGAAAAGAAGTGAGGAGCCCTTCAAGCAATATGCCCAAAGGTGGAGGAGTTTGACTGCACAAGTTCAGCCTCCGTTGACTTTATCGGAAATGTGCTCATACTTTTTAGGAACCCTCGGAGCACCTTTTATAGGGGCCATGGCTGGGGCGGCCTATAAAGATTTCTCCGACTTGATCGCCGCCGGTGAAAGGATTGAATTTTTGGCAAGAGTAAGAAAGCTCCCCGTGAATGATGGTGAAGGAAGTGCATCCCGGAAAGTATTTCAACCAAAGAAGAAGGTAGTTGAGGCGAATTATGTACAACGCCAACGGAACTTTAATCCTCAGTAACAAGCACCATATAACCCTAACCCACATATTCCATACCAGACACAAACCCCGCTTTACTCGTTACAATCATCCTCACAAACCAACACTTACCCGCAAAACCAAATCAGCAATATTCCTACCCCTCAACCATATAACCTTGCCCGCCCATCATTCACCCGTTACCCGTCTGCACCCCCACAAAACCGCCTAAACTATCCTCCGCCTCGCCCAAATTTCCAAAACCAAGGACGTTTCCAAAATCCAAATCTGCCACCCTTCCCGAAATTGTCAATCTCTAATGCGGATTTATTCCAACAATTGTTTGATCGCCACTTGATTGCGAGAAACCCTGTACGTCCCTTAGAACCACCATTTCCTTCTTGGTACAATCCAAATCAGACTTGCAAGTATCACATGGATGTCACAGGGCATTCTATTGAGGATTGTGAAGCTTTTAAGACGATAGTGAGAAAGTTGATTGCTTGTGGGAAGCTAAGGTTCGAAGAAGAGGTCGGGCCTAATATCGTTAAGAATCCAATCCCGAATCATAATGATGTTAATCGGGTGAACAATTTGGAGGTAAGAGGGTCCCCAATCAGGAAGGTACTGGAACTACGAGTGTCAATGCAAAAGATCTTCGAAGGACTAAAGAAGGCGTGATACAACATTGTTGCACCGGTAAGAATCCCAAGAGAAGAAAGGGGGTACGACAAGGATCTAAGGTTTGACTATCATCATGGGCAAGTGGGGCACGACATCGAAACTTGTTGGGATTTCAAAGTCCGGGTTCAGAGATTACTCACCTTGGGGGTGATTCAAGCCAGCCGAGGTGCTGCCGAGGAAGTCAATGTAGTTGAAAAAGTTGTACTCCGAGTACCACCCATGAACAAACCTTCAGCCCTAGAAAGAGTCATCATAAGGTTGAAGAAGCCAACTCCTTTTGCGTATGTTGATACACATGCTGTACCATGGAATTATGAACAGAAGGTTGAACTAGCTGGAGCTGTGGGAGAGACCTCGAAGGCCCAAGTTACTAATGTTGTGAGAATTGGAGGCATTACAAGGAGCGGGCGATGCTACACCCCTGTTGAAGAAAAAATGATGGATGAAGGAAAAGGGAAAGAAGAAGAAGAGTTTCTGAAGATCATGAAGCAAAGTGAATATGATGTGGTAGAACAGTTAAAGAAAACTCCGTCAAGGATATCTCTTTTATCGCTTGTCGTGACATCAGAGTCGCATCGTAAGGCATTATTGAAGGTGTTGAATGAAGCGTATGTCAAGCCTGATGTCACTTTGAAGAATATGGAAAATATGGTGGACCCAATAAGGCATGTCAACATGATTACTTTCTCGGAAGATGAAGTGGCCTCGAAATCCCGTAGTAGCACCAAAGCCTTACACATTACCCTAAAGTGTAAAGGGTTTGTGATTGCAAAGGTGCTTGTAGATGGTGGTTCGGCGTTGAATGTGGTTCCAATGTCCTAGAGCAACTAAATATAAGCATGGCGGATTTGACACCACAAGAAATGAATGTATGAGCCTTTGATGGGACAGCAAGAGGAATCTTAGGAGAGATAACTCTGTCCCTTGAAATAGGGCCTAGTTGTTTTTCTGTCCTCTTTCAGGTCATGGAAATCCAACCAGCTTATACTATGCTTCTGGGAAGGCCTTGGATTCATGAAGCAGGGGTTGTTCCATCGACTCTGCATCAGTGTTTGAAGTATATCCAAGATGGGCCCGTTATTACTGTCCGTGGTGAAGAGGAAATTATGCTGACAAAGCCCACCACAATACCTTGTGTAGAAAGTACAGAGCAAATGGAAGATGACTTGCTGCATAGTTTTGAGGTATTGATGTCAAAGAACAAGAAAAGGGAGCCCCCAATGAAGAATGTGAATGAAGTAGCAATCCGCATCATGGAAAAGAATGGGTATCAAAGAGGAAAAGGCCTAGGGCCTCAGCTGCAAGGGATCTCTCAACCAATTGAAGCGGCTATGAGAGAAGGAAGGCACGGATTGGGGTATCAACCCTACTGGACAGAAAAGATGAAATTCATGACTCTTGAGAACAAAGAAGGAGAAGATGATGAGAGAAAGTATCTTCCCCTTCTGATAGAGACTTTCCCAGTAGTTGCTGAAGTTATCAGTCCTGAAAAGTCATTTCCCCCTCACTTCACTATCAGCACACTTGAAGAGGAGCTGGACGAGAACCATGTCATCTATCTCACTGCTAGCAATAAAGTTCTCAACAATTGGCGATCTGAACCGTTTGTTGATGTTATTTCCATGAAGTAATTATCTTATTGTACTAATTATGAACTGATGTTTACTTTGTTTGAGACATGAATGAGAATGTAGCACTTTGTCTGGTGTTTTTCTTTTGATTCCATCGTTTCTTTTCTCTCTCTTTCATTATTTATTTTGTTTAAGCTTTTATTTCATAAATAAGACTCTTGCCTATACTTCTCCTATTCCTGACTTTTTTCTTCCAGGGATAATTCTTCCACTAAAGATCTACCTCAGGAGAGGGACTTTGAAAACTCATTTATTGATTCCTTCGCAGCCGCTGATGAATACCTTGAATCCGATGAGGAAGAAGAAAACATTGAAGAATTCTTAAAGATGGCGAAACGGTCAGAAGAAGGGATTAGCTCGAATGATGAGGTTGTAGAAGTGATCAATATGGGAACCGAGGAAGACAAGAAGGAGTTGAAAATAGTGGATAACCCAGAGCGTGAAGAAATGGTAGCACTATTCAAAGAGTATCTAGATGTTTTTGTATGGTCCTACAAAGATATGCCAGGTTTAGATCCCGAGATAGCATCGCATAAAATTCCCTTATACCTAGATGTGGTTCCAAAGAAGCAAAAATTGAGGAGAATGCATCTTGAGATGTCACTGAATGGGTAGCTAATATTGTTCCAGCACCAAAGAAGGATGGAAGGGTCAGAATATGCGTGGACTACCGAGACCTGAATAAAGCCAGTCCAAAGGATGATTTCCCCCTACCTCATATTGATGTCCTTGTAGACAGTACAGCCAGAAGTCATAGGTTTTCTTTCATGGACGGGTATTCTGGGTACAATAAGATCCTCATGGACGATGACAATAAAGAAAAGACAACTTTTATCACTCCTTGGGGAACTTTTTGTTACAAAGTGATGCCTTTTGGATTAAAGAATGCTGGGGCCACTTACCAACGTGCTATGGTAGCATTGTTCCATGATATGATGCATAAGGAGGTAGAGGTATATGTTGATGATATAGTGGCTAAGTACAAGGAAGGAGAAAGCCATGTGGCAGTTTTGAGAAAGTTGTTCGAGCGGCTAAGAAAGTACAAGTTGCGGCTCAACCCTGTAAAATGTACTTTTGGTGCATCCGCAGGGAATTTACTTGGCTTTGTTGTCAGTAGAGAAGGAATAAAGGTGGACCCTAACAAGGTAGAAGCAATACGTGACATGCCAGCACCTAAGAACGAGCGAGAAGTAAGGGGTTTTCTTGGAAGATTGAACTATATTGCGCGCTTCATTGCAAATCTGACTAGCACATGTGAGCCAATCTTCAAACTCCTCAGGAAGAATAATCCAGGAAGATGGGATGATGACTGTCAAGAAGCCTTTGACAAGATAAAGGCATATTTACTAAATCCCCCAGTGTTGGTACCACCTACCCAAGGTCGTCCGTTGTTACTCTATCTCACTATATTGCCAACCTCAATGGGGGCAATGCTGGGACAACATGATGAATCTGGAAGGAAGGAGCAGGCACTTTACTATCTGAGTAAGAAGTTTAACGCCTGTGAGGCTCATTATATGGCAATCGAGAAGACTTGTTGTGCGCTAGTATGGACCTCCAGAAGACTCAGACAGTACATGTTATATCACACCACTTGGCTAATTTCTCGAATGGATCCTTTGAAGTACATCTTCGAAAGTCCTCATATCTCCTTAAGAGTTTCGAAGTGGCAAGTGATATTGTCAGAATTTGACATCAAATACGTGACTCAAAAGTCCATCAAAGGAAGTGCAATTGCTGACCATTTAGCAGATAATCCTCTTGAGGATGGATGGCCTGTCAATTCCGAGTTCCCCGATGGATAGATAACGTCCCTTGAGGAAGATGAAGAACAGGAAGATGTGTGAAAAATGTATTTTGATGGAGCAGTCAATATGCATGGCAGTGGTATAGGAGCAGTGGTTATCTCACCAAATGGCAAGCAGTACCTGGTGGCCGTAAAACTGAAATTTGAATGTAAGAATAATATTGCAGAATGCGAGGCATGTGCTGGTGGATTGCAAATGGCACTTGAACTTGGTATAAAGCAGTTGAAAGTCTTCGGGGATTCAGCTTTAATCATTTACCAAGTCAATGGTGAATGGCAAACCCAAGACTCCAAGTTGATTCCATATCAGAAATACTTGACTCAGTTGATTGCAAAGTTCGACGAGATTACTTTCTCGCATTTAAGTCGAGACAAGAATCAGTTTACTGATGCTTTAGCCACACTAGCTGCCATGACCAAGCTAGATATCCACACCAATGTCCAACCCATCCAAGTTAGAGTGCAAGATGAATTGGCATACTGTGCTCATGTGGAAGGAGAACTTGATGGTAAGCCTTGGTATCATGATATCAAGCAATATATGCAGAACAAGAAATACCCGGTAGAGGCGAGTGAAGTAAATAGAAAGACCACCCGAAGACTAGCTATGACCTTTTTCTTAAGCAAGGAAGCCCTGTATAAAAGAGGATATTATGGTACCCTACTCAGATGTGTGGATGCTCGCAAAGCTAAATTGATCATGATCGAAGTTCATGAAGGAATCTGTGGGACTCATGCCAATGGTCACATGATGACTAGGAAAATCTTGAGAAGTGGTTATTATTGGTCTACTATGGAGTCAGATTGTACGGAGCATGTTCGTAAATGCCAAAAATGTCAGATGTATGCAGATCGGGTTAATGCACCTCCGTTTCCTCCGCACAAATTAGTATCCCCATGGCCTTTTTCGATGTGGGGAATAGATGTCATCGGTCCCATTAATCCCAAGGCTTCCAATGGTCATCGTTTCATTTTGGTGGCGATAGACTATTTCACTAAATGGGTAGAAGCTGCTTCATATGCCAGCATAGCTCAAAGGGTGTTTCTCAAATTCCTCAAGAAGGACATCGTCTGTAGATACGGGATCCTAGAGAGGATAATCACAGATAATGCTGCTAATCTTAATGGTACCGAGATTCAAAAGTTTTGCGATGGTTTCAAAATCAAACACCACAATTTGGCTCCTTATAGACCTCAAATGAATGGTGCAGTTGAAGCAGCAAACAAAAATGTCAAGAAGATCATTGCCAAGACGGTTGTAAACTATAAAGACTGGCACGAAATGCTGCCATATGCTCTACATGCTTCTCGGACTAATATATGATCAAGCACTGGGGCAACCCCTTTCTCTCTGGTGTACGGAATGGAGGTTGTCTCACCTATCGAAGTAGAACTCCCTTCGCTAAGAGTCTTTATGGAAGCAGATTTAGAAGAATCTGAGTGGGTGAAAACTCGATATGAGCAGTTGAACATGATAGAAGAGAAAAGACTGGCAGCTATCTGTCACGGGCAATTGTATCAAAGCAGAATGGCAAGAGCTTTCAATAAAAAGGTTCGTCCTAGAGAATTTTGCGCGGGAGACCTGGTTTTAAAGAAAATCCTCCCTAGTCAGGAGGATACCCGAGGAAAATGGGCACCAAATTATGAAGGCCCTTATATTGTCAAACAAGCATTCTCAGTAGGAGCTTTGATTCTGCAAAACATGGATGGGGAAGAGTTACCAAGGCCAGTAAACTCTGATGCTGTGAAAAAGTTCTACGCTTGAAGGCCCGCTAGGTTGAAAACCCGAAAGGGCAACCTAGGCAAAAGTTAGGGTAGAGAAACCTTAGGCTGAAAACCTGCAAAGGCAGCCTAGGAGGAGGATATGGTCCAACATTTCTGCAAGCACTCACCACACTGGGGCAATTTTATCCGACTGAGTATACTGGGGAAAAATTGTTAAGGAATGATTGAAGAAGGTGTGTTTGAGGAATCAGAAACAAAAGCCAAGATCTGTGTCATCAAAAGGCTGAGGGGAATCAATTAAATGAAAATCAAAGGACCAACACCGGGGCAAATTTTATGT
The DNA here is from genome assembly GCA_030762895.1 of Sophora flavescens. Lineage (NCBI taxonomy): Eukaryota > Viridiplantae > Streptophyta > Magnoliopsida > Fabales > Fabaceae > Sophora > Sophora flavescens. The sequence continues at coordinate 114,179,476 of CM061066.1, forward strand.
GATTCTCGTAATTTTATTTGCTTATCTTTGCTTTTAATCTTCATGATCCCTTTTGTAATTTTGTTCTCATTGTTATTGTCTCTTAACAAACTAAATTCCTGTATTAAGACAAGAGGCTTTTCTTTCACACTCCCCTGTCGTGTTCACTCTCATGTTAAACCACTATAGTCGTGTCTCAATAAAGGTAAATATAAGTTTAATGGTACGATTTGATAATTCTAATGGTAGCACCAATGAATGGTTTGAACCAAAAGGACTCAATACTTCAAATTCAATGGAAGAGATTGCATGCACTGGATGACAAAATAAAGATGCAAATAAGCTTGGGAGGACAAACGTAACGTTCGCCTCATATGTTATCGGATTCTTGGGTGACCAATGTTGTTAAAAGAGTGAGTGATGCCTCGTCCCAAAGTGGCCGGTGAACGAGGGTTTGGTTGGTGGAAGTTTTTCCATGGAGCATTTGGTTCCGCTGTCCTCAAAAGGAATGGATTCTCATTTGTTTCAGATTATTGATTGAATATTTTCGAGCTCTGAGGCTCACTGTATTTTTTTATTCTCGAGTTTTGAGGCTCACAACAAGTTTATTTTCGAGCTCTGAGGCTCACTGCAATTTTATTGTCGAGCTCTGAGGCTCACTGCATTTTTATTCTCGAGCTCTAATGCTCATTGCAAGTTTATTTTCGAGCTCTGAGGCACGTTGCGTATTTAATTTTCTGTTGGACGAGGAGGTTCCGTCCATTGCATATTTATTTTTCTCTTGGACGAGGAGGTTCCGTCCATTGCACAGGAGGTTCCGTCCATTGCACATTTAATGTTCTGTTGGACGAGGAGGTTCCATCCATTGCATATTTAATTGGACTAGGAGGTTCCGTCCATTGCATGTGGACGTGGAGGTGCCGTCCAATGCATATTTCCTTTCCCGTTGGACGAGGAGGTTCCGTCCACTGCATTTTTATTTTCGAGCTCTAAGGCTCACTGCAATTTTATTTTCGAGCTCTGAGGCTCACTGCATCCATATTTTTGAGCTCTGAGGCTCACTGCATCCTTATGTTCGAGCTCTGAGGCTCACTGCAATTTTATTTTTGAGCTCTAAGGTTCGCTGCATATTTATTTTCCTGTTGGACGAGGGGGTTCCGTCCACTGCAATTTTATTTTCGAGCTCTGAGGCTCACTGCATTTTTATTTTCGAGCTCTAAGGCTCACTACAAGTTTATTTTCGAGCTATAAGGCTCATTGCAAGTTTATTTTCGGGCTCCGAGGCTTGCTGCATATTTACTTTCCTCTTGGAAGGGGAGGTTCCGTCCACTACAATTTTATTTTCAAACTGTGAGGTTTTCTTCGGAGCTACTCACAGACAAAATATGTGTTCATTTTCTTTACTTGTTCATTACTACAATACACGAAGAGTCACGACTAATCATGTCTTCTAGTATGCAACAAGTAAAGAGGGGCAACTGTGAACACCCATTTTTGTCCGTCTTCATTTTATTCTAATTTTTTTTCAGGGAGACTAAAAATAATAGTGAAGAGAGAAATAAGGAAAAGAAAATGATGAAGAAAGGAGGGGACTCGTAGCTAATTGGCAATGCATTTTCTGTTGGACGGGGAGGTCCCGTCCATTCCATTGCATATTTAGTTGGACGGGTCCGGTCCATTGCATTTGTTGTTGGACGCGTCCAGTCCATTTGCATTGCATATTCTGTTGGACGGGAGGTCCCGTTCATTCCATTGCATTTGTTGTTGGATGGGTCCAGTCCGTTTGCATTGCATTTGCTGTTGGATGGGTCCAGTCCGTTTGCATTGCATTTGCTGTTGGACGCGTCCGGTCCATTTTCATTGCATATTTTGTTGGACGGGTCCAGTACATTGCATTGCATTTTCTGTTGGACGCGTCCGGTTGATCAGCCGCTGGCTAGTCTAGTTTTATAACTAGAAAAACCTTGGCTTTGTGCTAATTTTATATCATTTTCGGCCAAATTAGACTTGATTGTCCTTAAGTAGCATTTTGAGTCTGTAAAATATTTTTAGGTTAATTTAGTTGATTTAGAGTTAAATAAAGCACTTATGCTATTTTCTGTTTTCAGGTTAATAAAAAGAAATAAATCTGGAGCTTTCGCCCCGCGAGTAGGCATTTGCCTCGCGAACCTGAAGGTGACTGTGCTAGGAAATTTGCAACCTTTCTGTGTCGCCCCGCGAATCCAATCCTCGCCTCGCGAGAGTGAAGACCAGAAGTCATGACCTTTCCATTCCTCGCCACGCGAGCCGTGCTTCGCCTCACGAGAATACCAAACGATGCAGAGATTCACCTCGCGAGACATTGTTCGCCTCGCGAGTCCGCTGATTCCAGATACTGTATATAAGTCAGTTTTAGACAGAACTGAGGAGGGGAGGCTAGTTGTTAGCTAGTCTTAGGCAGCAGTAGTAGTTTTCAGTATTTTATTTCTTTGCTTGTGTTTATTTCTGTAATGGAGAACTAGTCTCCTATATAATCTACTGTGATTGGTTTCAATTACACTTGAGGTTCTTGTATTTCCTGTTTTGTATGCTTTTCCCTTTTCAATGCCATGCTTTATATTTCTGTTTGCTTAATTCAGGAGTATATTGTGTTGTGTTGATTTATTTTCGGTGATATCATGTTCCTATAATTAATCGCGTTTGCTTAATTCGCGTGTGTTCATTCATGTTCGCTTAGTTCATGAAGGGCTTAACCCCGTTTGCTTAATTCGGGAATAGGGACATATATCTGTAGTAGTGGTTTCGCTTGTAAATTGTTGCTACAACCGGGAGGGGATTAGAATCTGCTTAGGGCTTGGAATTTGCATGAACCAATGATAGCGGGGAATCGAAAATAGTAGGTTAATCGCTTTAGTGTATCTGTTAATCTCTTAAACTGCTTGTTTTCATTGCTTTGTTTTGCTTTGTTTTCTTACTTGCTTTCAATCCAAACCCCCCAAAAACTGATTTTCTGTTAATAATAGCAACCTAAGAGTCCTTGAGAGACGACATCCGAGTTGTCGCTTCCCTATCTACATTATTTTGTAAATGCTCGTTCTTTTTGGCGGGTGGCGACAGCGCGGCCAAAAATTGGCGCCGTTGCCGGGGACTCTTGTTTGTGTTATTAGAAGAAAATAAATAAGTAAAAAAAAAAAAATCTTTGCTGAATCAGTTTTGTCTGCTTTGTCTGGTTGTGAATTTTAGTTTGCTCCATGGATAATTATATGCAAAATTATGTGCCTAATGTTTATTATGAGCAACCATGCATGTATTATCCTGATTTTAGTAAACCACCACCATGCACAAATTATCCTAATTTTGTTGGAAGTTATGAGTTTAATAGTGATTATGGCGTGCTTGGAATGAATGATTATCCTAGCCAACAAGGTAGAGATCAAGGCAGACTGGATGAGTTAGCTTTTATGATACAACAAATGACAGAATTCCAAGCAAGCCTTCAGCAAATGATAGAGGAAAATCAACGGATGGTAGTAAGCCAGCAATATCAGCCTGATCCTACACTACACCAACTCAGTCTGGAAGAAATGATACAACAAATGGAAGAGAACAATCAACGGATGGCACAACAAACTCTTGAATTTCAACGGAGGATGGAAGCAAGTAATCTTGAATCCCAACAGAGGGCAGAAGCTGAATCTCAGAAGTTGTCCATTCTAATTGATCAAATTGTCGCCAACTCGGCTGCACTGCTAACTCCACAGCCCCTTGAAGAACATACAGAGTCACAAGTTATTCTTGAAGATACCTCTGATGATAATTTTGATAATACTTCTGTTGATGAACTGTGTGTTGAATCCCCTGATTCTAATGCATGTGCTGATTGTACTGACACTGCTTTGTGTAAAGAATGTTATGCAGGTTTATTCTTTTCAGGAAACATAGAAAATGAGGATCAGGAGGACATCTGCTTCACCGTGATTGAGGATGATGAAGAACCTTCGGAAGTAGATGATTCAATTAAATCAAATGCATGTGTTGAGAGTGATGGGGTGGATGAATTGTGTGATGAATTCCCATACATTCTAGCTTTTACTGATTCAGTTTATTGTGATATATGTACTGACTCTACTAACACTAACCTTTGTGTGGTGTGTGCTGAAATTTCTGCATGTATAGCAGGTGATAACTTTGTTAGTGCAGTGAATGAAGAAAATGCAGAAGTTGAAGCAGCACCAGTAACCCCAGCTAACTGTTTGCCACCTCCCCCTGTGGAACCACCGGTGATGGAGTTCAAGCCTTTGGATTTGTCACTGTGACCATTTCAAGAGGTTGAACCCCACTTCTATTGGGAGGACTTTATGGACAAAGTTGAGAAAGAGGTCATCTGTGACCCAAGAGGGAGTGAGAAGTCCGCCGTACTCGGTGAGGTCATCATAATTGTCAAGTGCTCACCTCCGTGTCAAGGCTGCGAGTTAGGGAAGCATGGAATGAGCTTCCGTCCTTTGGCTACCACGTGGGACTTATGCTACAGACAGTGGGATCCTGGTGGAACCGCCCTCCAATGAGTTTTCTGAACCTTGCTCTTTTAATTTTCTTTTCCTTGCTTTATTTCTGTTATGTTTTCAATAAAGCTCCTGAATAATTTGAGAAGCTCAGGAGTTGTGTTGAGTCTTGTATTGGCAAGTTTATTAGATTTTATTGATTTTGCATAGATGGATTGCATGTTATTTGTTGACTGTCCCCCTAGGATTTGAAATTTTTGAAAATTTGATCCCCATGTGATTGAAAACTGAACTTTGAGATTTTGTTGTGATGACATGATTTATGATAAGTTTGGGGTGATAGGGAAGCACACACTAGGGATAGAATCTCTGTCAAACAATTTGCATGAATGTCCAGGTGAGGTTTTGAGCCTCCAACATGTTTTTGACTGTGTGAAAATCACTTTTTAAGTTGCACTTTCCTGAATTTGCTTGAATCTCTTTATGGTTTGCATGATTATGTGTTTGCTTCAAATGATTTAGGCATTTTCTTTGTAAATAGCTACTTAGCCTGAAAAGAACCAATCCATAATGCATGTTCCCTAGTTAGCCCCTTTGAGCCTGATTAGCCTGTTAATTCTTGATGACCTTATGTTATGAGCCTAAAATCTGAAAAACCATGTTAACTTGATCTTAGGATTAGGAGAGCATGGAATCTTGACAAGAGAATGGTTGCAAGAAATTAAGTTTGGGGTGGCTACAAGGTGTGATGTGTTGTTTGGGATTGGGAAAAAGAAAAAAAAATATAAAAAAAAGAAAGAAAGAAAACACAAAAAAAAGAAGAAAACAAAAAGAAAATTGTAAAAATGTTAAAAATAAAAGTATTAGAAAAAAAAAGAGACTGTAGTCACCCAAGGCATAAAGAAAAATGAAAAAAGGAACTTGAATGGAATTTCAATGTTTTGAACTGTTTCATGCTCTCTTAGTTCCTAGGGTCTTCAGCCTAGTACCTTTGTATATCCTACCCCTAGCCAGGCCCCATTACAACCCATAAAAGACCTTTTGATGTTGCTTGCATGTTTTCTGTGGGAATCATTTTGAGATGAAAATCAAATTTATGGGAAGTGTTCTTAAAAGTGAAATTGAGAGAAATGTTGACAGCCTGACACAAACTGAGTGAATGAGTGAACACTAAATGCCCTTGTGAGGAAGGCAGTTGTTTGAATTTGGTGATCTCCCTCTTGTGTGTAACTTAGATCCCCTGCTTAGATTAATGATTGTTTGAATGATGAAATTCTCAATTGTTTAGAATAAATGAATATGGGGATTGCTTTGTTTGGAAGGGGGGAACATTGAAAAATATTTTGATAAATTGCTTGAAATTTGTGCGAAAGTTGATTGAATTCTTTGAGCTTGCCATGTCTTGATTCTTTTTGATTTTTGAGTTCTAGTTTGCTTGGGGACAAGCAAAGTTTAAGTTTGGGGTATTTTGATCAGCCGCTGGCTAGTCTAGTTTTATAACTAGAAAAACCTTGGCTTTGTGCTAATTTTATATCATTTTCGGTCAAATTAGACTTGATTGTCCTTAAGTAGCATTTTGAGTCTGTAAAATATTTTTAGGTTAATTTAGTTGATTTAGAGTTAAATAAAGCACTTATGCTATTTTCTGTTTTCAGGTTAATAAAAAGAAATAAATCTGGAGCTTTCGCCCCGCGAGTAGGCATTCGCCTCGCGAACCTGAAGGTGACTGTGCCAGGAAATTTGCAACCTTTATGTGTCGCCCCGCGAATCCAATCCTCGCCTCGCGAGAGTGAAGACCAGAAGTCATGACCTTTCCATTCCTCGCCACGCGAGCCGTGCTTCGCCTCGCGAGAATACCAAACGATGCAGAGATTCGCCTCGCGAGACATTGTTCGCCTCGTGAGTCCGCTGATTCCAGATACTGTATATAAGTCAGTTTTAGACAGAACTGAGGAGGGGAGGCTAGTTGTTAGCTAGTCTTAGGCAGCAGTAGTAGTTTTCAGTATTTTATTTCTTTTCTTGTGTTTATTTCTGTAATGGAGAACTAGTCTCCTAGATTAATCTACTGTGATTGGTTTCAATTACACTTGAGGTTCTTGTATTTCCTGTTTTGTATGCTTTTCCCTTTTCAATGCCATGCTTTATATTTCTGTTTGCTTAATTCAGGAGTATATTGTGTTGTGTTGATTTATTTTCGGTGATATCATGTTCCTATAATTAATCGCGTTTGCTTAATTCGCGTGTGTTCATTCATGTTCGCTTAGTTCATGAAGGGCTTAACCCCGTTTGCTTAATTCGGGAATAGGGACATATATCTGTAGTAGTGGTTTCGCTTGTAAATTGTTGCTACAACCGGGAGGGGATTAGAATCTGCTTAGGGCTTGGAATTTGCATGAACCAATGATAGTGGGGAATCGAGAACAGTAGGTTAATCGCTTTAGTGTATCTGTTAATCTCTTAAACTGCTTGTTTTCATTGCTTTGTTTTGCTTTGTTTTCTTACTTGCTTTCAATCCAAACCCCCAAAAACTGATTTTCTGTTAATAATAGCAACCTAAGAGTCCTTGAGAGACGACATCCGAGTTGTCGCTTCCCTATCTACATTATTTTGTAAACGCTCGTTCTTTTTGGCGCGTGGCGACAGCACGGCCAGACGCGTCCGGTCCATTTGCATTGCATAATTAGATGGACGGGTCCGGTCCATTGCATTGCATTTGCTGTTGGACGCATCCAGTCCATTTGCATTGCATATTTAGTTGGACGGGTCCGGTCTATTGCATTTGCTGTTGGACGCGTCCAGTCCATTTGCATTGCATTTTCTGTTGGACGGGGAGGTCCCGTGACCCTATGTCTCCCTACCTATTTGTCTTGTGTATGGAGAAACTAGCCCTTCTTATCCAAGAGAAGATTGAAGACAAAAAATGGCTTCCAGTTAGAGGTTCTAAAACTGGTCCAGCCATCTCCCACCTTTTCTTCGTGGATGACTGCCTTCTCTTCACCCAAGCTAAGTCCTGTCAAGTGAAATTGGTGGATGAGGTGTTAAAACAGTTTTGTATGGCCTCGGGTTTGAAAGTTAATGTTCAAAAAACTATATTTCTTGCTTCTAAGAATATGTCTCGCACTAAGATAGCCAAGTTTGCTTCCATTTCTGGCTTTACTCACACCTACAATCTTGGAAAGTATCTTGGATTTCCCTTGTTGTCGGGTAGGGTGAAGAAAAGTGATTTCAACTACATTTTGGATAGGATCAATGGTAGATTGACTGGCTGGAAGGCTAAGACTCTTAACAGGGCTGGGAGAGTGACCCTAGCCAAGTAAGTGATAGTGGGGTTTGTAACCGGATAGATTCTACGGCCAGGAGCTTCATCTAGGGTGGCCAACACAGTCACTGGGTTTAGTGGGACTACATCACTCAACTCAAAAGCAAAAGGGGTCTAGGGATCCGAAGGACAAGGGAAACCAATATTGCTCTCCTAGGTAAGCATGCTTGGTCTTTACTTCACTGTCCCAATAAACTTTGGGTCAACATGCTATCCTCCAAGTATCTGAAAGACACCAGACTTCTCGAGGCTAGAAAGACCATTGGAGCCTCCTACATTTGGTCTTCCATTCTCAAAGCCTTAAACGTTTTGCAACAGGGTTTCAAGCTTAGAGTTGGTAAAGGGGAAATTTCTATTTGGTATGATCAATGGATTGATGATGGCCCAATATGTAATTTAATCCCATACGTGGATATCCAAGATACCTAACTTTTGGTCAAGGACATATGCTTCAATGGTGAATGGCAGTGGAGTATTCTAGCCATTATGCTCCCAATGGATATCAAAAGGAAAATGGCCAGCCACTTTATTGATGGAGTTTCGGAGGATTCAATCATTTGAGGGGACTCATCCTCAGGTACCTACACTACAAAGAGCGCCTATCACTGGCTTGTCCACGATCCCCTTGTGCATACAACTGGGAATACTCTGGTCTCTAAAAGTTCCTGAGAGTTTGAGACACTTTATTTGGATTATCCTTCATAATAGCCTCCCTACTAATCTATTCAAATTCCAGAGACATGTTACTAATGATGCCTCTTGTCCTAGATGCAGTGCTGACCAAGAATCTACATTACATGTTCTCAGGGATTGCTACAAAGCTAAAATTATTTGGGATACTCTCAAGCTAAAGGATTATCAGAATTTCTACAATTATGATACCTTCAATTGGATATTAAAGCATGCAGAAAGTAAACAAGGGGTTACCTTCATTGTGGCTTGTTGGCTGATTTGGAAGTCCAGGAATGCATCTGTCTTCACTGACAAAAACTGGGAGGATTGGCACACTATTAATCAGATCCATGTTCAGACTAACACTATCCGCTGCACCCTGCAATCTTTGGCCTCTGGTCGCACCCAAAAAGAGGTGATCTGGTCTCCTCCCCATGATAACTTCATCAAGTTGAATGTTGATGGAAATTCCTTCGGCAACCCTGGTAGATCTGGCTTTGGCGGCCTCCTCAGGGATGTTTACGGCCAATGGATTTGTGGCTTTTCTGGATCCTGCGGTTTCACTACAAACTTGAATGCAGAATTGATGGCAATCCTCAAGGGACTCAATTTGGCTTGGAGTAGGGGCTTTAAGCATGTGATCTGTGAATCGGACTCCAAATCGGCACTGGATCTTTGTACCCTTGGAAAGTGACGTTCCAACACACCTACAGGGAGGGGAATGCTTGCGCTGACTGGCTTGCCAAGCAAGGAGCCTCTTCCGATCACAACCTCTTCTTGTGGGATTCTTGTCCTCAATAATTAGCTTTGGCTCTGCTAGTAGATGCCTCATGTTCTATTAGGATGAGGCTTTAGTGTCTTTTGCTCTTCTTTTGTCGTTTCTGCCTCATCAAAAAAATATAAAATATGGTGTCTTGTAAGGTAAGGCAGTAAACAAATCCCTCACCTGTGCACCACCGGTGTCCCGGTAAACACTATTTTTTTTTTCTTCATTTTCTTTCTAAAACTTTCATCTCTAACCCTTCTTCTCTTTCACCCCCAACCAGTCTGCCACCACCGTCCACCAGATCTGATCTTATGTCGCGACGACGAGGAGCTTCACGGTGGCGAGTAGATCTGAGCAATATGACAAGTAGCTTCACAGTGGCAATCAGATCTGAGCAATATGACAAGGAGCTACACGGTGGTGACCAGATCCGAGCGTCACGCGACGACAATGAGCTTCAGTCGACTGTACGACGACGGTGAGCTTCACCCGACGGTATGACGACGGCGGCGACCAAGCATGTGATTGTTTGGAACCATCGTGGGGCCGTTCTTGGTGCGTTTGGGAGAGGTGATGAGCATGCAGTTTGATCGGGAAGCTCAACAACTAGAGCACCGCCGCCGCCACGTGGTCACCATCCCAACCAAACAACCAGAGCTCCACCGCTGATCCATTATTGAGATTTTCATGTTTTTTATTTATTATTTATTTTAATTTTTTATGGTTCCAGTCTTGATTATCCTTTAACTGTACGGTTCCGGTCTTGGTGAAGCAACCTGGACACCAGGTTTCCTTAAATGTCCTGGAATGATCATAGCGATCCACTTATTCAATTAATATATCCAACGGTTATCATTACTCCCCTCATGGGTGAGGGACTTAATTAGTTGCTCCCTCATCTTAGAAGCCACCATAAAATATACTCATGCAAGTAAATAGTGGAAAAAGTATCAAGATTTCCATGCAAATATCAGATTGATAACTCAGTATAAAATATCCAGTAAATTAAACACATACATATTACAATTTCAAATTGTTCATGCGATTTATTTACTTCTTCAGCACTGATTTGCAACAACTCATACGCTTGAGGTTCAAATAAGATGAACAAAACTTTTGAGGCATCATCGATCACACGCAACTGCAGACTTTACCTAAAATAAAAATAATCAATATTATTCAAACAAAAAAATTAAATAGGAAAATTTTCAATGATATATAGAATTAATTCATACCAATAGCAATTCTTATTATTAGATATTCACATAAATCATCAACTTATATTGGTATAATAAGACTATCTTGCCACACTTCAAACGATAAAAGTTTCGACTCTAAAAAATAATTGCCTTCTTGCATTTCTTGCACGCAGTGTAAAATAAAATTCCCATCCGACTCATCAGCAAGAATCGTGGCCATGCAACACACGTACATTTCTTAAACATTTACAAAATATAATTATTTGAAAAAGAACTATTATAATCAATTTTGCTTAAGTACATACCTCTTCACATCATCTGATCGATGTCATCTGGATTTTTTTACACATTAAAAACATAAGAGATTATTTGGATTAAGAATAAGGAAACATATATGAGTCTGAAAATTAAAATACAAAAATCAAAACAAATAAAAAATATTACCTCGGTAAACCTGCATCCATGAATGGCACCCTTTTCTTTCATCCTCCTTACTTCATTAGTACAATTTATCCCAATTATTGTTCCCACGATTCATCAGTTATATGACTCATATGTCATATCACCTCCCTGCAAAACTGCACCAAACAAATTATATAATCAATTTTTAGTCTTGTTCTAACCTCACTCATAGTTGACAAAAACAACAAAGGCCATCCTACTTTGGTGGCTCCACATGCATCTGGTTAATTTTGTTTTCAAAACCCCAAGGAGATGATGATCAACACACACACCAGATGGCTGATGCTTTAAATGAGAGGATTCAAAATAGACGACCTGCTGATTGTGTGATTGTCAATATGAGAAAGCAATCAAAATATCATGTAAATAAGATTTTTTTTGTAAAAGTTAAAAAAAAAAAAATCAGATATTTGATTTTCAACAACACATCGAATCCGGAAAGGTGGATGAAAAAAAAAACAGAATTTGAAATTTGAAATAGAAATAAATTGATATAATGATAAATGAAATAGTCAATCATGTTAACGTAGTACGATTTGTTTGTATTAAATTGATTAATGTGATTGAGTCCATTTAAAGTCCTCCAACACTTTTTATTTATATCTTAAATTGTTTCCTTTACAAATTGGAATTGATTTATTATTCTGGTCGAATGGTAATTTTGATTTGATTTATTATTAATGTAATTGATTTATCTTAATTGAGTGCATATTATTTACAAAATCAATTATTTACATCAATAACATTTTAATGAATAATTTATATTACAATTTGTTTTTGTTTTTTTCATTAATGTCTCTTGGACTACTGAACATGGATTTTCCTCAAATGAATCTGAGCGTGACTCGTCAACACATTTTGGAGCGGAGAGCTCAGGTGAAGTCACCTATGAAAATTTTGTCAGAGGAAATGCTTGAGAGATTGACACATGGAGGATTCCGTTTAGAAATTATTCTCAAATATATATTATATAGATATAGATATATATATATAAATTTAATTCAATAGAAAGTCCTAGAAAAGAAAGGTGTTCGGATTGCCTATATTCGAGCTATCAAGGATATGTATGAGGGGGCCACGACTAGTGTGAGAACGCAGGGTGGAGCCACAGAAGATTTCCCAATAACCATAGGTCTGCACCAGGGGTCAGCTTTAAGCCCCTATCTTTTTACCTTGGTCTTGGATGTACTTACGGAGCACATTCAAGAGCCAGCACCGCGATGCATGCTTTTCGCAGACGATATAGTCCTAGTTGGAGAGTCGAGAGATGATATAAATGGAAGGTTGGAGACTTGGAGACAAGCTTTAGAAGCACATGGCTTCCGCTTGAGTAGAAGCAAGACAGAGTATATGGAATGTAAGTTTAGCAAAAGGCGAAACACCTCTAGCTTAGAGGTGAAAGTTGGAGACCACAACATACCACAAGTCACACGGTTTAAATATCTTGGGTCTATTATACAAAATGACGGAGAAATTGAGGGAGATGTAAACCATCGGATTCAATCAGGGTGGTCGAAATGGAGGAAGGCTTCGGGTTTTTTGTGTGATAAAAAGGTACCTCTTAAGCTAAAGGGAAAATTTTACCGTACAGCTATTAGACCGGCGATGTTGTATGGGACGGAGTGTTGGGCGGTAAAAAATCAACACGAGAGTAAAATCAATGTAGCGTGAGATGAGAATGTGTTATTTGGATGAGCGGAAAAACTAGACGTGATAGGATTAGGAATGATAGCATTAGAGAGAGAGTTGGGGTAGCACCTATTGTAGAAAAGATGGTTGAATCTCGACTTAGGTGGTTTGGGCATGTATGGAGGAGACCTTTAGATTCTGTAGTAAGGAGAGTGGATCAAGTGGAGGGCAATCCAATAGCTAGAGGTAGAGGTAGGCCAAGAAAAACTATAGGAGAAACTATTAAGAAAGATTTGGAGGCCAATGATTTAACTGTTAACATGATTCATGATAGAACATTATGGCGTCGTATGATCCATGTAGCCGACCCCACCTAGTGGGATAAGGCTTGGTTGTTGTTGTTGTATCTTGAAAGTTAATTATAATCAATGTTCGACGTATACATCTCATGCATTATTATTTTCTTTTTTCGGAATCTGAAAATTTATTGTCTTTAAATTTTAACATTCAATTATGAGGTGTAGCATAAATGCATGTTTAATGCAGGGAAATTATTTCCTTATGAAGGCCAAATGAAATTTGAATTTGAAAATATTCCATTTGAACATTTTAATTATGATCAGCCCAATCATCCCCTTGTTTCATGCTATGGACGACACATAAGACATTGCTGAGGTGGACATGCTGAGAGAACGACATGTGGAGAGAATACATTCTATTTTGTATATATAAGTAGAGTTTGATCACGTAACCGCACGGGGTTATATTATGAATTATAAAATTTAAAAACTTATGTATTAATTGTTCTATTTCAAATTAGTTCCTGATTTGATTTTAATTTTTTATTACAATTGGATTTTAATTGAATCGTATTTTTTTATTTTATTTTATTTTCATTTTTTAAAAAACTGATTATTTTTTAAAATTTTAAATTCTCTTCTATGGTGATGACACTTGTCAAATTGTCCTTGTATTAGGGACTGCTTTGTATTATTTATAGAAGATAGATATGATAAATATTTAAAAAGAGAAAGCAATATTTTGCCCGTAAAATCAAATGGTCATCACAAACAAAAGTAGGACTCACCAACTAAATAGCATATGATGAAATTGTTGTCAGTGATATTGGAAAATTAACAAAATGTGTAAGGACTCCCTTCAATTTCCGAATTATGCATAATCTGCACATATGTCTCGTACTTTAAATTTAGTCAATATTGATGTCTCGTTGATCTGTACTCACCACCATTTGAAGCCACCCCAAAACTAGCTATAGTATAACCGCGTGATTCAGCTAGTTTTGGCTTCAACCTATATATTAGCGTCCTCTGTACCCAAGCTTGTATTTTACTACAAAAAAAAGGTTATTTAGCGACCGAAGTTGGTGACCGAATTTGTTGGTTGCTATTTGCGACCGAAATTGCGACCGATTGTAGGATCTACATGAAACACTGGTTATAGTTGATACTGCGACCGAAATAGAGCGTAGCAGAGTTATCGGACGCTATTTCGGTCGCTAAATAAAGGAAATTAAAATTAAAAACCTGCTGACTTTTCAGCGACCGAAATGACGATCGAGTTAAATGCAACGATTAAATTTTATTTATATTTGCGACCAATATTAATTCGGTCGCTAAACGGCGCGTAAAAAAATTAAAATAGAGCGTGTTAGCGACCGATTTTAAATCGATCGCTAAATTTATGAATTCAAATTTCAAATTAACCCATTTAGCGATCGAATAATTCGATCACTAAAAATAAAATCCCTAAATCCAACAGATCCCCTTTCTTCCTCACTTTTGCCCGAATCTCTCCTTCTCTCTCACCGTTTCTCTCTTCGTCTCGCGATCTCTGGCCACCACAGGACGCCTCGAACCACCACTGTCATCCCCTCTCCTCTGGTAAGCTCTCTTCTTCTCCGTCTCTCTCCATCCCCCTGTATTTCTATCTCACTCTGTCTCTCTCTGTCTCTTTCTCTCTCTCCATTTCTCAGGTTCTCTCTCATCCTCCTCCTCCGACCACCACCACAACCACCACACTACATGAAAATTGAGAATTTGCGACAGACACTTTGCGGCGGTTTTAGTCCAACCACCGCCGATAATAATCTACGGCAGTTAGAGCGGCGGTTTCTGCTAACCGCTCCAAACAATAAAACACTACGGTGGTTCTTTATTTTTTTAACTGCGGTTTTAGAAAAACAAATAGGGTACCGCGTGTTTCGTCCTCACTTTGCCTTTTTTTTAACCTCCCTCTCTCACTTTGCTCTCACTCTGTTCCCCAAACCATTCACCTTCCCTCACCCAACGATTCCTCATCACTCTACCGTCGTCCTCCACCCCATAGCCGTTCACCGTCGCTGCATCTCTTCACTGAAAAAGGGGACGATTCTTTAAGCCAATGAAGGTACAGAGAAAGCTTATTGTTGTAAGCTTCCATTATTATTCTCTCTCTTTTCGCCTTTTTTTTGTCTTTCTATTTACTCTTGAATCTTGATTTCTTCCAAATTTTATTCACTCTTGATTGCTTCCAAATTTCATTCACTCTTGATTGCTTCCCAATTTGAAAACCCTAGATTCTCTTCTCTATCATAACAAATCTGATTCTTTGACAATTTTGAAATAATAGCAATTGAGGATTTTCGTTTTGTTATTTGTGATAATTTGGTACCCTTGCATGCGACCCATCCCTGGCTTCACATCAAAGTCATAAAAGGGATTACTCTTTGTTTCTCTGTTAGGGATTGAAGGTTGGTATGGCTTGACTCGGTATGTTACATGCTGCTACAATGGTTATTTTGCTGCCATTTTTTCCAATGTTTCTATGCATGTTGTTCCAGATATTTATGGAGTTAATCTGAGACTTATACATGGAAGTGCAAGTAGAAAGACTTATGTGGATTCTGCACTTATACATGGTTGCTTACTAGATAAAGAGTGAATTTGTGCCCTTGGTTCATTCCATCCAGAAGTATATAATCAATTAATTCTCTTTTTTATTTATTCTGATTTTATTCATTGTTTTTTCCCAGAAATTCCTACTCTAATAGCGAGGAGCAGTTGTTTCTTTAGCTACAGAGAGGTAAGCTCTCACCATCCCATTCATATTTTTTTGGTATTTTTTTACTTTTGCTGCTATGCCTATTGTTTGTGACTTGTGAAATTGTGTGTTTATTGAGTTGTTATGATTTATTAACAAGTTTTTTCAATTGCTGGGATTTTGAATGATTTATGAACAAGATTTTTTTTTCAATTTATGAACTTGTGATTTATGATTTATGAACTTTTAGGGTGTGGTAATGGGTTTTCAATTGTTGGGAGTTGTTATGCCTATCCCACAAAATTTACTTGTGTTCTATTCTAATCTCTGTTCTTTAGTAGATGGGTCTATGGAGAAAAAGGTGTGGACAATGATTTGGAGTGTTATAGTTTTGTCTCTTATTGGGATGGCTTTGAAAAGGGGTCGTCTTTTTCAATCACAGATGTGATTGTTTTCCTTCATTTTTTTCAATTTGAAAAACTAGCACTTCTTCTCACGTCTCTATATTGCTTTTGAGATACTCAACCTTATTTTCCTTCACAGTGAGATTCTTTATTGCTTTGGTCCCTTTTCTGAAGTTTAGGAATCTTCATTTCTTATTCTTTTTATCTCTATTAAAGAGGAGATTTGACTCTTCCACCTTGCCACCTAGAATATTTTAAGCTATAAATTACTAGTCCCTGATAATTCGGTCATTTAAGATGCATGATAAAAACTAATTTTTGGTCATAATTGTCGAGAGTACCAAAAGCTGTTACATTATCAGTACAAATGTCTTGATCCTTGGTGCAGTACATGATTTCGTGGTTTAATTTAAATCCAATAATTAAATAGACTTTGAATATGTTCTATTTGGGAATGTTCTTTAATATATGTATTGACTGATGCCTTAATTGGTGGCAAATAATTCATCATATCTTCTTTTTCTTAGTTTTCAGTATACCTTTTCTATCAAAAAAATCTACATGATTTTTTAAGAGACAGTTGTGGTTTTGTAGAAAGCAATTGTATACTAGCACTTTAAATTATTTGTGTAGCTATATTAGTTTTGATATGTTTCTATTAGATGGTAGTTTATATATATTTTAAAAATAGTATATATTTATCAATTTATGAAGTGGTGTGTTATTTTTAAATCCAGATTTAATATTTTGAAGCAATGGATAAGTCATGGATAATGAAGCCACGAAACTCAGTTGAATATGAGCAAGGGGTTAAGGGATTTATTGATTTTGCCTTTGTACATCAACCAGTAAATGGCAAAACAATATGCCCTTGTAAACGACGTGGTTTCAAAAAATAGCAAAGTAGGCATGTGGTGTATGATCACTTAATCTGTACACCATTTCCAATAGGATACATTTTTTGGTCCTATCACGGGGAGTCCAAAACAATAGAAACTAGTAATATCTCACCTAGTAATATTCCAAATGTAGTTCAAGACCCCACTATTGTTGAGGATCCTATTCGAAACATGATCGATGATGCATTTGGAGTTGATAGGCACCTTGCAAATGAAGTACCCGTTGCATCAAATGCGGAGGTTGACCGGGATGCAGATGTGATGCCAAATGCAGCTCAAGAACAACATGAAGATGAAGAATTCTATGAATCAGCTAGAGATGTAGAACAACCCCTGTACGAAGGGTGTACGAAGTATTCAAGATTGTCTTTTTTGGTAAAGTTGTATCATATCAAATGCCTGTGTGGAATGAGCGACAAGGCCATGACAATGATTTTAGAACTATTGAAAGATGCATTTGAACATGCAAATATTCCAAGTTCATTCTACGAGGCCAAGAAAACGATCATCAAGCTTGGTTTGAACTATGAAAAGATACATGTATGTCCGAATAATTGTATGCTCTATTGGGGTAATCCGGAATATGAGGAGAGGGAGACATGTAAAATTTGTAACACTTCCAAATGGAAATCAAGGGCAAAAGCTAGTAAGACTAGGGTGTCCGGTGATGGCACTGGTAAGAAGAAAGTGGCTGCAAAAGTTCTTCGTTATTTTCCACTGAAGCCTCGATTGCAGAGATTTTTTTTTTCATCAAAGACAGCTGAGGATATGAGATGGCATGCTGACGATAATTACAATGATGGAATGTTGAGGCATCCTAGAGATTCTGAAGCTTGGAAGCAGTTTGACTCGTTGCATGCTTGGTTTGCATCAGATTCGTGAAATGTGCGCCTCGCGTTAGCCACTGATGGTTTTAATCCTTTTGGTGTCATGTGTTCAAACTATTGTATTTGGCCAGTTATTCTCATTCCATACAATACCCCTCCGTGGGTGTGCATGAAGTCGACATCTTTTTATAATTTCAATGATAATACCTGGTAAAAAAATGCCAAGGAATGATATAGATGTCTACTTACAACCTTTGATCAAAGAGTTGAAAGAGTTATGGACAACGGGTATGGATGCCTATGCTTCTTTCAAGCGAGAGATGTTCAAATTACATGCAACTTTAATGTGGACAATTAGTGATTTTCCTGGGCTAGGAACACTTTCTGGGTGGAACACGTACACCGGACTTGCTTGCCCATCTTGTAACTTCGACTCCATTCCATGTCGTCTTCCTCATAGCAAAAAATGGTGTTTTATGGGTCATCGTCGTTTTCTTGACCAGAGACACAGATTTAGACTGAATAGGGCCCGCTTTAATGGTGAACAAGAAATGCGTAGTCCGCCAAAAACATTATATGGTTCTGAAATTCTTGAACAGGTTCAAAACATCAATGTCATATTTGGTAGAAAATTAGAGAAAAAAGTTTCGGGAAAAAGAACACGTGGCCATCAACTTGCACGGGGTACCACTCAACAATGGAAAAAGAAAAGCATATTCTTTGAACTTCCGTATTGGAAGGATAATTGTTTGTGTCACAGTCTTGACATGATGCATATTGAGAAGAACGTGGCCGATAATGTCATATTTACTTTGCTAAATGACAGCGCAAAGAGTAAAGATCATGTTATTGCTCGAAGAGATCTTCAAGCTATGGGCTTAAGGCCTGACCTTTGGCCCGATGAAAATGGAAAATATTCTCCAGCTGTCTTTACATTGACTAATAAAGGTAGGAAGGCATTTTTAACTACTTTAAAGAATATCACTGTGCTGGATGGTTATTCAAGCAACATTTCTAGGTGCATTGATTTGGAAAATCTTAAGTTGAAGGGAATGTTGAAGAGTCATGATTGTCATATATTGATAGAGCAATTGCTACCATTAGCCACGCGGGCAACATTGCCTGATGAGGTTTCGGCAATATTAATTGAGTTGTGCTCATTCTTTAGACAACTATGTGGCAAAGTATTGAAAGTTGAAGATCTAGACAGATTGAAAAATCAAATCATCCTCACTTTATGTCACATGGAAATGTTATTTCCTCCTTCATTCTTTACTATTATGGTTCACTTGGTTGTTCATCTTGTTGAAGAAGCTAAACTCGGAGGTCCCATTCATTATCGATGGATGTATCCTATAGAAAGGTAACGGATGTGCGATATTAGTCATTTTATTTTTTACGATTTGGTAATGTACAGGTTGTTCTAAATAATACTTGTTGTGGTTTAACAATAGGTACTTGGGACAGCTAAAATCCTAAGTACGTAATAAAGCACGACCTAGAGGATCTATTGCGGAAGGCTACCTTGTGCAAGAGATTCTTACGTTTTGTTCAAGGCATCTAGATAGCATTGAGACTAGATGGAACTGACCTAGTCGTGTAGACGATGAGCCTATTAATGATATACAATATGGCTCACGAGTAGCTGAATTATTTCATAAAGTTGGAAAATCGGTTGGCGGCTCTTCATATGTCACCCTGACACCCATGGAAAAGTTTCAGGCTCATAGACACGTGTTAACGAATTGCTCTATAGTTGATTACTATCTTCAGTAAGTAATTATTCTACTTGTTTTAATTATTCTTAAGTTTTTTTCCATACATCTAATATGATTCAACTAAATAGGCAGTATAGAACTAGCGTGCGAAGGCAACTAAGGGGTGGTGCAAGGAGTGCTTCTGTGGTAGACAAGAAGGTTCATAGAGAGTTTGTTCGCTGGTTCACCAATCGTGTTAGTGTTCATAACAATGATTATTAGTGTGTTAGTGTCATTTACGTATTTTTTGAACAAGAATGTGACTAACAATATATATTATTATGGCATCTAGATTTGTAACAATCTCGACAGTCTTAGTGGACCAGATAAAGATGTTCTCGTTAGTCTTGCACAAGGTCCTCATGACAAAGCTAGAAGGTTCACTGCATATAATGTCAATGGATACAAATTTCGAACCTTGGCACGAGATATGTTATTAAAAACTCAAAACAGTGGGGTTTTTGGAATGTTTGGAACCAGGAGTCTCTCAAGCAATAGTGATGCCCAAATGAGGTTTGGAGGGGTACCTTACTATGGAAGATTGATAGACATCATTGAGGTTTTCTATAATGGCTTCACAGTACCCATGTTTAAATGTGAATGGGCTAATACCACTAACTCAAGAGGTATGAAAACAGATAAGTTGGGTTTTATCTCTATTAACTTTGCAAGACTAATACATACTGGAGAACATGAAGATGATGAACCATACATTAAAGCTTCATAAGCTTAAATGGTTTATTATGTGGAGGATGAGAAGGAAAAAGGTTGGAGCATACCAGTTCATTTGAAGCCAAGAGACTTGTACGACATGGGTGAAGATGATGAAATTATGACATCCATTGATGCATACCCATCACAGAACTTGGAACAAATTTTCTCTGATGATACCCCACATATACAATTGGTAAGAATGGTTGCAGATGATGATCCTGAAAGTTCAACAATTAATGATAATTTTAATGATGATAATCAAGATATGGTTTTATGATCCATTGGTGATTTTATAGACATGTTAGTTTTTTGTGTTATGTTGTGTAGAACTTGAAACCTGTGGTGATTCTAGCTTAGTGAACTTATTTTGCAATTTTTTTGAGGTTTGTTACTGAAAAATGGCTCATAGTTATTATATCAATTTGAATGTCTCATTATGTTCCATTTTAGTTGGTTAATTATATAAGTTTCATTCTTGATTCTTAGGTAATTTGTGAATGTGTGGTGTTCTTGCTTGTCATATAACTGTTTGATACATTACACTTCTCAGGTATGCCGGTCCAAGAAGTGTTCGTCGGAGGTGTCAATCCACACCAATTCAACCAAATGCATCTTCTGAAGGATCTGTAGATGGAAATCTACAATAAAGTGATCCTTTACCCAATGTTGAATCATCATTTCATGATGAGGTACACACTGCACCAACTTATGAATCTGAACCTAATGTGGTTGAAGGTCCCTTGCCTGTTCCAAAAAAAGCTCCAACATATTGGACAGTAGATGTTATAAGTATGTCTAATCTATTTTATATTTCTCTTTAATTTTTTTTATTTTTATTATATGTTGGGTTATGAATTGTTTTAATTTGTTTACTTTGTGTTAGATGCAAGCGGTCAGGTGATGCAAACACGTTTAAGGGTGACAAATGTGTTTGCATCAAGTGGTACAACAAGGGTTATAACTAGGTGGAATCGACATGCACAACCAGTGGGAGAGTCAGCTGGTTTATTGGTAGGATTTTTGGGTGAACTTGCACGAAACTTTAATAACATTCCCATAATGTTTGAGAATTGGAAAAAAGTTCCAGATACTTTGAAAAACAATCTTTATTCTCAAAAAATACAGGTATTATTTGTAGTTAAGTGAATACGTTCGATTTATTATGTGTTTTGTTAGCTAACACTATCTTTTATTATGTTGTCTTGAAGAATAAATTTATTGTCAATGATAGAGAACACAAAAAGTATATTTTAACTAGCCTTGAAAAAAAATGGAGGGACACACGATGCAGATTATTTCATAAATATCATGATTGGGAGTTTTCCTTGGCGGAAAATCTTCAGAGGCACCCACCTGATATTGACTCCAACCATTGGGCTGTTTATATAAATTATAGGCGGAGCGCTAAACAAATGGTAATCATCAGAAGTTGCAGTCTTTGTTACTTCAACTACTATTTACTAACTCTTCATTATGTTATTAATTAATGCAGGAGATAGCTGACCCAAATGCAGCAAATCGTGAAAAGTTAGTGATCCACCATCTGTCGCAAATTCTCAATTTTCATGTAGTGATAGCTGCTTGAAAATGTACTTGACTGAAACTAAAGAGATGATGATGCTACTGTGAATGTAGCTAGTGTGCATTTTTTTTATTTTCATTCTTTTGATTTTATGCAACATAACTGTATTCACTATTGACTGAAAAATGCTCAATTTTCAAGTATTATAATACTGGTCTTGATACTAAAAAATAAGAGAACTTTTGAAAACTTGTTATGCTTGTTTGTTTAAAAATGCTGAATTTTCAAGTATATTATACTGGCCTTGATACTAACAAATTAGAGAATTTGTTAAAACTTGTTATGCTCGTGTTTGTGTTGTTTCTTTGTTACACACTTCTCTTTAGCACAAAGCATGCTGAAACTGATATTTTTATATGAGAGCTGGAGGGGGTAGTAATCACATGGAATCTTGGATAGAACCAATAGAAAACCAAACTTAATCCCTTGTGTGCGATGACTTGAAAAATAGATTTGCCAACTTTCTAGATTCTCATAGGCAATGTAAAGCTCATGCTTTTGAACCATCCCTTGTGTTTGATCTTTATTATGTTTTCCATTTTGTACATGTATTTTATTGGTTAAGGTTTTAATTCAGCATCTAACAATTAATGAAACAACGCCAAATATCTGAAAAATGGACTTGTACATTATGAATGCTACATGAAGTTACTCATGTGCCTTCACCTATATAGTTTAAGTTTTGAGAGAGCTGATTAATGATTTTGAAAAACATCGCAAACAAAACCGGTAATTAAGAGAGTGAGATGAGTGGTTCAAGATTCATGAGTAAATCGAATTAGTTGCAAAGTGACAATATATGAGAGCCTTAAATGTTAGTTTCTTAAATGTTAATATTTGACATGATTAATTTTATTTATGCACTATAGGTCATTGCTCTATTTATCGTGAGTTGAAACCGAGTCCCTTCATCCCCTCTCCATCTCCACAGGTAATCAATTGGTCGTAATGGCAATTTGTTGAACTTTTATATTACTAACTTGATTACAATTAAGTTGGCTCTAAGGATATTAATTTGCTTTCATATTGTCTTATTATATTTATCAGTTCCTGATCTTCTTGTCTGCGGCTTATCCCCTTATCCTTACTTGTTTTTGCATTTTGTCGCATAGGTAAGTTCTCTCAATACTCTCTTTTAAGGTTCTGCTTTGTCTAAAAGGTTCTGATTGTGTGGTGCTTGTAATGTGTTATGTGAATTATATATCTTGTTGTTTGTTAGTGGAGAGCTGAGCTCAATAGGAAGGTATCCTGCCTGAAAGTCAAGATGCTGATTGTGTGCTGATAATTTAATATTTATGCATGTATTTGCAATTATGTGTTGTGTGTTAGTGGACAACAGAGCTCAATAAGATGTGATCCTGTCAAATAGGCGGGATGGTTGTTGTGTGCTGCTAATTTAGAAGTTATGTATGTGTTTGACAATTATGTGTTACTTGTTAGTGGAGAGCGGAGCTCAATAGGATGTTTGCTACTATATTTTATCTAAGTTTGTATTGAATTATGCTTCAATATATATTTGTTGAAGTATGTTGCAATCCATATAAGTCAATGGTTTTATTTTCTGCTAGAGTTAATTATTAAGTTACGAAAGCCTTAGTTTCCTATTTGAGATTCAATATTAATGAGCATGCGTACCTTCTCAGGGTACGCATGCTCATTGTATTGAATCTTGAATTGTCAAAGTGGGACAGTTTGGGAAAAAACCTTTTTCACACTCATACAACAGTCATTTCCATGTTCAAATGCCTTATATATTTGTTGAAATCTCGGTTTGATGCATTTCCTTTTGTTCTCCTGGTGCATACTTGATCGCGGTGATTCTCACCGTACTCGAGTCGTGTACTTGGAGACTTATGGGAAATGCTGCCGAAATTTTGTTAAGTATAAGGTATTTGAATAAGGGAATAACTATTATTAGCAGAGTGTGGTAAAGGTTTCTTCTCGGATGGGATAGGTTCATACCTTGTCATAAGAACGAGATTGATGGAGTTATTGGAATGCACCGTAAATATAAGTGTTATTGTATGGTTGGTCAGGTTATTTAATTGGCAGCAATGGATATTTCGGAGAATCGGAAATGGATGTATCATAGGTTGGATCAGAATAAACGTCTTAGGAAAGAGTATAGAGTTGGAGTGGGTGAGTTTATAGAGTTTGTTGTTAGCCATGAGAGATTTATACTGCTGGGCGATGATCATTTGAGGTGTCCTTGCAAAAGATGCAAGTGTCAATCTTTCAAAAGTGTGGATGGAGTTGTAGCTGATCTTTATGAGAAGGGCTTCATGCCTGATTACTATTGGGGGAGTAACCATGGTGAGACGTTGCCTGATTTAAACCCGGTTGTGTTTGAAGGTTCGTACTATGGAAGTGGTGACCAGAGGGAAGAATTGAATCCATACGAGCAGATGATAATGGATCATGCTGGTCTATCGGTTGGTGTTGCACTAGAAGAAGATGGGGGAGAATATGGTGGAATGGGTTCCCAATACATAGAGGAGAATCCGAATCCCGAAGCTCAAAGATTCTATGATATGCTGAGTGCTGCACGATCTCCATTGTGGGAAGGATGTCGGGAGTACACGGAGTTGTCGATGTGTATGGAATGGTTGAGTATCAAATCTGACTATAATATGCAAGAAGACTGTTTTAATCGCCTCACCATGTCAGTGTCCAAGGCATTGCCGGAAGACAATCAAATGCCTACTAGTTTTTATCATGCTAAGAAGTCTGAGGAAAATTTGGGTCTGGGGTGTTTGAAAATTTATTGTTGCCCGAATGGATGTATGTTGTACTATAAGGATGATTCAGCAGAGAGCATAACATGTTTTCGATTTTGTGGTGCGGATCGGTATAAGACAACCACTAGGATGGGCATTGAGAAGAAGACCGCTCTAAAAAATATGTGGTACTTTCCGCTCGTGCCAAGACTTGCAAGATTGTACTCTTAGATGGCCACTACAGCTCACATGAGGTGGCATAGTGAGCATGAGAGGGAGCATGAGAGGGAGCATGGTATCTTGTGTCATCCATCGGATGGAAAAGCTTGAAAGCATTTTGATAGGGTTCATATGGCATTTTCGCAGGACCCTCGGAATGTCTGATTGGGGTTATCTACGAATGGATTTAATCCTTTCGGGCAGTCTGGAAAATCATACTCTTGTTGACCGGTTATCTTGACTCCGTACAATCTTCCCCCGGGGATGTGCATGAAGCGAGAGTTTATGTTCCTAACAATCGTAATTCCGGGTCCGTCTAATCCAAAAGGTAAGATTGATGTGTACTTGCAGCCGCTTGTAGATGAGTTGACGATGCTGTGGAATGATGGTGTGTTGACATATGATGTATCTTTGAGGCAGAATTTCATGATCAAAGCAGCTTTGATGTGGACGATCAACGACTTTCCTGCCTTTGGGGTCATGTCTGGTTGGATGACCGCGGGGAAGCTTGGTTGCCCAATATGTATGGAGCGATCGAAGGCATTCACACTTAAAAACAGTCGAAAGATCTCATATTTTGATTATCATCGTCAATTCCTTCCAGAAGATCATCCTTATAGGCAAAACAAGAATGCATTCAAGAAGCGTTGTACGGAGACAACACCGCCTCCACCATGTTTGTCTGGTCCTAATGTATGGCGGAGAGTACAGTACTTACTACTTGTCCATGAATCCCAAGGAGAACATATTCCTGGTTATGGCGTCAACCATAATTGAACAAAACAAAGTATATTTTAGGGGTTGCCATATTGGAGGACGTAGCTACTCCGTCACAACATTGATGTCATGCATACTGAGAGGAATGCGTTTTTGAATGTGTTTGACACTGTGATGGACATCAAAGGGAGGACAAAGGATACAAATAAAGCCCCATTGGATCTGGGTAAAATTTGTAATCGAAAGGAGCTTGATTTGCAGGACGGTGGTCGTGGCAGACTTATCAAACCGAAGGCAAGTTATACACTAAGCAAAACATAGAAAGTGACCGTTTGTAAGTGGGTTAAAGAACTAAAGTTACCAGATGGGTATGCTTCCAATCTGGGTAGATGTGTTGACATTAAGGAAGCAAAGTTACATGGAATGAAGAGTCATGATTGCCACGTGTTCATGCAACGGTTGCTTCCAATTGCGTTCGACGCATTACCAAAACCAATTTGGAACCCACTTGTTGAGCTTAGCCACTTTTTCAGGGAGCTTACATCGACAACACTAAATGTGAATCAATTAAAGGATATGGAAGTCAAGATACCCGTTTTGTTATGTAAGCTGGAGCAAATCTTCCCGCCAAGTTTCTTTGATTCAATGGAACACCTTCTAGTTCATCTACCTTACGAAGCAAGAGTTGGTGGTCCAGTCCAATACCGCTGGATGTATCCATTTGAGAGGTAAACAACATCAACTATTTTACTTAATACATATGAAATTCAAGAAAACGAAATCGTAGTTTAACCTTCCCTAAAACTAGTAATTATTTGTATGTATCCCTCTTTAATAGGTTCCTGCACTCCCTTAAACACAAAGTCAAGAACAAGGCACGAGTGGAGGGTTCCATTTGTGAAGCATACTTAGTAGAGGAGACTTCCACTTTTGCCTCTTATTACTATCCGGATGAAGTTAACACGAGAAGGAAAAGGATGCCTACAAACGTTGATTCGGGCGAAGGAAGTTCAACTAGTCCTCCTATATCAATATTCAACTATCCGGGCAGATTTAGTGGCAAAGCAAAAGGATATTTCTTGGAGCAGCGTGACATTAATGTTGCTCATCTGTATATCCTTCAAAATTGTGAAGAGGTGGTGCCATATTTAG
Organism: Sophora flavescens; assembly: GCA_030762895.1. Taxonomy (NCBI): domain Eukaryota; kingdom Viridiplantae; phylum Streptophyta; class Magnoliopsida; order Fabales; family Fabaceae; genus Sophora; species Sophora flavescens. The sequence goes on from CM061066.1 coordinate 114,206,010, forward strand.
AGTAAGTTTCTACAATGTCTTTTATAAGTTCAATTGAAATTTATGATTATTAATTGTCCTGCTGTTAATCTCCCATATGTAGGCTGTACGGCAATTTTCTAAGGGATCTCCAACCTGACATGTCAAACGATCAGGTTGATCGAGAAATTACTTCTCACTTTACTACATGGTTCAGTAAATATGTAGGTTAAGTATCTTCATTTGTTGCAATACATTTTATCTCCTTAAATATATAGCATGTATAAGAATAATATAATATTCAATTTTTTAGGTACTAGATCCAGAAAACAATGTTTAAAATCCATTGTTGACAAATTTGGCATGGGGGGCTAACAGATAGGTTACATCATGGAATACTTACATTGTAAATGGATATAAATTTAACACAAAAATATGGAATGAAGGAATGCAGTCGTGTAACTATAGTGTTTGTGTGCGAGCCACTGATGGCAATGTCGAGGATGATTTCTATGGGGTTCTAACTGACATCTTTGAACTCGATTATACCGGTTTCCTCGTGATGAAGTTAGTTATCTTCAAGTATGATTGGTTTGATCCTACTCTTGACGTAGGGGCGAAAATCGATAAAAAATATGGTATTGTTCAAGTTAGGCTGTCTCGTAGGTATAATAAGGCGTACGACCCATTCATTTTATCACAACAGGCAGATCGGGTTTATTACTCGCCATATCCCGAAGGACATCAAGGCCGGTTCGGTGTTATTAAGATAAAGGCTCGCAGTATAATTACTGATAATGTAATCAACCAGCCTGAAAAAAGATGCTCCGTACCAAGATGATGAGTTTTCAAGACCCCACATACCGTTGCAAATTACACCGGACATTATTGTTAATTCTTTGACGGACATTTCCGGAAATGGGGAAGAAGTTGAAAGAGAGTTAATAGATCAATCTGAGTTGGACGCATCTAGCGAAGGCACATTCCGATCAAGTGAGACTGATGAGAGTGAGGATGAATTTAGTGACGGATATTCTACTTAGGTAATTTATTTATGTCATAATTCATTGTGTAAATGTCATTCTACTTAGGTAATTTATTTTTGTATTATTTACACTGTTGTGTAATCATCTTTTCATTTTTTACACAGATGGCAGATTCCTCTAGAGGTAGGGGCAGCGTGGGGGTCGTCGTGGAGGTCGTGGCAGAGGTCGTGCTGCTAGAGTCCCTCAGCCAGCCGACCCACAGCCTTCAAATCGAGACCACCCTACCAGCACCTCTGTGGACGGGAGACATCAGGGTGATGGAGTTGCACCCCCTACCCAGCCTCATGTGGTCAGGACACAAGCTGCACCGTCATTATCCACACCTATGACAGGACCATCATCATCATCAGGGCAGGAGAGCCGTGGTCCATCCGACAGGAGGATTCTTCTTATCCCCAGGGGGTATAACGAGTAAGCTAATTTAATTTTTTTTAATATATATAGAGTATCGTTAATTTCTATTTACTTGTTTTATTTATTTATTTATATAATTTATTAATGCTCTAATTTTGCTGCAGCTTTCTGTCGACGAAGGGCCCTTCTTATTCGATATCGAAGATCCTGCGACACAATTTTGATGGTCCATGGCCTACATGTAAGGCCATCCCAGGGGGCCATAGGGATCAGTTGTTTAAAGAGTTTAAGGTAACAATTTATTAAGTTATTTAAATTAAATTTACATTATATATATATATATATATATATATATATATATATATATATATATATATATATATATATATATATATACACGCACACAATTTCCTAACAACTGTAAGTTCTGAGAAAGAGTATAGGTGGGGGCGTGACTTTAGAGAGGTCTCGTCGGGGACATATTTGAGCATAAAGGCTCACCGATCATGAAGAATCGGCGAACAAGGCCGAGGAAGGGTAAGAATAAGGGGAAGTGGGTGGATCCTGAGATCAGGAGGCAGCTGGACCAGTACTGGGCTATTGAGAAGTTCCAGGAGATCCAGGCCACAGCTCGGCGTAATCGAGCTTCTGATGGTGGCACATGTGCTTGGACCGACGGGTCTAAATTAGCCGCCGCCCACTACGACGAGCTGGTAATACTTAAAACTTTTGACTTAGTATACTATTTAATAATTTTTCATTTTTAAATATTCTTATGAATTTAAGATTATATTTTTCTGTGCATAAATCACAGAAATAGTGGGGCCCTAATGCTATGGAGTTGGTGGAGAGGACGAAGAAGTTGAAGTTGGGGACATGGGTCAACGACAAGGCTCGTAACTATGCTGTAAGCAAAAAAACAATTTAGTATTTACTTGTAATTTATTATAATTGATTTGTTAATATTGATTATAATTTTAACTAAATCTCTTCATCTATACTTTGCAGGTGGGCTTCAACGAGAAGAAGGACGATGCCATATCACGTGCCTCACAGTCACAAGATGAGGCCTTGATTGGTGATGGGCCCAGCTCTCCTATCTCCATCGACGATAATGCCATTTATTTGGAGGTCGCCGGGGGCAGGAACAAGAAGGGGCACGTGTATGGCCTCAGACACCTAGGAGGCGAGTTTATCGCTTCATCATCCGACATGCCTGCTCCTTCCTATGCCGATACCGTCCCTCAAGAGCAGTTCAACCAAATGCAAGACACCATCACGCAGCTGAACGCGGAGCTTCGAGAGAAGAGCGAGAGAGAGCAGCAGATGGCGAACCAGATTGCACAGTTGACTCAGACACACCAACAGCTGATGCAGACGAGCATCGAGCAGGGCTAGACACTGCGGCTGGTGTTGGAGCAAATGAGGATCCAGACTCCAGTTGCTCAGGGTGATGCTCTGACGGTTGTGCCGCCTGCTGTCGCTCCTCCAGTTCCGCCGCCAGCTACTGATGCTGCTACTCTAGAGGACGATCAGATAGCAGACGTCGACGGCACGGACGCTGAGGATGATTGGGTTCCTCCACCTCCTCCTCCTCATGACTGATTTTTTTTTCCTTTTTTTGATTTTAAACGATTCTTGTACGACACTTTGGATTATTTTTTTATATATATTCATTATTTCTTATGATTGTATATTTCATTAGTAATTTGATGTGTCTTATTAGTAATTTTGCTAAACTTTAAAGCAAAACTAAAAAATTATTATTATTTTAAAAATTAAATTTTAAAAAAATTAATAAAATCCAGTTTAGCAATCGAATTAGCAACCAATAATTCGATCGCTAAACTTTAGTTAACATTAAAAAATTGTGGTCTAGCGACCGAATATCAGTCACTAATATAAGTTAACAGTAACCAACATTAGCACCGAACTAGCAACCGATTATCGGTCGCTAAAAATGGTTACCCAAACAATGCAACTAACCGTGTAGTGACTGTTTTTTATTATTTAGCGACCGAAAATACGGTCTCCATTTAGCGACCGAATTTATATTTCGGTCTCTAAAATCTTAGCGACCAGGTTATCAACCACCACCATGAATCGGTCGCTAAATTAAATAGCGACCGAATTAGTAGGTTTAGCGACCGAATATGCCGGTCGCTAAACAGTTGATTTTTTGTAGTGTTTTTTTATCCCCACGAAATATAGACAAATTAGTAAATATCAAATAAAAATAGAAAAGTAAAATAAAATAAAAAGTGTAAATGTAATTAGTCAACCTTCTCATCCATTAATATCATCTCCATAGTATATGGTTTTTTCGCATTATCGAAACCCGGTACATACCATAGTCGCATAACCTTAACTTTGATCTTCCAATCCTCCTTTTGAGGTGTTATGTAATCAAGAAAAGTATATTGAGATGCCATTTTAAGTCAATAGGGAATTGAAGGGAATACTTAAGTAGTAAAGATATATATAGATTAGGATAGAGATTGAAGCAAAACAATAAGATTTACTATACTGGAAATTAAAATTGAAATAAAGTAAAGATAAGATTGACGTAACTAACATAAAATGCATTTAAAATTAGTCATTCAAATAAAATTAAATACATTTCTGAATTTATGAATTATTTTAAAAGTTAGATTTGATACATTTATTTTAATTTTAATTTTAATTCACTTAATTTAAATTTAATTTCAACTTTGATAAGATTTAGGTAAATACATTTTGTATGACCTTAAAATTTGAAATTGAAATAAATTAAATAAATAGATAAGATTAGTTACATTTAAACTGTAAATTTCAATTTCAATTTCGGTAATTTTCTTTCAATTTTTATTTTTAGTGTGTTATTTTTTGTTAACTTTTATAAATACAATAATAAATAATAAATAAAAAATTTGTAGTGTTGACACTTGGCATGACACGTGGCAACATTTCATGCATAGGGAAGATTGCACATGGCAAAATGACATTGCATAGGGGATAGAAATGTACTGTTTATATATAGATTTAAACTTTAAATTTCAATTTCAATTTCGATAATTTTCTTTCAATTTTTATTTTTAGTGTTATTTTTTGTTAACTTTTATAAATACAATGATAAATAAATAATAAAAAATTGTAATTTTGACACTTGGTATATGACACATGGCAACATTTCATACATAGGGAAGATGACACATGGCAAAATGACATTGCATAGGGGATAGAAATGTATTGTTTATAGATTTTTATTTTTTATTTTCATTTTTTGAAAAAAACCTGATTATTTTTTAAATTTTAAATACTCTTCTATGGTGATGACACTTGTCAAATTGTTCTTGTATTAGGGACTGCTTTGTATTATTTATAGAAGATAGATATGATAAATATTTAAAAGGATAAAGCAATATTTTGCCCGTAAAATCAGATGGTCATCACAAACAAAAGTAGGACTCGCCAACTAAATAGCATCTGATGAAATTGTTGGAAAATTAACAAAATGTGTAAGGACTCCCTTCAATTTCCGAATTCTGCATAATCTGCACATCTGTCTCGTATTTTAAATTTAGTCAATATTGATGTCTCGTTGATCTGTACTCACCACCATTTGAAGCCACCCCAAAACCATCTATAGTATAAACGCGTGATTCAGCTAGGTTTGGCTTCAACCTATATATTAGCATCCTCTGTACCCAAGCTTGTATTTTTTTACCCCCACGAAATATAGACAAATTAGTAAATATCAAATAAAAAGAGTAAAGTAAAATAAAAAAACGTGTAAATGTAATTAGTCAACCTTCTCATCCATTAATATCATCTCCATAGTATATGGTTTTTTCGCAACATCGAAACCCGATACATACCATAGCCGAATAACCTTAACTTTGATCTTCCAATCCTCCTTTTGAGGTGTTATGTCATCAAGAAAAGTATATTGAGATGTCATTTTAAGTCACTAGGGAATTGAAGGGAATACTTAAGTAGTGAAGATATATATAGATTAGGATAGAGATTGAAGCAAAACAATAAGATTTACTATACTGGAAATTAAAATTGAAATAAAGTAAAGATAAGATTTATGTAACTAACATAAAATGCATTTAAAATTAATCATTCAAATAAAATTAAATACATTTATGAATTTTTGAATTATTTAAAAAGAGAGATTTGATACATTTATTTAAATTTTAATTTTAATTCACTTAATTTAAATTTAATTTCAACTTTAATAAGATTTAGGTAAATACATTTTGTATGACCTTAAAATTTGAAATTGAAATAAATTAAATAAATAGATAAGATTAGTTATATTTAAACTTTAAATTTCAATTTCGGTAATTTTCTTTTAATTTTTATTTTTTGAGTGTGTTAATTTTTGTTAACTTTTATAAATACAATAATAATAAAAAAAAATTTGTAGTGTTGACACTTGGCATATGACACGTGGCAACATTTCATGCATATGATAGATGACACATGACAAAATGACATTGCATAGGGGATAGAAATGTACTGTTTATATATAGATTTAAACATTAAATTTCAATTTCGATAATTTTCTTTCAATTTTTATTTTTAGTGTGTTATTTTTTGTTATCTTTTATAAATACAATAATAAATAAAAAATTGTAGTGTTGACACTTGGCATATGACACGTGACAACATTTCATGTATAGGGAAGATGACACATAACAAAATGATATTGCATAGGAGATAAAAATATATTATTTATAGATAAATAAATAATAGATAATAGATATGTACTATTTCATATCATACAAGATTTACCTATACAAAACATTATATTTTTCAAAAAAAATCTTACCCGTAAGTTGCACGAGTTCAAAACTAGTTCATCTGTGATTCTATACGGATAACTTATAACCTTGGATGGGTTCCGTGTTATCTTGACTAAGCACATGCATCCGTGGCATTTCCAGTCCTTTATCTGCCATATGTTATTCCTACTTTTATAGACTCTTAAATCTATGGTGGAATTCCTTCCAAAAAAAAAAAATCTATAGTGGAATTTGCAACTAGCTCCCTCTTCCTAACCATTGCACCAGTCTCATTGACATTGTTGGTCAGCCCTAGAACCACCACCGTCAAAGAAGATTTCACCAAATTTGAAAAAAGAAAAAAGAAAAAAAAAAGATTTTAGTATTTCATCTTTGTGTTAGTACATACCAATCCTCTTCAATGGCAGATCTGATTTGAAAGAGAAATAAAAACATAAAAATCTGGGGAAAAAATTGAACTCAAATAAGTTAATTTCTTTTGCAAATCCCTTCAACCAGCATCACCAAAGAATCAAACCCAGTAAACAAATCATTGTTAAATGTCACTACTTTACTTTTGGCTGAATTGGAAAAAATGAAACAAAGATTATTTATGTGACCGTAGGCTAGATTTAGAGTAACCAATTAACAAATCAAAATATGGAAAAAGAAAAAAAAAATGAACAAAGAAGATTTCACCACCTTTCACTCAATTTAGAAAAAAGATTTCATCACCATATGGTTCGTTGCGGGTGGAAGGGCACTCTTCTCCTACTCCGGGACTGGAAACTCTGCTTAGAGGGAGACGCACACAAGTGGTGTTGTCTATTTGAGGGATAGCTTAGTGTTAGTAGCTTCTTTCTAATCTTTTGTCATTCCTTTTGCTTTTTTCTTTTTACCAAACGAGTATCGAGATTCGTAAGGAGAAGAAAAATTCTCATTTAAATTTTGAAAAAAGTAAAAAAAAAAACATTTTACTTGCTTTTACCAGTAACCAGAAAAAAAAATTTGAAGACCCAAACCGATCCTTGAAAAATTGAGGGATCAACTTTTAGTCACTGAAAAAATAAATTATTTATTTAATTCGTGAAATTTTCAAAGTAGAACACATTAGTCCACGGATTTTGTTCGACATCTATTTACTTGTCTATATGTCCCATTAACAATCCTACTTGACCCGCTAGTGGTCCTACATAGTCTATGACGAATTTCTACAATGAAAAATTAAAGAAAAGTGAAAAAAATGTATAATTGTTGGTTATTTGAATTTTAAAGTTGTGCATTTTTTTTTACTTTCTATTTGTTTTCCACCAACGAAATTTGTTATAAGTCATGCAGGACCACAACGAGACAAGTAGATGATTAATGAGACATATAGGCAAGTAAATAGACGTTGGAAGTAAATTTAGAGACTAATGTGTCCCGCTTTAAAAATTTAAGAGACTAAATAGTTAATTTATTTTTTTCAGTGACTAAAAATGAGTCATATTTTTCCAGGGACCAATTTGGACCTTCACTCAAAAAAGAAAAAGAAAAAAAGTTCTCGAATATTGCTTCACTAAGCACATGCGCGCGTCTGTGCCACTAAGCACCTTTGCCTTAGTGCATACTACGTAACAGTTTAAATTGTTAATCGTGATTCGTGCCTATATAAATGAGGGGTGTGTCTATCATACACTATCCTTATTTTACACTTCTCATTGCACCACCCAAGGCGGCACCATCTTTATCAATCAATTTGACACATGTATATCTGACTTTTCAACAAAGTCAGACCTTCACCACCTATACTGTATTAACATACTACACCCATGTATTTATGTATTTGCTTGTATACCCCTATTATAAAAAATAAAAAATTTACAAAGGAGCACATTTATTATGTCTCGCTGAAGCCATTTTCTCTGAACTAAACAGAAGGAAGACATTTTTCACGCCATTGTCCCCCTCTTCGTCACCTTTAGGGGTCCTCCGCCACAGACGGTCGGTGTAGCAAGGATGAAACTTCCTTGCCGGTGACCTCGACCAGTTTCGTCAAGTTGTTAAGTTCCTCCTGCAACCGGTGCATGTTGTTCCTTCTCATCCCATTATTGTCGTGAAGCTCCCCCTAGCAAAAGGAGGAAGTAGTGTATCGTGGTCGTTATAACCGTCACGGTACCTCCCACTTCAGCCCGTTCGGATACCTTTTCGACCATTTTAGGTGGTATCAAAATCCCCAAAACCCTAAATCCCCAAATCGTTAGATCCTGACCCTGAATGCCAAAAATCATCAGTTGCAAATCTGAATCTACCACATTTTGCAGTCTTTGAGTTAGGTAATTTCCGATTGTGCTGGAATTTATGGTTGAAAGAACCGATGTGAAGAATTAGGAACAAATTACAGGTTGTTTATTTTGCTAATTTATCTGTCTTGCATCAAATTACAGGTGAAAGCATTCATCTTGGAACCTTTCTCACGCACCAAGGACCAAGAGAAGGAAGGTACGAAGCCTACCTTAAACTTCTGATAACAGTGGAGCAAGGTATAGCCACACTTTACCCCTATGTAATATTCATATTTTGGTTTAATTGTAAAAAAATAATGAATAAATACTTGTGATTTAGTAATGTTGCCGGTGTGGTGCATAAGGCCATCCACACCTCTAGTTGGACAATCAGATGTGGAGGGTGGCCATTGTGCTTCTATTGCTTTGGTTGCGTGCATGCATCTTTTTCCGTCAGTTGATTCGAGTTTAGTTACTTCCTGATTCTGAGTTATGCTATACACCTTGGTTTCTTCTGTTTATTGGTTTTCTTTGTCAAATTTTAGTGTAGTTTAGACACCGTTTTAGATGGAGGTGTGTCAATGGTGTTTGTTATAGCTCTATATGTGTGTTTTTTGAAGGGTCTTTCATATTTTGAGATTGGTTTGCTTTATCCGTAGGTTGATGTTATAGGTTGTTACAGAGAGAGGCATGCAATATTTTTTAAAGGAAGCATCTATGTTGGTTGCTTTGTGATTGTTTTTCTTGCTATAAATTGCATTCCTTGAATTTAAACTATCATATGGTTCTTTTAATTAAATGGTGAGTATTCACTTAATGGTTATTTGAAGATAGAGGGTTGGAGAACAGAGGATTGTTGTTGCTACAGTCATTTATGATGAAAGTAACTATGCCATTAAGGTTAAGACAGATTCAAAGGTAAAATGTGTAGTCAATGAACAGTTTTTGATCTTTGAAGAGTTTTTGTAATAGCAAAACATGATTTACTAGGGTGCCATTAAAAATGACACAGAAATAAATGGACATTTTGAGGACATGATTTATGGAAGAACATAATGACTTTGTCTAATCCATATATCCAACCTCACCTAGTGTGAAACTTAATATGCCCGGCTGCTGATTATAATGTTTTGTATAGATTTATGTAAAGTTTGTTAAAGCTAATAATTTAACAGTGATGGGGTGCCTTTATTATTCTGTTCTGCTATGTACAGTGAATGCTCCTCCTGTAATCTGGTTTCGGTTATATTTTTGTTGGTCTTCATCTTTCTCAGCTGCAGCTGCTCCTGTAATCTTATTTGTTTTGTTATTAAATGTTGCTTAAAAATAAAAAATAACCTTTTCCATTTGTTGTTTATCCAAGTATAGCATCAGATATATATATATATATATATATATATATATATATATATATATATATATACATGAATTAGTTTAGTTTTTGGCAAGTTAGCTTCGCACTACGAAACCAATTTTTAATTGTGATTTGTTGTAGTGTAGATGGCTGAAAGTAGCGAGTCTTCCTTTTCAAAAGACAGTAGCGGAGACGATGTTCCAGAGGTATATTATTTGTAACATTATAAGTTGATTGGGGTTTATGTTTTCTACTGGTAACTGAAATTTAGTTACATTATCAACAGGAGTTGGGATCGTTGTCCTTAATTGCATCAGCAAATGAAGAGGGCTATAATGAAGACACTGATAATCCGGGACCAACACCATGTTTCCAAGTTGATAGTGTTCAGGATTTTGGAGAAATATGTTTTGGTATGCTGACACCAGATGAAGTGAGGCAGTTTCACTTTCCAAATGTTGACATTGCATATGACTTCTACAATGAGTATGGCAAGGCTAAGGGATTTAGCATCAGAAAGCACAAAGTTTTACACAGTAAGGGGGATAGTACATTAGGTGTTCTACTATCGAAGAGCTTTGTATGTGCTAGAGAAGGGGCTAGAGATGATAAACATGTCGAAAAAACCAATCGGCAGCGGGAAGGTAGATCTACTACAACATGCGGTTGTTTGGCATAGTTTCGGGTTCACATTAATGCAAATAGTAGTCGGTGGTATATTGATAAGTTCATTGATGAGCACAACCACGAATTCGTACCAGATAAGTTTATGGACCGTCTTAGATCACACCGCAGGATGACCGATGGTGATTGTGCTGAGATGAACAACATGAGAAATGCAGGTATAAGCATGCCTAATATTTTTGCTTCGTTTGCACACCAGGCAGGTGGTTTCGTAAACGTATGGTTCAACAGGAAGAAAATGTATAATGAACAGCAGAAGTTACGCAAATTTCGTAACGGTGACGCCAAAGCTGCTATTGGTTTACTCCGCGATATGGCTATTAAGGATCCGAAGGTTTATTGGAGTCACGAGGCTGGTTAAGAGGGGAGGTTGCGTAATCTATTTTGGTGCGATGGTGTTTCGTTTGCTGATTACTCAGCGTTCGGAGATATCTTAGCATTCAATGCAACTTATGGTCGCAATAAGTACAAGTGTCCGGTTGTGGTATTATCTGGGGTAAATCACCATTTGCAGACCGTAGTATTTGCTTGTGCCATTGTTTCTGACGAAACAGCAGACTTACACTTGGATGTTCGAACAATTTGTTGCTGCCATGAATGGTAAATAGCCTCAAGCAGTAATCACAGATGGCGACCGGGCTATGAAGAATGCCATTGCTCGAGTCTTACCTGAAGCACATCATAGATTATGTGGCCGGCACCTCTTACGCAATGCTTCTACCAACGTCAACAAACCAAGCTTCACCAAAGGATTTGGTAGTTGCATGTTCAATGATTATGAGGTTGATGTATTCGAGGAAAAATGGAAAGCACTGATACATGAAAATGGTGTTGAGGATGTAGCTTGGGTCAATGACACATATGCTAAGAGGAATATGTGGGCCACTGCATACATGAGGGGTTTGTTCTTTGCTGGTATTAGGACGACGTCCCGTTGTGAGGGCTTTCACTCTCAAATTGGCAAGTATGTAGGATCCACCGACAGCTTGTATGAATTTTTGATCCACGTCAGGCGTTGTCTGAATTATGTTCGCAACAATGAGATTGAGGCAGACTTTAAATCGTGTTATGGGGAACCCGAGTTGCAAACCTGTCTACCAACCTTGGAGCTTAGTGCTGCCAAAGTATATACACGAGCTATATTTAAGCTGTTTCGTAAGAGGTTGAACAAAGTTGAGTGCTACAATGTGACGGGACAAAAGGAAACTGCAAATAGTGTCCTATTTATTGTAAATAAGTACACAATTACCAATGTAAGGACTGAGTGGCATGTTTGCCATTATCCAAATGAGATGGAGTGGAGATGCTCGTGCAAGGGAATGGAGTCATTTGGCATTCCATGTGTACACATTCTGAGAACTGTTGTTCAGTTAGGGATTCATGATCTACCCCTCAGTTTGGTTTGTCGTAGGTGGTCCAAGAATGCAAAGGAGGGTTTTGAGCACCGTGACATATTCGGGAACACATCAAACGCTAGCAACCAACTCACAAGGTTTGCAGCACTGCAACATTGTTGCATGCGACTTTGTAGTGTGGCAAGCCGATCGCTTGATGATTTCAACCGAGTCAGGGAGAAGGTTAATGCTGAAATCCAAGATCTTTTGTCAAAAAGTAGTGGCGCTAGTCCGTCTATTGGTAATGAGGGGGATCATGAAGATGGTAATGTTAGAGATCCTGTGCCTGTTAGGACTAAGGGGTGTGGTACATCAGGTTCATTGCGGGACCGGAAGATGAATAAAGCACGGCGATGTACAAACTGTAGGGAGGAAGGTCACAATAGACGGAGGTGTCCCGATTCCCAAACTAGCCAACCCGTGGACCACCTTGAATCGGATGATTCACCTAATGTGGATGACGACTTCATGGGCGACCAATCGGAAGCCGATGTTGATTCTGATGATGAGGTACATATTTGCTTATTTGATTTTTGTACATGTATCTGAACAGTACCCATTTCTAATATTTTTTCCTGTTTAACAGTGAATAAAATTGAAGACCAATGCATGTTCGGGTCACCTGTTGTTATCGTCTCTAGCTTTGATCCATAGTGACTCTAGTTATAAGCTTTAAATATGTGACATTTTGCTTCAATCTAACCTGCTTGCTATGTACCGAATAATTTACTGTTTTTTGCATCTTTGACTGAACTATGATTTGAAAATGTGTGATTAAAGATCCGGATGTTGGACTGGAGTTAAGCATTTATTATTTTGACGGTAATTGAAGCATGTATTATTTTTTTGAATGTAGCTTATAAGTTGCTTTAATGTGTAAGGCTGCTGTATCTTCATGTGGTGGTTCATTGAAGATAATGTGTTATTGTGATGACGCAGTTGCTGTAAAAAAAAATGGTAAATGTTGGTGGTTTATTTCAGATTTTGTGTTATTGTCATGAAGCAGATGCCTTTTGTTCAGAATGCTTTTATATGTTTGGGGATTTAGAAAGCTTTTATGCCTCACTTCATTTGTTTTAGTGGGGTGTATCTACTGTGAAGGGGTGGTATCAGTTGTGCAACTTGATATGTTATTGGGAGTGTGGCATGACACTTCCTTTTGTACATTTTTTAGTACACTACGATATTGTTAATGATGCTTCGTATAGGTTTGGGTTATCATTATTAGTATTTTACTTCACTTTTTTGCAACTGTTTCGAGTGTCAATGTGGTGCGGTTTTTTAGTGTGTTGGGTTTATTTACATTTTGAAATAAACAAATTAGTTAATTTGTACATGTTACACTGGACACTCATAAATCTAATACTTGCAATCTCGAAATCAGGCACTGAAACTGACGCACATTTGATGCATTTTACATAACAGGTTACAATTTCGTGGACATCTTGTAACAAAGTAGTTGCAGTCTTTCCATTAAAAAAGTTTGAACGGCCAACATGCAACACAAATTTTACAGGTGTCGTACAAATGATATGGTAAGCCTTCTTTAATTATTGAAATTCAAAGTAAAATAGCATACATCTATGCCTTAGATGCGTTGAATAGTTTTTTGTTTAATAGGACTTTGTCTTTTGCAAAGATGACAATTTAAAAGTTAATTAAAGTTAGAACATAATTAAAAGCTCAGTAGCAGATCATTGTGTGTCATTCAATGTATCTTTTACACGATGGTAGAAATCAAGGACATAGAACCCTAATGCCATACAATACAGCTTTGACAACATATTTTGCAAGTATGTGGACCTCAAAATATTCTGTCCTAGCCAATTGTGGGTTCCCAAAAAACCAAAAGATAAACCATAATTAACAATGCAGCAACAATTGTTTCCCAAAAAACAGGCCAATGCATCTCCCTTGCTGCAATACTTGTGGGCTCCAAAAAGGTTTATCTGGAAAATAAAATACCATAACACTATTAGCTGATAAATTGTATGAGGTAAACTAAATTATATGCCTGAATTTATTTACATATGCAAAAATAGTATACTACCATATACAGAGTCTAGCAAGTCGAAGGAGTGTTAAAACTCCTCATGAGGTTGCCTGCCATTGCCTTCACCCTAGTATACGCAAGGTTGCAATCTGCAAGTACAAGATTGATGACTGCAGTCCTCATTCTCACTGCAACTTCATCAATCTGTTCCAACAAATGAAGGATATCAACATAACTTTCTACTGTATTAGGTAAGTTTGGTTGGATGTATGAAGATACCTTGCCAAGCACATTTGGCTGGAAATAATGCTCCATATCTAACCAATCCAACACCCATATCGCAGAGTCAAAGCTACAGTGAAAAGATCAATGAATGTATGATAAATCTTGTAATCTCAATATCACTTACATTTTCATGAATTACCTATCACCACAGTTAGGCACGCCACTTGCACTTAGAAGCTTCCACTTAGAAATTTCAGGCCAATCACTCATCCAGTTATTTCCTGATTCCATATCTAGCATCATATCATTGACGAAATGTTGCTGTAAAATTTTATAAATGGTTGTGGCAGTTATAGTATGAGTTGTTTTCTTGGAGGCAACAATTAGGTCAATAATAGTTATTCAAATGTACACATAATAAGGTAGCCTACCACAAATTTAACACATCTTATTCTAGTGTCCGTCTCAGTAGGCCTTGGGTAAGTATCAAACAAGTAGACAACTTTGTCCATGAAAGACACCACCATAAGATACCAAGGGCTCTTGTCTCTCATGGGCACATAAATCTGCAAGTATGTACGTCACATAACCATTAGTTTATTACAGATTCCATGAAAAATATCAGATGTAGAAGAAATGTTTAGTAGGCTTTAAAGTGTCTTTTGGTTGTCACACATATTGAAGTGCACGTGATGGAGGCATCCAAGGATCTTTGTATTTGTTGACACCCTGTTGAACTTCCATACCAAGCAATATGTCCTCCTAAATTGTGGTGAACAGCACAAGGTTGGAGTTAGATTCCTTCCAAAATAAGATAATTTACAAAGTAATTATTAGGCAAGCAGCCACTAACGGAGAAGGACGGTGGTAGTGCCCATGTTTTGGCGTCTTTTAGATATTGGTTCATTGTTATCTTCAAGGCGATGTGTCCAATAACCTATGAAGTTTTGTGACATATGATAAAGTTTCTTATGAGTCAGCATTTAAATTTAATGGACCAATGCAATAAACGGGGACGCTTTTAATAGAATACATACATCCCCTGTGATTAGCCGCCCCGGACAGAAGATCTCGAAATCTTTTCTCACAAGCACAACATCCATACATTTGAACAATATCTCACTGTATTAAACCGCATGTTAGTTACTGCCACATTGAAAGATGGTAAGGGTGAAAAAACATATATCATTACCTCTCATCCATATTCTTTCCAAAGATGTACAGAGCGACTTCATGTTCATGTTTTTTCAACCTCATCTTGTTAGTTGGTTTGAATTTTCCTTGATACTCCTGACAAAGGCTATCTATCAGCTATATTGTTCTTTGTTATGTTTCTTATTTGATATGTGTAATCAGCTATCGACCAACATATTAGACTAGTAGATAATAAATTCCATACCTTAGGGATGACATTTTTTTTTCCAGAATATGGACTAAGATGTTGTAAAGCCTGGCTTGTAGGAATAGTGGGGCTTGGTGGGGCATCAATTTGAATACCAGGGGTCTTACAAGGCTGTCCTGTCTTACTGTTATTACCCTTGTTTACACCACTACCTTTGTTGCCTTCATTTGTACCAGGTGTGGGGGTTTGAAAAAGTGACTTCATACTTGGTGGAGGATCCCTCAGCAATTCATCAAGGTCAGCCTACATCCAGATAATAAAATATCGAGAATGACATTTAAAGGTGAAAGGATCTATGCATGTTGTAGCTTAGTTGGTTATAGAGTGCATGCCATTCATACTTTTGAAGTCCTTCAAACATATACTTTATTTGTAAACCCAAATATGCATGGAATAGTGTTTCAGTCACTTTGAATATATCATACTTGATTAATCATGAGTTCGAGTGTTGTTTTATGAATGTAGGTGGACACACATCACACAACATTTGGTGAGCTTGACAAAATGAACCCAACAACTCAGGGAACTGAGTAAAGCTTTGTTGCCACAAAAAACAGTTACTATTTATTTGGTTCGACAACTATTTACCTCAATCATATTCCAACAACTCAGGGAACTGAGTAAAGCTTTGTTGCCACAAAAAACAGTTACTATTTATTTGGTTCGCCAACTATTTACCTCAATCATATTTATATTGTTAAACTTGGCATTTAGTGCTCTTACATTACATATGGTTGGCAGCACATCATAAATATGGGGAGAAGGCGTAACATGCTGAATTTAATTGACTTTTCATACCTTCCTACCAAACTGACACGCTATTGATGGTCGTCGTCTCTTAAATTCACTTGTAGTAACTCCACTAGGCAGGTTGTTGATGTTTGGTGTTGAGAAACTCTGAGTACTGTCACCATCCACTATTTGATCCATTGGGGCCTTCCCATTGTCTTTATTGGCTTCTGACTCCATTGGGGCCTTCTCTCTGTCTTTTTTTGTTTTTTTCTCTTTCAAAATTTCAACCGAGTCAGAACCCATAGAGTCAGCTACATGGGTCTTCATTGAAGGGTCCTCCTTATTCACGTTTTCTTTTCTCAATGTCTCATAAAAGGAACACTTATAATCCATATACTTCTCCATCATGAAGTCCATAGTGGACCTTATGTGTTGACAACACCCCTCCAGTGCAACGATTTTTAACTCTAGCTTTGAAAAAATGAAGTACACAGTAACATAAACTAAAGACACAACAAAATTTATTTTACTTCCTCATTATGGTTTAATAGCCTATACATTACCACTTGAGTTTCCATCAAGGTCCTTAAAGCCTCTTCAACCAGGAATGGATCTTTGTTCCTGAAAAAAAGAGACAAATTGAAACCTGGTTTATATACTTTGAATAGAAATTATCATACAAATAAAGTAATCTCCTTTTTAAATTTTTACTCACTATTGGATAGTTTTGTTTGCGCCAGCCTTCTCTGCTTCCTTCATGTTTGTTGTATGCTCCATGAATGATTCCCACTATTAGTTGGTAAGTTAGCTGTGTTGTGAAAAACAAAAGTTAGCATTTCAAAAATGAGATGTCCGGTCCATGTGTGCCAAATACGTACACTGGGTAAAGACCATCACTACTCCATCCATTCATCAATCACTTCAAAATTACTTTTGCTTCATAAAGGTTTGATTGTACACGTTTTGGTGTAATAGGCTCTGCCAAATCAAAAATTTACGGTGGCTTTGCCAAATCAAAAATTGACGGTGTAATACATTATACGTAGCAGACTGCCTTTACGTGCACATGCTCCAAGGAAAAGGTGTACTTTTTACACTATCCACTACATCACTTATGTGGCAAAATATTATTTTTTAATATAATCAGTTTTTTTTAATAAAAAACATTATTTTAATATAGGTTAAATTTGCGAATACAAAGAGTATATATATTATACTACAATATATTGTATTCATAGCACACTGTTTACAACTCACTGTTTCACGCATAGAAACATATTCAGGTTTGGGAATATGTGCCGGACTAAATTTTTAGTACCAAATAATCCAATCAAGCGGATTCTCAATGGGTGGAAGGATATGGTCCGTATCTTTCTCTTTTAAATAACACAAATCCAATGGTTAACATTATGTACAATCTTAAATACACCACTTTAATACTGGACCATTCTTTCAACTTTAAACCTCATACGAGTGAGTATATAAGTAACTAGCTGTAGTCATATATCTTACACCAACATATGTTTCTAAAATGAGTCTCATAAACGAAAGAGTCTATTATGTAGTTCTTGAGGGAAGGTTGCGGGGAATTTATTCTAGGTGGCTTGATTGTGCTGCACAAATTCACGGTTGGCGTGGTGCTGAATACAAAGTATTTACTAAATTCAGTGATGCACTAACTGCTTTCGAAGAAAACAACAAACAACCAACCCTCCACAAATCGTTTCAATGTAAGAGCTTGGTTGAAGTGGGACAATCTTCATCATCGTCTGGTTACAAATGTGCATATGACGATATCCCTGCCATCGATACGTACGAATTAGCGCCAGACACTGCTTCCCAAAATACACTACTAAGGTGGAATATGCAAGTGGAGTTGGGACGAGCAGCAAATGTTTTGCGAGTTGAAGAGCCATGATACACACGTGCTGGCGACATAACACATGAAGGGCAACACTATGTGCGATATTATGTGGCATTTAACTCCCATCTTATTGGACGTCCTCCAGTGACGATGGGCCGTTACGCTAGAACTGGTTACTTAGCACGCGAGGATGCTGCTTACTTAATGTTAACGCGAGTAGTAGCCGATAGTGGTAAAACTATGTACTGACCACAATAAAGTAAATAAAACATGTTAACAATGTATGGGGAATGGTCTGACCCAAGGACATTGTTTGATTATGAATTTTCGAGAAAGTAAATTATGTACAATTTATCTTTTGGCGTGTACAATTTGCCAACACGTCTTGTTTGGTCTAGTCTACCACTATTGCTCTACCGTGAAGACCTCTATAAGTGATAAGTGTTGCAGGGGTATATATAGTATTATTTTACTCATGTGGCATTGTGACACCAGTTTGTGTAAATAATAAAATGGTACCTAGACATAAGAATTTTAAACCAACGCACGAGTCAAGTACAATGTTTTATTGGAAACGTAAACGGATACTGTGTAAAAATCTTCTCCCTTTTTGTAAATGGTACTCCGTCGCGTCCACTGACAATTGATATCATTATGCACTGCCAGTTATCTATTTTCACATCTAACTGGAACAAAAAATACGATATTTTTATGAATAAAAATATTTTTACGAATAAAAATACGATAGATTATTATGTTACGTAACAATCAGTGCCGGAACGAACCACATTTGATTAAATCGTTTTTTTGACCAAATTGGGTTCCTTTTAGAAACTATTTATCAGTTTAGGGTTGTTCTGAAACTATTTACCAATGGGATGTCCTAATGGACACGTGGCATATTTTATTTTTTTCACTCTGACGGGTCACAGGCACCAGTCAGACTGGCGCCTTCAAAGGCACCAATCAGACTGGCGCCTTCCAAGTCAAAAAGGAACTTCCAAGGTAAAATTTTTTTTTTCTACTGTAATTATTGATGACTAATTATTGGTGTAAATTGTAATTACTATTATTTTTTTATGACTCTTGTGATATTATTTGCTACGTGTTATTAGGGGATTTTTTTTATTGCCTCTTGTTGTTTTAAATAGATACTTTAGCATTAATGTCATCGTTACTCCCTATACTTATAGTATAATTTTTTTTTTGTAGCACTATTCCTTCTGAATTGCAAATAACTTTCTTTTAATTCTTACAAGGTAAGACTCTTGTAATATTATTTGCTACTTGTTATTAGGGGATTTTTTTTATTGCCTCTTCTTATTTTAAATAGATACTTTAACACGCCACGATCACACGATTTATGGTTCATTTTTTTCCTTTTATACGAAAATCCTCTTTTCCTGCATGCAGGAATACTTTTTCACCAGACATAGTGGAAACTTTTTGAGCCGTGCTAAACGGACACAAATACGACACCTGCTACAGTAGCGCTATTGTAGCGCTACAGTAGCGCTACAGTAGCGCCATTTTTTTTTATATAAATTTTGACTTTTTTAAAAAAATAAAATTTTATTTTTAAAAAAACCCATTCACCAGATAAAGATCTGAATTCACCAGATATTTGTACATACTTAACCAAAAAATTTATTTATCAAAAAACCCATTCACCAGATATTTACACATACTTAACCAAAAAATTTATTTATATAAAAAAAAACACATTCACCAAATAATGAACTTAATTCACCAGATATTTATACCCGATTCACCATATATTTGCACATACTTAACCAAAATTTATTTCTCAAAAAAACCCATTCACCAGATAATGAACTGAATTCATCAAATATTTATACCCGATTCACCAGATATTTGCACATATTTAACCAAAAAAATTATTTCTCAAAAAAACTCATTCACCAGATAATGAATTGAACTCACCGGATATTTGTACCCAATTCACCAGATATTTACACATACTTAACCAACAAAATTTATTTATAAAAAAAAAAACATTCACCAGATAATAAATTGAATTCACCAGATATTTATACATGATTCACCATATATTTACACATACTTAAACCACAATTTTTTTCTCAAAAAAACCTATTCACCAGATAATGAACTGAATTAACCAGATATTTATACCGGATTCACCATATATTTGCACATACTTAATCAAAAAAATTATTTCTCAAAAATACCCATTCACCAGATAATGAACTGAATTCATCAGATATTTGTACCCGATTCACCAGATATTGACACATACTTAATAAAAAAATTATTTATAAATAAAATTTAAATTTTTTTTTTAAAAAAAAGATCGGCTGCAGTGCCGCACTGTGCGGTACTGTTCATACGGTGTCACCGTAAGTGTCCCCCAAATCTGTGTCCGTTTAGCTTTTCTGAAACTTTTTTGTTATGATAGTGTAGAAAAATTTATAGAATACATATTTTTACTAATGCAGCACAATATAATTGCGCCAATCATATTATCTCTTCTGGTAAGCCTACATTCAGTCTCATATTTTTGTGGTTTTCTCCACATTAATTCAAGAATAGATATGGTTAGTAGAAAGATGCTAAAAGTTTGATTATACAAATTGAAGTGCTAACTAATATCACACTTTTCTCAACATGAAGCACTTTTGAACTTTCGTAGTTTCACAATCAGATTGACTTATTTAATATGCACACTCGACGTGCAACTCGAATTGTTAAGGCTCTAAAATGTGTGATGTGTATTTCCTCAAGTTTTGATGAGAACTAAACATTGCTTAATGATTAAATTAACCTTCATATTGGTTACTAACCTGTCTATCGAGTGTCCTGCTTAAATAAAACAAACAGACGTCCAACAAAGTGTACAAAAGCATACGTCCACCAAAGTGTAACAAGCATGCGTCCAACAAAGTATTTAAAGCCAGCGTCTACCTACATGGCATTCGGAGCACGTCCAACAATACTATCGTAACCCCGCGTCCATTAATGTATCAAAATAGCGCGTCCATCAAAGTATCAGAATAGCGCGTCCATCAAACTACCTGCGACTATCGTCCTGTAACGTAACAGAGACTCTCGTCCACCAGACTAATTGAGACTCTCGCCCAGTAAGGTAATAGAGTCTCTCGTCCATTAGAGTAACAGAGGTTCTCATCCATAAAGTATCAGAGGCTCTCGTCCACTAGCATAACAGAGGTTCTTGACCATAAAGTAACACAGGCTCTAGTCCACAAAAGCAACAGAAGTGCTCATCCACTAAAGGTGACATGAAGCGCTATTCCACTAGTCTTTCGACTCGCTTAGTCCTTGATATGTAGCTCGTCTACTAGCCCGAATGAAAACTCAAATGACTAGATAGACGTGATTATTTTCAAGATGGAAGCAATTATCTTATGAACGCGAATTCTATAAGGATTATGTAATTGTTCGTAATAAATTCAGTATTTATTAAGTTAGTGTGTTTTTTAGTACAAAAGTGATTATGTTGCTAATATTAAGGCTATGTTATTCTAGTCTTGATATGCATTACTGAAACAAGGGAAAGTAATGATAGAAATATAATAAAGAGTTTCAAAAAAAATTTATACTTTGCACATCGGTTACTAATAAACCATTGTGGAAATTTCAACATCCACATCGGTGTTAAAAAAACCGATGTGGAAAGTGATATTTCCAATAGGTTACCCATTGACAAATGAGTTTTCCACATCGGTTATTGTCAAAACAAATGTTACAAATGTACTTTAAACATCGGTTTTAAAACCGATGTGAAAAGTAGCAACAAACAACAACGGTCTTTTTGACATAATAATAAAATAATAAAAAAATGAATATGAGAGAAATAAAACTCTCTAAAGTACAATTTGTAGCACCCCGATTTTTCTGCCTGTCTGTAAATTGTGATTAAATGAATATTTAAGATTTTATTTTCATAAATGGTGATTAATTATTTTGATAGAACAAATTAAGTCAATTTTAATTTATTTTATATTAGACATGTACAGTTGAATTTTCGGTAGAAAATTTCAGACGTTTATGGTTTGAGTTTTCACTGTCAGTTAACCTCTACTGGCCCGAAAATACTTTTAAAATTTTGAAAATCCAAACTTTTTTTTCTAACCCAGTTATATTTATTTTTATGATTTTTTAAATTATTTATTTTTATATGAATTTTTCGGGTGAAATTTTACGAATAAAAATACGATAGGTTTTTACGTTACGTAACAATCAGTACCGGAACGAACCACATTTGATTAAATCGGCTTTTTGACCAAATTGGGTTCCTTTTAGAAACTATTTATCAGTTTAGGGTTGTTCTGAAACTATTTACCAATGGGATGTCCTAATGGAGAACACGCAGGGGTTCATACTTTCGATTTCCATCCATCAATAGGTTCTACCGGTTGCCAATCTCTAATCTCCTCCGTTAGCTTATTTTTATGATATATCTATGGCTCTAATTTAGTGAGGATGGATCCTCCAAGATATTCATTGAGTATTGAAGACGGAGCCGTATACGACAACAACTTCTCCTGTTTATATCTACTCTTATTCTGATCTCTTATCCCATCCGCCCATATAATCTCCTATTCAACAAACAAACCCTTACTGTTTTATTCTTTTAATCCAACTTAACAATAATGTAAAACTACTTGTCTTTAACCATATATTTCTATTTGTTGTTACTTTCTCTCTATCAACCCAAATCCATCACATTTTACTAATTACACATTTTTTGTGTAAACAACAACATAATACAAATTAAACAACCGTCTGTCTAAAGGAAAAACATTTACCTATTCGCTTACACCGACACAAACCCACTAACCGGAATATGCTTACACTAACACCATGCCACTAATCGGAATATGCTTCTACTGTGTTCACTATGTCCATGGATCACAATCTACATCAATGATACCTAATCATTTTATTAAATTACATGATGCTTATCCAATGCCCTGCAGGGACTATTTTCCATTAGTGGAATTCTTTTACATGTCACATTATAGGTTAATCTTGTGTTGACTCTGGTTAATTATTAACAGTTGGGTTATACACTGGGCCACTTTTTCATTAAATTTGCCTAATGTCGGCCTTATGCAAAAAATCCCATGATAAGCCGTTGGGCCATCATGTTTTCGTATATATGTATCTAACTATTCGTCCCATTTAGTCTTTTAAACACACATTTATTTTACCAAATAATTTGGCCCAATACAATACAACACCCCACACTGGATCTCACATATCAAATTCAAAACCCTACCCGCTTACATTACCCAAGCCCAACATATTTCACCCTGTCCAGATAACCTTCCTTCTTCATCCCTATCGGCACCGTCAACCACCCCCATCACTGTCGATGCCGCCGTAAACCACCACCTGCTTCAATTCTGCTTTCATGTATCTTCTTCTTTGACGACATCTACAGTTCTAAGCCAGGATTTTCATTGTTATATCTCGTCGACTCCAATTGACTACATTGAATACGAATCACATTACTAACCAGACGCCAATCAAACACTTGATATTATTCCTGTATTATAAGAAAATTACATTTCTCGTCAAATCCACGGCATCATAATGGTCTCTACACCAATATAACATCCTAAAAAATAGAAATGCCGACTTGGACTCTACATGACACCCAAATAACTTGAGTTAACTTAAGCTAGAGGTTGGCATCCAGACAACGAAAGGTTTACACGATACATCCACATAGTAAAAATCCGGCCTCAAAGACTAACAAAATTAACAGTTGAGGGGTTGAAGATAGATGCTCAAACTGAAACCGAAGAAACACCTGTCTTGACGGTGGTTACACGAAGTACTGAGACGATATGGGTCATTGGAGTGTCAATTGGAAAATGAAGAACCAATTTTATGTTTCAACCATTACAGCTGGTAGCCAATTTCCCACATGCACCTACGACTAAACTTTCCACCGTTGACACCCAACGAATCAAGACCGTTTATATATAATAATAATATATCGACGGGTGTCGTTGTTAGAGGATCGATCCTCCCATATATGCCGTGAGGATTGAAGCCATCGCCAATAATCATAGCTATAAAATTTGAATATCCATTTAAGGGTTGTGTTAGGGTACACCACCTACATTTTACACCACCCACTACACCACCCATGCATGTGGCAAATTTTGGGCCAATCAAATTGCCACATAGGTTGGTCAAAATTTCAAACTTTCTAGTGGTATTATACTGTAGTCAACCTATATGGATATAGTATATTGTAGTTTAATATATGTGCTTTTTGTATTTGTAAATTTCACTCATATTAAAATAATGTTTTTTGATTAAAAAAACTGATTATATTGCAAAATATTATTGACAACGAACATTATTTTAAATGTCATATATTGTATTCATATATTTGACTATAGTAGAAATACAACTAGAAAGTTTGAAATTTTGACCAAACCCATGTGATAATTTGATTGGTCCAAAATTTGTCACATTGGGTGGTGCATCTTAGCCCAACCCTCCATTTAATTTACATATTTAAGTAATACTGTTTTATGTTTTATTTATTTAACTATTTTTTTTTATCTGCAGTTTTTTAACCACATGTCAACTAGGTCAATCCAAAGATAAACAAACATGGTCCATCTACACAAGCCAGCCCGACCAGCCCAGAAACTTTGGTCTATTTAAGTTGTATTTTTGTAATAACTATTTTAATACAGTTTTTTACAAAAATGTCAACTGGGTCAAACAAAAAAAAACAAAGATGTCCATCTTAGTTCAACATCTGGGCCTCCATTAGACAAGACAGCCAGCCCTGCCCATATAGTTTTTTATTTAATTTTTGTTTATTAATTTAAGTTTTTACTACAGTTTTTTTTTAAAAAAAAACCTCAACTGGGTCAAACCAATCAT
This sequence comes from Sophora flavescens, assembly GCA_030762895.1. NCBI lineage: Eukaryota > Viridiplantae > Streptophyta > Magnoliopsida > Fabales > Fabaceae > Sophora > Sophora flavescens. The sequence goes on from CM061066.1 coordinate 114,230,967, forward strand.
CTGGCTGGGCCTCCAAACACTGATTACACTGCCCCTATCCGAGTCGGAGCGCCTGTCGCCGTTGTAGTCGGTCGAAGTGCGTGAGGTTCGACACTTAGGTGGACCTTGGAGAGGCTCAACCGCTCAAGGCGATGGCCACGCGTGCCAGCAGGCCGAGGTTTTGCTGCACCGCATTGGCATAGCGAGAGAGGGAGGTGTAGCAGACGTCAGGGTGAAATCAGTGGCGTAGCGTGGTGTTGCAGCTGCTGCAGATGAAATCAGTGGCGGCGCCACCATCGTTGCTGTCGTTGACGACGGTCACAGTTCCGTGGAGAGTGGAGAATACTGTCAGGAAGCAAAGGAGGTAGAGGAGAGGGTAGTGAGGCTGTTGGGTTCTCATGATGTGTGCTGTGATTTCTATTCTGTTGTTGTTGTCCGTGCGTGAGAGAAAAGGAGTTGTCGTTGGGAATTACACTATGCCCATTTTTTTGGGTAAAAATACTAAATACTATAAATATGTATAGTATACAGCAATATACAGTATTTAATATATTTGACTAATGTATAAATACATTTGGAAGGGTTGAAAAGTTGACTCACCCATGTGGCAATTTTATTGGTCCACAAATTGCCACATGGGTGGTGTACATGATGGTGTAAATAAAGAGTGATGTATTTTAGCCCACCCCAATGAGTGCATGGCCAGCTTAGTGTTAGCAGCTTCTTTCTAATCTTTTCGCCAAGAAAAAATTTCTGGAATGTCTTCATTACAGTGCAAGAGTAGTCTTAATAGTGGTTATAAATAAGTGTACGGTGGCCCATGCAAGGATACGTGCTTTGACATGGCTATGGTTTCTGAAACTGGTCTCAACAGTATGATGTGCATGTTGTCTCGTCGATTTATAGATGCACTGCACCACCCTCCGTTACTCTGCAAAGTTAATCTTTCCAATTCACCCCATCTCGGTTGAGTGCACAGTACTTGGATGGTGTCTTACAGCTGTGGCAACCATCATCGGCTGTCCTTGTTACGTGGTGTGAGAAAGCCCAGCACCATTGCAGTCTGTCGAAAGATATTATCTGACATTTTATCGCCATTGCGATGGTCTAGGATGCCTGGTGGATTAATTGTTAGGCCTCACCCTTCTCGTCTATGCAATTCAAAAGGCAAATGCAGTCTGGTACGTGGACTTGGGATGAAGACGACATCGATGATCATACATTATGTGAGATGTGCAGGTGGGATTACGAATTGAACATTGTCTATCGACTTTTTAATTAATAATTTTTATGATAAACAAGGGAATATATATGCTAGCTTATATACTATGTTATAATTTATAAGCTTATTATGTAGGTAGTTTTGAGTTATGATGTACTTTTATAATGTCCAGTATTTTTATTATATATTAGGGGTTAGTATGTTATAATTGTATTATGTACATTTTATTTTGCTCAGTGTGGTTATCAATTATAATATTTATTTCCAATGTGTGTTAGCTAGAGCGTTATGACGAATATTGTTTACATTTTTAGACCAATAGTTGTTCACCTATTTGAAATGACTTTAATTTACTAAATAAATATTTGATATACTAGCAGCAATAGACATAAGTCAGACGACCGACCAAAAAGAAATAATGTGTGTTTTTTCATTATGTTTTAGTCTGGATGGGGAATTTGAGACTCGGTTCATATGGGATTGGGTTGACTCGTTTTGGTGAAATTATTTGAATATCTCCATCGACCTTGTTTATTGATAGGTTATCCGCCAAAAAATCAATAAATTAAAAAATAAATATTAAAAATTAAGAAATAAAGTAGTAATATATCAATATTATTTAAAACATGGCAAAAATAAAAGTAATTATTTTTCAATAATAGACTTACTAATATATAAATATATTACTGAACAAGATGAAATACATATACATATATAATTCAAAAATGGATGGGTAAGTGTAAAGTAAAAATAATATATAATTACTCATCAGGATGGACTTACTAGTCAATGATAACCTTATGGGTGGTCAAATTGAAACTCTTAGTGGGCCAAATAACTACTATTGGGCCGATTAAATCTGATTGGGTCAATTGTTATATTGGGCCTAATAGCTCCCTGTTGGGCCAAGTAAGTCTCGATATTTCAACTTGGCTTATACGTTCCTATTGATGCACGTAAACATATTCACATACATACACGAACTTTCAAAACCAAATGAAATGTATTTTATGAACAAATATACTTACGGTTTGTTAATGAAATAATTTCAAATTCTTGACAGGAATAATCCTGACAGGTTAACAAAGGGAGTGAAGTTAAAACTATTGTTTTTCTAAAGTATTGAAGATACTTAGTTGGCAAGAAGATGTGCATATTGACTGACGGATGATTTTTCCGACTATTCATGAAAAAGTCGCCAATAAGGTGGAAAAGGAAAAATGATCAAGCCTCAAGGTCGACAAAGCAGTTAAAATAAGTTGTCAAGCAGTTAATTCCGTCAGAGACAAGTTAGTTGACACAGAGCGGTTCAAGACATTGAGAAATTATTGGAACTATTTTGACAAGTAGTTAGGTTTAGAATCTAAAAGAACTGCCAAAGACATGTGGCAATCATTTAGATAGGAAGTTACTACTAGGAGGTTATTGTATTTTTTCTATAAATAGTAGTAAACTCATTGTAACTAGGGTCGGTCGGTTACTTGATACACATCCTACACATCTCGATCACACAACAGATTGATGGATTAATTCAAGTACTCCCTCCACCTTTCTCATTTTCAATTCAATTCAGTATTACAACCCAGTACAATACTGGTTTTATCCTTCAAAGTTCTTTACTTGTTCTCCATTATTCCTTAATATTTCGTTTATGTTCTTATTTTCATTTACCTTTCGTGAATGGTATTACTTAGATCCTATTTTACTTAACTTTACTTTCAAATTCTTGTTTCTTTTCATTACAAACTTAATGCAACTAGGAAGTTATCTTCTACAATAGAAACTACTTTCTTCTTTTAAATTTCAAACTTATCTTTTAAAACACAAGTCGTTTTATTGTTAAAATTCATTATTGACAACACTTTGTATCTTTTTGATAAGTTAAGATATTTGTTTTGATACTGAGTCTTTGCCAGTAATTTCTAATTTGGCTTCATTGTGAAATTCGTACTTGGCAGACAATTCACATACTTATTTTGACGAGATTACCGCATAACTCGTAGGTCCCACACTCGTTTGATCTATAATTATTTGTCACGAAGGAATTTTGGACACAACCAAAAAACCACGTTAACAAATTGGCACGCCCGATGGGACGAGTTTAGAGTAACTCGTACAGTATCACGAATTTGACATACAAATTTATTTGTATGCGTCTACGGAGTGGAAAGGTGGTTCAAACATCATCTATTTCCCAAAACTCTGAATATGAGTAGTTCAAGTGATGCAGGCGTAGTAGGCACTAACGCTACTGCGTCAACGGTGGATGCTATTGCACCAGTTGACAATATTCCTGCAACCAGGGCTAACGCTACTAATGCAGGGAATAATATCACTAATAGTTTAGGTGCGAGGAGAGGCGTTTCTTACGCTCAAGTTGTCAATAGATTTGACGAAGTTGGCCAAGGAACACTCCCGTCACCAACTTCCCCAGTTTTACAACAAATAAATCCACCAACTACCAGATTGTCTCCTGAAGCGTTGTGAATTCAAACCCAAGAGGGACTACGCAACCTCTGTCACAACCTTTGTATGAGATGCCTTATGGTTCAACTGCTGTCAATCCAAATGCCCCATTTGCATACATACCATATCCAAATGGAATGACGATGGCTGCCCATGCATCTGGACAGGCAGGATCATCGACTGCGGGGCAAATTCCCAGTCATGCGAATGGGATAACAGGGTCAATGGTAGTAACCCATTCTCGACAAGAGCAACCAGTAGTAAGGCCACATATATCCCCACTAAGACAACCCTCGCAAAATATTATTGGTCTGTCAGAGGCTACATTAGCCAATGTTCGACAACAAATTGACTTTAGTAACCATGACATGGTGAATACATTTACTCAACAAATGAGTACAGTGATTACGCCATTAATGGAAAACACAAATAATGCATGCTTGACATTGGCAAATGAGATACGTAGGTTAAATAGAGCCTTGGGCGTTGTAGCCCCAGATGATAACCAAAATACCAATAGAAATCTCAATAGAAATGTCAATAGGAATAACCAACCACAGGTTGAACAACCACAAGTTGTACAACTTGACGGATCTGAACAAGATGACGAGCGACCACAGCCCCATCGTCGGATTCCTTTGAGACGTGGAAATGTACATATTTTACAACCAGAGGAAGACGAGGACTTTGTCATAAACCAGGGTGCTCTTGGAGTGCTTCGTCAAAATGTTCTAAACCAAAATGTTAACCAAGTTGTCGAGCAGGCATTGAATAGATTTGGTTTTAATATAGGTTATGCCAATCAACCATTTTTTGCATCGGCATTTCCTGATTGGGTCCAACAGGCATAAATGCCTCGAGGATACAAAATACCCAAGTTGTCAAAATTTTCAGGAGAAAGCGGAGAATCGACTGTTGAGCACATTGTCCGATATACAATTGAGTTAGGAGATTTGGCTTTAGAGGAGGGACTAAAAATGAAGTTCTTTCCTAGTTCGTTGACTAAGAATGTTTTTTCTTGGTTTTCGACCCTAAGGCTTAATTCCATACACTCCTAGAATCAATTGGAGAGGAGTTTTCATGATCAATTATTTAGGGGTGACCTAAAGATAGGATTGACAGACTTATTTGGCATTAAGAGGATGAATAACGAGTCTGTCGATGACTACCTTGCCCGATTCCGTAAAATGAGGAATCGTTGCTTCACCCCTATCCCTGAGGCGGAAATAGTGAAGATTGCTGCTGGGGTCTAGATTATCGTATTAGGAAGAAGTTCGTCAACCAACATCTAATTGATCTTGCCCAGTTAGGAGATAAAGTCCGACAAATTGAACAATTGAAAGCCAAAAAGGTTTTCAAGCAGAAGAAATTCCTCAAAAGAGAAAAGATTAACTTTGTCGGATGTAGTGAATCCGATGAGGAGGGCAACAATTCTGAGGAATATGAGGTAGATTACGTTAAATTAAAAAATGTTCCACCTTATATATGCCAAGCTTTGAATCCTGCGAGGGCCAAAGAAAGGATTCCTTTCATCAATAAGAAAGTGTATACATTTGATGTGACCAAGGCTGATCAAATATTTAACATATTACTCAAAGATAAGCAGTTAAAATTGTCAGATGACCATAGGCTTTTGAAAGCCCATGAGATTAAGGATCGGAATTACTGTAAGTATCATAACACTTTTGGTCATGTAACTAATGATTGTATGCATTTCAGGGACATTATTCAGAAAGGTTTGGCAGAAGGAAGACTAAAATTTTCAGACAAGAAACCAGACATGAAGGTTGATACAGAACCGTTTGGTCCTGAACTTAGCAAGGCTGACCGCCGAGTCCCTATGGGAATAGGCATGGTCAATATCAGAAATAAATTTAGGAACGGAAGAAAAGAAAATGCCCATTTTTGTCAGTGCTTTTCTGACAGAGGATTACAAACAAAAACTTGTCAGATTAATTGCAGAGTATAAAGATTGCTTTGCATGGGACTACGATGAAATGCCTGGTTTAAGCAGAGATCTTGTTGAACACCGGCTGCCACTTAGGGAGGATTGCAAGCCCGTCAAACAGGCAAGTAGAAGGTTTGCTCCAGAGGTAGTGCATAAAATCAAAGAGGAAGTGCAAAGACTGGTTAAAGCAAAGTTCATTCGAACAACCATGTATGTCGATTGGATTTCTAATATAGTTCCTGTCATTAAAAAGAATGGCAAAATGAGGGTATGCATAGACTTTAGAAATTTAAATATGGCTACCCCCAAAGATGGGTATCCGATGCCAATAGCCGACATGCTTATCGACTCAGCATCAGGAAATGAAATTTTAAGTTGTATGGATGGCCATGAAGGTTATAATCAAATCTTTATTATCGAAGAAGATGTGTCAAAGACTGCCTTCAAGTGTCCAGGAGCAATTGGGACATATGAATGGATTGTCATGCCTTTCGGTTTAAAGAATGCAGGAGCCACCTATCAACGAGCAATGAATACTATTTTCCATGATGTGATTGGAAAGTTCATAGAAGTATATATTGATGACGTGGTTGTCAAATCCAAAACCAAAGATGACCACTTGGAGTACCTGAAGCAAGGGTTTGAAAGGATGAGAAGACACAACCTCAAAATGAACCCAGAGAAGTGTAGCTTCGGAGTGTCAGCTGCCAAATTCTTAGGCTTTCTAGTTCACAAAAAGGGAATTGAGGTGGACAAAAATAAAGCCAAAGCGGTCATGGAAGCCTCAGCACTGACAGATAAAAAGGAACTACAATATTTCCTAGGAAAGGTTAACTTTCTAAGAAGGTTTATATCAAATCTGTCGGGAAGAACAAGAGTATTTGCACCGTTGGTCAAGTTGAAAGTAGAGCAAAGCTTCATATGGGAGCCTTGTCACCAAAAGGCTTTTGACCAGATCAAGCAATACCTAGTCAATCCACCGATCATGATGCTAGCAGTGCCTCTTCCACCGTTGAAGTTGTACATATCAGCATATGAAGACACTATAGGATGTCTATTGGCCCAGGATGATGATGACAATGTTGAAAGGGATGTATATTATCTAAGTAGAGTCCTCAATGATGCTGAAAGAAGATATAGTGCAATAGAGAAGTTATGTCTAGCATTGTATTTTTCTTGTACAAAACTTAAATATTATATGATGCCATGTAATGTATTCGTTATTTCCAAAACTGATGTTATAAAGTATATGTTGTCAAAACCAGTTCTTAATGGACGTATTGGTAAATGGAGCATTGCTTTGTCAGAATATTATTTACAATACGTACCATCTAAAGCTGTCAAAGGACAGACAGTAGCTGACTTCTTGGTAGAACATCTAGGATTGGACGTGCCAGAAATAAATGTTGTCAGTTTACAACCCTGGAAACTTTACTTTGACGGATCAAGGCATCAAGGAGGTAGTGGAGTAGGAATCTTAATCGTGACTCCACAAGGAACTCCTACTATGTTCATGTTTGAACTTAAGTATCCATGTTCCAACAATGAAGCTGAATATGAAGCTTTGATTGTCGGATTAGAGATACTAATAGAAAGAAAGATCGAAATTTGCATATCTTTGGGGATTCTCAATTGGTTATCAAACAACTTACTCAAGAATATAAGTGTGTCAACTACAACTTGACAAAATATTGTATCATAGCTAGTAAGTTAATGAAGAAATTCGATGACGTAATTGTCAAATATATTCCCAGAAATTTAAATCAAGAGGCTAATGAGTTGGCTCAAATAGCCTCAGGATACAAGATATCTCAAAAGACTTTGTCAGGACTAATGGAAATCATAGAATTATTATATCCATTAGAAGAAAGAGATATTTTTGGTTAATGATGTAATTCTACCTAATGACTGGAGGTTGCCAATAATTGAATATTTGGAAAATCCAAGTCAGAATGTAGATAAGAAAATGAAATACAAAGCATTGAATTACATAATGCAAGGAGGACTGTTATATAGAAGGTATGTTGACGGGACTCACAAGTGCCTGAGTGAGCAAGATGCTTATTTGGCTCTGTCAGAAGTCCACGAAGGCATATGTGGAGCCCATCAGGCAGGAGACAAAATGAAATGGGTTCTTCGACGAAATTTGTATTATTGGCCAACTATGATTAAAGATTGCATTTTGTTTGCCAAGTCTTGTGAACAATGTCAGAAACATGGCCATATACAAAATGTACTGGCCAGCGAATTGCATTCTATTGTCAAGACTTGGCCATTCAAAGGATGGGCTTTGGATTTGATTGGTCAAATACATCCTACTTCATCGAAAGGACATCAATTCATTCTAGTTGGAGTGGACTATTTTACCAAATGGGTAGAAGCAGTTTGCCTTAAAGCGATTACCCAAAGAAGATGTAATTGATTTTATTGAAAATCATATAGTTTGTCGGTTTGGAATTCCACAAACGTTGACAACTGATCAAGGGTCAGTTTTTACTGGGAAGAAAATTATAGAATATGCCAGCTCTAAACAGATAAAGATGCTTACATCTACTCCCTACTATGCACAAGCCAGTGGCCAAGTTGAGTCCATAAATAAGATCATTATTAGTCTTATTAAAAAGCATGTGGGCCGACAACCTAAGAATTGGCATAATACTCTTGATCAAATACTGTGGGCATATAGAAATTCACACAGGCAGTTGACAGGAACTTCACCATATCGGCTAACTTATGGACACGATCCTGTGTTACCTGTCGAAATCAATCTTCAATCTATTCGCATTCAAAGGCAAAATGACTTGCCTAACAACCAATATTGGAATGCAATGTTGGATGAATTGGATAAATTGAGTGATGAAAGATTGATTGCATTAGAAAATTTGATTCGACGGAAGGAAATAATTGCAAAGTTCTATGATAGTCGAGTTAAATTCAAATCATTTAAGGTAGATGATTTGGCATGGAAGGTCATATTGCCCATGGATAAAAGTTGTCGAGAATATGGCAAATGGTCACCTAAATGGGAAGGACCATTTAAAGTTTACAAAGCATTTTCTGGAAATGCTTATGCACTTGTCGATGTCAATACGGGCCTAAGAATTAAATCAATTAATGGCAAGTATTTGAAGGAATATAAACCGACAATGCTGGAGGTAAAGATTGACAACGAGTGAAAAGAAATGAAAATTTTCATTCACTAAATTGGCAATACATTCATACATCGTCAAAGGTACAAATTGTCAATTTAATCTAAGCCATATATATCTCAGTTGGCAATATAGTAATGTATTATCAACAATACAAATTGTCAATTAAGATTGACTTAGGCCTAAAGTCTAAGACTATACTAAGTTCGGCAGACTTTTATCTTCCTCTCTTCGACAATGCAGCAGTGTAACTTGATTTGTTGAGGCTTCATTCCCCATTTGATGAGGTTTTATTTAAGTCATATGTCGAGAGTGCGCAGAGTCGTGGAGAATGAGACGAGCAGAAGCAGATCTCACCATCATTTAACCCAGAAGGTTGTAGTTGCTATGGTGCAATAAAGATGACATCAAGAGAGAACCACTACCTTCCAGGATGAAGATGATGGAACTAGAGCAAGATGCACTCGTTCCGTTATGAGATCGGCTTCTCCCCAGATGTGCAGCGAGGTCAGCTCTAGATGTTACGTTGGTTGCTGACCTCAATTGTGTTTTTTACGTTGGTTATTTACCTTCACTAAGAATATGACCATTAAAACAGAAACTTTGGTCTGAGGTCTTAATGTGGTAAGGTTAGATTCCCATGGGGGAAGAAAGAAGAATGAATGAAAACGTTTTTCAGATGGAAGCATATTGTGTGAGATGCTTAACTATGGAATTGTTTGATTTGCAAACCTCGTTATTTATAGTTGGTCCAGAGAGACAACGAATTTAATACGAGTGGTTTACCCAAGTTTCGAAACTTATTATTGCATTTATTATGATTTGATAAGCATGAGTTACGAAGTTGGTTGGAAACGTGCAGTCAAGTCGAACAGTAAACAAACGTGCAGATAAGTGAAGAGACATTTTAAATTAATCACCAATTGTTGGACATTACAGGATTAGAATTTGACAAGGAAAAGAATTACAATAGTCAACTTTGGTTTAAGTTGAAATCAAGGGATAGCTGATCCCATGCAAAGGAAAGATCAGTTTCGTCAACAGCGACGGCTTCATATTCGGGCTATAATGCACGGAGTTTGCCAACTACGCTTTCAGCTTTCTGACCAAGTTGAACAGATTCGTCGTTAATAGCTTTGACTTTGTCTCTACTCTTTTCTAGAGCTTTGTCAAAGTTGGCACATTTTAGATCTGTCAATTCGATTTCTGCCAACAGTTTCTTTCGATACTCCAGGAGACTCTCTTTAGTATGAGTTCTGGTGGAAATAAGATCAAGTTCCTTTTGTTTAGAAGTTTCCAGATCTCGGAACCTAGCTAAGAGGTCATCTTTAATCTTTTCTTCCTCCTCGTAAGAAGGAATGACAGAGGTCATCCTTTCTAACTTTCTAGAGAGCCGCTCCCAGAATTTATAGATGGAGAGAAAGTGTGTGCGGCTTGACATGGGGAGATTGGAATGAAGAGGAGTGATCTCTTTGATGAGTCGTGAAAATTCTTGTTGGATACTAGCGTCAGATAAAAGTGTATTAAAAGAATTGTCAAGAAGAGCCTTGAGATCATGCATAAGATTGACGACTCGGGAATCACTAGATTCATGTTGAGTTGATGAAGAGTTGGCAGAAAGTGTTGATTCTTTTCGGCTTACTTCCAACAGCATATTAATCCAAGTGTTGAAGTGAAGAGCCGGTTTAGGGTTAGGAGACTTCATGATTGGAGGTCTGATTACAGGCGGAGGAGGAACGACAGGAATTTTTTCAGCCAGCAGGGCTTCTATGTCAATATCTTCATCTGGAATTTCAATCATGACGGCAGCCTCAGCTGGTGTGTTAGCTATGGAAGTTGGAGTGATTGGAGTATGATGATGAGGGCTGGGGAGCAATTCTGGATTAGATTCAGGATTTTGAGGATCATCTGTCAGACCTCTAGTGTCGACAATAGTGCTTTCTAAGTTTCTGTCAACCTGAAAAAGGAAAGGAAGTAAGAAACAAAATACTAGAAAATAAAAAAAAAAGAGTCAATAAATGACTTGTACCTCTCGGATCGGTCGATTCATTTGGTTCGACAGTCTTGTTGACAATTTCTTGAATAGTCATTGAGTCTTCAATCTGAAGAGATTTTTCCTGACATGAAGGAAAATGAGATACATATGATTATAAAAATAATATGAAGGAAGATGACAAGATCAGTGGAAATACCATGTTAGAGTCTGAAGACATTAAGTCGACATCAGCACTTGCCTTTTCAGTTGCCTGAATAGTTTCGATAACTTTCTTTTTCTGTCAAAATGAGGATGAGAAGATGTGAACGAATAGGTATAACTTGATAGAACAATTTCAAAAGTAAAAATTTTACCTTGGATTGGTCGGAAGGAGAAGTGTTGGAGGAGCCAACAATAATGTCTTGAGCCTCAGATGCGATAGAAGCCTTGGTAGCATCAGAGTCTGCCGAGATTGAAGAGCTTTTGGTGGATTTTTATTTTTTGGAAGGGAGGTCAGAAGCAGCACCTTTCCCTTTTCTTTTCTTGGCCCCTTTTACTGTTTGAGGTTTAGGGACAGAAGCTTTGGTCGACCGTGAGCTTTTCTTGACAGTTTTGGCCGTCACAGGAATTACGTCTTCATCTTCATCATCATTTTCAAATGCTTCTTCAGTCAGTACATCAGATTTGGACTTACCAGGAAGGGGTTTGTCAAGAGGAACAGCTGTTAACAACAATATGAATAAGTTGATTGTCAGCAAAGTGGAAAGAATAAAAAAAAAACTTGTCTGACGAGCAAGTACCTGAGTTATGAGTTAGAGTTCGCGAATGGAATTCAAAGTCATCTTCAGGTTGGAGAAACCGACGAGCGAAGGTAATTGGATTCGATTTTTCGAGAGGGTCAACATAAGCACTTACGCTCTCTAGAAAGAAAAAGTTACCTCCCTTCGTCGACTTTCCAGGATGTGAGTCGGCTAAACCAAAAGGAGCACAAGGAATAGGCACAGGTTTAGGGAAATGAGTCTTTAAGTTGTCAAAAAAATTTCTAGTCATATTTGGGATGTCCCAGTATTTGCAAGCCTTTCGGATTCCTTGTTATCATGCTTCCTTTTGGCTTCCGCTAAAACACTGTTAACATGACGAACCATATCATATGGTCTCAGGGGATTCCACTTGATTTTGTAAAATTTTAAAAGGCTTGAATTTCTTTTTGAAGTTCACCTTGAGTTTTCGATGCTGAATCCTGGTCCTGCATAGAAGAATCATCACCGTTACCCGCAGTGTCTTCAATACAACTCAAGCAAGCCTTTAGACTTGGATGATAATTGGAATAGTACTCATCCCACCAGTCAAGAAAGCTTTGAGTTACTCCATGGAAGACAGAGAATGGAACAGGATGTAAGAAAGTCCTACGAGCCTTGTCTTTGTCACTGATGGCCATAATGTCTTCATATGTTGGAGCTTTGGCATCAATGAAGTCCTCATCAGAGTTTGATGAGTAAGGGGCAGGGATGGATTGACATAAACCAAGCTGACAAGCAGTGGTATTAGGCAAGTGAAGATAAATGCGATGGGTTTTGAAACCAGGACCATCGACAAAAATGACCTTTTAAAAGAGAAATTTGGTCCAAATTGACTTGTTAGATTTGGATATAGTGGTACTTAGATTAGTAAACCACTCTGAACCATATCTCCGATCAACGAAAGGAGTGAAATTGATCTTTGGAGAGGTGGACGAAAGAGAATGAAAGATTTTGAAATAAAACTTGAAATTGGCATTCTCGTCTCTCGACAAAGATTCAGCAGAGACGTAGCAGAGGTAAGAACCATAAGTGTCGATTGACAAATCCAAAGGAGCTTTGTATGAGAATCGACGCTCTAAAACAGCATTCAGCCACAATTGAAGAAGCCAGAGTGGCCCTCCTATGTTGGTTTTCTTTTGTCTAGACCTGACAGTATCAACCAACATGCTCATGCTATCATAAAGATTGGCAAGAATGCATTGGCCTAATGCTAATCTCTTACCAGTTGACAAGAGATTAGCAAGAGGGACATAAGAAGCAATTAGGGTAGCAGACTTGCTGCAAAAGACATAGGCACATAGCCAAAGAAATAGAAAGGCTATGTGTTCGGTATCCGTCACAGGTTCTCGGTCTTTACCTCTAAAATATGTTATGTATTTAAAAAAGGAGCACTTTGGAACATAAACATCAATCTGGTTTTCTACTTCGACATTGGAGTGCATAGTAGGGCCATTTGGACGAAGGCCCGTAATAGCCGACATGTCAAATAAGGTCGGACCCGTCATTCCATAGGGGAAATGGAAATTGTTTGTAGTTCTATTCCAGAAAAAGACCGACGCCCCTATTAGAGAAAAATCTACTAATTTGACCTGACGATAAAGCTGAATAAACTGAAAAATTCCAGCTTTCTCCCACACGTTACATTTCTCAGTTTGGACTCGGTCAAGCCAACTGATGTAGGCATCAAACCGAGTAGCAGGGGACATTCTAAAAATTCTATTTCTCTTTTTAAAGACGTGAGTAGGGATTGGGGTTAATGAAGCTAAGATAACCTCATTTGAGTTAGCGGAAGGAAAAGAACCACGTAAATCCTCAGAAATTTCATTCTGGGTTATAAGGGGACCTAAGAATGCAGCAGGTGGATTCAAAACAACGGAAGAATCATGAACAGGGTAAATTACCTTAGATTCCTGCCATAATTCTGATTCTTCCAAGATTGGGTCTTGAACTACTGCCCTAGGAGCAGCAACCGTGGCCTGAGGTATTAAAGTTGACATCTTTGAAGATGTTGCCATGGAGATTAAGCGAAGTGATGAAGAGGAAAGGTTCTTTTGTAAAGAAGAGATTGTTGCAGAGAGAGAAAGCAAGATCAAAGGAAGTCAGAAGGAGTTAAATAATGATATGACGAGCATTTAAAGAAAGTGGGAGTTGTTGGTTCGAATTCCAAGACAACTGCAACGTTATGATTATTCCTATTAAGTAGGGATATGATTAGTTTGATAAGATTTAATTCCTAAGATTAAAACCCAGAATTAAAACTCTGTTAAAGATTTGAAAATTCAAAATTTTGCTATTCTTTCGGACAAGACCGTCGAAAAGCAAAATTTGGGGGGCATCTGTTAATGGAAGAATTTCAAATTCTTGATAGGAATAATTTTGACAGGTTAACAAAGGGAGTGAAGTTAAAACTATTGTTTTTCTAAAGTATTGAAGATACTTGGTTGGCAAGAATATGTGCATATTGACTGACGGATGGTTTATCCGACAATATTCATGAAAGAGTCGCCAATAAGGTGGAAAAGGAAAAATGATCAAGCCTCAAGGTCGACAAAGCAGTTAAAATAAGTTGTCAAACAGTTAATTCCGTAAAAAACAAGTTAGTTGACACGGAGCGGTTCAAGACATTGAGAAATTATTGGAACTGTTTTAACAAGTAGTTAGGTTTAGAATCTAAAAGAACTGCCAAAGACATGCGGCATTCATTTAGATAGGAAGTTACTACTAGGAAGTTATTGTATTTTTCTATAAATAGTAGTAAACTCATTGTAACCAGGGTCGGTCGGTTACTAGATACACATCCTACATATCTCGATCACACAGCAGATTAACGGATTAATTCAAGTACTCCCTCCACCCTTCTCATTTTCAATTCAATTTAATATTACAACCCATTACAATACTGGTTTTATCCTTCAAAGTTCTTTACTTGTTCTCCATTATTCCTTAATATTTCGTTTATGTTTTTATTTTCATTTACCTTTCATGAATGGTATTACTTAGATCCTATTTTACTTAACTTTACTTTCAAATCCTTGTTTCTTTTCATTACAAACTTAATGCAACTAGGAAGTTATCTTCTACAATAGAAACTACTTTCTTTTTTTAAATTTCAAACTTATCTTTTAAAACACAAGTCGTTTTATTGTTAAAATTCATTATTGACAACACTTGGTATCTTTTTGATACATTTACATATTTGTTTTGATACTAAGTCTTTGTCAGTAATTTCTAATCTGGCTTCATTGTAAAATTCGTACTTGGCAGACAATTCACATACTTATTTTGACTAGATTACCGCATAACTCGTAGGTCTCACACTCGTTTAATCTATAATTATTTGTCACGAAGAAATTTTTGGACACAACCAAAAAACCACGTTAACACGGTTACAGCCCGTTTAAAATTGGTTGAAATGATAGCCTTGAAGAAGTAGGCTGGTTTGGAAGAAGCTCTGCTTCGACAGTTGTCGGATTGAATATCATTTGAGGACATCCCTCATACTTGAACACTAGCAAATGTCCAACTTCTAGTGAATATCTCCAATGGATTAAGATTTCTGATCTTTAATTTGCAATAAATATTACCTTCCAGGAGTATATGGATAGACATTGAAATTGGTCTAACCTACCCTGTAACAACAGGTTTTTTCCCTCGAGATAACTGCTTATATGATCCAAGACAACCCCGGTCAAATTGTTGTTTGACAAATCCCTAAAGTTGGCATCATTTTGTTATTATTATAAACAATAAGCTCATAGTTTGTCTCTGATAGATTCAATGACTGACTCAACAATAAGCTCTCCCCACTAATTCTATCAAAGGAGACATTCATTAAAGTTCTGGATGGACTGTGATGGCAAAAAGTTGTCTTTAACTACTACCACTTGGGTTTGAGTTAGAAATAATAACTTGCTACTAAATTACTAATGCTAAACATACACCTTACCTCTAATTTCTACACAGTTCAACCTTTTTATTTATTATAATTGATTTCACCTCAGTTTTATATGCAGCCACATTATATGATGTGAGGTGACATAATTTTAATGAACAAATGTGATGTGACTCTAAGAAATGTGTATCAAGCATTTTCCATAACTTACTCTGGGTCAAGGTATCCTGGGGTGCCAGCAACCACTGTGGACATATGGGTGTCACCTTCATTAGGGAAGATCTTTGACAACCTAAAATCAGCTAGTTTTCCATGGAAATTTTCTTTCACTAACATGTTTTTAGATTTAACATCTCTGAACAATTGGTGGATTACAACCGTGATGCAGATACTCCAATCCTATAATTAAAAGTTCAAGTTAAGATTTGTAGCATACACTGAAACTCTTACTCTCATGTAACTAACCTTCTGCAGTATCTACTGCAATTTGAAGCCGTTGTTTCCAACTTAATATATTTTCGTTTTTATCTGCATTTGTGAAACGAACTTCACCAAGGGATTGATGATATTCAAACAAACCAGGACACAAAAAAAAAAAAAAAGACACATAATCTTTGAATTTGGTGTAGAATGCTTTAAAAAGTTTTGTTTTCAGATACACATACAAGTAGAACTGATATTTGACTCAATTTCCAAGCTTCATCTTGATGTATTTTAACTTTAGTTGAATTGTTTGTTAATTGTTATTGGCATGCTTTGATTATTTGAAGTATTGTACAGATGACCAAGAACATTTACAGAATCAAAAGCATTTACTTTCAATCAGTATTCAGTATCTTTCATCTAGCAAAATTGGATACCAATTTGAACAAACATTATGCAACTACACTTATATTTTAACACACGTTAGTGAGAAATAAAATATGATGGGCTCCAACGATCATGTACAATACATGACAAGTGCTTTGCCAAGTCTCCATTAGTCATATACTCATAGATGAGGGCCATGTTGGTGCCATCATCACAATACCCTATAAGAGTAGTCGAGCATTTTTGATGAACTACAGCAAGAAATTTGGCCTGTGAATCAGAAAGCCATAAATCATTCAGTCAACATAAATGAGATATCTTCGATGAGTATACATATAAATAAGATATCATCAGTTAACATACTACCTCTGCCTCAAAATGCAAATATCCTTGAGGTGAGGGAGTGAGCATTTTGACAGCTACCTCAGTGTTACCTATATAGCCATGGTAGACTGTTCCAAATGCTCCTTTCCCCCACAACCTTTTCAAAGTTTCTGGTAATGCTCAAGTCTCAAGACTTAGCATAAGTGAATCATTGTTTATTTGACTCTAGTTCATCCCTTATTCTGGAATAAGCACCCAGCTTGCTCACTTCTGACACAGTCAATGTCCACATAGATATGGATCTAGATTTTGTTAACTGTAGTAGAATATATCCGTCGAATATCTTATAATGAAATCTTAGATAGCCTTTCTTTTACATCATACTAAAGTTCAAAGTATACTGCAATTACAGGTTAATAATAAATTACTAATTGATAGCTAAGAATATCATACCAATCAGTTCAAATCCATGCATACATATATTTAAGGACATTAATATTATTACTGAAGATAAAACTATAGAGATGCTGCTAAACAGATGACTAAAGGATCAGTATTTATGTTTATTTAATGCCAAACTTACAATTATATGATCCTTGGTGGATCAGATCTTGCATAGCTGCAGTTAAGACCATCCCACAAGTAAAAGCCATTGGAGTACAAGGATCTCCTTGCCAGTTTCTCTTGAACCCATAAATTGACTTGATAATTATGATAGCACCAGCTATTTTCATTAATATAAGTAGGACAGGAAGAAATTAAATCAAGTATTGTGGGTAGTAATAAGAATAGTGCATGTGAATATGGGGGCAGGGTCTGGAATTAATTATAAGTAGAGAACTTGATATTAGAGAGCAAAGTAAGCGTATCTAAGAACATACCATCTGTTTGATATGTTTCTGATTGTAAGAAGTCCTTTGTCATATACATCTCAATGGCATTGATAAGAGGTGGAAGAGATGATCTATTTGTTTTACTAATCAAAAATTCCAAACGAGGTTCACTTATAGCTGATACATAATACAGGCTCTGGAAGTACAAAGGATTGACTGCAGCATTATTAAGTAGCTCTCCATTCACAAAAATGCTTTGAACTCTCTAATTTGATTTGCTTCAAGCTTTTGGATTTCAGTAAAGTACAAAGTACACATAATATGTGGAGGTAAAGGTCTATTTTGTCAATGGAGGGTGGTAATGGTAAAAAATTGTATGAAGTTGCTCCTTGCTCTATGGTGAGTGAGGTCCGAGTCAGTTTCCAGTCAATTGAGTTATAAAGTGTCCGTGTTCTATCATAGACATCATATGGATATCTTCAAGGATAGAGGGGGAAAATATATAAATTAGAGAGCATTACATTATAAAAAGGAAATAATTTTAATTTTTTCCCCTTTAATGGGAGTTCCATGACCATGATATAAGATGGCTCACCTGACCATTTCACCATCTTGTAAGCCTATATCAAACCGTGCCAATAGCTCCAGAGAGTTAACTAGTTAGGCATCAGTGTTGAGAACTCTAAGCTCTAAAACTGAAAGGAAGGGTGTACCCTTGTTGGTGTTCAATAGGCAAACATGAACATTATCTGATGAACCAACATACATTATTTCCATGGTTATCACCCTGGATGTGAGACACCCGTTGCTGCCCCATCGTATTATTACATTAAAACCTTAATATTTATTTACTTAATCGCTCGCTTATCATTGAAAATACGTAAAAATTAAAACTTAATTAATAATTATATAACTTATGCATATATAAAACATACCAAAACTATATTACATAAATACACACCTGTTATTTATTACATTCCAAAAGCACATTAAGGGTACCCTCTCTCGCAGGGATCCCTCACAGGCATAAATTTCACTACGGACATACTCAGCGGAAATATAAATACTCTTTAGACACACTGGCCATACTGTCTATACTCTAATCGCCTTGAATCACAACTCGACCTCCAAAGATCTCGGTTCGTAAGGAGTTCCATCTAACCCCTCAAAGAATTGGTTCCTCCATCGGGTCTTCTTGTACGATCACATCAGAAATAAAACACAACACACAAAAAGATATAGGGAATAAGAAACAGTTCTATCATCAAAAAGCGGAAAAGAGTAATAGTAAATTATACAGTAATTGTCACAGACACACATCACTCAAAATCAACAATCATCCTCAATTCACTATATCATCCTCTACCCTCAACCCCATGCAACTAAAACTTAATACCGATGTGGTCATCTTCACTCCCTGTCACATTAGTCAAGTAGTCCGAACTCGGTGCGCCCCTATTCCCGTATCTCTCACGAGAAATAGTGCATAAGCACGAGTATGCGTCACTATTTCCCCCCTTGAAAATAGCACATAAGCATATAATAAATAATAACTCGGTGCGCCCCTATTCCCTAATCTCTCATAGGAAATAGTGCATAAGCACGATATGCGTCACTATTGCCCCCATTGGAAATAGCACATAAGCATATAATAAATAATAACTAGGTGCGCCCCTATTCCCTAATCTCTTATAGGAAATAGTGCATAAGCACAGTATGCGTCACTATTGTCCCCATTGGAAATAGCACATAAGCATATAATAAATAATAACTAGGTGCGCCCCTATTCCCTAATCTCTTATAGGAAATAGTGCATAAGCACGATATGCGTCACTATTGCCCCCATTGGAAATAGCACATAAGCATATAATAAATAATAACTCGGTGCGCCCCTATTCCCTAATCTCTCATAGGAAATAGTGCATAAGCACGATATGATTCTCACTGACTTTTATCGATAGCAACCTAGTACCTCAAACTCTTCCTCACAACCTCCACTTGCATTCTATGTCATATCTCCTCATTTAGATAATTTCATTTAGCTAAGCACCTCTAAGTCAATTTATTCTCTCACCCAACAATCATCTCCCGAACAACACATATCCTTACTTAAAAAATCATCTAAGCACAATATTTAAAAACAGGCAGATCATGCATAACATAACATCAGAAAATATTCAAATATCTCAATATCATATAAATATTCAAACACCGAAATAATACGTCACATGCAGATGGAATACCTCAACCAGCGTATCACAGTAAATTTGATAACATAAAATCAAACATCCTCAAATACTTAAAATCAACTTAATGTCGATAAACCTACAATCCCCGAATCACCATTGGTTTTACAGAAAAGGTTTCCAATATGATTTTGGTCTTGTCGATTACTCAACTACTAGTAGGGTTTAGGTCGCCCTACACAATTATCATATAATCTACTACTTATCGATTCCGACGATAGGTTGATTCTTTTCCCCACCCGAGTTTTCACTGGAAACACGTACACGATGATCCTCGTTATCCCGCCACGAGTTAACACAAACACCTTCAACCAAACAACATAACTATAATTAATAAACTAACAACCATCTATGACACTTTAGGGCTAGGTTCGGTCAAGACTTATAAAATAGGTTTAGGATTATCTTCTTAATGCTATCTTTTGGATCCTAGTTACTAGAGTCTTAACTAACATAGATTACTTATTACAAGACTAAAATTTGAAACAAAATCCTCTAACCTTTAGGGTTAGGGTTTCGCCCATATTAGGAAAATAGGCTAGGAAATTTAGTTGGATTCAAGCTCTTGGATAATGAAAGTGGAAGACATCACAAGATCATAGAAATTGGTTTCACATTAAAAGGATTTTTCTACAATTTTCTAGAATTATTTGAAGTTCTAGATCTAGGAATGGAAAAATATGATTCATGGCATAAACATGATAAATACATGAATATGAAAGCTTATATGATCAAGGAGATGAGCTTTTACCTCTTGAAGATTGAAGAAATGAAGAAAATGATCAACCTTCACTATGTTGAAAACTGGACAGCTTGAGGGTGTGATGGTATTGTGAGTGTATCTCACAATATACTCATCCAAAAATTACGAACTTTGGCTTGATAGAAAGATAAGAAGAAAAGTAACAACTTTGGTGTTTAAGGTTTCATTTGGTTCGGATCATAACAGGGGTGAAAAGGGCCTTCTTTATGCTGTTTCGTGGGTTGCTGGGAATTCTGGGCAGTTTCTGTATTTTGAGCCTTTCTCCCAATCCACTTATCCGTTTTTGATGATCTTTAGCTTGTTGGAAAGAAGCGATAAATAGTAACAACTTTTATGTTGAGTGTTTTCAGAGTTTCAGAAAGGAAGAGGGTCATATGTTTGGTGGAAATTCGGTGTTCTTAGGGTTTTGTAACTTAGTTGGTGAGGAAGATGAAGAGAATGAAGAAGATGAGTGAAATGGTGAGGGAGGCCACGGTTTTGGGGTATTTATAGGAGTAATCTTATGCCTTGTTTGGTTAAAAGGAATTGGTTTAATGGGTTTTGTGATTATTAAATTAATATAAGCTTAACTAAGGTTATAATTAACTTAACTAAGGTTATAATTAACTTAACTAAGGTTATTTTGGCTAACCATGGTTAATAATATGTGGCTCACATTTGATGGAGGTGTGGCTGATTTTGGGCCACACAAAATGACTCACCAATGAGTCATCGATCTTATCCATTAGCGGTTCCTGGAAATTCCGTACGCAGCTCCGTCGTTTACCCGATTTCGGTTTTTGAGAGGAAAATAATGAAACGAAAGAAAAATGAAATAGGTAAGATTTATTGGAGGTGGAGGCACGAAATTGGAGAGATGTGGGAGGTTTTCAACCACGTAAAATGAGTGGATAAGAGTGCGTAGATGCGTCTTGTTAATACCCGCGAAAGCTTGGGGGTATTTTGGTCTTTTTACCTAAATGTCATGATTACTTGCATTTAATGCTCATAAATGCTTAGTTACTCATCCTCCATGAGTCATCATGTATGACTCGTTGTCCCGATCTCTTGACGGGTCTCTGCACTTCCCTTCTCGATTCCGTCGGTTTCCCGATTAGGGTTTTACGCCCGTAAAAAGCGTAATATTTTATTTTCGGTTGAAAATTTTCAAAACAACCAAACTCATTAGAAATATGATTTAAATATAAACCATTTCATTCACGAGTCAAAATTTGGTTTTCTGCCCAAGAAATTATACTGACTAGTGAAAACGCTTGCAGGGTTCCGTCTCGAATTTTCAACCCAAATTTTTACCGTAAGCTTCTACCCTAAGATAGAGTATGAATATGATTTTTATTTCATAAAAATCAATCTCCATGAACTCGGATAAAAATATAAATAAATACATTTATACCGGTTAATACAGCGAAAATATTTTTACTGAAAAAAATAAAAATCGGAAAATAAAAAAGTAGGGTGTTACATTACTACCCCTCTTAGAAAAAAATTCCGTCCTCGGAATTTCTTAACTCAATACTAGACATCATATTGTAATCATATCTTAATCTAAAGATCAAACATTATATTTCTCATCACTGTTTTTCCCCTAGGTAACAGCGGTAACTTCATAACATAATTCATTCTTATATCATTCTATTTATCCTCGAACTTATCCATCACTATATTCCATTCATTGTTCTTAACCTTTCCAACTTGATCTAACATCCTTAAAGGACATGATCAAAACTTAATTCCTTCCTCTTCTTACTACTGATCCACTAAAGAACCTTATTTCAACATCTACCACCCGTAATTAACACCACAATCAAAACTACCCTAACTTCCTACTTCATGTATCCAATCACAGTCTTAGTTCCTTAGAATATATTTCACTATTCTAGATTATATCAAAATCACACCTTTCAAGTCTCCAAATAAACATCTCAACACTCCGTAAGATAAATTGCAATCAAAAGAACAACACCTGTTAGGATTTTCTAACTTAACAAATTTGAATTTCTCTAGTAACCTCAATTTACATCAAAAATCATCTTTTCTGCTCATATTCAACTTAGGTGACATTACTATATACACTATGGTTTACTCTTCCCAAACTCATACAATCCATCTTAACTACGATCCTTAATCATTGCCCTAGATTCCATAATCTCCATCAACATTTGACTTATAGTAATTGTCTTACTCACTGATATTAATCTTAAGGGTTCACATCCTACCAGTCACAACTATACCTCAACAAAACTCTCATCACTTTCTTGTCCATCATGCTACTTAGAAAAACAAACAAAGTCTACCAGATATCAAATACATACCTTGTATAAGATCCCGGATTGAGCATTCTGCTCCCCTCACGGTAAACACTCTTTCAGTGGCCTGAGGTCTAACCATCTACTGTCCTGCTGCTGGAACTCCTTTTCCAGCTCCACCTCTCTGAACACTAGTATACAACATATAATACTACATAAAAGTGGTATATATATGCCATATAACTGTTAACTATCACGTCGGGACTCACTACCCAACTTCTAAGCATAGTTAAAATCCGATGTGGACTCAACTAGACACGGCCAAGAACAACATCCTAGACCTCACGGTCCGATTAGAATCGAACTCGCTCGATACCACCAAATGAGACACCCCGTTGTGCCCCATCGTATTATTACATTAAAACCTTAATATTTATTTACTTAATCGCTCGCTTATCATTGAAAATACGTAAAAATTAAAACTTAATTAATAATTATATAACTTATGCATATATAAAACATACCAAAACTATATTACATAAATACACACCTGTTATTTATTACATTCCAAAAGCACTTATTAAGGGTACCTCTCAGTAGGATCCCTCACAGGCATAAATTTCACTACGAGACATACTCACGGAAATATAAATACTCTTTAGACACACGGCCATACTGTCTATACTCTAATCGCCTTGAATCACAGCTCGACCTCCAGCATCTGGTTCGTAAGGAGTTCCATCTAACCCCTCAGCAATTGGTTCCTCCATCGGGTCTTCTTGTACGATCACATTAGAAATAAAACACAACACACAAAAAGATATAGGGAATAAGAAACAGTTCTATCATCAAAAAGCGGAAAAGAGTAATAGTAAATTATACAGTAATTGTCACAGACACACATCACTCAAAATCAACAATCATCCTCAATTCACTATATCATCCTCTACCCTCAGCCCATGCGACTAAAACTTAATACTGATGTGGTCATCTTCACTCCTGTCACATTAGTCAGTAGTCCAGAACTCAGTGCGCCCCTATTCCTGTATCTCTCACAGGAAATAGTGCATAAGCACGTATGCGTCACTATTTCCCCCCTTGAAAATAGCACATAAGCATATAATAAATAATAACTCGGTGCGCCCCTATTCCCTAATCTCTCATAGGAAATAGTGCATAAGCACGATATGCGTCACTATTGCCCCCATTGGAAATAGCACATAAGCATATAATAAATAATAACTAGGTGCGCCCCTATTCCCTAATCTCTTATAGGAAATAGTGCATAAGCACAAGTATGCGTCACTATTGCCCCCATTGGAAATAGCACATAAGCATATAATAAATAATAACTAGGTGCGCCCTATTCCCTAATCTCTTATAGGAAATAGTGCATAAGCACGATATGCGTCACTATTGCCCCCATTGGAAATAGCACATAAGCATATAATAAATAATAACTCGGTGCGCCCTATTCCCTAATCTCTCATAGGAAATAGTGCATAAGCACGATATGATTCTCACCGACTTTTATCGATAGCAACCTAGTACCTCAAACTCTTCCTCACAACCTCCACTTGCATTCTATGTCATATCTCCTCATTTAGATAATTTCATTTAGCTAAGCACCTCTAAGTCAATTTATTCTCTCACCCAACAATCATCTCCCGAACAACACATATCCTTACTTAAAAATCATCTAAGCACAATATTTAAAAACAGGCGGATCATGCATAACATAACATCGGGAAAATATTCAAATATCTCAATATCATATAAATATTCAAACACCGAAATAATACGTCACATGCAGATGGAATACCTCAACCAGCGTATCACAAGTAAATTTGATAACATAAAATCAAACATCCTCAAATACTTAAAATCAACTTAATGTCGATAAACCTACAATCCCCGAATCACCATTGGTTTTACGAAAAGGTTTCCAATATGATTTTGGTCTTGTCGATTACTCGACTACTAGTAGGGTTTAGGTCGCCCTACACAATTATCATATAATCTACTACTTATCGATTCCGACAATAGGTTGATTCTTTTCCCCACCAGAGTTTTCACCGGAAACACGTACACGATGATCCTCGTTATCCCGCCACGAGTTAACACAAACACCTTCAACCAAACAACATAACTATAATTAATTAACTAACAACCATCTATGACACTTTAGGGCTAGGTTCGGTCAAGACTTAGAAAATAGGTTTAGGATTATCTTCTTAATGCTATCTTTTGGATCCTAGTTACTAGAGTCTTAACTAACATAGATTACTTATTACAAGACTAAAATTTGAAACAAAATCCTCTAACCTTTAGGGTTAGGGTTTCGGCCCATATTAGGAAAATAGGCTAGGAAATTTAGTTGGATTCAAGCTCTTGGATAATGAAAGTGGAAGACATCACAAGATCATAGAAATTGGTTTCACATTAAAAGGATTTTTCTACAATTTTCTAGAATTATTTGAAGTTCTAGATCTAGGAATGGAAAAATATTATTCATGGCATAAACATGATAAATACATGAATATGAAAGCTTATATGATCAAGGAGATGAGCTTTTACCTCTTGAAGATTGAAGAAATGAAGAAAATGATCAACCTTCACTATGTTGAAAACTGGACAGCTTGAGGGTGTGATGGTATTGTGAGTGTATCTCACAATATACTCATCCAAAAATTACGAACTTTGGCTTGATAGAAAGATAAGAAGAAAAGTAACAACTTTGGTGTTTAAGGTTTCATTTGGTTCGGATCATAACAGGGGTGAAAAGGGCCTTCTTTATGCTGTTTCGTGGGTTGCTGGGAATTCTGGGCAGTTTCTGTATTTTGAGCCTTTCTCCCAATCCACTTATCCGTTTTTGATGATCTTTAGCTTGTTGGAAAGAAGCGAGAAATAGTAACAACTTTTATGTTGAGTGTTTTCAGAGTTTCAGAAAGGAAGAGGGTCATATGTTTGGTGGAAATTCGGTGTTCTTAGGGTTTTGTAACTTAGTTGGTGAGGAAGATGAAGAGAATGAAGAAGATGAGTGAAATGGTGAGGGAGGCCACGGTTTTGGGGTATTTATAGGAGTAATCTTATGCCTTGTTTGGTTAAAAGGAATTGGTTTAATGGGTTTTGTGATTATTAAATTAATATAAGCTTAACTAAGGTTATAATTAACTTAACTAAGGTTATAATTAACTTAACTAAGGTTATTTTGGCTAACCATGGTTAATAATATGTGGCTCACATTTGATGGAGGTGTGGCTGATTTTGGGCCACACAAAATGACTCACCAATGAGTCATCGATCTTATCCATTAGCGGTTCCCGGAAATTCCGTACGCAGCTCCGTCGTTTACCCGATTTCGGTTTTTGAGAGGAAAATAATGAAACGAAAGAAAAATGAAATAGGTAAGATTTATTGGAGGTGGAGGCACGAAATTGGAGAGATGTGGGAGGTTTTCAACCACGTAAAATGAGTGGATAAGAGTGCGTAGATGCGTCTTGTTAATACCCGCGAAAGCTTGGGGGTATTTTGGTCTTTTTACCTAAATGTCATGATTACTTGCATTTAATGCTCATAAATGCTTAGTTACTCATCCTCCATGAGTCATCATGTATGACTCGTTGTCCCGATCTCTTGACGGGTCTCGCACTTCCTTCTCGATTCCGTCGGTTTCCCGATTAGGGTTTTACGCCCGTAAAAAGCGTAATATTTTATTTTCGGTTGAAAATTTTCAAAACAACCAAACTCATTAGAAATATGATTTAAATATAAACCATTTCATTCACGAGTCAAAATTTGGTTTTCGCCCAAGAAAATTATACGACTAGTGAAAACGCTTGAGGGTTCCGTCTGAATTTTCAACCCAAATTTTTACCGTAGCTTCTACCCTAAGATAGAGTATGAATATGATTTTTATTTCATAAAAATCAATCTCCATGAACTCGGATAAAAATATAAATAAATACATTTATACCTAGGTTAATACAAATAAAATATTTTCTTGAAAAAAATAAAAATCGGAAAATAAAAAAGTAGGGTGTTACATTACTACCCCTCTTAGAAAAAAAATTCCGTCCTCGGAATTTCTTAACTCAATACTAGACATCATATTGTAATCATATCTTAATCTAAAGATCAAACATTATATTTCTCATCACTGTTTTTCCCCTAGGTAACAGCGGTAACTTCATAACATAATTCATTCTTATATCATTCTATTTATCCTCGAACTTATCCATCACTATATTCCATTCATTGTTCTTAACCTTTCCAACTTGATCTAACATCCTTAAAGGACATGATCAAAACTTAATTCCTTCCTCTTCTTACTACTGATCCACTAAAGAACCTTATTTCAACATCTACCACCCGTAATTAACACCACAATCAAAACTACCCTAACTTCCTACTTCATGTATCCAATCACAGTCTTAGTTCCTTAGAATATATTTCACTATTCTAGATTATATCAAAATCACACCTTTCAAGTCTCCAAATAAACATCTCAACACTCCGTAAGATAAATTGCAATCAAAAGAACAACACCTGTTAGGATTTTCTAACTTAACAAATTTGAATTTCTCTAGTAACCTCAATTTACATCAAAAATCATCTTTTCTGCTCATATTCAACTTAGGTGACATTACTATATACACTATGGTTTACTCTTCCCAAACTCATACAATCCATCTTAACTACGATCCTTAATCATTGCCCTAGATTCCATAATCTCCATCAACATTTGACTTATAGTAATTGTCTTACTCACTGATATTAATCTTAAGGGTTCACATCCTACCAGTCACAACTATACCTCAACAAAACTCTCATCACTTTCTTGTCCATCATGCTACTTAGAAAAACAAACAAAGTCTACCAGATATCAAATACATACCTTGTATAAGATCCCGGATTGAGCATTCTGCTCCCCTCACGGTAAACACTCTTTCAGTGGCCTGAGGTCTAACCATCTACTGTCCTGCTGCTGGAACTCCTTTTCCAGCTCCACCTCTCTGAACACTAGTATACAACATATAATACTACATAAAAGTGGTATATATATGCCATATAACTGTTAACTATCACGTCGGGACTCACTACCCAACTTCTAAGCATAGTTAAAATCCGATGTGGACTCAACTAGACACGGCCAGTAACAACATCCTAGACCTCACAGTCCGATTAGAATCGAACTGCTCTGATACCACCAAATGAGACACCCCGTTGTGCCCCATCGTATTATTACATTAAAACCTTAATATTTATTTACTTAATCGCTCGCTTATCATTGAAAATACGTAAAAATTAAAACTTAATTAATAATTATATAACTTATGCATATATAAAACATACCAAAACTATATTACATAAATACACACCTGTTATTTATTACATTCCAAAAGCACTGTTAAGGGTACCCTCTCAGTAGGATCCCTCACAGGCATAAATTTCACTACAGACATACTCAGCGGAAATATAAATACTCTTTAGACACACTGGCCATACTGTCTATACTCTAATCGCCTTGAATCACAGCTCGACCTCCAGCATCTGGTTCGTAAGGAGTTCCATCTAACCCCTCAGCAATTGGTTCCTCCATCGGGTCTTCTTGTACGATCACATTAGAAATAAAACACAACACACAAAAAGATATAGGGAATAAGAAACAGTTCTATCATCAAAAAGCGGAAAAGAGTAATAGTAAATTATACAGTAATTGTCACAGACACACATCACTCAAAATCAACAATCATCCTCAATTCACTATATCATCCTCTACCCTCAGCCCATGCGACTAAAACTTAATACTGATGTGGTCATCTTCACTCCTGTCACATTAGTCAGTAGTCCAGAACTCAGTGCGCCCCTATTCCTGTATCTCTCACAGGAAATAGTGCATAAGCACAGTATGCGTCACTATTTCCCCCCTTGAAAATAGCACATAAGCATATAATAAATAATAACTCGGTGCGCCCCTATTCCCTAATCTCTCATAGGAAATAGTGCATAAGCACGATATGCGTCACTATTGCCCCCATTGGAAATAGCACATAAGCATATAATAAATAATAACTAGGTGCGCCCCTATTCCCTAATCTCTTATAGGAAATAGTGCATAAGCACAGTATGCGTCACTATTGCCCCCATTGGAAATAGCACATAAGCATATAATAAATAATAACTAGGTGCGCCCCTATTCCCTAATCTCTTATAGGAAATAGTGCATAAGCACGATATGCGTCACTATTGCCCCCATTGGAAATAGCACATAAGCATATAATAAATAATAACTCGGTGCGCCCCTATTCCCTAATCTCTCATAGGAAATAGTGCATAAGCACGATATGATTCTCACTGACTTTTATCGATAGCAACCTAGTACCTCAAACTCTTCCTCACAACCTCCACTTGCATTCTATGTCACATCTCCTCATTTAGATAATTTCATTTAGCTAAGCACCTCTAAGTCAATTTATTCTCTCACCCAACAATCATCTCCCGAACAACACATATCCTTACTTAAAAATCATCTAAGCACAATATTTAAAAAACAGCGGATCATGCATAACATAACATCGGAAAATATTCAAATATCTCAATATCATATAAATATTCAAACACCGAAATAATACGTCACATGCAGATGGAATAACTCAACCAGAGTATAACAGTAAATTTGATAACATAAAATCAAACATCCTCAAATACTTAAAATCAACTTAATGTCGATAAACCTACAATCCCCGAATCACCATTGGTTTTACAGAAAAGGTTTCCAATATGATTTTGGTCTTGTCGATTACTCAACTACTAGTAGGGTTTAGGTCGCCCTACACAATTATCATATAATCTACTACTTATCGATTCCGACGATAGGTTGATTCTTTTCCCCACCCGAGTTTTCACCGAAACACGTACACGATGATCCTCGTTATCCCGCCACGAGTTAACACAAACACCTTCAACCAAACAACATAACTATAATTAATAAACTAACAACCATCTATGACACTTTAGGGCTAGGTTCGGTCAAGACTTAGAAAATAGGTTTAGGATTATCTTCTTAATGCTATCTTTTGGATCCTAGTTACTAGAGTCTTAACTAACATAGATTACTTATTACAAGACTAAAATTTGAAACAAAATCCTCTAA
This sequence comes from Sophora flavescens, assembly GCA_030762895.1. Taxonomy (NCBI): domain Eukaryota; kingdom Viridiplantae; phylum Streptophyta; class Magnoliopsida; order Fabales; family Fabaceae; genus Sophora; species Sophora flavescens. The sequence continues at coordinate 114,260,776 of CM061066.1, forward strand.
CCTTTAGGGTTAGGGTTTTGAGCCCATATTAGGAAAATAGGCTAGGAAATTTAGTTGGATTCAAGCTCTTGGATAATGAAAGTGGAAGACATCACAAGATCATAGAAATTGGTTTCACATTAAAAGGATTTTTCTACAATTTTCTAGAATTATTTGAAGTTCTAGATCTAGGAATGGAAAAATATTATTCATGGCATAAACATGATAAATACATGAATATGAAAGCTTATATGATCAAGGAGATGAGCTTTTACCTCTTGAAGATTGAAGAAATGAAGAAAATGATCAACCTTCACTATGTTGAAAACTGGACAGCTTGAGGGTGTGATGGTATTGTGAGTGTATCTCACAATATACTCATCCAAAAATTACGAACTTTGGCTTGATAGAAAGATAAGAAGAAAAGTAACAACTTTGGTGTTTAAGGTTTCATTTGGTTCGGATCATAACAGGGGTGAAAAGGGCCTTCTTTATGCTGTTTCGTGGGTTGCTGGGAATTCTGGGCAGTTTCTGTATTTTGAGCCTTTCTCCCAATCCACTTATCCGTTTTTGATGATCTTTAGCTTGTTGGAAAGAAGCGATAAATAGTAACAACTTTTATGTTGAGTGTTTTCAGAGTTTCAGAAAGGAAGAGGGTCATATGTTTGGTGGAAATTCGGTGTTCTTAGGGTTTTGTAACTTAGTTGGTGAGGAAGATGAAGAGAATGAAGAAGATGAGTGAAATGGTGAGGGAGGCCACGGTTTTGGGGTATTTATAGGAGTAATCTTATGCCTTGTTTGGTTAAAAGGAATTGGTTTAATGGGTTTTGTGATTATTAAATTAATATAAGCTTAACTAAGGTTATAATTAACTTAACTAAGGTTATAATTAACTTAACTAAGGTTATTTTGGCTAACCATGGTTAATAATATGTGGCTCACATTTGATGGAGGTGTGGCTGATTTTGGGCCACACAAAATGACTCACCAATGAGTCATCGATCTTATCCATTAGCGGTTCCGGAAATTAAAATGACGCAGACTCGTCGTTTTCCGATTTCGGTTTTTGAGAGGAAAATAATGAAACGAAAGAAAAATGAAATAGGTAAGATTTATTGGAGGTGGAGGCACGAAATTGGAGAGATGTGGGAGGTTTTCAACCACGTAAAATGAGTGGATAAGAGTGCGTAGATGCGTCTTGTTAATACCCGCGATAGCTTGGGGGTATTTTGGTCTTTTTACCTAAATGTCATGATTACTTGCATTTAATGCTCATAAATGCTTAGTTACTCATCCTCCATGAGTCATCATGTATGACTCGTTGTCCCGATCTCTTGACGGGTCTCTGCACTTCCCTTCTCGATTCCGTCGGTTTCCCGATTAGGGTTTTACGCCCGTAAAAAGCGTAATATTTTATTTTCGGTTGAAAATTTTCAAAACAACCAAACTCATTAGAAATATGATTTAAATATAAACCATTTCATTCACGAGTCAAAATTTGGTTTTCTGCCCAGTAAAATTATACAGCTAGTGAAAACGCAGACCGGGTTCCGTCTGAATTTTCAACCCAAATTTTTACCGTAAGCTTCTACCCTAAGATAGAGTATGAATATGATTTTTATTTCATAAAAATCAATCTCCATGAACTCGGATAAAAATATAAATAAATACATTTATACCGGTTAATACAGCGAAAATATTTTTACTGAAAAAAATAAAAATCGGAAAATAAAAAAGTAGGGTGTTACAGATGCATCCTCAAACACCACTTCTGAACTTAAAAATAAAATTGAAACATTAAAAGTAGGGAATGTCCTGACATTTCTGAACTTAATAGGTATAGAATTGAAAACTTGTCACAGACTCAATCTGATAACTGATGTTGGAATCTCCTGTTTATGTTTTGAGCTACAATGCATATCTATTTGATTGAAGAATTGCTAAAAACAAGCCGCTTACAAGATATGATTAAGCTCAAGCATGCAATGATGATATTCATTTTAATCTCCATACGGGTTCTCTTCAAGTCAAATTCTGCTGCTTAAATTATAAGTATTCCACCCACTTGACCAAATATTAGAAGCTTCCCAACGGAATTTGCTATGCACTTTCCTTGGTTTTATTTATTATTGGCTATAGACTTGCACTGATACTTGTCAATTAAGTATATCTAATATTCATGTTGGCAGGTAATAATAATTTTCAAGGTAACGACTTATGACTATTGTTGGAGAATCGGAAAATATCCCTGATTTTATCCTCTTTGATTCTATTTGATTTTATCTTTATTATTTTGATTTTATTTTGTTTTATTATTTCCTTCCTTAATTATAGGAAGAGATTTGATTTGATTTGATTTGATTTGTTTTGCCTTTATTGTAATCTCTCTATAAAAGAGACTCGTGCTATGAATGAAATAACAACAATTATTCCACTGTCTTCTATACGGTATCAGCGGCTTTAGGTTAGAGTTCTTTTCTCCCCTCCATGGCGGCATGCCCAAACTCATGGAAGCACGCCCTTACAGGCTGTTGAAGACAGCAGCACCATGACAAGAGGCGGCTTAGGCAGTGGCGGTGGTGACCCAGGCAGTGGCGGCGGCGTAGGTGCATGTGGTGAGAATCGAGCATTCCAAGCTAGTACCTCTGATCCAGAAAAACAACCTTCTTCAAGCTCGATTCCTTTCACTAAGGAACAAATAGATCAATTGTACAAACTTCTTGAGTCTCAAACTCCTTCATGCTCCATAGCCCAAAAAGGTAACTTTGTTAAAACTGCCATTCTTAGTGTCAACCGTACTTGGATTGTTGATTCAGGTGCTACTGATCATATCATATGACAGGAGAATCTAGTTTCTTTTCTTCATATAGTCCTTGTGCAGGTAACCAAAAAATTAAAATTGCAGATGACTCTCTATCAGCCATTGCAGGGAAGGGGTCCATTGTCCTGTCTCCAACAATAACTCTCTAAGATGTCCTTCATGTCCCAAATTTGTCATGTAGTCTTTTATCGTCCAGTAAATTAGCCCAAGATAAAAACTATCAAACTAATTTCTTTCCTTCTCATTGTGTGTTTCAGGATTTGAACTCGGGGAGGATGATTGGCAGTGCTAAGGAGAATGGAGGACTCTATTACTTTGATGATGGACTTGGATCAAAACAACAATCCCAACCAATAGGTTCCTGCTTTGAATCTAGTTTTATTTCTGATAACAATAATGATATTATGTTATGGCATTTACGATTAGGTCACCCGAGTTTTAGGTACCTAAAATATTTATTTCCAAAGTTGTTTTGTAATAAAGACCCTTCATTATTTCATTGTGAAACTTGAAAATTTGCAAAACACCATCGATCTTTTTTTCCTATGCAATCTTATAAGCCAACAAAACCATTTTCTATTATTCACAGTGATGTTTGGAGTCCTAATAAGACAAGTACACTCTCCAATAAAAAATGGTTAGATGATCACACTAGACTTTGTTGGGTGTACTTGTTAAAGGAAAAATTTGAGGCCGACCAAGCTGTAAGAAATTTCTTTAAAATGGTGCAGAATCAATTCCAAACAAATATTAAAATCTTCAGAAGTGATAATGGAAATGAATATTTTAATATGATTTTGGGGAATTTCTTTGTTGAAAATGGGGTTGTGCATCAAAGTTCTTGTGCTAATACACCCCAACAGAATGGGATAACATCTCCTAGAGGTGGCTAGAGCCTTTCTCTTCGAAACAAAAGTTCCAAAATACTTGTGGTGTGAAGCTGTTTTAACTGTAGCGTATTTGATTAATCGTATGCCATCCAAAGTTTTACAATTTCAAACTCCCCTTCATATTTTTAAAGAGTGTTTTCCTATGGCTCGTCTTTCAGCCAATTCACCTTTGAAGATATTTGGTTCTACTGTGTTTGTTCATGAACATAAGCATCTTGGGAAGCTAGCACCACGTGCTATAAAATGTGTTTTTATTGGATACTCTCCAACCCAGAAGGGGTACAAGTGTTTTGATCCAAAATCAAAAAGAATTTTTGTAACAATGGATGCCACTTTCTTTGAAAAACAACCTTTTTTTAAGGACACTCATCTTCAGGGGGGGGGGGGGGGGATTCACATGAAGATTCTTTTGAAACCATTACTTTATCTGAAAATTCACACAATTCTGAGAATTATACTACTGCACCAATAGCAAATGACCAAGATTCGTTATCTAGACCTACTCCTATCATGAGTAAGGCTCCTGTGGAATCTGGGTCTACATCTTTAAATCAAAACTCTGACAAACAATCCTTGAAAATTGATAATAATGAAGAACTAATCGAAATGCCACAACATGATGATTCTTGTGAAGAAGAAATTGACAGGTTCAAGGATGGTGACCGAAGGTGTGGAAAGTTCTTTGTTTCCAAAAACCATAAGAAAATGAATGAAGAATCAACTCTCCAGCACGGTCATGAATCCAAACCGAGGGAAAATCCAATTAGTCAACCTGATACAGGTAAGTCCCAGTCTGAACCTAATTGTCACAATGAATCAGTTGAGTTAGACATCCCCATAGCGCTGAGAAAAGGTATCTTGTACTAAGCATCCTTGGTCTAAATTTATGTCATATTCAAATTTGTCTTCCTCTTTTCTTTGCATTTACCTCACAGTTGTCTAGTCTGAAGTTCCAAAAAATGTACGAGGAAGCTCTAAAAATTCCAAAGTGGAAGGAAGAAGCTGTTCTTGAGGAGATGAGAGCTCTTGAGAAGAACAACACTTGGAGTGTTATGACCTTACCAGCTGGGAAAAACACAGTGGGTTGCAAATGGGTCTTCGCTGTGAAGTATAATTCAGATAGATCCCTATAAAGGTACAAGGCACGCTTGGTGGCCAAGGGATTCACTCAGACTTATGGCATAGAATACTCGGAAACTTTTGCTCCTGTGGCAAAATTGAACACTGTCAAGATTCTCTTATCCCTTGCTGCCAACTTAGATTGGCCTTTGCACCAACTGGATGTGAAGAATGCATTCCTCAATGGGGACCTAGAAGAAGATGTATACATGGATGGGCCTCCTGGATTTGAAGAAAAATTTGGGTCAAATGTGTGTACATTGAAGAAGTCACTCTATGGGCTCAAACAGTCCCCCGAGAGCATGGTTCGAAAGATTCACCTAGTCCATGAAGAAACAAGGATACAGTCAAGGACAAGCCAATCACACCCTATTCACAAAATTTTCTTTTGATGGGAAGATTGCTGCACTAATTGTCTATGTTGATGACATTGTTTTTATTGGGAATGGTGTAATAGAGATGGGAAGGGTGAAGAAATATTTTGGCAGCAGAATTTGAGGTCGAGGATTTGGGAGCATTGAGATATTTTCTTGGCATGGAGGTTACTCGATCAAAAAAGGGAATTGTGGTTTCTTAACGAAAGTACATTATGGACCTTTTAAAGGAAAATGGAATGAGTGGTTGCAGACCAGTCGATACCCCCATGGACTCAAATGTGAACTTTGGGAGAAATGAGCATCAGAGATTAGTTGGCAACTTAATCTACCTGTCTCATACCAGACCTGATATTGCCTTTTCTGTGAGTGTTGTAAGCCAGTTTATGCACTCCCCATATGAAGAACATCTTGAGGCAGTCTCTGAGAATTTTGAGGTACTTGAAGAGCAATCCCGGGAAAGGATTGTACTTTAGAAAAACCAGTGAGAGGAATGTTGAAATCTTTTGATGATGAGGCCAAGGCAGGATCGATCCACCGACATAAAATCAACTTCAGGATATTGTACCTATGTGTGGGGAAATCTAGTAACTTGGAGAAGCAAGAAACAAGGTGTGGTTGCTAGAAGTAGTGCTGAGGCTGAATTTAGAGCAATGGCCCAAGGAATTTGCGAAGGGTTATGGATCTATAGAGTCTTGGAAGAACTCGAGATGAAGGTTGATCTTTTATTGAAGCTGTACTGTGACAACAAAGCAGCAATAAACATAGCTCACAATCCCGTCCAGCATGACAGAACCAAACACATTGAGATTGATCGGCACTTCATAAAAAAAATTTAGATGCTGGCATTATCTGTCTTTCTTTTGTGACTTCCAACCAACAAACAGCTGATATTTTGACCAGGAGTCTAGCAAGACCAAATTTTGAGCACTTATAAGCAAGTTGGGCACCAACTTGAGGGGGGTGTTGGAGAATCAGGAAAATATTCCTGATTTTATCCTCTTTGATTCTATTTGATTTTATTTTGTTTTATTTCCTTATTTAATTATAGGAAGAGATTTGATTTGATTTGATTTGTTTTGCCTTTATTGTAATCTCTCTATAAATGAGACTCGTACTATGAATGAAATAACAACAATTATTTCATTGCCTTCTATAACTATAATATTGTTACGCATTCAAGTTCCTCTGCAATAAAATGACTATGGACCTCATATACAATTACAACTCATGGCTCCCTGTTATGCCAGCATTCAATTACCACTGCTTTGCTTTGCCTATGGTCCTGATACAATAATCCTGATTTAAAATAGTAAAACCACTGCTTTGCTTTGCCTATAGGTTCAAGTGATTTGTTGTTTCTGATATAAGTCAAGTTGCCTCCTATCCTATCTTCTACAATTGTAAAACCACTGCTTTCCTTTGCCAATGGTCCTTTAATTGCGTGTTATTCATTATTCATAGGTACTCTGAAGTTGGGTTAGAAAATAGTGGGAATGGTATATGTCTGAAAAGAGGTTCTCAAAGAAAGCAACTATCCTCTGTAAAGCAGAGAAACTCAACTTTGGAAAATATTAACGAAAGAACAATTAACCTACTTTGCATTAATTTGGAAAAAGATTAAAGGAAAAAGAAAAAGGTTTGTCTTAGTGCATATCAATGTACACTCTTAATCTGTGGTAGATTTTGCCTTTGCCTTAGTACATACAACTGCACACTCTTAATCTGCTGTGGAATTTGCAATTGGGTCCCTCTTCCTAACCATTGCACCAGTCCCATTACCATTGTTGCTCAACCCTAAAACCACCACCATCAAAGAAGATTTCACTGAATTTGGAAAAAAGAGAAAAGACAAAGATTTTAGTATTTTACCTTTGCCTTAGTGCATACCAGTCATCTTCAATGGCATATAGAAACATAGAAATCTGGGGAAAAAAATTTGAACAAAAATAAGTTAATTAAATTAAAATACCTGGTCTTTTGCAAATCCCTTCAACAAGCATCACTAAAGAATCAAACTGTGTCAACAAATCATTGTTAGTGTCACTACTTTACTTTTGGTTGAATTGGAAAAAATTTAAGAAAGATTATTTCTGAGACCGTTGGCAAATTCAGAGAAAGCAATTAAGAAACTGAAATTTGGAAAAAGAAAAAAAATTGAATAAAGAAGATTTCACCACGTTTCACTCAATTTAGAAATTTAAAAAAGAATTCAATAGAGAAGAAAAGTTGGCTTAAGCATATGGTTCGTTGCGGGTGGAAGGGCACTCTTCTCCTTCTCCGGGTCTGGAAACTCTGCTTAGAGGGAGACGCACGCAAGTGGTGTTGTCTATTTGAGGGATAGCTTAGTGTTAGTAGCTTCTTTCTAATCTTTTGTCATTCCTTTTGCTTTTTCCTTTTTACCAAACGAGTATCGAGATTCGTAAGGAGAAGAAAAATTCTAAACTTTGATTTAAATTTGGAAAAAAAGCAAAAAAAAATAACATTTTACTTGCTTTTACGGTTTTACCTGTAACTGGAAAAAAGAAAAAGAAAAAAAGTTCTCGAATATTGCTTCACTAAGCACCTTTGCCTTTGTGCGCATACTACGTAACAGTTTACATTCTTAATCGTGATTCGTGCCTATATAAATGAGTGCATGGCCAACATTCACTTTCATGCAATCTCACACGTCCTTCCATACATCCATACTTACTTTCCTCTCATTTCATTTCATACAGTGCTTTAGTCCATTTCCTCTTCTTTTTCGATTGGGAGCTACTTATTATTACCTATTTACTATAATGAATCCCTTGTGGATACTAGTTATTTTCTTTACCGCAGCAAACTCATTCATGACTACTATTCCAAGGTTGAGTCTCATTCCCGAATGGGAGACTAACTTCCACGATGATGTAGGCATTGTTGGTAGTGATCCAAATGTCGAAACATTTTATTACCAACAAACTTTGGATCACTTTAATTATATGCCGGAAAGCTATACAAACTTTAAACAAAGATATTTCATCAATTTCAAGTATTGGGGTGGCGCCAATTCTAGCGCACCAATATTTACCTTCTTCGGTGGGGAAGCACCAATAGATGATATACCAATGGCTGTAGGATTTATGACCGATAATGCTGCTTCCTTTGATGCTCTCTTAGTATATATAGAGGTATTGTAGAGAATTTTTTTTTTTAAAAAAAACTATTGCTCTAATCATATTTAAATGCTTAAAGAATTTGATAATTTCATACTCTTACTTCTCTCGTCAGCACCGGTATCATGGACAATCAATACCATTTGGATCTTTGGAAGAAGCTTCAAAAAATTTAAGCATGGGTTATTTCAACTCGGCCCAAGCCTCAGCAGATTTCGTAGAAATCCTCATATTTATAAAGAAGACATTACATACCAAAATATCTCCGATAATTGTAATGGGAGGATCACACGGTGGAAGTGAGTACCTCAAATAGTTTTCGTTATTCCACACTTATGTATATTGTTATGTTACTTCCATTTATTATTGTATATGTTGTTCATATATCTTTTTCATGCAGTGCTTGCTACATGGTTTAGGCTGAAATATCCCCATCTTGCCATTGGTGCCTTGGCCTCGTCAGCTCCAATTCTATACTTTGACGATATTACCCCACAAAGTGGCTACTTTGATGTTGTCACAAAAGATTTTCGAGTAATACATATACCATAATTTGAATTTTGATATTTTATTTATTTTTCATCAAGTGCATTATAAAGGTGGCTTGACGAGGAATTGTTATGCAGGAAGCGAGTCAGACATGTTACGAAACTATACTGGAGTCGTGGTCAGAGATTGATAGAGTAGCTTCTCTACCATTTGGTCTTTCCACACTACGCCAAATATTCAATTATATCAACAGAAAAAAACCCAGATACTAATCACATCTCACGTGAGTGGATATGTTTTGTATTAGCAGCTAGAATTACTAGTTAATAGTATCAACAATGAACACAATTTTTGAGTTTAAAAAAAAATGAACTTTATGAATTATATTCAACAAATTGAGAACTATATTTAACTCACTCAGTAATCATTAATAGGAAGAAAAAAACAAAGTAAGTAATGAGTTGAATGATCAGAGATATCAGTGAAACCAAGTTTATATCCGGTTCTTGCCAACTCAGATTTGCACCTCATAAGCACTACAGGACGTGCTTCACAACCGCGCCATTAATTTAAAGGATAGAAAGATCTGAAATGCTAATGAATATGCATAGTACTCTTATGTCCTAAACCACGCTGATATGGTAAATGATACAATCTGTTCTGTACATTCAGACATGCACTGATATAGTGATACCCATTGCCATTGGAAATGATACCATGTTCCAACCTGCTCCTTTCAACTTAGAGCTCTATGCTGAAGGTTGCAAGGAACGATATGGTGTCCCACCACGGCCTCATTGGGTCACTACTTACTATGGAGGCCATGTAAGTACTATGTTCTCTTCTCATTGTACGTAACATCCATATGGATTTATTCTCAAACGGTTTTCTAAATCATAATCTCAACAAGAATATTGGTCTTTAATTGAATAGCATTTTCCATTGTAAGATTATATATATTGACACTAGGAGGCTTCATTTTCTTGTGCAAATGACAGGATATAAAATTGGTCCTTCAAAGGTTTGGCAGCAATATCATTTTCTCAAATGGGCTAAAAGACCCGTACAGTAGTGGCGGGTAAGCAACTTAAAATACAAAAGTTACATTGATCTTAATGTTCTAGAGCTTCAGTTTTCTTTGATAATTGTTTTATAACAATATTTTAAAACAATTGTGTGAATATTTCAGGGTTCTAGACAGCATATCAGACAGTCTTATTGCCATCCATACAGTTAATGGTATGCCTTGGTACTCTTTTAATATATTTTAATTGTTTTTAATTAAAATAGACATTTCGTCCCTTCTTGTTTTATTTAAGGTCTTTCCTAGAGTTGCTCAGTATTTTTTTGCCATTCTTTTAAGAAATAAGACCATCCCGAGCACTATTTGTAGAAAATAAGAAAGTTCATAAAATGAATGATATTTGTGGTAGCACAATCAGAAATGAAGAAAAAACCAGTAATTCCATTAATTTCCTAAAAGATTCTTGAAAATCAATTGCATCATATCCTTAGCTACCAGCAATGTTCCTTTTGCCTCAAACCAAGCACACTTATGAATTGCAAAATAGCAGTCAAACTAATAATTGTTTTTAAATCTTGTCTTCATTTGAAAACAAACTTTTGATGGGAGCAAATAGAACTAATTGAAAGTTGGTAAAAGGAAATTGATATGTATTGTTAGCTACCAATTGGGAATTGCAACATCATTAAAAAAATGTTTTACTTTTATAAGAACTACCTTAAAAGTCATATTTATAATTGATTGGCATTGTAAAAAAAATTTGTAGTGAAGATGTATCAAAATTAAATTCAATAAAAATAATGGGAAGTTAAAATAAATTACTAGTAAACGACTAAACATACTACCAGTTCAACTAAGAATGAAACTCTTTTTACATATCATGTTTAAGGAGTGCCTAAGTTTTCTTGTAAACCAATCAGATGAAACCATTGTTGATGAACATTGATATTTCAGGATCTCATTGCTTGGATATTTATCCTGCGAGAAAAAGCGATCCAGAATGGTTGACCCAACAACGTAAGAAAGAGATCAAGATTATGAAAGGGTGGATCAACAAGTATTATGCTGATCTTAGTGCATGTTCCGGCGAGGCGGAACAGAAATACTCTACTATGCATAGCAGCTATATTGTTTCTCCTTGGGTTGTATGGTGGGTTCTTTATGTACTCACCTGGGATATGCTAGGTGCAATTCTGTTATGAGGAGGTGAACATCTATTTTGTTAGCGCTCACTTATTAGTTCACCTTTACCAGGAGGATGTAGACATTGAGTATTATATTAGTCCCCGCTCAGTTATTACAGCATTGTAACTTATAAAATCAACGGGTATATTTGCTATGCAGTATGTAACAATCAACATAGTAAAAACTTTTAGCAACGGAAGATATCCAAGGGATTGGACCTTATAGTATACCAATGAAAACGTTGGAGATGTAGAAAAATTTATTAAACATGTTTATCATGGCCCACAACAATTCTAATTGAATCCTTAAAGATGTGAGATCAAAAATACTAAAAACACTGATGAGTAAATGATGAGATGAAAAGACAATGTAGGTACCTACTAATGTACCACTGTACCAGCCTTTTATCTCTATTGAGTGAAAAAAAAAAGCCTTTTATCATGTGACATCTTCATGATTTTGCTCCTGACGCAAATCACTGATCTCATCATCAGACACATAATATTAATTCTAAATCACGATAGTTTGGCAAAGTTTTCAAGCATATGTAATAAATAAATAAAAAAAAGAAGAAGCTTCCAAGCATGTGGATGTGTGCCAGCAAGAATTTTAAGTCAGTCAGGCTCTGCCGGAAGCATGTATAGGAGCATTCACTCCGTCGGGCATGTTGAGGATGGGTCCTCCACCCCCTTTCACTTACTACAACGGGTGACATTAAAAATTAAATAATAAAGCAACTCCACCATGTACAGAAATGGAGGTTACTGCACCCTACCCAACCTTCACGGCTTCCTCCAATTAACTTCCTCCGGCGCCAGCATGGAACAACAACCCTGGCCGGTCAGTCCATGATTTCGTTCATTTAGTGTGCAGCGGGCGTGAATTCCGGCAAGCCGCTATCGAAGAAGATGAACTACAACAACAAAACTTATGTCTCTGTTTCTGTTTCCCCTCAACATAAGCACCACAGTCATGAAATTTGTAATCTTTCCTTCACTAGCGAACTCACCTTCCAGTACTCTCTCTTTCTTCTATTCTCACCTCACAAAACTTAAACAAAAAAAATAAAACCCAGTTTTTTAGCTTTTAAGGTTGTTCTCTGGTAGTTTTTGACAAAGATTCAATTTTTATATAGGATGAAGATGAGAGGAATAGATAAAGACGAAGCCAACAGCGCCATCAATTTTTTAGAACCAGACAAGCAATTGAAAAAGACAAATTCTTGCTCCTTTCCATTTTCCAATTAGATCCCATATGCAAAATACTTTCCCAGTCAAATGATTCGTGTTGTTGATTGATTCCATATTTCCATCGGAATATCAAAGAAAGCATCGAAGCTGCTGGTATAATCCGGCCGAGGTCACCGGATTCCTTTTGCCGGTGAAACCTTCAACTTCGTTTTCTTCGGAGAGGGCACGCTCGAGAGGTCTCGGACCATCAAGGTCCCTCCCCCAAACAAACTTTTCATTTTCAACATTAATCATATTATTACTCTTTATTTTCAATTAAACAAAATTTCGATGTTGATCAATGTATGATTGGGAGTGTAAGTTCTGGAACAAGAAGTGGAAACGTTGGAGAGGGACCTTGGACGACGATGTCTGGCGATGGGAGACTGAAGATGGCTGGAGGGGATAAAGAAACAAAGTTAACTAAATAATAAAATTAATATAACCTGGTAAACAGGTGTCAAGTGAATGATCTCAACCATTCAATATAAATATTATATATCAACGACTCAAAGGTGTCGTGATATGGACCATGATTTGGTTTTATAATATCATGATTCTCCTTATTTTCCTCTTTCCTGTTTTTAATTTCCTATTTATTTGTTTCCTTCTTTTTCTCTTTTGTCTTAATTAGGATTGTAACAAATCTGGATCAGTATCAATTTGATATCTGACCAGATTTTAGGACTCTTTATTTTTCCTTTGATAAAGCAGATTGGTTTCCATGTTTAGAACCAATTCTGCCTTATTTTAGGAGGTTGTACCAAACGTATCAATCATCAGAGAATAAAACTTTTATTTATGGTACCAGAGCTCTGTGCTCTGAACCTTGTCCTCTCTAATGGTCAAAACGGCGATGACCGGGACCAGCACCAGATCCTCCACCAGCGAGGAAGATAACAGGGGAACCGAGGTGACTCCACCGCCCAAGAATGATCGAGTGGGGTCCCAAAACTGTCCAATTGAAAACCTGTCACAAACTCTCAATCTCCAACTCATGGTGCACAAACTCAATGGCAAAAACTACCTTGAGTGGGCGCAGTCAGTAAACCTGACAATGGAAGGAAGGAGTCGACTGGGTTACTTGACAGGAGAAGTCAAGCAACCAGAGAAGGATGACCCCACATGGAAAAAGTGGAAGGCTGAAAACTCTCTCATCATATCATGGATGATTAGCTCCATGGAACCAGCCATTGGGAAGCCCTACCTTTTTTTATCGACTGCACAGGAGGTATGGGATGCTGTGAAGGATTGCTACTCTGATTTAGAGAACTCTTCTCAAATCTACGATCTGAAAACTCGGCTGTGCCAATTCAAGCAAGGTGATCGAGATGTCACCATTTATTATAATTTGATGCTAATTCTATGGCAAGAGTTAGATCAATGCTATGAAGAAGATTGGGAGAACCCCAAGGATGCTACCCGGTTCAAGAAGAGGGGAGAAAATGACCGTGTTTACATGTTTCTTGCTGGCTTGGATCGAAGCCTTGATGAGGTAAGGGAAAGGGTTCTTGCTCGAAAGCCGTTACCCACCACCCGAGAAGTGTTTTCTGACGTCCGACGTGAGGAGGCCAGAAGAAGAGTCATGTTACATGCCCCGGAATCACCCACCACAGCAAATAGAAGGACCAGCCCTTGCCATAAAGGGATTCGATCCTGAAGGAGACAGGAGAAAGAAACCTTGGTGTGACCGTTGTAAAAAGTCATGGCATACAAAGGAGACATGCTGGAAACTTCATGGAAAGTCAACCAATTTCAAGAAAAAAGTCAATAGAGAGGGCATCGCTTTTCAAACCAATATTGAGGAGACTAAGGAGCAATCATCTTCAGCTGAAACATCCCCTTTCACTAAGGAACAATTGGAACATCTACATAAACTTTTTTCCCAAAAAATGACAGCTACCTTCTTGCTCTTTAGCCCAAAAAGGTACTCATGCTATTGCTTCCCTTTGTCAAACTGAAAATAATTTAAAACCTCTTTGGATTATAGATTCTGGGGCCACTGACCAAATGACAGATTGTTCAAAACTTTTCTCTTCCTATAGTCCTTGTGCAGGAAACAAAAAAATCAAGGTTGCAGATGGTTCTTTTTCTGTAATTGCTGGCATTGGATCCATTCCTCTATCCTCCTCCTTAACCTTACATAATGTTCTTCATGTGCCTAATTTAGCTTGCAATTTACTTTCTGTTAGCAAAATCACTCTTGTTCTGAATTGTCGTGCCATATTTGACTCCTCTAGTTGCAAATTTCAGGAATTGAATTCGGGGAGGATGATTGGCAATGCTAGAGAAATTGATGGACTCTATTTGTTTGAAGATGACAAGGAATTGGGAAGACAAGCTCGAAATTTCTGTCTCTTTTCTAGCCTTACTCCTAAAGAAGATGAAGTTATGTTATGGCACTATAGGTTAGGCCATCCTAGTTTCAACTATATGAAACATTTGTTTCCGAATTTTTTTAATAATAAAGTTATGTCCATATTAAAATGTGAAACCTGCCAATTATCTAAACATCACCGTTATTCTTACTTCTCCCTACCTTACAAATCATCCAACCCCTTCACAATCATCCATAGTGATGTTTGGGACCCTAGTAGGCATCCAACACCTTCGGGAAAACGGTGGTTTGTCACCTTTATCGATGACCATACTAGGACTACATGGGTGTATTTGATGAAGCAAAAAATCTGAAGTTGAGTTTATTGTAAAGGCTTTTTTAAAAATGGTGACAACACAATTTCAAAGGCAAATTAAAATTTTTCAAAGTGGCAATGGAAAAGAATTTTTTAACAAAAACTTGAATGATTATCTGCTAGAAAATGGTATTGTACATCAAAGTTCGTGTGTAAATACACCCCAACAAAATGGGGTGACTGAAAGAAAAAACAAATACTTGTTGGAAGTTGCTCGAGCCTTGCTTTTTCAAAATTTTGTGCCTAAATACCTTTGGGGAGAAGCTATTCTCACAGCTACCTATTTGATTAACCGTATGCCAAGTAAAATTTTAAATTTCAAAACTCATATGGAGGTATTCTTGGATAATTTTCCTACAAATAGGCTGCTGTCCACAATTCCTCTAAAGGTCTTTGGGTGCACTGTTTTTGTTCATAATCATGAACCTAACCAAAGCAAATTAAGTCCTTGAGCCAAGAAATGTGTATTTATTGGTTATTCTCCCACACAAAAGGGTTACAAGTGTTTGGATCCAATTTCTAACAAAATCTTTGTCACCATGGATGTTACCTTTTTTGAATCACAACCTTACTTTAAGACTCGTCTTCAGGGGGGGAATATGTGAAGATTCGATACAAATTGCTCAAGTTAACTCACCAATTGATTGCATTTTGATTGAAAATGATTCTGAAATATTTTCTAAAAATTTGGTGGGTGATAATGAAGTTGAAGGAGATGAGGTCAGCAAGGATTCTCCTAGTAATGGTGATGGAAATAAAAGCTATGCTGGGCAGGGTTGTGAAGGCATCATGATACAAAATGAAGGAAACAATGAATCTTTAGGAAAAAGGCAGAATTGAGAAAGAAACGTTCAAATGCATTGTCTTCTCAAGACGAAAAAAGAACAAGGAAATTGAGTCCAATGACCAATTTGTGCATTGCCATGAATCCGAGGAACCACAAGGTAACTCTCTTCCTAAAATTTTACAAAATGGCACCATTGATAATGCTAATAAGGCCCCTATGTTAGTTGATTCGGATCTTCCCATTGCCCTTAGAAAAGGTGTGAGGTCTTGTACCAAACACCCTCTATCTAATTTTGTTTCATATGAAAAACTCTCACCTTCCTTTCGAGCCTTTTCTTCACAGCTGTTGATGAGTGTGATTTCACATCATCTTTGTCTATCATTTTGCATGCATTTTTCATGTAGTTTAGGCATTTTTAATTAGATTTTAGGTTAATTTTCCTTTGGAATGGGTAAGGCGGTTTGTGTGGTGTTGTTTTGCAGATATCAAGGGTAAAATGCTCAAGATCAACCATGATGAAGTTTGGATGAAGATAGGGCTTTAAAAGTGAAGAAAATAGCCAAACAGAGCCCATCACGGCCTAGCCGTGATGCCCATCATGGCCATGATCGAGCAAAGCTGAAAAAGAAGAAAGGCTGAAGTCAGAGTCTGTCACGGCCTGGCCGTGATAGCCATCACGGCCGTGATCCAAAACCACCACAAGTCAGAGCACATCACGGCCTAGCCGTGATGAAGATCCTGAGCCATGAAAAGGGAGCTCGCGACGCGAAAGAGGACTCGCCACGCGAAAGTCCCGAATTTTCCAGAATTGTGACAGAAGAGGGGCCACGTCACGGCCTGCCCGTGATGGCCATCACGGCCGTGACGCGCATTACTTGGATCAGAAGCAACCGAAATAGATAAGATTTTGAGTTGGATTGGGACTCTAACTTCCCAATTTCTATAAATAAGGATCAAGGCAGAAGGAACAGATATACAGAAGATCTAGATCATCCATAACAACTAGGACTCTAGACATAGATCTCTCTTCTCCTCTCCTCCTCTCTTCTCTGATTTTTTTTTTTTGTATTTTCATTATGTTGTCAACCCAGCTTGTCATCTCCATGGCAAGACTGGAGTAGTAGCTTAGTTTCTAGGGATTGGGGCTCTGCCCAAAGTTTTGTTTACGATGTTGAATTTGATGTAATATCTTTGTAATTACGATTTTGCTTTAGATCTGATTTCTAGTGTGTTAATCACTCGTAAATTCGGCAACCGCTTATTTGCGTGACGTAGACGTTCTAAGGAGGAACCTAGCGGTGAACTTAGGATTTCTAGGGTGTTTCACTCGTAAAGCTCGGCGGCCGCTTATCCGCGAGGTGTGGATATTCTAAGGAGGAACCTAGCGGTGAACTTAGGTTATTTGCATGGCTTAGACATTCTAAGGAGGAACCTAGCGGTGAACTTAGGTGTCGGATCTATAGAAGTCAGACTTGGGACTGAAATCACGAGAGTTAGAAGTCGTCCCTCGAGGAGCAACGAGTTGTCACGGAACGCAAAGGGTCCAATCTGGGATCGACTACCACGAGAGTAGGGGTCGGGTCAATTGGGCACGGCTTTTGTAACCCGAGAGGGAGCTTAAGCTATCAGAGGATAAACTCGCCTTCAAGGCAATTTCGCTAATCATCAAGGGTAATCGACTTAGCAACGTAAACGATCTTGTTGGTAACCTAAATCCCTAGGAATCCATTTAGATCAAAACCCCAAAAAGATTTGTTTTCTGTTTTAATTGTTTTCTGCTCATCTATCTTTTAATTTCAAATTCAAAACCCTTTTCACTCAAAACATAAAAATCCTTTTTAAAAAGTCCAGATTCACTCAATTCGAAATTAATTGCGATTCGAGAACACTGTCTCTGTGGGTTCGATATCTTTTATTACTTGGCGGCAATCCGGTACACTTGCCGGAATCGCAGAGCGCGGCACGCAACACACGCGCGTCGCACGACATCAAGTTTTTGGCGCCGTTGCCGGGGACTGTGCCATTTCGAATTTCAATTGATTTGGAAATTGATTTTTCTGGAAATTTTCTTTTTATTTGATTTTTAATTTCCGATAAAAAAAATAAAAAAAAATTCAAAAATTTCAAAAAATTTCTTTTCCTTCTAGTGTATCCATCTCTTTGTGTGTTATATGCAAAGATCCCTAAGTCTTGGGAGCCTTGGTGAAGTTGTTCCGGAGATCGAGAGGACCTTCCACAGACGTAGAAGACTACAAACAGAGGGAGAAAGGTCGATTCCCATTCCACTCATGGCGAATCTCCCGGATACAAAACCTTTGAAGGACTACGCATCCCCAAATGCGAGAGGCTTGCGAACTGGGATTGCAAGGCCAGAGATTGAGGCAGAGAACTACACTATACCGCCCATGCTAATCAACATGATTAGGCAACATCAATTCGGAGGATTGCCTTCGGAGGACCCGACCGATCACATAGAGACATTCTTAGAGTTCACCGATGCAATCAGGATTAATGGAGCCTCGGTCGATGTTGTGCGTTTGAGACTGTTCCCCTCATCTCTCACTGGAAAGGCGAAGGCCTGGCTTAAGCAAATTCCCGCTAATACCTTGACTACTTGGGACCAACTGGAGCAGGCGTTCTTGGAGAAATTCTTCCCTCCATCCAAGACGGCCTACATAAGAACCCAGATCACCGGCTTCTTCCAGAAAGACGGAGAATCCTTATCGGAAGCTTGGGATCGCTACAAGGGACTGCTGGAGTCTTGCCCACATCACGGACTCGAGAGGTGGTTAATAGTGCACACCTTCTATAACGGATTGGATTACTCTTGAAGGTGTCACTAGATTCTGGCCGGTGGAGCATTTATGAATAGGCCTCTGACTGAGGCATTCAACATCATTGAGAATGTCGCCACCAACTACCACCAATGGGGATCCGAAAGAGGTAATAACCCGAACAAGATTTCGGGGGGTAAGTTTGAGGTAAATAGCACAGATCTTATCATGTCAAAGATAGACTCACTTAATAAACGTTTTGATCGGCTTGAAAGAGCTAATGTGAGTGCATTAGATGCTACTAACCTTGTTTGTGAGATTTGTGGAATGCAGGGACATGACATGATGGAATGCCCACATGGATCCGGCGCTTCGGGTGAACAAGTGAACTCTTGTCACAACTTCTACGACACTAACCCGAAGCTGCCCAACTATGCTCCCCCAAATCCCTACAACCAAAGGAGGAACAACCCTTACCTCTCCTACGGCAACTACAACAATATGCTCAACCATGAGTTCCAAGAGGGCCAGGGTAATAAGAGAGCAGCACCGGGGTATCCTCAGGTACAAAGATCTAAACTCGAGACTTTATTTGAATGTTTTGTTGAAACTCAGACAAAACAGAATGAGGAGTTTAGACAACAAGGAAGGGCAGTGAATGAGGCAATAAAGGAACTAGCATCTAAGGTAGACAACTTAGCAACTCATAACAAGATGCTGGAAACCCAGATTGCCCAACAAGCCAGCACGTACTCGAGGCCTAAGGGTACATTCCACGGGAAACCGAAGCAAATCCCACTGAACATTGTAATGCCATACACTTAAGGGATGATAAGCTTGGGGTGGGGGTAGCTGAAATGGACGTGGAACCGGAGGAGGACACGAGCGAAAAAGAAGAGCCAGAACCGAAATACGTCCCTCCACCACCGTACCAACCCCCGATACCTTTCCCACAAAGGTTGGTCAGGAAAAAGCAAGTAGATGTAGAGACTAAAATGCCTACTAAACTGAAAGATCCAGGTAGTTTCTCTATCTCTTGCTCGATCGAACAAGTGCAAATTGACCAAGCCTTATGTGACCTAGGGGCTAGTGCGAGCTTAATGCCCCTCACTATCATGGAAAGGTTGGAAAGTAAAGAGTTGAGACCGTTCAAATTCTCCTTACAATTTGCGGATGGCTCAACTAGGACTCCTCTAGGCATACTAGAGAATGTCCCTGTGAAGGTAGGGAAATTCTTAATCCCTACCGACTTCCTGGTATTGGATATGAAAGGGAATTTTGAATTCCCCATCATTTTAGGAAGGCCATTCTTGGCAACCGCTGGAGCAGTAATAGACGAAAGGAATGGTAAACTCTCTCTAACTGTAGAGGAAGGTAGGGTAGATTTTCAATTGACTAACTCTTATAATAACCCTCCTTTTGAGAGCCATGTGTGCAGAATCGGTATAACGTCTCCAGTGGTAAAAGAAGAGCTCAACATGGAAGCAACTCCGAATATATGCATGGCTAATGATGCACCCAACAGTGATGGAATTGGAGTTGCTGTCCATACTGAAACAAAACTTCCGCCGGGAGGAAGGAAGGCTAGGAAGCTCCGAGAGAAAAGAGCGAAGCGGAAGCGTTATTGACCGTATGAGCAGAAACAACTTTTCGAAGGAGTTCCATGGAAGAGAAGTGTTCCGGCACATCTACGCCCAGCCGACCCCGGTTGATTGAAGGAAGTTTGGTCAAGCTTAGGACCGTAAATAAGCGCTTCTTGGGAGGCAACCCAAGTTTTCTTTCCCTTTTCCTTTTGTTTTTGAATTCACCTCTTGAATAATTTGAGAAGATCAAGAGGCAAAAATATCATTAATAGGTTTATCTAGTGTTTTCAGGTTGAGAAGGGAAGAAGAGCAGAGAAAAAAAAAAAGTCAGAAGCCATCACGCCCTGGGCGTGACAGTGGTCACGGCCGTGATGAACTAAACAAGAGCACCAGAAAGGATCACTGCCTAGCCGTGATATCCATCACGGGCGTGATGAGTAGGATGCCAAGGCCAGAGAGCATCACGGCCTAGCCATGATGTAGGTCACGGCCGTGACAAGGCAACTCCTGAGGACCAGAATTGATCACGGCCTGCCCGTGATAAGCCTCACGGCCGTGATGCTATTTCCACCCAAGTTTTGACTGAAAAGCAAGCCAACACCCGCTACCACCTCGGTAAGTTGTTCCAATTTTTCTCCTCTCTCCGACTTGATTATTTACATTGGAGACAATGTAAGTAATCAAGCTTGGGGTAGGGGTATTTATTTTTGCATTAGCATTGTTGCATTCATATTGCATTCACATAGGCATAGTTTGGTATGATCACATTCTCTAGATTGCCCCTCACTTAGAACATGCATCCAATTGTGAGAACTTGGAGCCAAATGAATTGAGATAGTGAATTTTCGAACCCAATTTTTCATTATTCTTGTGATATGGCTAAAAATAAAAATTCTTGAGATAGTCATTTGATAGTTGATAATTAGCATGTGGTTCCTTAAACTTGTGTTTCTCACTGATTTTTGAACTACTAAATGTAAGATTTTGAGCCAAAAAGGGGTACTCACTAAATCTACCCCATTCCTTGTAATAGAATGTTTTAATTCCTCTTGGACTGTATTTTCTAGAACTTGACTTGAAACCATTTCGAAACTTAAAAAAAATTTTGAAAACACTTTTGAAAATGATTGAGGCACTAGGTATTTTTCCGGTCTCCCGAGCTTTGAATGTTTAAATACTACCCCTTAGTTGCCCAATTTTGAGCCTAAAAGGAAAAAAATACTTTTCTTGGTACCTTGAATTACTTTGATAAATAATGCTTGGTATGGCACCTTTTAAAGTATTACAAAAAGGGCAAAATGGTAATTGGAAAAAGTATGGGATGAAAAAGCTAGAAAGTAATTTCTCTTGAGCTATAAATCTCCCCTTCTCCAAACAAATAAAATGAAATAAACAAAAAAATTGGAGAAGAGGATGACAAAAGAAAGTGAAAAAAAAGAAAAAAAAAAGAAAAGAAAAGAAACAGGTGGAAAAGTAAATCAAAGCCCCTAAAAGGTATTTTAGAAGGTGTCATGCTTTGTAATGTCTGATAATTTGTCTAGCCTTCTTGAAATTCCCTTTCCTTGATTTTCCCACCTAACAATAAATCCCATGGCCACATTACAACCAAAATAAAAGACCTCTTGATTCTTATGTGTTTTCATTAATAAAGTAGAGATTTGGTTAATAGTCAAGCCTATGGTAGAGTACTTTCCTTGAGGAAACTGAGCGAATTGTCATATACCCTAAAATACATGAGTGAGGTGAGATGAGTGCCCAAATCAGTGAGAATATGAACTTGAAGAACCTAAGCTTCTAATTGGACTTGAACTTGATTATCTCTTGAGTGCGTATTAAATATGCCTGTCACTTGGATTAGTTGCTAGGGTTCTGGGTTCACTATCCATGATTTGATTGATTTATCTTATGGCCTGAGTAATTGCTTGAGGACAAGCAAAGTTTTAAGCTTGGGGTGATTTGATGAGTGTGATTTCACATCATCTTTGTCTATCATTTTGCATGCATTTTTCATGTAGTTTAGGCATTTTTAATTAGATTTTAGGTTAATTTTCCTTTGGAATGGGTAAGGCGGTTTGTGTGGTGTTGTTTTGCAGATATCAAGGGTAAAATGCTCAAGATCAACCATGATGAAGTTTGGATGAAGATAGGGCTTTAAAAGTGAAGAAAATGAGCCAAACAGAGCCCATCACGGCCTAGCCGTGATGCCCATCACGGCCATGATCGAGCAAAGCTGAAAAAGAAGAAAGGCTGAAGTCGAGTCCGTCACGGCTGGCCGTGATAGCCATCACGGCCGTGATCCAAAACCACCACAAGTCGAGCACATCACGGCCTAGCCGTGATGAAGATCCTGAGCCATGAAAAGGGAGCTCGCGACGCGAAGAGGACTCGCCACGCGAAAGTCCCGAATTTTCCGAATTGCGAGTAAACAGAGACCGTCACGGCCTGCCCGTGATGGCCATCCCGGCCGTGACGCGCATTACTTGGATCAGAAGCAACCGAAATAGATCAGATTTTGAGTTGGATTGGGACTCTAACTTCCCAATTTCTATAAATAAGGATCAAGGCAGAAGGAACAGATATACAGAAGATCTAGATCATCCATAACAACTAGGACTCTAGACATAGATCTCTCTTCTCCTCTCCTCCTCTCTTCTCTGATTTTTTTTTGTATTTTCATTATGTTGTCAACCCAGCTTGTCATCTCCATGGCAAGACTGGAGTAGTAGCTTAGTTTCTAGGGATTGGGGCTCTGCCCAAAGTTTTGTTTACGATGTTGAATTTGATGTAATATCTTTGTAATTACGATTTTGCTTTAGATCTGATTTCTAGTGTGTTAATCACTCGTAAATTCGGCAACCGCTTATTTGCGTGACGTAGACGTTCTAAGGAGGAACCTAGCGGTGAACTTAGGATTTCTAGGGTGTTTCACTCGTAAAGCCCGACGGCCGCTTATCTGTGAGGTGTGGATATTCTAAGGAGGAACCTAGCGGTGAACTTAGGTTATTTGCATGGCTTAGACATTCTAAGGAGGAACCTAGCGGTGAACTTAGGTGTCGGATTTATAGAAGTCAGACTTGGGACTGAAATCACGAGAGTTAGAAGCCGTCCCTCGAGGAGCAACGAGTTGTCACGGAACGCAAAGGGTCCAATCTGGGATCGACTACCACGAGAGTAGGGGTCGGGTCAATTGGGCATGGCTTTTGTAACCCGAGAGGGAGCTTAAGCTATCAGAGGATAAACTCGCCTTCAAGGCAATTTCGCTAATCATCAAGGGTAATCGACTTAGCAACGTAAATGATCTTGTTGGTAACCTAAATCCCTAGGAATCCATTTAGATCAAAACCCCAAAAAGATTTGTTTCCTGTTTTAATTGTTTTCTGCTCATCTATCTTTTAATTTCAAATTCAAAACCCTTTTTCACTCAAAACATAAAAATCCTTTTTAAAAAGTCCAGATTCACTCAATTCGAAATTAATTGCGATTCGAGAACACAGTCTCTGTGGGTTCGATATCTTTTATTACTTGGCGGCAATCCGGTACACTTGCCGGAATCGCAGAGCGCGGCACGCAACACATGCGCGTCGCACGACATCAGCTGTCATGCAGGGAAATTCCAAATAATATACAAGATGCTTTGAAGGTTCCCGAGTGGAAGGGGGCTGTTTTAGAAGAAATGAGAGCTCTTGAAAAAAATCAGACTTGGGAAATTGTGGAGCTACCAAGGGGGAAGAAAACAGTAGGGTGTAAATGAGTATTCACCATAAAGTACAACTCCGATGGTACTCTTGAAAGATACAATGCTCGGCTAGTTGCCAAAGGCTATACCCAAACCCATGGCATCGATTATTCAAAAACTTTTGCACCAGTGGCAAAACTCAACACCATTAGAGTTCTCTTATCTCTAGCTGCAAATCTTGACTGGCCTTTGCAACAGTTGGATGTTAAAAATGATTTCCTTAATGGGAACTTGGAGGAAGAAGTATACATGGATGATCCACCGGGCTTTGAACAAGGATATTACCCGAGAGTATGCAAATTAAAGAAGGCCCTTTATGGACTAAAACAGTCCCCTAGGACCTGGTTTGAGAGGTTTGCTCAGTTTGTCAAGAAGCAAGGATACTCCCAAGGCCAGACAGATCATACAATGTTTGTGAAAAGATCAAATAAAGGGAAGATTCCTGTCCTTATTGTCTATGTGGACGACATCATCCTTACGGGTGATGATTTACAAGAAATGGGAAAGCTCAAATAAACTCTTTCCGCTGAATTTGAAATAAAAGATTTGGGGTCCCTGAGGTATTTTCTTGGAATGGAAGTAGCAAGGTCAAGAAAAGGATTTGTGCTCTCACAAAGGAAGTATATCCTTGATCTCTTAAAGGAAACAGGCATGAGTGGGAGTAGACCAGCCGAGACACCTATAGATCCAAACAAAAAACTTGGAGATGGCAAGGAAGGGGATCTTGTGGATACTACACGCTACCAAAGACTTGTGGGAAACTCGTCTATTTGGCCCACACAAGCCAGATATCGCATTCCCAGTGAGTCTTGTAAGTCAATTTATGCACTCTCCCTACGAAGAACACCTTGAAGCAGTTTATAGAATTCTAAGGTACTTAAAGAGTACACCGGGTGAAGGACTACTATTCAAAAAAACTACCCAACAATCTATTGAGGCATACACCGATGTTGATCAGGCGAGCTCCATAATTGATAGGAGGTCTACTTGGTCATTGTACCTTTGTATGGGGAAATCTTGTTACTTGGCGAAGCAAAAAACAAAGCGTGGTTGCAAGGAGTAGTGCTGAAGCGGAATATAGATCGATGACACAAGGTATTTGTGAGATGATTTGGTTAAAAGGAGTCCTTGAAGAACTTGGAATGGCTACTAATCTCCCAATGAAGCTGTATTGTGATAACAAGACAGCAATTAGCATTGCCCAAAATCCTGTTCAGCATGATCGAACCAAACATGTGGAGATCAATAGATATTTCATCAAAGAAAGAATAGAGAATGGAACATTTCATCAAAGAAAGAGTAGAGAATGGAACTGTTTGCATGCCATTTATTCCAACCTCACAGCAAGTAGCTGATATACGTACTCACTAAGGGACTGTTTAGAAACAACTTTGAATTTCTTGTGAGCAAGTTGGGCATGATAGATATCTATGCACCAACTTGAGGGGGGTGTCGTGATATGGACCATGATTTGGTCTCATATAATATCATGATTCTTCTTATTTTCCTCTTTCCTATTTTTAATTTCCTATTTATTTGTTTCCTTCTTTTTCTCTTTTGTCTTAATTAGGATTGTAACAAATCTGGATCGTATCAGTTTGATATCTGACCAGATTCTAGGACTCTTTATTTTTCATTTGATTCAGCAGATTGGTTTCCATGTTTAGAACCAATTCTGCCTTATTTTAAGAGGTTGTACCAAACGTATCAATCATAGAGAATAAAACTTTTACGTTTAAAAGGGATGGAGGATTGATCCTCAACATTAAGGAGGGAGGATTGTAGAATCAATCCGCTATTGATCATTGTCATGACACTTGTGTAACTCATTGTCAAGCCTGTCACTTTCAATCAATGAACTAATACATTAATTACCATGGTGGAACAAGATCAGGACCTTGGGAGTTCCTTAGCTTGCACTAGGCAGGCACCATAATAGTAGCTTCGTATTTGGCCTCAGTTTCAGTGGTGTTTAGTCAGACAAATTAAAGTGATAAAAGTTTTCCAAGTTTTTTTTTAAATGTCTTGGATATTCTTTAGAAGGAAAAGTCACTTCTTCCAGTTTGATTGTGCTTGGGGCATTGGTTGAAATAATATACCTCTGCTTCAGAATATATACAGAAAAAGCTCCAATTGTACTACTCATAGTCTCGTATATAGAGAAAGAAATGGAATATAGTATTAAGCTTCTTTTGTAACCATGCAACACATTTTTTTTTTTGGTAAGCCAAAATATATTAATGTGGGTACAAAAGGTACAGCAACCGGTATACATAGAGAAGAATACACAAAAGGGAAATTAGGTAAGCCTTCAACCAAGATAATTGTTATGCAAGGTTGAAGGACCAACTCATGACCCCTTGAAACAGTAAAATACAGCAAATGAATTATCCAAACCGCTCCACAAGAGAAGTGGAAACCCAAAGCACAATGCTGCATCAGTTGCTGTACAAGCAGGACAGAGGCGCAAATTGTGGTTGAAATCAACACATGTAATTACACGAATAACATCAAAGTCAAAGATTGCAATGGAACAACAACTATTCTCTTTAGAGATAGCTCCCAACGATAACTACCATTCAATTTTATTTTGTCCCCTCTGACATGAGAGAAAAAAGTTTCATTCAAATGACCTTTGATCTCTCTTACCTACCTATACTTTATTACGACTTCATGCCAAATGTTAACTGATATTTTGTTAGTTCTTGGTTACTAATATCTTTACCCGTGCACGGGGTATAACACTTATTTACGACAACAGAAAAAAGATCATAAATTTAAAAGTGCATTATGTATTTTTTTTTCACTGAAAAAAGTGCATTATGTATTTGATAAGATAATGAGATGAAAATGAAAATGTTCATACATATTTATTCTTCATTAACTATATTCTGTTTATAACAGCAGCGTGTAAAAAAAAAAAAGTCTATCAAAACCAAATAAAAATAAAATCTACTATCCAGCAAGAACTATACCATCTAACCGATTTTTAATGTTAGATGAATGTAAAGAAATATACCATTCATAGCAATGACTAAGCTAAACATGCATGAAAGGAATATAGGCCAACTTCTGCAGAAAAAATCAGGAATACAACTTCTTGTTTAAATGCATATTATTTTTTAAATAATCTTCTGATTTGAATTCAGATAGTATTGTCATAAGATTAGTGTTTTAAGATATTTTGTATTATTGTTAACCAAAAAATAAAATAAAATAAAAATTATATTATTTAATTAAAGTAATAGAAAGAGTTCCATCCGCAGGAATCCATAGCAAGAGCTATAACTACACTTATTTACTTCCCAAGTGCTGGACATGGAAAGAAGACAATATCATTAGCATTTGCATGGTTAAAATCAATTTATTAAAGAGAAAATAAATAAAATAGTGTTTCAAAGTAAGGGTGATATAGGAATAAAAAAATTATAAATCATTCCATTCCATTCACTTCCCAATTCCATTCCATCATAAAATATCCAAACGATGGAATGATTGATTTGTCATGCCAACATGTGTTATGTTTGTAAGATTGGTTTGTGTTTGGTCCTTCCAGTTTCTAAATTTAGATTTTAATTTGCTAGTTTTAGATGTTTTTATTTAGTTTAATACTTTGATTTGTAATGTTTAATGAGTATATTTGAAAGATCTTTAGATAATTTTTTTTTACTTTTTTAATTGAGTCACGGTGTTCTTTTTGTTATTAATTTGTTGTTTTTTTTTAGTTAAAGTGTGAGTAATAATTGTGGGTATGGGTGCTTAGATACCCAGAGAGTACGGGTAATGATTCTAAAGTTGCTACCCATACGTGTATGAGTTCGGGTACGAATATTTTTTTTTAAACACGAGTATGGGACCAGGTACTATAGTATCCTATCCAAACCCTACCCATTGCCATCCCTAATCGACAACCACAAAATAAACCTGCATATCAATATTTACATGATAATGATTATACCCAAAATTTCATGAGCTAGTCCTAACCTTAGGTAACTGATCGCTTAGTTTTTTTATAACTAATCCCTCATTTCTTGTATCCCCATTCACTACAAAAAAAAAGGTTGTTTAGCGACCGAAAATAGCGATCGAATTTGTTGGTTGCTGTTTGTGACCGAAATGGGTACCGATTGTAGGATCTAAATCAAACACTGATTAGAGTTGATATTGCGACCGAAATAGCGACCGAAATAGAGCGTAGCAGAGTTATCGGTCTCTATTTTCGGTCGCAAAATAAAGGAAAGTAAAACTCATAAATTTATGACTTTTTAGCGACCGAAATGGCGACCGAGTTAAATGCAACGGTTAAAATTAAGTTATCTTTTGCGACCGATATTAAATCGGTCGCTAAACGGCGCGTAAAAAAATTAAAATAGAGCGTGTTAGCGACCGCATTTTAAATCGGTCGCTAAAATTATAAATTCAAATTTCAAACTAACCATTTTAGCGACCGATTTAGCGACCGAATTAATTCGGTCGCTAAAACTAAAATCCCTAAATCACGATCTCCTTCCTCTCTTCCCCCATTTCTCTCTTTTCCTCTCTTCCTCTCTTCACACGCAGCGCCGCAGCAGCCCCTCGCCGGCCACCACCTCCTATGTCGCCACCACCGCAACGCAACCACCACCACTCTGCACCTCCTCCCTTTCCATTTGCCTCTCCCCATTTGGCCTCCCTCTTTCCCTTTGCCCCATATCCGCCACCACCCCTCCTCCCTCCTCTGGTCACCGTTTGTGTCGGCAAAGCCACCACCTTAACGCCACCACCAAGGTAAGTTAAACCCCCCTTCTTCCTCTCCCCCTCTCCCTCTCTCTCTCCCCATCGTGCACAACCCCCTCCCCATCTCCCTGTTTTTCTCCTCTTCTCTGACTTCTCTGGTTTGTGTTTTCAGCTCTCCCCCACTCTTTGCATTGGTGACTGATTGTGGCTCCATTTCTCTTCAAAGCATAAGCTTCCATTTCTCTTTATTTGCTAAACCCTAAACCCTAAATTCTCTATTGCTTCCTTGCCTTGCTATCATATTCTGTTATGTCAAATTACTCAATTGTTGTTGTGTGGATTTTGATCAGTACATTCATGCTTGCAACAACTTGTTTATATGTTGTGTCAGTATTTATCAGTTAGGCGTAATGTATATAAACATAAGTCAGTGTCAATGTGAATTTGGGCTGTTTGCACATTTGAAAAATTGAGTTGTATACTTGAGGATTTAATTAGAAATGAGACTGTAGTAATTGATTTATGTTTTTAAATATTGTAATGTTAAAACAGTGTTCAAAAGAGTTAATGTGATTTTGATTGTGTCATTCGTATTGATTTAAGCGAATATGAGAAGGGATTAATTTTTAAGGCTACTGTGGTAAGAGTAAAGGAGTTGAAAAACTCAAACCGATTTTTGGCAAAACACATAAATAACAATTTTTTTGCTTCTATCCATAAGTGAGTTTAGGACTGAAAAATGGGTTGGCAGTCATGTTTGAACATATAAACAAAGTTCATCAGTACATTGATGTTTACAACAACTTACTTTGCCTGGAAATTTGGCGCAATCCATTTTACTGAGTACTGAGATGAGAAGCTAAGAATACGCCAAAAAGATAGATAGATTTATATATTTTGAGTAGCTTCAGCGTCTTCAAACTTCATGAACTGATGTTAAAGGTAAGTAGTAATTCAACTTTTTGGTGCGCGGGTTATGTTTTTATATATATTATTGCTATTATTATTTTCAACGTGCTCTTCCTTGTCTTTTTGGTTAGAGACTTAGGTAGGAGGATCAGTTAACCATGTGTGCCTTTTGTTGTTGTAAGTTGAGTATGCTTACTGCTTGGTGCTTTGGATTATGTGCTTTAGTTAGGTATATCTTTATTTGTGATTTTTCCCCATGTTTGTTAACAGAGGCACATGATTGTTTAATGTTAAGTGAGTGACTTAAGGTCATAATGATTTATTAATTAAAGCATAGACAAAAAAACATTAGATTGGGCAACTATTCCTATGGAAGGGGATAGATGGGTATAGAGGTGTACTTTGGAAAAAGTTAAACTAAGACGGTGAGGTGATATTTCTATATGTTACGTTTATTTTGGGAAGTAAGGGATTACTTAAGAAAAAAAGGAATCACTTGATTCTGATAGATAACACTCGTACCAAGTTGCAAGTTGTTCTAAATTTGTATGTAGTATATTATTGATTCTATTTTATATTAATTTATGTGTTTCTAGTCTTATAAATAGTTGTCTTGGATTACGTATATATAGAATAGTGATTTGATTTGAAAGGACTAATTTCATTTATGCACGATAGGTCCTTGTTGTCATATTCTTCTACTCTATGTTGGCTCCGGCTCCTCCCCTTATCCTTACTCGGTTGTGTTTTCTCTCTCAGGTAAGTTCTCTGAACACTCAGTGTAATGTATTATGTGAATTATCGTGTTGTTTGGTAGTGGAGAGCTGAGCTCAATAGGGTGTGATCTTGTCTGATTGTATGCTGATAATTTAATGTTTATGCATGTGTTTGTCAATATGTGTTGTTTGTTAGTGGAGAGCGGAGCTCAATAGGATGTGATCCTGTGATCTTTGGTTGTGTCTTTGATAATTTAGAAATTATGCATGTGTTTGACAATTAACTGCTACTTGTTAGTGGAGAGCGGAGCTCAATAGGATGTTTGCTACAATATTTAATCTAAGTTTGTATTGATTTACGCTGCAATTTATATAAGCTCAACAATGTTGCAATATTTATAGGTTAATGGTTTTATTTTCTGTTAGAGTTAATAATTAATTTACGAAAGCCTTAGTTTCCTATTTGAGATTTAATATTAATGAGCATGCGTAACTTATCAAGGTATGCATGCTCATTGTATTGAATCTTGAATTGTCCAAGTGGGACAGTTTGGGAAAAAACCTTTTTCACACTCGTACAATAGTCATTTCAATGTTCAAATGCCTTATATACTTGTTGAAATCTCGGTCTGATGCATTTCCTTTTGTTTTCCTGGTGCATACTTGATCGCGGTGATTCTCACCGTGCTCGAGTCGTGTACTTGGAGATCGATGGGAAATGCTGCCAAAATTTTGTCAAGTATAAGGTATTTGAATATGTGAATAACTATTATTAGCCGAGTGTGGTAAAGGTTTCTTCTCGAATGGGATAGGTTCATACCTTGTCATAAGAACGAGATTGATGGAGTTACTGGAATGCACCGTAATATATAAGTGTTATTGTAGGATTGGTCAGGCTATTTAATTGCCAGCAATGGATATTCCGAAGAATCGGAAATGGATGTATCGTAGGTTGGATCGGAATAAACGTCTTAGGGAAGAGTATAGAGTTGGAGTGGGTGAGTTTATAGAGTTTGTTGTTAGCCAGGAGAGATTTATACGGCTGGGCGATGATCAATTGAGGTGTCCTAGCAAAAGATGCAAGTGTCAATCTTTCAAAAGAGTGGATGGAGTTGTAGCCGATCTTTATGAGAAGGGCTTCATGCCTAATTACTATTGGTGGAGTAACCATGGTGAGACGTTGCCTGACTTAAACCCAATTGTGTTTGAAGGTTCGTACTATGGAAGTGGTGACCGGAGGGAAGAATTGAATCCATACGAGCAGATGATAATGGATCATGCTGGACCATCGGTTGGTGTTGTACTAGAAGAAGATGGGGGAGAAGATGGTGGAATGGGTTCCCAATACATAGAGGAGAATTCGAATCCCGAAGCTCAAAGATTCTATGATATCTTTGAGTCTTTGCACGATCTCCATTGTGGGAAGGATGTCGGGAGTACACGGAGTTGTCGATGTACATGGAATGGTTGAGTATCAAATCTGACTACAATATGCAAGAAGACTGTTTTAATCGCCTCACCAGGTCAGTGTCCAAGGCGTTGCCAGAAGACAATCGGATGCCTACTAGTTTTTATCATGCTAAGAAGTTTGTGGAAAATTTGGGTCTGGGGTGTTTGAAAATTGATTGTTGCCCGAATGGATGTATGTTTTACTATAAGGATGATTCAGCGGAAAGCATAACATGTTGTCGATTTTGTGCTGCGGATCGGTATAAGACAACCACTAGGATGGGCATTGAGAAGAAGAGGTCGCTAAAAAAGATGTGGTACTTTCCGCTCGTGCCAAGACTTACAAGATTGTACTCTTCGATGGCCACTGCAGCTCACATGAGGTGGCATAGTGAGCATGAGAGGGAGCAAGATGTCTTGTGTCATCCATCTGATGGAGAAGCTTGGAAGCATTTTGATAGGGTTCATATGGCATTTTCGTAAGACCCTTGCAATGTCCGATTGGGGTTATCTACTGATGGATTTAATCCTTTTGGGCAGTCTGGAAAAGCATACTCTTGTTGGCCGATTATCCTGACTCCGTACAATCTTCCCCCGGGGATGTGCATGAAGCGGGAGTTTATGTTCCTAACAGTCATAATTAGGGTCCGTCTAATCCAAAAGGTAAGATTGATGTGTACTTGCGATCGATAGATGAGTTGGCGATCTTTGTGGAATGATGGTGTGTTGACATATGACGTATTTTTGAGGCATAATTTCATCATGAAAGCAGCTTTGATGTGGACGATCAACGACTTTCCCGCTTATGGGATGATGTCGGGTTGGATGAACGCGGGGAAGCTTGGATGCCCAATATGTATGGAGCGATCGAAGGCATTCATGCTTAAAAACAGTCGATAAGATCTCATATTTTGATTGTCATCGTCAATTCCTTCCAGAAGATCATCCTTATAGGCGGAACAAGAATGCATTCAAGAAGCGTTATGCGAAGACAACACCGCCTCCACCACGCTTGACTGGTCCTAATGTATGGCGCGGAGTACAATACTTACCGCTCGTCCATGAATCCCAAGGAGAACATATTCCTGATTATGGCGTCAACCATAATTGGACAAAACGAAGTATATTTTGGAGGTTGCCGTATTGGAGGACGCAGCTACTCCGTCACAACATTGATGTCATGCATACTGAGAGGAATGTGTTTTTGAATATGTTTGACACCGTGATGGACATCAAGGGGAGGACAAAGGATACAAATAAATCCCGATTGGATCTGGCTGAAATTTGTAATCGGAAGGAGCTTGAGTTGCAGGACGGTGGTCGTGGCAGACTTATCAAACCGAAGGTAAGTTATACACTAAGCAAAACACAGAAAGTGGCCGTCTGTAAGTGGGTTAAAGAACTAAAGTTACCAGATGGGTATGCTTCCAATCTGGGTAGATGTGTTGACATTAAGGAAGCCAAGTTACATGGAATGAAGAGTCATGATTGCCACGTGTTCATGCAACGGTTGCTTCCAATTGCGTTCGATGCATTACCAAAGCAAATTTGGAACCCACTTGTTGAGCTTAGCCACTTTTTCAGGGAGCTTACATCGACAACACTAAATGTGAATCAATTAAAGGATATGGAAGTCAAGATACCCGTTTTGTTATGTAAGCTGGAGCAAATCTTGCCGCCGAGTTTCTTTGATTCCATGGAACACCTGCCAGTTCATCTACCTTACGAAGTAAGAGTTGGTGGCCCAGTCCAATACCGTTGGATGTATCCATTTGAGAGGTAAACAACATCAACTATTTTACTTAATACATATGAAATTCACGAACACGAGAGCGTGGTTTAGCTTTCCCTAAAAATAGTAATTATTTGTATGTATCCCTCTTTAATAGGTTCCTGTACTCCCTTAAACACAAAGTCAATAACAAGGCACGAGTGGGGGGTTCCATTTGTGAAGCATACTTAGTAGAGGAGACTTCCACTTTTGCCTCTTATTTCTATCCGGACGAAGTTAACACGAGAAGGACAAGGATGCCTAGAAACGTTGATTCGGGCGAAGTTCAACTAGTCCTCCTATATCAGTATTCAACTATCCGGGCAGATTTAGTGGCAAATCAAAAGGATATTTCTTGGAGCAGCAGGACATTAATGCTGCTCATGTGTATATCCTTCAAAATTGTGAAGAGGTGGCGCCATATTTAGAGTAAGTTTCTATAATGTCTTTTATAAGTTCAATTGACATTTATGATTATTAATCGTCCTGCTGTTAATCTCCCATATGTAGGATGTACGACAATTTTCTAAGGGATCTCCAACCTGACATTTCAAACGATCAGGTTGATCGAGAAATTACTTCTCACTTTGCTACGTGGTTCAGTAAATATGTAGGTTAAGCATCTTCATTTGTTGCAATACATTTTATCTCCTTAAATATTTAGCATGTATAAGAATAATATAATATTTGATTTTTTAGGTACTAGATCCAGAAAACATTGTTCAAAATCCATTGTTGACAAATTTGGCATGGGGGCCTAACAGATGGGTTACATCATGGAATACTTATATTATAAATGGATATAAATTTAACACAAAAACATGGAATGAAGGAATGCAGACATGTAACTATGGTGTTTGTGTGCGAGCCACTGATGGCAATGTAGAGGATGATTTCTATGGGGTTCTAACTGACATCCTTGAACTCGATTATACTGGTTTCCCCGTGATGAAGTTAGTTATCTTCAAGTGTGATTGGTTTGATCCTACTCTTGACGTAGGGACAAAAATCGATAAAAAATATGGTATCGTTCAAGTTAGGCTGTCTCGAAGGTATAATAAGGTGTAACACCCCGATTTTCACTGTTTCAAAATAATCGAAATGCGGACGATTATTTGTATATATTTATATGAGTATTAGAAAATTATTTTAAATAAACGGGGTTCATCACTCAACCCTAATTGAATGTAGGAAGCTACGAGTAAAATTTAGGTTGAAACGACGGGCGAATCCCGACCCGCTATTTTCACTGACAGTATATTTATAATGCTCAAAAGACCTAATTTTAATTCGTGAACGAAAGACTTAAGGTTTTTATTTTATTTCCTACAATTCTGCATTTTTAGAATTATTTCATAAAAAATGAAATAATTTACGTTTTAAGGGCAAAATACGTAATCGGGTAAACGACAGAGTGGATTTCGGAGTTTCCAAGAGCAGATAAAGAGGTTGTCTTAGAATTTTGAGATGGTTCATGGGTATGAATCACACTTTTGACTCTAGAGGATTCTACAAGGTTAAAGTGGCAATTTATGGATTTTGCACTTTAGTCCCTGAACTTTCTATTAATTACACTTTGGTCCCAATTTAGTTTCTATGTCTTTCTAAGTGAATTGGGCCAGAATGTTTGTTCCCAATCTATTAATGGACCGTGGCCATGAAGCCCAAATTCCTTGTTCATGGATTAAAATCCATGAAGCCCATTAGAAATCATGTAAGTTTCCTATGTCATGTTTAAGCCTAAAGCAATTTAGTGGGCCCCACATAATTAATCCAAGCCCAAATTTATTAGGCCCATGAGCAAGCCCATGAGGGAGTAGGGGCTGCCCTCATCTTGGATGAGCCAAGATTATTCTAGAATTTTCTACCATGTTCTCCATTTTTCTACAAGGTTCCACACCATTCCACTGTGTTCTCCATCCTTCTAGGTTTCTCCAAAAAGTCTCAAGGAAAATTCAACCAAGATGAGTCAAGATGAGAACACATTTAATGTGGCACATGGTCATCATTTCAATCTATTGAAAATTTGCAAAATAGTCCTTATACTTTTGGAATCTTTGCAAAATGGTCCCTAGGAATTATTTGCACTTTAATCCTTTGAACAAGCCAACTCATTCCTACTAGATCCTTCTAAATTCGTGCAGCCAC
Organism: Sophora flavescens; assembly: GCA_030762895.1. Lineage (NCBI taxonomy): Eukaryota > Viridiplantae > Streptophyta > Magnoliopsida > Fabales > Fabaceae > Sophora > Sophora flavescens. The sequence goes on from CM061066.1 coordinate 114,296,308, forward strand.
CCTTCTATAAATACCCTCCCTCACATTTCATTTGGTTCCTATTGTCATTTGTTTCAAAAACTCAAAAGTTCTAAGTTCATAAGCCTTTTAGCATCACTTTGTGAAGCAAGTCCTTGGATCTTCACTTGTTTTTGATCTTCAAGAGGTGAATCATATTCTTTTTCCCTAATCATGTCTATGTTCTTCAATAAGTTTATTGATTCAAAGTCTATTTCATCTATGTTCATCACTTTTAAGTTTCTAGATCTAGAATTTTGAAAATTCATAACTAATTCTAGAAAAATCCTTTTGACATGAAACCAATTGCTATGATCTTAAAATCATCTCTATTTTCATCATCTAGAAGCATATGATCATGAGAAATTTCTTTCCTTGATTTCTGGACTGGGCCGAATCCATGACAAAATGATGTTCATAGGTTTTGTTTCATTTTCATGTCTTGATTCATGATTCAATCTTCTAGTACCTTGATAATTCTTGTATGTAAGTATATAGAAGATCAAAAAATCAAACTCTAACCTATTTGTTTCATAAAGGACGAACCCTAGGTGGATGAGATTTGATGAGTTTTGTTCAAAGTTTTCATTAATGACCTTAGTAATCAAGCTATTAGTATGTATGCTTAATAAATCCAAGTTGGTTTATCAAACTAAAAACCCTAGCCCCATGAACATGTTAAGGCCGAATCTAAGTATATGAGAGTTAGGAAGTTTTGAGTTTAAAATTTAGTTGTTTAGTCACTAATCCATGATCTTGGTTGATTAAGGACTTAATCCTGTTTGAGTTACTTATGGATCATAAATCCCTAAGTTAACAAAATTTTAATTTTCCTAACCTAGAAAAGTTGTTGAGGCCGAACCTTAACCTCCATGAGTCAAGTATGTTTTTGTTTGATTTGATTTATTTTGGTTGCAATTCGTTTGAAGGAAACAACCGAGTTAACTGATTTAAGCCGACGGAGGAAACCGGATCAAATCGGGAGATTGTTTGAGAACGTTAGTTTGAGTCTTCAAGAGGTAAGGGGAGCTTACCTGAGGGATTTTCTCAATAACTATTTGCTTGTAGTGTGGTTTATATGATTTATATGTGGTTGTAGTTATTTGTTTATGTTGCTTACGTTGTGTTGTTTATCTGTGTATCGGTGATTGATATGCTTTTAATTGATTTAATTATCTACAGTAGTATATTATGTTACTATGATGCATGATCTGCCTGGTGATATAATTATGATGATGTTGTTGAATGATGAATGTTGTTTGAGAGGCCTGACAGTGGTCAGTGCACAACCGATTAATCAGATAAAAGATTTAATAAAATGTGAAAAGGTTATATTCAACGTTTTATGGGGAATGTTGGAATATAATAGTGGTGGAAAATATTATTTTGGAAAAAGATGAGTTTTGAGAAATACTATTATTTTAAGGATTTATTAGTGTAAAAGAAATTTATGAGTCACGGTGAGAGCGTAACCGTGAAATTTTTTTGTACTGCTAATTTTTACACAAGAAATTCTGGAATATTATAAAAAGTTATTTTGTGAGATTAATATTTGAAAATCCTTTATAAAAAAATAAATAAAATAAAAAAATAAAATAAAATAAAAGTCAAAGTCAAAGTTTGACTTTAAAAACATTTTCTTGGAAAATGATAAATGACGGCAAGTTTCGAAATTATTTACGGTGGAAGTTTAAAAACAACAGTACTTATTTTAAGAAGAGGTTTAATCTGAATTGATTTAATTTTTAGAGCTGAAGTTTCAGTAAAAGAGTTTTTGATAATTTGACGTTTTATAAACGAATTTCAAGTAGAAATGATTTTCGGTAAATGAGTTTTACTTAACGACGTAAACGACGATATAGAACTTAGTAACCGAGATGTCGGGGTACTAGTGTTCTTAAGATGTTGTCTTATTTTGGATTTGTTTTTCACAGACAAAAACGATGTAAAACGATGATATGGAACTTAATAACCGAGACATCGAGGTATTAAGGTTCGTTGTGTTGTAGACTGAGTATCTACTTAAAGAAGTTAAAACGTTTTAAGATGTTTTCTATTACCACGAACCTAAGACTGATTGCAACGGTCTAGGGGCTTCGTGATTGAGAACTCGGACTTTGAGGTCCTGTGTTGTTAATAAAAGTTGTGAAGATGTTAAAACGATGATGCTTTTGAGAGCATTCGATGTTTGAAACGATGTTGGGTTGTAAGCTTTTGAGAGCTTTGACAAATAAAGATATAAACAAAGAAAAGTGTTTTTCTTGCATGCATTTGGCAGACGTGCCATGATCAAACGAGTGATTACCTTGCGGCGTCAGGGTAGATCATACCAACGATGTTCTCATTGGGCCTGGAGTTGGACAATGAGGCCCCACCAACGTTGTTAGCACTTGTGCCTCGAGGTTGGACAGTGTGAGATGGGTTTTGGCTGTGTGCCTGTGGCTGTGTGCCTGTTTGCCTAGTGTGGCAATAGAGTCTGATCAACTCATCACGAGGTTGGAGATATCTCATGAGATTAGGTGTGAATGTTTAGATGATGTATTGAAGTGTTCATGCATAGTTTTCCAACGTTGATGTTTGGGGTGTGAAACCCATTGATAAACGATGTGATATAATATGAATGAGTACATTGATATAGACATGTATATGTGTATATGCCATCTTTGTGTTGCGCATTTAGTTATGGTGATAAATCTATATATTGGCGTCCCACCCTTACAACCATATCAGAGTCACACAAGGGGGTATGATCGCTACAAGAAGGAGAAGGCTGTCTAGTTCGGGACATGCTGCTGCTGCTTCTATCGGTTGTAGTGTCTGTTAGTTACGACCAGCTTAGGTCCTACTATGTTTTAAGATAAAACTGAGTATGATTTAGGTGTGAAAACATATGAGGCAGTATAGTTGTATGACTTATATACATTGTGTATTTAAGTGTGGTTTGATTACGTTGTTGTTGTTATGAGGTTAAAATAAAAAGGAAAAAAAAATTATCACCATATTTTGAAAAGATAAACATTGAGAAAACATTATTTTCCGAAAGCAACCAGCAAATTAAGTTTTATTTCCGCAAATGGGTAACCATGTGATGACCCGAGTTTAGGGTGTCACATAAGGCGTACGACCCATTCATTTTTTCACAACAGGCAGATCAGGTTTACTACTCGCCATATCCCGAAGGACATCAAGACTGGTTGGGTGTTATTAAGATAAAGGCTCGTGAGATAATTCTCGATAATGTAATCAACCAGCCTGAAAAAGATGCTCCGTACCAAGATGATGAGTTTTCAAGACCCCACGTACCGTTACAAATTACGCCGGACATTATTGTTAATTCTCTGGCGGACATTTCCGGAAATAGGGAAGAAGTTGAAAGAGAGTTAATGGATCAATCCGAGTTGGACGCATCTAGCGAAGGTACATTCCGATCAAGTGATACTGATGAGAGTGAGGGTGAATTTAGTGACGGAGATTCTACTTAGGTAATTTATTTATATCATAATTCATTGTGTAAATGTCATTCTACTTAGGTAATTTATTTTTGTATTATTTAAACTGTTGTGTAATCATCTTTTCATTTTTTTCACAGATGGCAGATTCCTCTAGAGGTAGGGGTCGTCGTGGAGGTCGTGTTGCGACAGTCCCTTCGCCGGCCGACCCACAACCTTCAGATCGAGACCACCCTACCAGCACCTCTGTGGACGGGACACCTCAGGGTGATGGAGTTGCACCCCCTACCTAGCCTCATGTGGTCGGGACACAGGCTGCACCCTCATCATCCACACCTACGACAGGACCATCATCATCATCGGGACAGGAGAGTCGTGGTCCATCCGATAGGAGGATTCTTCTTATCCCCAGGGGGGATAACGAGTAAGCTAATTTAATTTTTTAATATATATAAAGTATCGTTAATTTCTATTTACTTATTTTTTTAATTTATTTATAACATTTATTAATGCTCTAATTTTGCTGCACCTTTTTGCCCGCGAAGGGCCCTTCTGATTCGATATCGAAGATCCCGCAACGCAAGTTTGATGGTCCATGGCCTACATGGAAGGCCATCCCAGGGGGCCATAGGGATCAGTTGTTTAAAGAGTTTAAGGTAACAATTTATTAAGTTATTTAAATTAAATTTACATTATATATATATACACACGAATTTCCTAACACCTGTACGTTGCAGAAAGAGTATAGGTGGGACGTAGCTTTAGAGGCTCTCGTCAGGGACATATTTGAGCATAAAGGCTCACTGGTCATGAAGAATCTGACGAACAAGCTGAGGAAGGGTAAGAATAAGGGGAAGTGGGTGGATCCACGAGATCGGGAGGCGGTGGACTGTCTTGGGCTACTGAGAAGTTCCAGGAGATCCAGGCCACAACTCGGCATAATCGAGCTTCTGATGGTGGCGCATGTGCTTGGATCAGCGGGTCTAAATCAGCCGCCGCCCACTACGACGAGCTGGTAATACATTAAACTTTTGACTTATTATACTATTTAATTAATTAGTTTTCATTTTTAATTATTCTTATAAATTTAAGATTATATTTTTCTGTGCAAAAAGCACAGAAACAGCGGGCCCCCACTGCTATGGAGTTGGTGGAGAGGATGAAGAAGTTGAAGTCGGGGACATGGGTCAATGACAAGGCCCGTAACTATGTTGTAAGCAAAAAAACAATTTAGTGTTTACTTGTAATTTATTATAAATGATTTGTTAATATTGGATATAATTTTAACTAAATCTCTTCAACTATACTTTGTAGGTGGGCTTCAACGAGAAGAAGGACGATGTCATATCACGTGCCTCACAGTCACAAGATGAGGCTTTGACTAGTGATGGCCCCAGCTCTCCTATCTCCGTCGACGATAATGCCATTTATTTGGAGGTCGTCGGGGGCAGGAACAAGAAGGGGCACGTGTATGGCCTCGGACACCTGGGAGGCGAGTTTATCGCTTCATCATCCCAAGCACGCCCGCTTCCTTCCTACGCCGATACCGTCCCTCGGGAGCAGTTCAACCAAATGCAGGACACCATCACGCAGCTGAACGCGGAGCTTCGGGAGAGGAGCGAGAGAAGCGAGAAGATGGCGAACCAGATTGCCTGATTGACTCGGGCACACCAAGAGCGTGATGCGAGACGAGCATCGGCGAGGGCGGACACTGCATGGTGGTGTTGGAGCGGATGAGGAACCACACTCCGGTTGCTCATGGTGATGCTCGACGGCGGTTTGCCGCTGCTGCCGCCGCTCCTCGATTCATCGCCGCGGCCATCGATGTCGCTATCTGCAGAGGACGATCGAGATAGCGACGTCGGTGGTAGACGGATCTTCGAGGATGATTGGATTCCTCCACCTCCCCCTCATCATGACTGATTTTTTTTTTCATATTTTTGACTTTAAACGATTCTTGTACGACACTTTGGATTATTTTTTATATATATTTATTATTTCTTATGATTGTATATTTCATTAGTAATTTAGTGTGTTTTATTAGTAATTTTGCTAATGTTTAAAGAAAAACAGAAAAAAAATTTATTTTAAAAATTAAATTTTAAAAAAATTTAATAATAACCAGTTTAGCGACCGAATTAGAAACCAATAATTCGGTCGCTAAACTTTATTTAACATTAACAGATGTGGTCTAGCGATCGAAAATCCGTCGCTAATATAGGTTAACAGTAACCAAAATTGGCGACCGAACTAGCAACCGATTATCAGTCGCTAAAAATGGTCACCTAAACAATGCGACCAACCGTGTAGCGACCATTTTTTATTATTTAGCGGCCGAAATTACGGTCGCCATTTAGCGACCGAACTATTATTTCGGTCTCTAAAAGCTTAGCGACCAGGTTATCAGCCACCACCATTAATCGGTCGCTAAATTAAGTAGCGACCGATTTAGAAAGTTTAGCGACCGAATTTGCCGATCGCTAAACAGTTGTTTTTTTGTAGTGATTCCATAATTTTCCTTTACAAAAGATATAGCACATCAACTATCAAAATTATCAATTAACATTCTTTTACTATTTTCCACGTTACCATTCTCTATGGTAAAAAACTTGTGTGGTGGCCAGTGCATCAAGCATGGGCACTAATAATATAAATATTATTTTTCAATGTTTTTAAATGATTTGATTATAAAAAGAATGGATAAATCAGAACATGTATCATCAAAACATGAATATCTTATATGTAACATGTTAAATTAATATTAATATACGAAATAATTAACTTATGAACCAACATGATCTATTAATTTGTTTTGACAAATTAAGAAGTTACAAATTTTAATTTATTTCTCGTTGTGTCAATTATGGTACACAAATAAATATGTTAAGAACACCTCCACCCTTATCAAGGTTGCAAACAAATATATTTGTAATAGTTTGCCAAACATTTTCACCACAGTTTCTAAACCAAACTAAAGAAGAAATTTTGAGCTTAGAGCAATTCAATTGATTTTGGGTAGAAAAAATATTTTGGTTCATAACATACAATATACTTTTTCCGTTAAATTTTATCATTAAACTAATGAGAAGAATTTAACTGACTTACTGTCGAATTGAAAAAATACAGTGAGGAAATCATAGTTTGATTTATTTTATCACTAAACTAATAAGAAGAATTTAACTGAGTTGCCGACACTTGGTTCAGTGGTCTAGAAACCAGGCCATGGCTTAGCATATAGGAGAACCAAAAAAAGCTAATAATAAAAAAACCAACAATATAAAACTCCCTAAATGGGTAATACATCCACAAACCATGGTCCCTCCACATAGCTAATAATAAAAAACAGATCCAGCAAAATCTAAAAATGGAAACCACATTTGAGAATTACATGTTTAAAAAAAATAGGTGTCTAACATTCGGTCTGCAACTATTCATTTGTTTATTCAGGAAAGCTAGAGGAATCATCACACGCACAGTTGGGCCTTGAAACTGTGAACGTAAAAGTGGTAAAGCCACTTGATAAAAGTCAATAAAAATTGCTAGAAGTTGGAGGGTGAAATTGGTTGGGAGTTCAAGCATTAAATGAAATGCTTGCAAACTCCTCTATAAATAGAGGTGTACTGGTCGAGGTTATTAATCCGGCCATCGAGCCCAAGTACCCGATCCAGTCCAGAAATTATAAAAGGGGCAGTACCCCTCATAAGAAGGGGACACCTTTTCACTGAACACCGGTGACTCTCCCTAAAACGTGTTAGAGGAACTAGCGTCGACCAAGAGACTATGAAACAGTCCTTGCTCCCTAGTACTCGTCCGACACAAAATGAAGGGATCGAGATCACCGCCCCGCCAAGGGATGAACCTAGAACTACGTCTGGCTTTGATTCACATCGGGATACGTAGGACCGGAATCACTGAATTCTGTCAAGCCCAAATCATAAAATAACCCCCTTGGTTTCACGTTCTATGGAGATTCGGACAAAACGGATCTTGGCAGGAACATTTGGCGCCGTCTGTGGGAATCGAAGCAAAACTTTCCCATACCACAAACCATGGTGAGACGTGAGTGTGTTCTCTCCATGTGAGACGTGGATGTGTTCTCGAAGTTTTACATTGCGGATGGAGTGTTGCTCTGCGAGCAGAATCACGGAGGTTTGGGGTGTTGCTCTGCGAGCAGAGTCACGGAGGATGGCGGCAGGAGGAGGCCCTCGGTGGTTGAAGGATGAGAGGGGGGAGGCAAAACACTAACGATTTTGGAGGGAGAAGTAACGGATTTAGTGGAACGAATATCTCCTAGAATCAAGGAGGATGAGGTTTCGATGGAGAAAATCAAGGGATCCCACCCAACCATTCTATTGAAAACAGTGGGGGCAGATCTTCTTCCAACCAATTAATTCAAAGGAGCGCTGGATTTGGAATTAGTGAGGAGAGGGGAATAACGGCTGGAGTGAATGCTGGGGACATGACCGCAAATCAAGGGCTCTCTATCTCATTGGATAAGGCAGTAACCAATCAGCATTAATGGGCATGGGCACTCAAAATCTATCTCATTGGATAAGGCAGTAACCAATCAGCATTAATGGGCACTCAAAATCTATCTCATTGGATAAGGCAGTAACCAATCAGCATTAATGGGCATGGGCACTCAAAATCTATCTCATTGGATAAGGCAGTAACCAATCAGCATTAATGGGCACTCAAAAAAAAAAAAATCCCTACGTTCATGGAGGCCCAATGATTGCCACATTAATTGTTCCTCAAAGTACGCACTATCAATCAGTTTTTAATGCAGATAAGGTATATTCTCCCAACCAATCAGCATTAATGGCCATTCAATAAAAAGCAAAATTTATTATGAACATGGTTTTATTTTCTCTTGCTTTGCCGAAGTATTTATTTTGCAGGCATCTTATTCTAATGGCCGAGTTCGAGCCAGTCAGAGGGGCCAAGTTTGAGCCCGGCGGCCGAGTCCGAGCCGTTCAATTCCAAAGGCCAAGTTTGAGCCTAGTGGCCGAGTACGAGCCAATGGCCGAGTTCGAGCCAGTTAGAGGGGCCAAGTTTGAGCCCGGCGGCCGAGTCCGAGCCGTTCAATTCCAAAGGCCAAGTTTGAGCCTGGTGGCCGAGTACGAGCCAATGGCCGAGTTCGAGCCAGTCAGAGGGGCCAAGTTTGAGCCCGGCGGCCGAGTCCGAGCCGTTCAATTCCAAAGGCCAAGTTTGAGCCTAGTGGCCGAGTACGAGCCAATGGCCGAGTTCGAGTCAGTCAGAGGGGCCAAGTTTGAGCCCGGCGGGCGAGTCCGAGCCGTTCAATTCCAAAGACCAAGTTTGAGCCTGGTGGCCGAGTACGAGCCAATGGCCGAGTTCGAGCCAGTCAAAGGGGCTAAGTTTGAGCCCGGCGGCCGAGTCCGAGCCGTTCAATTCCAAAGGCCAAGTTTGAGCCTGGTGGCCGAGTACGAGCCAACGGCCGAGTTCGAGCCGGTTATCTTCTGAAGGCCAAGTCTGAGCCTGGTGGCCGAGTACAAGCCAACGGCCGAGTTCGAGCCGGTTATCTTCTGAAGGCCAAGTTTGAGCCTGGTGGCCGAGTACGAGCCAACGGCCGAGTTCGAGCCGGTTATCTTCTGAAGGCCAAGTCTGAGCCTGGTGGCCGAGTACGAGCCAACGGCCGAGTTCGAGCCGGTTATCTTCTAAAGGCCAAGTCTGAGCCTGGTGGCCGAGTACGAGCCAACGGCCGAGTTCGAGCCGGTTATCTTCTAAAGGCCAAGTCCGAGCCTCGGTGGCCGAGAGCACGAGCCAACTGGCCGAGTTCGAGCCCTGTTATCTCTCGAAGGCCAAGTTTGAGCCCGGTGGCCGTGACGAGCCAACGGCCGAGTTCGAGCTGTTATCTTCTAAAGGCCAAGTCCGAGCACGGTGGCCGAGCACGAGCCAACGGCCGAGTTCGAGCCTGGTTATCTTCTAAAGGCCAAGTCTGAGCCTGGTGGCCGAGTACGAGCCAACGGCCGAGTTCGAGCCGGTTATCTTCTAAAGGCCAAGTTTGAGCCTGGTGGCCGAGTTCGAGCCGGTTATCTTCTAAAGGCCAAATTTGAGCCTGGTGGCCGAGTACGAGCCAACGGCCGAGTTCGAGCCGGTTATCTTCTGAAGGCCAAGTTTGAGCCTGTTGACCGAGTACGAGCCATTAAATTCTAAAGGCCCAGTTTGAGCCGCGAAATTATTGAAATCAAATACGAATATCAAGAAAGAACAAAGTTTGTGTGGCCGAAGAATAAGCTCGGTTTCACACTTATCAGCTCCTTCGCTTATTCAAGCTCGGAGCTCGGGGGGGCTTGTTGTGTCTTGGCCGAGAATGTAATCCCGAGGACTTGCCTATACCTCGGGTTGACCAGAGCTTACCCGGCTATGGGCCCTAGCCCAAAGTCCTCCAGGCCGAGGACATATCGGCCACGCTTGGATCACGGCCGATCACCGCACTAAGTCTGCAGTTGATGTATATAGTCGGTGTCTTTGACTCTTTTTCCTACCTCGGTATTTTGTCCCAAAAAGGGTTTTGACCAGGGAGGTTTTAACGAGGCACACCGCGGACTCCATCCAATAAAAGAATTTATTGCGAATATTGCTTTATTTTCTCTTATCTTGCCAAGTATTTACTCCTGGGCATCTTATTTTGGTGGCCGAGTTCGAGCCAGTCAAATTCTTAAGGCCAAGTTTGAGCCTGGTGGCCGAGTGCGAGCCATTAAATTTCTTAAGGCCAAGTCGAGCTCGATGGCCGAGTTCGAGCCATTGAAATTATTAAAGGAACCGAGCACAATGCCGAAAGTAAAAATGAGGCTGAGTTCAAAGCCTTAAAATACAAAAAGGAAGGCGAGTTCGGTTGAAGTAATGACTTGAAATAAGGAAGGAAGGAAGTCCGCATGGCCGAAGTATCAGCTCGGTTTAATACTTGTCAGCTCTTTCGCTTGTTTAAGCTCAGAGCTTGGGGGGCTTGTGTACTGGCCGAGGTTATTAACCCGGCCACCGAGCCCAAGTACCCGGCCCAGTCCATAAATTATAAAAGGGGCAGTACCCCTCATAAGAAGGGGACACCTTTTCACTGAACACCGGTGACTCTCCCTAAAGCGTGTTAGAGGAACTAGCGTCGACCAAGAGACTATGAAACAGTCCTTGCTCCCTAGTACTCATCCGACACAAAATGAAGGGATCGAGATCACCGCCCCGCCAAGGGATGAACCTAGAACTACGTCTGGCTTTGATTCCCATCGGGATACGTAGGACCGGAATCACTGAATTCTGTCAAGCCCAAATCATAAAATAACCCCCTTGGTTTCACGTTCTATGGAGATTCGGACAAAACGGATCTTGGCAGGAACAAGAGGTCTCACTTCACCATTCTTTGCATCCCACGGCAAGCCAAGAGAGCAAGAGAGAAAAAATATTGAGAAAGAGATAGTTTCTCCTGTGGGGTTTCTTCTTGTGTGTATTCTTATATATTCAAGAGAGGATGTTATTGTTCTCTCCTTGTGTTTAGAAAGAGGTGTTGTAATATTTCTTCTACTTAGTGAAAATCCTTTATTTTTGCCCCATGGTTTTTCTCTTATTTGTTGAGGGTTTTTCACGTAAATATTATGTGTTCAGTTCCTCTTTTCTCATATCTTATTTTAGCTGCGTGATATTATTCCGTCACTCTGGTACCCAACAGTGGTATCAGAGCCATTGGTTCGTGGTCCCTATTCCGCTGTAGTAAACTGATAAGGTGTTGGGTTCATAAGAAAATTCTTAGTATTCTCTGTGGTTGCAGTATCGTCTGATCTTTCACATCAGAAAAGAATTATTCTTGTTGCTATAAATAAAGTGTGGTAGTGTGATAGTGCATGTCTAGGAAAGACTTGGTATTTAAGTGTGTCTATTAGTGACCCACATCTCTTTCCTGGGAACTTACCTGGTGTACTATTTACGGACTACGGTCACTGTTCCAGATTCGAAGATCATTTCACGGGGAGTAATTTTGTGTAAAACCATGGCAGCAAAATTTGAGATTGAGAAGTTCAACGGGAGTAATTTCTCCCTGCGGAAATTGAAGATAAGGGCAGGTCTGAGGAAGGATAATTGCCTAGACGCAATTGACGGTAGACCCTCAGATATCACTGATCAAAAGTGGAAAAAGATGGATGACAACGTTGTTGCCAATTTGTACCTAGCAATGACAGACTCGGTATTGTCAAGTATTGCAGAAAAGAAGACTGCAAAGGAGATCTGGGATACTCTTATTAAATTGTATGAGGTCAAATCTTTTCACACCAGAATATTATTAAAGAGAAGGCTTTACACTCTTCGAATGAGTGAATCCACGTCGGTGATGAATCACATCAACACTCTAAATATGCTATTTGCTCAGCTCACAGCGTCAAATTTCAAAATAGCAGAAAATGAACGTGCATAACTTTTACTTCAGAGTTTAGCAGATTCGTATGATCAACTCATTATCAACATCACAAATAATAATGTTGCTGAATCTCTGTGCTTTGATAATGCTGCTGGTGCTATTCTTAAAGAAGAATCCAGGCACAAGAATAAGGAAGAAAGGATAGAAAGTTCAAAGCAAGCAGAGGCGTTAACAGTGACAAGAGGCAGATCAACGGAATGTAACTCCAGTGGGAGTCAAAATTATGGTAGATCAAAATCTCGAAGAAGAAAGAATCTTAAATGCTACAATTGTGGCATGAGAGGGCACGTGAAGAAGGAGTGTTGGCATAACAAGAAGAATGGAGAGAACTTCTGAAGCAGCAACATCTCAAGGATTTGTTGCAAGTACCTCAGATGATGGAGAAATCCTATATAGCGAAGCAGCAAGCAGTTCTAAAGGCGGAAAACAACTCAAGGATGTCTAGATAATGGATTCGAACGTGACATGGCACATGACTCCACATCGAGATTGGTTTTGCACTTATGAGCCTGTCTCTGAAGGATCTGTGTTCATGAGAAATGATCACGGCTTAGAAATTGCTGGAGTTGGTATTGTCAGATTAAAGATGCATGATGGTACTGTTCGCAAAATACAAGGGGTACGACATGTGAAAGGATTGAAGAAGAACTTATTGTCCATTGGGCAATTGGATGACCTCGGGTGTAAGATCCATACTGAAGGTGAGATCTTAAAAGTAGTGAAAGGCAATCTTGTGGTGATGAAAGCAGAGAAGATCACAAGTAATCTATATATGCTTTTGGGAGATACGTTGCAAGAGGCAGATGCATCAGTTGCAGCAGCAAGTCAAGAAAAAACAACCATGATGTGGCATCGCAGACTGGGCCATATGTCGAAACGTGGCTTGAAAGTCCTTGCAGAATGCAATCTCCTTCCCGGGCTCAAGACTGTGAATTTACCTTTCTGTGAGCACTGTGTGATGAGTAAGCAACATAGATTGAAGTTTGCTAGAGTAACTACTAAAAGCAAACACATACTGGACTTGATTCATTCTGATGTGTGGGAATCACCGGAAATATCTATGGGAGGAGCAAAATATTTTGTGTCATTCATTGTGTTGCCAGTATTCAAGGAATTCAAAGCACAAGTAGAGCTTGAAATTGGGAAAAGAATTAAGTGCTTGAGGACAAACAATGGAGGAGAATATGTAGATGGCGATTTTATGGCATTTTGCAAACAAGAGGGTATTGTAAGACAATTCACAATTGCACATACACCTCAACAGAATGGTGTAGCAGAGCGGATGACCAGAACTCTCCTAGATAGAACAAGAGCCATACTGAGAACAGCGGGAGTGGCCAAATCTTTCTAGGCAGAAGCAGTTAAAACTGCTTGTTATGTGATAAATCGGTCACCATCAACAACGATTGGTTTAAAGACACCAATGGAGATGTAGAAAGGAAAGCCAGCTGATTATTTTTCTCTACATATGTTTGGATGTCCTGTGTACGTAATGTACAACTCCCAAGAAAGAACAAAGCTTGATCCAAAATCCAGGAAATGTATATTCTTGGGGTATGCTGACAATGTGAAGGGGTATCGCCTGTGGGATCCCACTGCCCACAAGGTTGTTGTTAGCAGGGATGTAGTATTTGCAGAAAATGAGCTGCAAAGGGAGCAAGAAAATGACAACACTACAAAAGAGACTATTACGGTCCAGAATGATGAGAAGTCTGGAGAAGATGATTCTTCTAAGGCAAAACCAGGGCATGAGGAACGAGTACCAGAAGAGGCCAATGATACAGAAGTCAAACAAGAACACCATCATGGCACTCAGACTATGTTATGGCAAGCCATGATGCATACTATCTTCTAACTGAAGACGGAGAACCGTCAACCTTTCAGGAGGTTTTGAGCAGTTCAGATGTTTCTCAATGGATGACAGCAAAACATGGGAACTTGTTGAACTTCCAAATGGTCAGAAAGTCATCGAGACCAAATGGGTCTATAAGATCAAACGAGATGGAAATGATCAAGTGGAAAGGTATCGTGCCAAACTGGTGGTTAAAGGATATGCTCAGAAAGAAGGTGTAGACTTCAACGAGATATTTTCTCCAGTTGTTAGACTTACTACTATCAGAGTAGTGTTGGCTATGTGTGCTGCATTTGATTTACATCTTGAACAGTTGGATGTAAAGACTGCTTTTCTTCATGGAGAACTTGAAGAAGAAATTCATATGCTCTAACCGGAAGACTTTAAAGAACAAGGAAAAGAAAACTTGGTTTGTAGGTTGACCAAATCTCTGTACGGTCTAAAGCAGGCGCCCAGATGTTGGTACAAGAGATTTGATTCCTTCATTATTAGCCTTGGATACAACAGACTAAGTTCAGATCATTGTACATACTACAAGAGGTTTGATGATAATGATTTCATCATTTTGTTGTTGTATGTGGATGACATGTTGGTGGTAGGCCCCAACAAAGATCGAGTCCAAAAATTGAAGGCACGCTTGGCTAGGGAGTTTGATATGAAGGACTTGGGATCCACAAACAAGATTTTAGGGATGCAAATTCACCGAGACAGAAAAGATAGGAAGATTTGGCTTTCTCAAAAGAATTATCCAAGGAAGGTCTTGCGGCGCTTCAACATGCAAGATTGTAAGTCAATTTCTACCCCACTTCCTGTCGGTTATAAATTATCCTCAGGTATGAGCCCTAGCGGTGAAGCGGAGAGGATGGAAATGTCTCGAGTACCGTATACATCAGTGGTGGGAAGCCTTATGTATACCATGATATGTACAAGACCAGACATTGCGCAAGCAGTGGGAGCAGTTAGTCGATATATGGCAGATCCAGGTAGAGAGCATTGGAATAATGTTAAGAGGATCCTGAGATACAACAAAGGAACCTCGGATGTTGCATTATGTTTTGGAGGTTCAGAGTTCATTGTCAGGGGCTATGTTGATTCAGATTTTGCAGGTGATCTTGACAAAAGAAAGTCTACTACTGGCTATGTGTTCACACTTGCAGGAGCAGTAAGCTGGTTATCCAAGTTACAGACTGTTGTAGCTTTGTCTACTACAAAAGCTAAGTACATGGCAGCTACGCAAGCTTGCAAGGAAGCTATATGGATTCAAAGGTTAATGGAAGAACTCGGGAACAGGCAGCAGCAAATTACTGTGTATTGTGACAGTCAGAGTGCCTTGCACATTGCAAGGAATCCAGCCTTTCATTCCAGGACTAAGCACATAGGTGTTCGATATCACTTGGTTCGAGAAGTAGTAGAGGAAGGGAGTGTGGGTATGCAGAAGATTCACACCAAAGACAACCTAGTAGATGTTATGACGAAGCCAATCAATGCTGACAAGTTTACATGGTGCTGATCCTCCTATGGCCTATCAGAAATGTAAGCAACAAGGAGCTGGCACGGTATAGAGATTTTGAAAGCTCACCAAAAATGGCTTTAAGTGGGAGATTGTGAACGTAAAAGTGGTAAAGCCACTTGATGATAGAAGCCTCACTTCTCCATTCTTTGCATCCCACGGCAAGCTAAGAGAGCAAGAGAGAAAAAATATTGAGAGAGAGAGATAGTTTCTCCTATGAGATTTCTCCTTGTGTGTATTCTTATATATTCAAGAGAGGGTGCTATTGTTCTCTCCTTGTGTTTAAAGAGAGGTGTTGTAATTTCTTCTACTTAGTGAAAATCCTTTACTATTGCCCCGTGGTTTTTCCCTTATTAATTTGTTGAGGGTTTTCCATGTAAATATTGTGTGTTCAGTTCCTCTTTTCTCATCTCTTATTTTAGCTGCGTGATTCCATCACTCTGGTACGGAACAGAAACATCATCGAAATCAAGACTCAAGGGAAAAAGTCATCCTGAATAACCTCCTGTTGATAGGAAGAGTGATATCCCTTTGAAGAAACAAAATATAGGTGTTACTCAAGTGAAAAAATCAAAGTATTCTATTGAAAAATGATAGGCCTGTGACACAATTGGAGCGAGGACAGAGGGAAACGGTTAAAACTTAAAAGGGAGAGGGGAAATCATAACAGAATGGATAGGTGGCACTCGGGGGTTGGAGAGTGGGATTAGTGAGGTGGTTATAAAGGAAGTGAGGGGGGACATAAGAAGCCAGGAAATTAGTTGCTATTTTGTAATTAGGCAGAGGAAATGGTTTCTCTAAGGAGTTGATGCTTTGGGATTACAAGGGGGTTTCTCTTTGTAACAGTTCTTCTCTTTTCTTTCAATCAAAAATTCAGTCTTCCTTTCACTGTCAAATCGAGTTCCTATCAAAAAAATCAGTGTCACTAAATCGAGTTGAGAATTCGACTGTATCAGCATTAGATAATCTTGAGCTGGGACCGGTTTTACTATATCAAGCAAAGGACCTGATTTCATCAGGAGATAATCCACAGATGGGCATGTATACGAGCATCGCAATTTGATGAGGCAGAGAGGCTTTGCCAAATGCTTTGACATTCAGTAGAGCAAATGGTTCACCTCAATCTCTTGATGAGGCAGCTGATTGGAGGTTGTTTACACGACCTCAAAATAAAAATAGGAAAGGGTCACAGTCTGCCTAAAGTTTTATTTTAGTTTAAGAATAAATCACCATGCATAGAAAAATAATGGTTAATATAAATGTCACGGACTGCATGAGTTTCACATGCAAGTTTGAGATTAATTAAAGCAGGTAATCACAAATGCAGTACCATCAAGTTCCTCACCTCAGAAACTCTTCTTTTAATTGCAGCTTCAAGACATTGTACCACACATTGTCTTTATGCAATATCTGATTTTATAGGGGACCCGTGTACATGTCCGATGTAATACTCCTACATGCAACCATAAAATATTTAGCCAATGTCCCTTATAAAGAATATTGTGCATATTGTGCCAATGCCAAAGGGTGGAAAAAATAAGAAAGAAAGCAAAACTAATCATATCATTTAATATAAACTGTAAGCAAATCCTTCAGTCATTCAACCCTTCTCCACTTCGACCCTTAATAAAGCATAAAGGATAAGATAAAAACAATTAAGTGGATTGAGTTCCAAGTTCTATACATACCTCTAATCCACACAATGCACCAAAAACTGTATTTTCCTACAATGAGTAAAATTAGAAAATTAGATGACTAACGATTATCTATAAATGACTATGTCACAGCACATCATGTTTTTTTTTTTTAATTTAAAAAGCTCCATGAACCAGGACTCTTGTGGAATTTTCATCTCATAAAGCACACTATTGTCAACTAAAAGACTTAAGATTAAAACAGGCAGGCTATCCTATGTTGCATCATCAAGCAAAGTACATCAACTTTGTAAATCCATGTGCGATCAATCATAAGTAATACTTAATTTTAGGCAACCAAAATCAAATGAGATCATAATAATTTGCTGAATCTTTTTTACTAACACAAGTTAACTATGGTTGCAAAATTATTCAAAGGTCTCACAATCCAATGTATGAATCATCAAAATTCTTCAAATCAAAATCATCGTACCATAAATGGAAAACCATAATAAATAAAGCAAAATCATTGAGTAAAAACAATGAATCATGATCACAAAATCAAGGTAAATAAATGACCTTAGAAACTGCAACCTTCAATGTTGACACCGGATTGATTAGAAGCAGCATTCCTCTGAGCCACTCCATCTATCTTGTACTTTCCAATCCAGTACTTTCCAACCTACTACACTTCTATCAAAAACAGACGAAGGGAATGAAGCAAAACATTCAATGTTGCAAATTGAAGTCTTGTCATCAGATCTGACTTCCAACATGTTGCAACAAATGAAACCTCGACATCAAGATGTTAGCCCCTATTTTCCACTTAAGCTTTTAGATACAACAGTTTTGTCTAAATTTAGGATATAATGCACTAAAAATATAGCCCCAAAATAAAGATGGAGAAACCAAAAAAATAAAATAAATGTGAATTGTTTGTAGTCCAATGCAAAAGGGGGTTTAGTGGTTTAAGAAGATACACATCCTCCCATGAGTTCAAAATTAAAATTTCCAAAGGTTTTCATGATTCCGTCCAAACAAAAGAAAACAAAAAGGTTCTTTAGTCTTTTAAGTGATCCTCATCAACGCAGTGTTGGCAAGCCTACTGGTATACTACCTTTCCTTTTATAGAACTCCAAAGAAGGTAATAAATAAGATTATTCAATTACAAAGAAGATTCTTATGTGGGGGTGGGGGTAAGGAGTGTTAGAAAATCTGTTGGGTTAATAATAGAATTTGAACTAGGATAGAGAAAGAGAGTATGAGAGAGAGAGAAAGAATCTGAAATGTATTATGAATTACATTGCATTAGAGAAACAGAGAGCCAGCCTTATATAGGCTTGGCAAGAAACGATTATGGATTCTAAGCGCTTGTAACTAACTCTAATGAGAATGTATAACTGCTTGTAGCTAACTCTAACAGAATGTATAACTGCTGTAACTAATTTAACCGAATGTGCTGAGTCAGCACTTGTGCTGACTTAGCACTTACAAGTGGCATATACTCTAATATCCCCCGTGCAATCCCCCGTGCAATCTCAAGGTTGTTGAGGAGCTGCAACCACATTGAGAGTGGTTCGTAAGTCACTGAATCTGGTGGAGGATAATGGCTTAGTGAAGCAGTCAGCTAGTTGAGCAGATCGAGAATGAAGAACAGGGTTATGAGCTACTGCAACTGCACCTGAGTTGTCACAGAGAATCTGTGGGGTGTAGAATGGAACCCGTAGTTCAGTAAGTAAAGACATGATCCAGAGTGTTTCTGATGCCGTATTAGCCATGCTGCGGTATTCCGCTTCTGCACTAGACCGTGCTACTAGTGGTTGCTTCTTGGAGCACCAAGAAATCAAGTTGGGACCAAGCAAGATGCATGACCCAGAGGTAGAGCACCTGTCATCTGGATCACTGGCCCAATCAGCATCACAAAAGGCCTTAATAGTGAAGGGTTGAGTGGTAGAGGAAGGCCGCAAGAGAAGTCCAAAATGCATGGAACCTTTTAGGTACCGAAGGATTCTTTTTACAGCCTGCCAATGAGTCTCTAGTAGGTTTGCCATGAATTGGCAAACCTTATTAACACTGTAGGCGATTTCTGGCCTAGTTAATGTGGCATATTGTAAGGCCCCAACTATTGATCTGTAGAGACTCGGATCAGCCACTGAATCTGTCCCAAAAACCTCGGTTTGCAGCCACTAACCATGGGAGAAGAAATACCTTTTGCCTCTAACATATTAGCTTTGTTGAGGAGATCCCTTATGTATTTAGACCGAGTCGAGAAGATGGAACCCGATTGTAGGTGCTTGATTTCAACACCGTAAAATAGTCAAGAGAACCAAGTTCCTTAAGAGCAAAGGCAGATTGAGTCTCTTGATAAGATCGAAATGAGAGTTGGAGAAGTGCTTGGTAAGAGTGATGTCATCTACATAGACCAAGACATAGAGACACACTGTCTCCTTTAGAGTAGATGAAAAGTGAGGGATCACAACGGTGACGACACAAAGCCAAACTGTAGAAGGGGTGCTAGTGAGGCGTTCATACCAAGCCCTTGGGGCTTGTTTGAGCCCATAAAGAGCTTTGTGAAGCTTACAAACAAGAGATTTGTCTTGGGCTTCAAAACCAGGAGGTTGAGTCATATAAACCTCTTCACTCAACACTCCATTCAAAAAGGCATCGTTTATATCAATCTGCTGTATGACCCATTTTGAGGACAATGCCATGGTGAGAATGATTCTAATTGTAACTGGTTTGATGACAGGAGAGAATGTCTCATGAAATTCAAATCCATGAGTTTGGTGGAAGCCTTTGGCAACCAACCTTGCCTTATATTTATTAACAGTTCCATCTGGACTTTCTTTGACACGAAAAACCCATTTGCACCCAATGGCCTTCCTATTTGAAGGAAGAGGAACTAAGGACCAGGTCTTGTTTTGGAGAAGGGCACTATGCTCTGCTTGCATAGCTTCAAACCAAGGAGGGCTGGACAGGGCCTATTTAACTGATGCACGCTCTGCATAGGCAAGGTTCACCCGAGGATACAGCTTAGGTGGTAGGCAGCCAGTTCTAGAACGTGTTAACATAGGATGAGTAGGGCCGGGTTGGTGAGGATCCGCTTGTTGGTCAGGTATGACAGGAGAAGAAGGTGAGGGACTTGGTGGATGAGGGGAGGGAGACACATCTGATTGTGCAGAAGTTTCAGACTCCAAGGATGAGTCACTGCTAGTTACGTCAACAGGACCTGGAGTGGGCAAGGGCGAGGCAGAAAGAGGGGGAGGAAACTGATTTAAAGGGACATAGTTTAAAGGAGGAAGAAGAGGGGTGGGAATTGTGGAAGGGAAGGTGGAATCTTTTGAGCTTGGCTCTGTAGAGGGGGAAGGAAAAAGAGAGGAGTAAGGAAATCTCAGTTCATTAAATAAAACATCCTTTGAGACATAAACTCTACCCGAAGGAGATAGGCACTTGTGACCTTTATGTTGGGGAGAAATACCAAGGTAAACACACTCGGTTGACCTGAACTGCAGCTTGTGCTGATTATATGGACGCAGGAGAGGAAAACAAGCACATCCAAAGGTTCTAAGGAGAGAGTAGTCGAGAATGGACCCTTGGAGAGCATGATAGGGGGAAGAAAAGGAAGGAAGGGCTGCTGTGGGAAGTTTGTTTATTAAATGGACAGCCATAGTGAAACTGTGATCCCAAAAGGTCAATGGCATGGAGGCATGGGAAAGTAAGGTCAATCCCATTTCAACAATATGCCTGTGTTTTCGTTCCACAGTGCCATTTTGATGGGATGTGTGAGGACAAGTCAACCTGTGCACAATGCCCAACTCAGTCAAATGATTGGTGAAAGGTCTAAACTCACCCCCCCAATCAGTTTGAATGGCCTTGACAGAGGCTGAGTATTGAGTATTGAGTTTTGATAAGAGAATGAAATTGTTTAAATGCTGTTAGAGCATCAGACTTTCTTTTGAGAAAGTAAATCCATGTAAATCGAGTAAAGGCATCAACAAAGGCTATGTAGTAGGTGTAGCCATTTGATGAAGCAAAAAGTCTTTGGGCCCCAAAGGTCAGAATGAATAAGTTCAAAAGCTTTAGTATGAATAGTAGGGGAGGGTGGAGCATACAATCTATGAGACTTTCCAAGACAGCAGGCATTGCAAAAATCATTTGCCATTTTATTTGTACAAGGAATATTACAAAGCTGTAAAACAGTCTTTACAGCACTAGGATGGGGATGACCCAATCTATTATGCCAAGTGACAAAGGAATTAGAAACAATATTAGTGTTAGCACTTGCTGGAATACTAACAGCAGAATTATTACAAGTAGGACTAGGAGAGGAGGAAAGAAAACTTATTGGAGATGAAGGCTCCTTTAGAATATTGATGTGCTTGAAGCAATACAGCCCATCATTTCCTAGAGAGCCTTCAAGAAGAACTTTGTCAGATCCCTGTGATTTGACAAAACAAGAGCGAGGATGAAACTCGAAATAAACATTATTATCTTGGGCAAATTAAGACACAGAAACAAGGTTTTTAGTTATAGAGGGAACAAGGAGCATATTATTGAGGGAAAGGACAGTGTGTGGGTGATTTGGAGTAGTAATTTTGGAAAAACCAGTAGAAGTTATGGGGAGACCTTGACCATTGCCCATGAGGACTTGATCTTGTGTTGTTTGGAATGTCTCTGTTATTGGTTTTGGTGTATGTTGATTTGGTAGTCTCGATGGTTGTAACTTTAAACCGATGAGTTTGAGTTGTTTTTTGGAATGTCTCTATTTTTGGTTTTTAGTGCATGTTGCTCTGTGGTTGATCACTCACCCAGTAGTGATGCTCATCACGGCTAGGCGTGATCGATTACAGCTATAATGATCAGTTCGATTGGCACGTCACGTCGTGATGGACATCCCGTGAGCCATTGACTGTAGCGATCTTCAGAAAGCTATAGTTTTCAATCTCCCGTATTGTCCTTATATTGGATATATAGATGTTTTTAAATTTGTATATCTACGGGGACCTATCTAGTTATTTTTATTTATACTTTTGTATTTATTTTGAGTTATAGCCTGTGTTAATACATGTATTGTTTACGAACCAGGTACATATGGGTCAGTAGGATAGCCCAGCATGCGCGGGAGGGGACAACTTTGTGGGGTTTCGGGACGATCACGCCTACCTTTGATTCTAGTGTAAGTTTACATGTTATATACTATCTTTAGTCCTTCTTTTAATGTAAGTTTATAATGTTACAACCCTCTATTTATCATTTTTTTTTGTCCATACAGGCATCAGGGCTCCCGGAAAGCGGGGTGGGAGCCACCTCGTTGAAGAAACTAGAAGGACGGGCGGAGAGGGACCGAAGCTTGAGGTGTCCTTCGATGCTAATCTAAATGCCAGGGGACCCGTGCTAAAGAATTTAATAAGTGGGTGTTTCTAAGCGAACGACGCATAAGCATCAGCTACTAACCTGGAATGGCGTTCCACAGGCGTTGAGATCAATTTGGGAGGCTATCACGTTTTTTACCTTTACATTCGTTTGATTTTACATTATTAGATAATTATCCAGTTATAATCCATCCAGTTGTTTATATGTATCTAATGTGTAGGTAGCTTGGGTATGCCAAATGGCGAGGATCATAGTCATAAATGTGTGAAAATGGCATCAAAGCGTTGGAATGGGTTCAAGATGTCTTACCAGGTACTATGTATCCGGGAAGAAGCGGCTTGATAAAATGTTCTCGGATTATCCCTGGATTGATCGGGATACTTGGGATGTGTTTGCCAGAGATTCCAGGCGGGATGGAGAATTTCAAGTTGGTTGATTAAGTTAATTTTGTATGCTTATTATAGATCATTTAACTGTATTTAATTATGTGTTTTTGTTTGAATAGGCTAAGGCAAATAAGGAGCGGCGAATCAAAGCGAAGAACGTCCACCGCCACACCATGTCTCGGGGTGGGAACTGGACTCGAACCGGCAGATGATGGCGGATAAGGTGGCTGACGGGAAGAAAGCACTCTGCTAGGATTGAAAGAGGAGAGGTGCACGGGCACACCATCAAGTCTCCGTCGGACATCGACCGCGAGGATGTCAGATGGTTGCCATTGGCATGACAAAGACCGGGATCTTTTTAAAGTTGATGCCATTCCGAATGGCGAGATAAGATTGTAAGTAAATAATTAACTTGATTTCAATTGATATTTGTAGATATTTGCAACACTTTTCACTTGCACGTTTTTTTTCATTGTAGATGGATCTTAAAGCAAAATCCTCCCAGGCGCATTCGTCTCCTGCGGCCGGCGGGGCGTCTTGATGACTCTCTAGGAAAGAAAGACCATCCTGTCGAGTTCTCGGTGTTCTGGGAGCGTGACCATCAAACAATATTATGGCAAGTCTGCGCTTCCGCAGCGGGTGGTCAATGAAGTATCAATTTTGGTGACATTACTCAAGCACCTCATGTCCAACCCAGCTATTACAACACATCCTCGATGCAAGGCTTAATATCCAACCTAGAATTCAAGCGGCGCTTGCCGAAGAGAGCTTTCCTCGTCGGTACATCCCAGGACACCGGGGCTTGCCAACCCTTCACGTGTGAGCACAAAAGAGAGTTTTAGTAGAGCACATGTGGAGGACGATGAGTTGGCGCTAGGGGAGGCGGGAGTTGGAAGTCGATTGCCATGAGCATGAGTTGGAAATGAAAAGGCGTGAGCTTAGGTTGGACTCCAAACGACGTGAGCTCGAAATGTTAACAAAGGTATTTATTCATTATTAATGTCCAAATTAGTCAAATAATTACTTGTTTTTTTTAATTATCAACAACTTATCTATTTTATTTTTCATAAATGAAGGCCAAGTCGGCGTCGGTGTCGTTGCTCACTCTATCGCTCGTTTGTTCTCACTTGGTGAGGATTATGCGTTGAGATTTTTGAATGTCCATTGGATCACGATGGATGGGTGGCACGCCGGATCAACAGAGGATATTTTCCTTCGTTGGTGGCGATCTCGAACGCTTGCGAGAAATAACGTCTGGATGAACAACAATGTCATCGATCCTACTGGTGCCGTAAGTTAATTTTAATTTTATAACTTATTTATTTTTGGTATTTTTCCATTTAATAATTTATTTTAATTTCAATATATATATTATGTAATTAACATCCCCCCTTTTTCCATATCTTAGGTATCTCCATCGTCTTGACTTGATAAAGTGTTGCATGGTTTACGGTTTTTTAGGTCCGTCAATCATACGCCTGAATTATTTGATGGCGATGCATTGAGTAAATACGTAGGGAAGTTTTTGGGAGACAATCAGAAAGAATTATATCTGGCTCCTCCTCGTATGGAAGGCATGTTGGCGGTTGTTCGTACTTCACCGTCTAGGCATCTTGTCATATTCTTGTTCTCTCCACCAAGATCCCCCCCGAATGTGGTGGAAGCTATAAATAAGTAAGTAACTAATCTTAAATTTAATTTAAGTTTTAATATCAGTTGTTTTTAGTTTATTACACACATGATATGTGAATTTGTTAATTGATCGACATGATTATTTGTTTATGATAGCAGTTGATGACGAAAGTAGCATAAGTTGGAACTTGGTAGAATGGGACTTCTAAGGCTAAAGCAAATCTGTATGGAACATCCTCAAGGTTTGGTAGTTTATTTATCAAATAATTAATATTATAATTACTAATTTATATGTATATTCAACGCGTTGAAATTAATTTTGTTGGTAGTCTCGATTTCAAATTGATGGGTGGTCGTGCGGCTATTATGTGATGCTTCATATCTTGAACATAGTCTCCGCATCTATTACTGGATGGATGGAAGAAGGTAATATTTAAACAACTTGTTAAAATTATATATTATAGTTTTGAAGATGACTTGCATTGATGTTATTGTTATTATTTGAACGTGTCTAGGCATTTATGACCAATCGCTATTGAAGAAGATGAGTTAAGAGACTTGGGGTTGCGCTGCTGAATTCTTCTTCAAGTATGCCATGGTTGAAAAAGGAATTGAACATACCTCCGCACTACTTAGATGGAATAGTTTTTTTGTTAGACTTTAGAAACTAATTAATAACATGTATATATATATCCTTAGATAGTTTTGTTTTTAGACATTGGAACTAAAATTTATTTATATATATACATGGGTTTTGGTTTTAAGTCCCCCATTATTCAATTTTTTTTTGCAGTTCTGTAAGGTGTGTGATATGCGTATTCTTTGGGGTGAATGTGGGGGATGGCTAGGGGAGTGATATTTTTAAACGAATTTAAAAAAAAACCTATTAACATCGATTCTTTATAACATGAGCGTTAAAATTAAACGTTTAACGTCGATTCTTTATAATAAGTCGGCGTTAGTTTTTAACAAAATCAACTTCGGTTGCTTAAAGATCGGCGTTAATAGTTTTATGTTTAACGCCATCGATTGTTTAACCAGCGTTAATTTTACAAAATTAACGTCGATTTTGTTAAAGAAGCGTTAATAGTTTTATATTTAATGTCGGTTCCATTTGACGTAAAATATTAACTATTAACGTCAGCTGTATTTACGTCAGTCAGTATTCTGACGTAAAAAATCAATTTTAACTGACGTAAAAAGCGCTTATTGCACTAGTGCTCCAAAATACATGTAATCAAACATATAAGAATAAAGATGTGATAAATGGCAATGCATGCATTATTGTACATTAGAATATCATAATCAATATGACATGCATCATTCTCAAATATATCAGAGTTGAATTGCCAAGGAAATGGCTAAACCACTACACCTAGACTGAGAAATGACATCTATTGTTGACCTAATGGGGACATGTCACTTTTTTTTTTGGTGCTTATTCGCTAGAGGACATATCACTTTTATTTTATAAACAAACAATTCCCCTTAAATACAAAAAGGAAATGTTTTATCAAAATAATCCACAACATAAATTTAATTGATAATACCAGCTTCCTTTCTTGTGCAGTTGTGCTCTCCCAACCCGTTCTCCATCACACCCATCACCCTAACCAAATTCTTCAACAACACCACCACCAACAACAAACACAATGCATGTCAACTTCAGAACTATTATACAAAAATGTTCACAATACATGACAACTTTCAAAACAATTATGATAATCTATGGCTGCACTATAAAATAAACTATAAACTAATAAACTAAAAATATGCCAACTTAAGGATTCATTAGACACAGCCAATTAAGACAAATTCGAAGGCACGTGTTGAAAATCCTATTGAAGCTAGCTCAAGCCTCGAATTGGGTCAAGATCTCATAGTAATCCAAAGTAGAGAACCTCAGGCAGATAAACAGGCTAAAAAGCAATTGTCTCTGTGCATTTATTCTATTTGTCTTTCTGTGCATGCTGTCTTTTCCTGTACACTGGGGATCAGAGAGCCACTTCAGGAGGCTGTAAAATTAATAGAGTGGACTACATAAGTAGTCTGACTAAATGATTGCATTCCACTCCAGCCACTATGCCTTCTCACCCGGAGTCAACGAACCAACAATTAATCTGACACATTCTGTTCGGTTTGAGATACAATTAATACCAACCTAAATATAGTTTGTATATCTGAACAATTGCGGCAACTAGATCTGCCACAAACCCTCTAAACAGTCTATAGAGGGCTTTATATACAGGAATCCTGAACACAAGTACAACACCAAGTTTTTAATACAACAATAAGGATTGTAGACGTGGTTTTCAGTTTTTAATCAAACAACAAAATCAGGGGAATTCTCTCTACAGGGAGCCATTCCACTTACTTTCCTAAATTCATGACCATGCATCCTCACAAGATTTCCATTTCCTCCATCTGCAGTAGAGGCTGTATGATTGCCAGAAGATGCAAGAAGGGGGAATTTTTAAAAGAACAACCGTAATCAAATTTAAAAATATGGCTTTAAGCATGATTGCTGATACTATCCATTTCAAATGTTTAAAAGAAATATAATGAAGAACAGGAATTGGAATTGGAATTGGAGAATTTTTGCTAACAGGCCAGATCAAAGATCCTGTATAGAAAAATTTCCAATGATCAATACTACAACAACAACAACAACAACAACCAAGCCTTATCCCCTAGGTGGGTTCGGATACATGATTCATTCGGTCCCATAATATTCTATCATGTATCATGTTTATAGTTATATCATTGGCATCCAAATCTTTCTTAGTAGTTTCTCCTATAGTTTTTCTTGGCCTACCTCTGCCTCTAGCTATTGGATTGCCCTCCACCTGGTCCACTCTCCTTACTACATAATCTAAAGGTCTCCTCCATACATGCACAAACCACCTAAGTCGAGATTCAACCATCTTTTCTACATAGGTGCTACCCCAACTCTCTCTAATGCTATCATTCCTAATCCTATCACGTCTAGTTTTAAGCTCATCCAAAGACAACATTCTTATCTACGCTACATTAATTTTACTCGTGTTGATTTTTTACAGTCCAATCACTGTCCATAAACATCGCTAGGTCTAATAGGCCGTATGCGGTAAAATTTTCCCTTTAGCTTAAGAAGTGCCTTTTATCACACCAAAACCGCCTAATTCCTCCATTTTCGACCACCCCCTGGTTGAACCGATGATTTACATCTCCCTCAATTTCTCCGTCATTTTGTATAATAGACCCAGAGATATTTAAACGAGTGTGACTTGTGGTATGTTGTGGTCTCAACTTTCACCTCAAGCTAGAGGGTGTTTTGCCTTTGCTAAACTTACATTCCATATACTGCCTTGCTTTCTTTAACCTAAACGGAAGCCATGTGCTTCTAAAAGCTTTATCCAACCTTCCATTTATATCATCTCTCTACTCTCAACTAGCACTATATCATCTGCGAAAAGCATGCATCGCGTGCTTGCTCTTGAATGTGCTCGAAGTACATCCAAGACCAAGGTAAAAGATAGGGCTTAAAACTCATGCCTGGTGGACCTATGGTTATTGGGAAATCTTCGGTGGCTCCCACACACTGCGTTCTCACACTAGTTGTAGCCCCCATACATATCCATGATAGCTCGAATAAGCAATCCCGAACACCTTTCTCTTCAGGGCTTTTCCATAAAACCTCTCTTGCCTCTATCATATGCTTTCTCCAAATCAATGAAGGCCATGTGTAAATCTTTTTGATCCCTTCGATATTGTTCCATCATCGAGTAGCAAGTAAATTGCTTCCATGGTCGACCTCCCGGCATAAAACCAAATTGGTTGTCAGTGATTTTGGTTTCTTTTCTTAATCTCCGTTTCAACACCCTTTCCCATAGCTTCATAATATGACTCACAAGCTTAATCCCCTATAATTTCGTAATTTGTATATCCCCCCTTGTTCTTGTAAATCGGAACTAAAGTGCTTCTCCTCCATTCGTCAGCATTTTCTTTGACCTCATAATCTCGTTAAAAACTTCGTGAGCCAACTAATGCCTCTATTTCCTAGACTCTTCCATACCTCCACAGGTATATTGTCCGGTCCAACTGCCTTGTCATTATCCATTCTTCTCAAAGCTTCTTTTATCTCATACTCTTGGATTCTACGATAAAAAGTGTAATTTTGGTACTCCTCTCTGATGTCAAGCACCCATGAGTATGATAAAACTTCAAATCCTTCATAAACTAACTTGTGAAATAATTCTTCCATCTATCTTTAATATCTTGTTCCTTAACCAAAAACTCTACCTTTTTTCATCCTTAATACACTTCACTTGGTCCAAGTCTCTTGTCTTTCTTTCCCTATTTTTAGTAAGCCTATAAATAGATTTCTCACCATCTTTGGTGCCTAAGGATTGATCTGCAACCCGTCAAAAGCTTTAGTTCTAGCTTGCTCAGCTTTGCCTTTTGGTCTCTTTTTTTTGGCCACCTTATAATTTTCCCAATTTTCAGCATTTTTACATAAAGACCAAGCTTTAAAACATTCCCCCTTTAACCCGAACCTAGCTTGCACACTTTCGTCCCACCACCGGATTCTTTACCCCTAGGTCCGAATCCTCTTGATTCACCAAGCGTCTCTATAGCTACCTTCCTAATCCCCTTGGCCATCTTGTCCCACATATCATTTGCACTTCCGTTTGCCTCCCAAAACCCTCCTCCAAAACCTTGTGTTGGAAGATCCTTTGTTTTTCACCCTTCGTTTGCCACCACTTGATCCTTGAAACCTTTTCGTGGCCTCTTCTCTTCACATTCCTCTTAACTCTTACATCCATAACCAAGACTCTATGTTGGGTAGTCAAGCTTCTCTCCGGTATGACTTTACTGTCCCAACAAATCTTTCTATCCTATCTCCTAATAAGAAAGAAATCTATTTGAGAGCTTGTCACCCTACTTTTTGTACGTGATAAGATGTTCCTCACGTTTCCTAAAACACGTATTGGCTATAGTAAGATTGAAAGCGGATGAAAAGTCCGAATAGACTTACCTCCCCATTTACCTCCCTAGGCCATATCCCCATGCAAACTTGTTGTAACCTCTAAGGTGCCCTCCTACATGCCCATTTAGATCCCTTCCTAAGAAAATCTTTTCATCTAGCGGTATTTCCTGAATTAGGCCTTCTAAATCCTCCCAAAATTTTACCTTGAAGTGTTCTTCTAACCCCACCGAGGTGCGTAAGTTCTAATCACATTAAGGTGTCTTGTTCCACTACAAATTTTAGGGCAATGATCATATCTCCAACCCTTTCTACATCCACAATATCATTCTTCCAATATTTATCCACAATTATGCCCACCCCATTTCTCGATTTTACTTTGCCAGTGTACCAAAGTAAAATAGAGTTTTCTTTAATGTCAACCAAAGTACCTGTTATAATAAAATAAAATAGAGCATTTGAAGGACTCATAGTGAAGAAGTTAATAAGGAAAAGGACCTAACCTTCCATGCTTATACCCATCTAGAGGACATGCAAAATCAATTGAAGGGTTAAATTCACCAGTAGCTATTGCAGCTTGACCAAAATGTTGTGCTCAATAATCTTCCTATTACAGAAACTTCATCTAGTGTGTGGATTAGCTTTCACATTTTCCTCTATATTTTAGAACTGTCCCATATGGTTCAGTGCTATAAGTTGCAAAACTTGGGTGGTGAGGATAGATCCCAGAGTCCACAATTCCAATCATAATGTCTTCTCCAGTCCAATCATAGCCACCTCCTGTTGGCCATACTCCACTATTCTAAGTCTCCTCACTTTCCAGTCCCTGTCAATAGATTTCACACCAGGAGCATGTCTAAGAGTTCCTGCCTACTAATATAAGATGATATATAACATAAATGCAACCAATAAAAAGAATTAGATTGAATTACCTTCATCAAGATGAGGATGAGAATAAACTTCGTAAATTACCTAGTATCATCATGCTTCTATGAAAGAAACAAAAAACAAAATGTCGATAAATGTAAATTGACATTCATTCACTTATAGGAAACAAAGCATCAAATGCAAAAAAAAATAGTGATAAGAATATTATGTTTTCATAAATCAATATATTTATCTGAACCAACACTCCAGTTGAAAAGAAAAGCATTTAAAATCATTTTAATCATGTACCTGTCTATATGATGTATCTTTACGGTGCATGATCAGTTCCTGCAAATAAGGAAGGTAGAAGAAACATTGACACAAGAGAATTCATTTCCAAATTAATATTAATAATATATTGAAATAGAAAATAATAAAAGCTGAAGGAGATTACCATAGTAAACAAATGCTGAAGTTTTATACTATGCTAGCAACTCTGCCAGCATTCCACATGTAGTTATCCTCACCTTGTCATCAACATCAGTGAAATCCCGCACATATGTTTCCTTATTGCCCAAGTGTTTAAGGTACCGGCAAGTCTTCATGTTAAATATAGGTAAACACCAAATTTAACTCTCGGTCTTCATCTGAAATCTAAAATTAAGTAAATCTAAATAATAATAATAATAATAATAATAATTTAATAATAATAGGACAACACCCCCATCCGAAAGAAGCAGAAAAGAAAGGTAGACATTCTACATTAAATCAATTTTCTCAAACTAATCACAAATAAGAGTAAATTAGGCAAGGAATGAACTGAGCCTTATCCATTCATTAATTTTTAAATGTAGAAGTAGAAGTAGTTGTATCTGAAGCAAAGTCCAGGTTGTACTTGTCCAAGAGAAGCAGCATACTCAATAAGCTTTGAAATAGACAACAATGCAAGAAAAAAGAATTGAAAAGAAAACTTTATAACCTTATATTAGCAAACTTTAAGACACACCATTTTGGTAATTTCTAATAAAAATTACACTATGCAGGTCAAAAAGCCACAAAAGATTATAGCTGGAAATATAATGGTTTTCAATTGGAGTTAGAAATATACGACACACAACATCTAGACATGTTTGTGTGTTTCCAATTTGAAGGAATTTCCTTTGCTGCAAAAATGCCATTGCAAACCAAGAGATATTTTCCTTCATGTGATTGAGGTATAAATACATCACTACTTCTACAAATGAAAGAAGTTACACAACTACTACTCTTTCACATAAAGGAACTGCAGCTTCGCCAAAAGCTGATTACACTAACATTGTCTTCTACTATTTTATTTATATGCTTCATCACCTGTACAATCATAGTCGTTTATCTTAGTTCATGAAGGGCAACAAAACAAATTTTCACTCTATAGATACTGCAGAGTGTCTAAATTTAGCAAATTTCAACCATATCCATCAAAGGTATCTAAATTTAACAGAATTTTTTATCACAATGACATAGAACACAAGTCGTTTGAATAAGGAGAAGTAAGCACTAAGCACATTGGTATGCAATAAATTTTGTAGCGTGTGCGTGTCACCTATCTAAAACTACATGCCAAGAGAAAACAACTATGTTGAAAGTAATAACAGAGTTCTAGAATTTTTTGAGGAATTCAACAACAAAACCAAATTTTATCAGCTACAGAGTAAGAATAAAACCTGAACTATCTAGATTACAACATCTTTGTAATACATCGTATTTATATTTTTAATCTAGTTCATAAATTCAGTTACTACAGAATCTTCCTAACCAAGAAATGAATGCCTTCAAATGAGATCCTACTTCCATGAATTATCCTCCCAAATTACTAAATCGGCAATTATTACGTTATGATTTTCTGAAATTCAAAATATTCATAATTCCTAAAGGATACACTTTCCATTGATAATCTGTTTTTAGATAGAAGATTTGAACCAACCAAATGGAACATTCTTCCTTGACTCTGTACAGTAAAATATGCCTTACTATGATGAATACTTTCCTTTGCTCCTATGTAGCACATTTTCCAAATTAGCTTTGCCATACCTAAATAACTCTAGACCATTAAGGATCATTTTCTTTAAGCCGTCTCTATTTCCATTTACCCAAAATACCGATATTAAAAGCTCCAAGTTTAAAAAATAAATAAATAAAAAATATTTGAATCAAGTCTCCTAACGTTGATTACACTAACGTTGTCTTCTATTATTTTATTTATAAGCTTCATCGCCAAAAGCTGATTACACTAACGTTGTCTTCTACTATTTTATTTATAAGCTTCATCACATGTACAGTCATAGTTGTTTCTCTTAGTTCATGAAGGGCAACAAAACAAATTTTCACTCTATAGATACTGCAGAGTGTCTAAATTTAGCAAATTTCAACCATATCCATCAAAGGTATCTAAATTTAATGAATTTTTTTTATCACAACCATAAGCATCATTTTCTTTAAGCCGTCTCTATTTCCATTTACCCAAAATACTGATATTTTAAAGCTCCAAGTTTAAAAAATAAATAAATAAAAAATATTTGAATCAAGTCTCCTACCCCGCTGTCATTGAGTTCTCCCCTATCTCTTTCAAGTTCCAGTGAGTGCTAAAAGAGAGAGACAAAACCATTGTAAATACTACACCGGGAGAAAACTACAAAGCGCCACTAAAAAAATTTTAAAAAAATTATAAACACTCCAATAGTTAGCAAACCTTACAAACTTTTCATTCCAATAATGGTCTGCTAATTACTGACCAGTTCACTACACATAGCCCTACACTACTTGATAATTCCTCCTTGCAAAGAACAAAGTATATAGCTAAGAGGTACATAGACTAAACAAAAAACAATCATAAACTAAGCAAAAGAACTCCGATGGTATAGAGACCAGAGGGCAGCTATGTTTGTCTTTGGAAGCTAAAAGATGCAGCATCCAAATACAAACACTATGCTGTTAACAAAATTATAAACCATTAATTTTTTTTTTCAATCTTCAATCTAGGGTAAAAGGGATCCCGACAACATCCCTATACAAAACACAACTATACTCTTGGGATCCACACAAAAAAATACCCAAACTACAGAAGTCATTCAAGTCATTCTTTTTCAATTTTGACTGCAACCAATGCAGGCAACATTGACCAAGAAACACCAATACTATCTGTTTAGTGTGACACCGTAAACAGGTATCACATAGTTACCAAAACGCGGAAAATGAATTGTTTATCACCATTAATTATTATAGGAAAATACTATTTTCAATTAAAGGTTAACAAAAATTAGTAGTTAATTTTCTTTTTTTGACAATAAATGTGGAATAAATAACTTAGAAAGATGGATACTCAGAACATGAACTTAAACTGTACACAAAAGCAGAACACTGGATAAATATATATATATATATATATATATATATATAATTCCTTCAAGAGGTACATCTGACTAATACATAAGAACAAGGGCCTTATCAACGGCCATTGAAGGAATCTACAATAAAAGGAAATACCCAGCGAGCGGAAAATCAAAACTATGGGAAAAAGGGAACTGGGCATACAACTCAAAGATGGCTCTAAAAGTCTAAACCACGGACTACCCACGACCTAAACTCGCACGTGGTGGAATCCCTACGACGGGGTTCCCACACGTGCTCCCCGTAGAAGAATAGTCGAGGAATAGGGTCGATGACCTCGCCGCCATTATCTATAGACTCGTAAGCGTCGTCATGGTCGAGGACCTCGTGCTCAGGTGCGCCATCGGCCTCTGCCTCCATGAAATCTCCGGGGTTTCCCTCGGGTTCCTCTTCGGGGGTCGTCCTCGGGTCCTCCTCGGGATCCTCCTCGGAGCGTCTACCTCGGGAGGGTCTACGTGGAGTAGGCCCTGAACTGAAGAGGCGTAGGTATAACCAAGTCGGAGGTAATGCCACTCTCTCGCGCCTCCTCGGTGCGACTCAGACGGATGGGGTCCCCGTCCTCATTCAAGTCCGTGGTCGTCACCGGTCCGGTGTGCGGAGCGGTGGTAGCTCCTTGATGTATGCGCCAAGCTCTAATGTCTCCGCGTTGTCAAAGACTTGATGATTCGACCACGATTGGTATAAGGGGATGTTGGGATCCATCCGAACCCACACATATAAGTCGATCCAAAAGGAAGTAGAACATAACGAATAAGAAAAGCAAGAGTGAGATACCAATAATGGATATATCATACAATAACCATAAACATGATACGAGGCAAAGTTATTATAGCAAAGGGCTTCATACCCGTACACTCAACTTTATAAAACTATGCATGTCACTTCAATAATCGAGGCTCAACTTAATCTCATGAGATCTTGTCACCGTTTTATCATAAGGAATAAATAGTTGATCGGGCTCCAATGCCACATTGGCAAGTTGTCTCAGTCACCTCGTGCACCAAGGTACCGGATCAACATCATCTCGAATGCCTCATTCGTCAGGCCATTCGGATAAACACCTCATTGAATACCTCAACTTAAGCGGGTATTCGGATTATTCAAGCACGTCTGCCAAGGGGAAATGCATATGAATAAAAGTCTTTTCATTATCGAGCTTTTCTTCCTGCTTACTCTTTTTCGTTGTTGAAGCTCAAGGCTAACGACTATTCACAATTTCCGACACTTGGAAAAATAAGGCGGGCCTTGCGGTCCAGTGCTCAATCACAACAACCTAGACCGATGCCTCAGTCGAGGGTTGTGCTCATATAAATACTTATAGTTTTATCCATGTTTTATCTTAACATGATAAGGACTCTTAGTCCACAACAACGAAATTAGGACACGTAGTCCTCAGTTCCGAGATTTAGGACTCTTAGCCCATAATATCATCATTAGGACCCTAGGCCCATTTATCACGGATCCTAGATCACGTGCATACCACTGAATACTAGAGGCGACGTCTCGCGAACTAGATTCTCTTTCAAATGTACTTCCTTTTCGTTCGGTGAAAATCAAATACAAAACAAAGTCTCGGCTACTTGTCCAAGTAGCTTAGGAATATTTCTAAATCGTTTAGGAGAAATCTTTTTCTTTTTACAAACCTTTTGTAAAACATATTGTAAATCCTTTTCTCTTTTGAAATCCTTAGTTAAGTATTTTCACAAGGGTTTTCTTCATCAAGTAAAGGTTACAAACAAAAGGTTTTCTCTTGAATAAGAAACTTAGTTCCCAAAAGTAGTTCCCTTTGGTTTGAAATCAACTCAAGTTCCATTTCTAAAATAAGAAACTCATCCTCATAAGGTAAGCACTTTTAAACAAAGGTTATGATGATAAACCAAATACTCTTAGAGTTTTATTCAAGGCTTATTAAAGCTTTTAACCCTTAAAATCATTGGGCACGAGGTGAAGTCACGCTTACAAACTTCAACCAACAATAATATCTCAATAAAAGGGTTATTCATAATATATGTACAATTCACCATACTTTAAAGCAAGTAAAGCTCAACTTCACATAATAATCACATTAATTCAAGAAAACAAGTTAGACAAGTATTTGCTCAACATCATAATCATATTCAAGTTATTCAAGTAAACACATACACACATGCATATAGTTATTGAATATCTTAAGGCAATCCCCTCTACCTCAAGAAGGTAAGAGAATGAAGAAAATAAACGGTTTCACGACGTTCTTCAAAGTCGGTTAGGATGTAAGTCTAGGTTTTAAGACACAAGATTCAAAGGATTAGAACTCAACCAAGAAATTGAGTTCTTGGAGGTGTAACAGAGAAAATCTTGCTTAGCCCATGTTTGTCACAGGTTTGTTTTAAACCCACGGTCCAAATCTGAAAAGGAAAAAAAACTTGAACCTTCTTTACATTAAAAAATAAAAAAAAAATGATTTTCCTTTAAGCTCTCTCCTGCACAAACTGCTATCGTTCTTGGAGGTGTAACAGATCGGTTTATTTTGTTTTTACATGAGAAAAAAAATCTGAACCAATAAAAAATGATTTGATTCGATTTTTGAATTTTTCAAGAAAAACCCA
Source organism: Sophora flavescens (assembly GCA_030762895.1). Taxonomy (NCBI): domain Eukaryota; kingdom Viridiplantae; phylum Streptophyta; class Magnoliopsida; order Fabales; family Fabaceae; genus Sophora; species Sophora flavescens. The sequence goes on from CM061066.1 coordinate 114,332,416, forward strand.
ACTAAACTAATGAAGAGGAGCAAGGTAGCAGCAAACATGAGTTCAAAATTCAAAGTAGCACTTATTTTGTACTATATTTTTAGATATTTAGACTAAGGATGGTTCTTTTCTATTGGAGTTAGAATCATCAATAATCAATCATCATCACCGATAACACACAAATATTTGTGAACTAATTACTAACAGGCTGACAAGTGGCACTTTGTGGGATTTTTACCCATTTTTTCTTTTTAAATTATTGGGTCTTCAGTACACTTGAGTGCACGAGTGTACCTTGCTGCATGGAAATGGCGTGTTGGAATAATAGCAGATGGTAGCCATTTTCATTTGCGGTTTGTTAATAAAGCGAGATGGTAGCAGAGGTACCCGTGTTAAGAGTGTTTTGCAAAAATTCTCATAAAGTAGATATTGACTAAATGGATGTGACTATGCTTGCAAGAAGTACTGTGTTTTGGCACCTTTTTAATTTTGTTGCTGCCCTCCTGCGAGAAGATCTAGACCATCCGTCCAGATCGGACGATCCAGTTAAAAGATCTTTTAAAAATTAAAAAAAACCCAATATTTTTTTTTCTTGAGAAATCCCCAAACCCCTCCCCATACGCGCCCTCCCCCACCCCCTACACCTATCTCCGTCGCACTGCTATTCGCCATCGTGGCCAACCACCATCGGGCCATTGCTCGCTCGATCTTCATTGTATTCACTCCGTCATTGCTCGACGCCGCATCCGAAATCCGGACGCCACTTGAAAAGCGTCCAGATCGGACGCTTTTAATCTTTATCATATAAGTGGATTGTAAAGATTAAAAGTTGTTTACCACTTGAAAAAGACTTCCTAAAAAAATATATGTTTTTGTTGGATATTTAATTTTAATTTAAAATAATTAGTTTTTAATTTTAGTTATAGATTTCTTTGCATATCTTTTAAAAACTATAACTAAAATTCCAAAATCAAATAATTCCATAGGTTAGGGTAAAAGAGACATATATAGGACAATTAAATTCCATTATGAGGGGTTCTTAATCACATTTCAATTCCAAAATGTGTCGTGAGAATATATTAGAGTCCTCTTATTCAAACAAAACATATTAGTAATTATTATCTCTGGGAATGCTTTCCTCGTCATGGGAATTGACCCAGTGATTGATTTTGTATTTGAGAGCCACAACAATGGCAACAAATTTCTCCACCTCTTGGTGGACCGCAACAAAATGCACAAGGAGGACATGCGGGGACGAGATTACCTGTAAATAAAGCAAAATGGAATTTATGAGTTCATAATAATTGAAAACCATGAGGCCATATTAATTGAAAGTTTTTTATAATCTCTAATTGAACAACGTATATGTATGTATTTTTAATCAAATAGGACGATCTTACCCTAACTGACGCAGCGACAGCATCACATGGTGAAGTAGGGAGAGAACCATAGCCGGGAGGAAGCGATCACCAAAGTAAACCCGAGAGAGTTGCTTGCCATCGCTAGAACAGAATTAACAATATAGAAATTTGGATATGATCCTTGTTTGGTGTTGAAATAATACCTTACGATTTCACTAAAGCGATATTTTTATAGAACAATAGCATTAAATGGAGTCAAAACATTTTGAACAGTTTTCTACCTTATACACTATATATTATTCATTGAATTGAATGATTGATGTCACAATATTCTTTTTTAAGACGAGTCAGCAAGAATTAAAAATTTGTGGTCAAACTATTATAATTTTCACATAAAATGGATAAACAAAATTAAATACAAAAAAAATAAAGAATACAAATTATTATTATTAAAATTTGATACTAGTTGTCAACACCCAATTTTATATGGGTGTTTATTTTTTTAACTTTTAATTAATATTAAAAAATAGATTAAACATTTAACAAATGCCAAAATTGAAGGGGAAAAAACTATTTGTTGATCCTCCTGGCCCATATTTTTTAATCTTGCTTAGCCCATGTTTGTCACAGGTTTGTTTTAAACCCACGGTCCAAATCTGAAAAGGAAAAAAAACTTGAACTTTCTTTACATTAAAAAATAAAAAAAATGATTTTCCTTTAAGCTCTCTCCTGCACAAACTGCTATCGTTCTTGGAGGTGTAACATATCGGTTTATTTTGTTTTTACATGAGAAAAAAAATCTGAACCAATAAAAAATGATTTGATTCGATTTTTTGAATTTTTTCAAGAAAAACCCAACTAAACTAATGAAGAGGAGCAAGGTAGCAGCAAACATGAGTTCAAAATTCAAAGTAGCACTTATTTTGTTCTATATTTTTAGATATTTAGACTAAGGATGGTTCTTTTCTATTGGAGTTAGAATCATCAATAATCAATCATCATCACCGATAACACACAAATATTTGTGAACTAATTACTAACAGGTGACAAGTGGCACTTTGTGGGATTTTTACCCATTTTTTCTTTTTTAAATTATTGGGTCTTAGTACACTTGAGCGCACGAGTGTACCTTGATGCATGGAAATGGCGTGTTGGAATAATAGCAGATGGTAGCCATTTTCATTTGCGGTTTGTTAATAAAGCGGATAGTAACAGAGTACCGTGTTAAGAGTGTTTTGCAAAAATTATCATAAAGTAGATATTGACTAAATGGATGTGACTATGCTGCAAGAAGTACTGTGTTTTGGCACCTTTTTAATTTTTCTGCTGCCCTCTGCGAGAAGATCTAGACCATCCAGTCCGGATCGGACGATCCAGATTAAAAGATCTTTTAACAATTAAAAAAAAACCCAATATTTTTTTCCTTCAGAAATCCCCAAACCCCCTCCCCATACGCGCCACTCCCCCCCCCCAACACCGAACTCCGTCGCACTGCTATTCGCCATCGTGGCCAACCACCATCGGGCCAATGCTCGCTCGATTCTGTTGTATTCACTCCGTCATTGCTCGACCGCCGCATACTGAAATCCGACGCCGCCACTTGAAAAGCGTCCAGATCGGACGCTTTTAATCTTTATCATATAAGTGGATTGTAAAGATTAAAAGTTGTTTACCACTTGAAAAAGACTTCCTAAAAAAATATATGTTTTTGTTGGATATTTAATTTTAATTTAAAATAATTAGTTTTTAATTTTAGTTATAGATTTCTTTGCATATCTTTTAAAAACTATAACTAAAATTCCAAAATCAAATAATTCCATAGGTTAGGGTAAAAGAGACATATATAGGACAATTAAATTCCATTATGAGGGGTTCTTAATCACATTTCAATTCCAAAATGTGTCGTGAGAATATATTAGAGTCCTCTTATTCAAACAAAACATATTAGTAATTATTATCTCTGGGAATGCTTTCCTCGTCATGGGAATTGACCAGCAGATTGATTTTGTATTTGAGAGCCACAACAATGGCAACAAATTTCTCCACCTCTTGGTGGACCGCAACAAAATGCACAAGGAGGACATGCGGGGACGAGATTACCTGTAAATAAAGCAAAATGGAATTTATGAGTTCATAATAATTGAAAACCATGAGGCCATATTAATTGAAAGTTTTTTATAATCTCTAATTGAACAACGTATATGTATGTATTTTTAATCAAATAGGACGATCTTACCGCCTAACGGAACGCGTACAGCATCACATGGTGAAGTAGGGGAGAGAACCATAGCCAGGAGGAAAGCGATCACCAAAGTAAACCCGAGAGAGTTGCTTGCCATCGCTAGAACAGAATTAACAATATAGAAATTTGGATATGATCCTTGTTTGGTGTTGAAATAATACCTTACGATTTCACTAAAACTGATATTTTTATAGAACAATAGCATTAAATGGAGTCAAAACGTTTTGAACAGTTTTCTACCTTATACACTATATATTATTCATTGAATTGAATGATTGATGTCACAATATTCTTTTTTAAGACGAGTCAGCAAGAATTAAAAATTTGTGGTCAAACTATTATAATTTTCACATAAAATGGATAAACAAAATTAAATACAAAAAAAATAAAGAATACAAATTATTATTATTAAAATTTGATACTAGTTGTCAACACCCAATTTTATATGGGTGTTTATTTTTTTAACTTTTAATTAATATTAAAAAATAGATTAAACATTTAACAAATGCCAAAATTGAAGGGAAAAAAAACTATTTGTTGATCCTCCTGGCCCATATTTTTTAATCTTGCTTAGCCCATGTTTGTCACAGGTTTGTTTTAAACCCACGGTCCAAATCTGAAAAGGAAAAAAAACTTGAACTTTCTTTACATTAAAAAATAAAAAAAAATGATTTTCCTTTAAGCTCTCTCCTGCACAAACTGCTATCGTTCTTGGAGGTGTAACATATCGGTTTATTTTGTTTTTACATGAGAAAAAAAATCTGAACCAATAAAAAATGATTTGATTCGATTTTTTGAATTTTTTCAAGAAAAACCCAACTAAACTAATGAAGAGGAGCACGGTAGAAGCAAACATGAGTTCAAAATTCAAAGTAGCACTTATTTTGTTCTATATTTTTAGATATTTAGACTAAGGATGGTTCTTTTCTATTGGAGTTAGAATCATCAATAATCAATCATCATCACCGATAACACACAAATATTTGTGAACTAATTACTAACAGGCTGACAAGTGGCACTTTGTGGGATTTTTACCCATTTTTTATTTTTAAATTATTGCGTCTTCAGTACACTTGAGCGCACGAGTGTACCTTGATGCATGGAAATGGCGTGTTGGAATAATAGCAGATGGTAGCCATTTTCATTTGCAGTTTGTTAATAAAAGCAGATGGTAGTAGAGAGAGGCAGTGTTAAGAGTGTTTTGCAAAAATTATCATAAAGTAGATATTGACTAAATGGATGTGACTATGCTGCAAGAAGTACTGTGTTTTGGCACCTTTTTAATTTTGCTGCTGCCCTCCTGCGAGAAGATCTAGACCATCCGTCCAGATCGGACGATCCAGATTAAAAGATCTTTTAAAAATTAAAAAAAACCCAATATTTTTTTTCTTCAGAAATCCCCAAACCCCCGCCCCAAACGCGGCACTCCCCCCCCCCAACACCCATCTCCGTCGCCCTGGTATTCGCCATCGTGGCCAACCCCCCTCGGGCCATTGCTAGCTCGATTTTATTGTATTCACTCGCCATTGCTCGACCGGCAGCATCACCGAAATCCGACGCCGCCACTTGAAAAGCGTCCAGATCGGACGCTTTTAATCTTTATCATATAAATGGATGATAAAGATTAAAAGTTGTTTACCACTTGAAAAAGACTTCCTAAAAAAATATATGTTTTTGTTGGATATTTAATTTTAATTTAAAATAATTAGTTTTTAATTTTAGTTATAGATTTCTTTGCATATCTTTTAAAAACTATAACTAAAATTCCAAAATCAAATAATTCCATAGGTTAGGGTAAAAGAGACAAATATAGGACAATTAAATTCCATTATGAGGGGTTCTTAATCACATTTCAATTCCAAAATGTGTCGTGAGAATATATTAGAGTCCTCTTATTCAAACAAAACATATTAGTAATTATTATCTCTGGGAATGCTTTCCTCGTCATGGGAATTGACCAGCAGATTGATTTTATATTTGAGAGCCACAACAATGGCAGCAAATTTCTCCACCTCTTGGTGGACCGCAACAAAATGCACAAGGAGGACAAGCGGGGACGAGATTACCTGTAAATAAAGCAAAATGGAATTTATGAGTTCATAATAATTGAAAACCATGAGGCCATATTAATTGAAACTTTTTTATAATCTCTAATTGAACAACGTATATGTATGTATTTTTAATCAAATAGGACGATCTTACCGCCTAACAGGCGCGTACAGACATCACATGGTGAAGTAGGGAGAGAACCATAGCCAGGAGGAAAGCGATCACCAAAGTAAACCTGAGAGAGTTGCTTGCCATCGCTAGAACAGAAATAACAATATAGAAATTTGGATATGATCCTTGTTTGGTGTTGAAATAATACCTTACGATTTCACAAAAACTGATATTTTTATAGAACAATAGCATTAAATGGAGTCAAAACGTTTGGAACAGTTTTCTACCTTATACACTATATATTATTCATTGAATTGAATGATTGATGTCACAATATTCTTTTTTAAGACGAGTCAGCCAGAATTAAAAATTTGTGGTCAAACTATTAGAATTTTCACATAAAGTGGATAAACAAAATTAAATACAAAAAAATAAAGAATACAAATTATTATTATTAAAATTTGATAATAGTTGTCAACACCCAATTTTATATGGGTGTTTATTTTTTTAAATTTTAATTAATATTAAAAAATAGATTAAACATTTAACAAATGCCAAAATTGAAGGGAAAAAAACTATTTGTTGATCCTCCTGGCCCATATTTTTTAATCTTGCTTAGCCCATGTTTGTCACAGGTTTGTTTTAAACCCACGGTCCAAATCTGAAAAGGAAAAAAAAACTTGAACTTTCTTTACATTAAAAAATAAAAAAAAATGATTTTCCTTTAAGCTCTCTCCTGCACAAACTGCTATCGTTCTTGGAGGTGTAACATATCGGTTTATTTTGTTTTTACATGAGAAAAAAAATCTGAACCAATAAAAAATGATTTGATTCGATTTTTTGAATTTTTTCAAGAAAAACCCAACTAAACTAATGAAGAGGAGCAAGGTAGCAGCAAACATGAGTTCAAAATTGAAAGTAGCACTTATTTTGTACTATATTTTTAGATATTTAGACTAAGGATGGTTCTTTTCTATTGGAGTTAGAATCATCAATAATCAATCATCATCACCGATAACACACAAATATTTGTGAACTAATTACTAACAGGCTGACAAGTGGCACTTTGTGGGATTTTTACCCATTTTTTCTTTTTAAATTAATGGGTCTTCAGTACACTTGAGCGCACGAGTGTACCTTGATGCATGGAAATGGCGTGTTGGAATAATAGCAGATGGTAGCCATTTTCATTTGCAGTTTGTTAATAAAAGCAGATGGTAACAGAGGTACTGTGTTAAGAGTGTTCTGCAAAAATTCTCATAAAGTAGATATTGACTAAATGGATGTGACTATGCTGCAAGAGGTACCGTGTTTTGGCACCTTTTTAATTTTGCTGCTGCCCTCCTGCGAGAAGATCTAGACAATCCGTCCAGATCGGATGATCCAGATTAAAAGATCTTTTAAAAATTAAAAAAAACCCAATATTTTTTTTCTTCAGAAAACCCCAAACCCCCTCCCCATACGCGCCACTCCTCACCCCCTACACCTATCTCCGTCGCACTGCTATTCGCCATCGTGGCCAACCACCATCGGGCCATTGCTCGCTCGTTTTGTTGTATTCACTCCGCCATTGCTCAACCGCCGCATACTGAAATCCGACGCCGCCACTTGAAAAGCGTCCAAATCGGACGCTTTTAATCTTTATCATATAAATGGATGATAAAGATTAAAAGTTGTTTACCACTTGAAAAAGACTTCCTAAAAAAATATATGTTTTTGTTGGATATTTAATTTTAATTTAAAATAATTAGTTTTTAATTTTAGTTATAGATTTCTTTGCATATCTTTTAAAAACTATAACTAAAATTCCAAAATCAAATAATTCCATAGGTTAGGGTAAAAGAGACATATATAGGACAATTAAATTCCATTATGAGGGGTTCTTAATCACATTTCAATTCCAAAATGTGTCGTGAGAATATATTAGAGTCCTCTTATTCAAACAAAACATATTAGTAATTATTATCTCTGGGAATGCTTTCCTCGTCATGGGAATTGACCAGCAGATTGATTTTATATTTGAGAGCCACAACAATGGCAGCAAATTTCTCCACCTCTTGGTGGACCGCAACAAAATGCACAAGGAGGACATGCGGGGACGAGATTACCTGTAAATAAAGCAAAATGGAATTTATGAGTTTATAATAATTGAAAACCATGAGGCCATATTAATTGAAACTTTTTTATAATCTCTAATTGAACAACGTATATGTATGTATTTTTAATCAAATAGGACGATCTTACCGCCTAACGGAACGCGTACAGCATCACATGGTGAAGTAGGGGAGAGAACCATAGCCAGGAGGAAAGCGATCACCAAAGTAAACCTGAGAGAGTTGCTTGGCATCGCTAGAACAGAATTAACAATATAGAAATTTGGATATGATCCTTGTTTGGTTTTGAAATAATACCTTACGATTTCACTAAAACTGATATTTTTATAGAACAATAGCATTAAATGGAGTCAAAACATTTTGAACAGTTTTCTACCTTATACACTATATATTATTCATTGAATTGAATGATTGATGTCACAATATTCTTTTTTAAGACGAGTCAGCAAGAATTAAAAATTTGTGGTCAAACTATTAGAATTTTCACATAAAGTGGATAAATAAAATTAAATACAAAATAATAAAGAATACAAATTATTATTATTAAAATTTGATACTAGTTGTCAACACCCAATTTTATATGGGTGTTTATTTTTTTAACTTTTAATTAATATTAAAAAATAGATTAAAAATTTAACAAATGCCAAAATTGAAGGGAAAAAAACTATTTGTTGATCCTCCTGGCCCATATTTTTTAATCTTGCTTAGCCCATGTTTGTCACAGGTTTGTTTTAAACCCACGGTCCAAATCTGAAAAGAAAAAAAAACTTGAACTTTCTTTATATTAATAAATAAATAAATAAATGATTTTCCTTTAAGCTCTCTCCTGCACAAACTGCTATCGTTCTTGGAGGTGTAACAGATCGGTTTATTTTGTTTTTACATGAGAAAAAATCTGAACCAATAAAAAATGATTTGATTCGATTTTTTGAATTTTTTCAAGAAAAACCCAACTAAACTAATGAAGAGGAGCAAGGTAACATGAGTTCAAAATTCAAAGTAGCACTTATTTTGTACTATATTTTTAGATATTTAGACTAAGGATGGTTCTTTTCTATTGGAGTTAGAATCATCAATAATCAATCATCATCACCGATAACACACAAATATTTGTGAACTAATTACTAACAGGCTGACAAGTGGCACTTTGTGGGATTTTTACCCATTTTTTCTTTTTAAATTATTGGGTCTTCGGAACACTTGAGCGCACGAGTGTACCTTGATGCATGGAAATGGCGTGTTGGAATAATAGCAGATGGTAGCCATTTTCATTTGCAGTTTGTTAATAAAAGCAGATGGTAACAGAGGTACCGTGTTAAGAGTGTTTTGCAAAAATTCTCATAAAGTAGATATTGACTAAATGGATGTGACTATGCTGCAAGAGGTACCGTGTTTTGGCACCTTTTTAATTTTGCTGCTGCCCTCCTGCGAGAAGATCTAGACCATCCGTCCAGATCGGACGATCCAGATTAAAAGATCTTTTAAAAATTAAAAAAACCCAATATTTTTTTTCTTCAGAAAACCCCAAATCCCCTCCCCATACGGGCCACTCCCCACACCCTACACCTATCTCTGTCGCACTGCTATTCACCATCGTGGCCAACCACCATCGGGCCATTGCTCGCTCGATTTGTTGTATTCACTCGTCATTGCTCGACCGCGCATACGAAATCCGCGCCGCCCTGCCCGTCGGCCTTTTTAATCTTTATCATATAAGTGGATGATAAAGATTAAAAGTTGTTTACCACTTAAAAAAGACTTCCTAAAAAAATATATGTTTTTGTTGGATATTTAATTTTAATTTAAAATAATTAGTTTTTAATTTTAGTTATAGATTTCTTTGCATATCTTTTAAAAACTATAACTAAAATTCCAAAATCAAATAATTCCATAGGTTAGGGTAAAAGAGACATATATAGGAAAATTAAATTCCATTATGAGGGGTTCTTAATCACATTTCAATTCCAAAATGTGTAGTGAGAATATATTAGAGTCCTCTTATTCAAACAAAACATATTAGTAATTATTATCTCTGGGAATGCTTTCCTCGTCATGGGAATTGACCAGCAGATTGATTTTGTATTTGAGAGCCACAACAATGGCAGCAAATTTCTCCACCTCTTGGTGGACCGCAACAAAATGCACAAGGAGGACATGCGGGGACGAGATTACCTGTAAATAAAGCAAAATGGAATTTATGAGTTTATAATAATTGAAAACCGTGAGGCCATATCAATTGAAACTTTTTTATAATCTCTAATTGAACAACGTATATGTATGTATTTTTAATGAAATAGGACGATCTTACCACCTAACGGAACGCGTACAGCATCACATGGTGAAGTAGGGGAGAGAACCATAGCCAGGAGGAAAGCGATTACCAAAGTAAACCTGAGAGAGTTGCTTGCCATCGCTAGAACAGAATTAACAATATAGAAATTTGGATATGATCCTTGTTTGGTGTTGAAATAATACCATACGATTTCACTAAAACTGATATTTTTATAGGACAATAGCATTAAATGGAGTCAAAACGTTTTGAACAGTTTTCTACCTTATACACTATATATTATTCATTGAATTGAATGATTGATGTCACAATATTCTTTTTTAAGACGAGTCAGCAAGAATTAAAAATTTGTGGTCAAACTATTAGAATTTTCACATAAAGTGGATAAATAAAATTAAATACAAAATAATAAAGAATACAAATTATTATTATTAAAATTTGATACTAGTTGTCAACACCCAATTTTATATGGGTGTTTATTTTTTTAACTTTTAATTAATATTAAAAAATAGATTAAAAATTTAACAAATGCCAAAATTGAAGGGAAAAAAACTATTTGTTGATCCTCCTGGCCCATATTTTTTAATCTTGCTTAGCCCATGTTTGTCACAGGTTTGTTTTAAACCCACGGTCCAAATCTGAAAAGAAAAAAAAAACTTGAACTTTCTTTCTATTAATAAATAAATAAATAAATGATTTTCCTTTAAGCTCTCTCCTGCACAAACTGCTATCGTTCTTGGAGGTGTAACAGATCGGTTTATTTTGTTTTTACATGAGAAAAAATCTGAACCAATAAAAAATGACTTGATTCGATTTTTTGAATTTTTTCAAGAAAAACCCAACTAAACTAATGAAGAGGAGCACGGTAACATGAGTTCAAAATTCAAAGTAGCACTTATTTTGTACTATATTTTTAGATATTTAGACTAAGGATGGTTCTTTTCTATTGGAGTTAGAATCATCAATAATCAATCATCATCACCGATAACACAAAAATATTTGTGAACTAATTACTAACAGGCTGACAAGTGGCACTTTGTGGGATTTTTGCCCATTTTTTCTTTTTAAATTATTGGGTCTTCAGTACACTTGAGCGCACGAGTGTACCTTGCTGCATGGAAATGGCGTGTTGGAATAATAGCAGATAGTAGCCATTTTCATTTGCAGTTTGTTAATAAAAGCATATGGTAACAGAGGTACCGTGTTAAGAGTGTTTTGCAAAAATTCTCATAAAGTAGATATTGACTAAATGGATGTGACTATGCTGCAAGAGGTACCGTGTTTTGGCACCTCTTTAATTTTTCTGCTGCCCTCCTGCGAGAAGATCTAGACCATCCGTCCAGATCGGACGGTCCAGATTAAAAGATCTTTTAAAAATTAAAAAAAAACCCAATATTTTTTTTCTTCAGAAAACCCCAAATCCCCTCCCCATACGGGCCACTCCCCACACCCTACACCTATCTCCGTCGCACTGCTATTCGCCATCGTGGCCAACCACCATCGGGCCATTGCTCGCTCGACGCTGTTGTATTCACTCCGCTATTGCTCGACCGCCGCATACTGAAATCCGACGCCGCCTTTTTAATCTTTATCATATAAGTGGATGATAAAGATTAAAAGTTGTTTACCACTTAAAAAAGACTTCCTAAAAAAATATATGTTTTTGTTGGATATTTAATTTTAATTTAAAATAATTAGTTTTTAATTTTAGTTATAGATTTCTTTGCATATCTTTTAAAAACTATAAATAAAATTCCAAAATCAAATAATTCCATAGGTTAGGGTAAAAGAGACATATATAGGAAAATTAAATTCCATTATGAGGGGTTCTTAATCACATTTTAATTCCAAAATGTGTAGTGAGAATATATTAGAGTCCTCTTATTCAAACAAAACATATTAGTAATTATTATCTCTGGGAATGCTTTCCTCATCATGGGAATTGACCAGCAGATTGATTTTGTATTTGAGAGCCACAACAATGGCAGCAAATTTCTCCACCTCTTGGTGGACCGCAACAAAATGCACAAGGAGGACATGCGGGGACGAGATTACCTGTAAATAAAGCAAAATGGAATTTATGAGTTTATAATAATTGAAAACCGTGAGGTCATATCAATTGAAACTTTTTTATAATCTCTAATTGAACAACGTATATGTATGTATTTTTAATGAAATAGGACGATCTTACCGCCTAACGGAACGCGTAAAGCATCACATGGTGAAGTAGGGGAGAGAACCATAGCCAGGAGGAAAGCGATCACCAAAGTAAACCTGAGAGAGTTGCTTGCCATCGCTAGAACAGAATTAACAATATAGAAATTTGGATATGATCCTTGTTTGGTGTTGAAATAATACCTTACGATTTCACTAAAACTGATATTTTTATAGGACAATAGCATTAAATGGAGTCAAAACGTTTTGAACAGTTTTCTACCTTATACACTATATATTATTCATTGAATTGAATGATTGATGTCACAATATTCTTTTTTAAGACGAGTCAGCAAGAATTAAAAATTTGTGGTCAAACTATTAGAATTTTCACATAAAGTGGATAAATAAAATTAAATACAAAATAATAAAGAATACAAATTATTATTATTAAAATTTGATACTAGTTGTCAACACCCAATTTTTTATGGGTGTTTATTTTTTTAACTTTTAATTAATATTAAAAAATAGATTAAAAATTTAACAAATGCCAAAATTGAAGGGAAAAAAACTATTTATTGATCCTCCTGGCCCATATTTTTTAATCTTGCTTAGCCCATGTTTGTCACAGGTTTGTTTTAAACCAACGGTCCAAATCTGAAAAGAAAAAAAAACTTGAACTTTCTTTATATTAATAAATAAATAAATAAATGATTTTCCTTTAAGCTCTCTCCTGCACAAACTGCTATCGTTCTTGGAGGTGTAACAGATCGGTTTATTTTGTTTTTACATGAGAAAAAATTTGAACCAATAAAAAATGACTTGATTCGATTTTTTGAATTTTTTCAAGAAAAACCGAACTAAACTAATGAAGAGGAGCAAGGTAACATGAGTTCAAAATTCAAAGTAGCACTTATTTTGTACTATATTTTTAGATATTTAGACTAAGGATGGTTCTTTTCTATTGGAGTTAGAATCATCAATAATCAATCATCATCACCGATAACACACAAATATTTGTGAACTAATTACTAACAGGCTGACAAGTGGCACTTTGTGGGATTTTTGCCCATTTTTTCTTTTTAAATTATTGGGCCTTCAGTACACTTGAGCGCACGAGTGTACCTTGCTGCATGGAAATGTCGTGTTGGAATAATAGCAGATGGTAGCCATTTTCATTTGCAGTTTGTTAATAAAAGCAGATGGTAACAGAGGTACCGTGTTAAGAGTGTTTTGCAAAAATTCTCATAAAGTAGATATTGACTAAATGGATGTGACTATGCTTTGCAAGAGGTACCGTGTTTTGGCACCTCTTTAATTTTTTCTGCTGCCCTCTGCGAGAAGATCTAGACCATCCGTCCAGATCGGACGGTCCAGTTAAAAGATCTTTTAAAAATTAAAAAAAACCCAATATTTTTTTTTCTTGAAAACCCCAAATCCCCTCCCCATACGGGCCACTCCCCACCCCTACACCTATCTCCGTCGCACTGCTATTCGCCATCGTGGCCAACCACCATCGGGCCATTGCTCGCTCGTATTTGTTGTATTCACTCCGCCATTGCTCAACAGCCCGCATACTGAAATCCGACGCCGCCACTTGAAAAGCGTCCAGATCGGACGCTTTTAATCTTTATCATATAAGTGGATGATAAAGATTAAAAGTTGTTTACCACTTAAAAAGACTTCCTAAAAAAATATATGTTTTTGTTGGATATTTAATTTTAATTTAAAATAATTAGTTTTTAATTTTAGTTATAGATTTCTTTGCATATCTTTTAAAAACTATAACTAAAATTCCAAAATCAAATAATTCCATAGGTTAGGGTAAAAGAGACATATATAGGAAAATTAAATTCCATTTCATTATGAGGGGTTCTTAATCACATTTCAATTCCAAAATGTGTAGTGAGAATATATTACAGTCCTCTTATTCAAACAAAACATATTAGTAATTATTATCTCTGGGAATGCTTTCCTCGTCATGGGAATTGACCAGCAGATTGATTTTGTATTTGAGAGCCACAACAATGGCAGCAAATTTCTCCACCTCTTGGTGGACCGCAACAAAATGCACAAGGAGGACATGCGGGGACGAGATTACCTGTAAATAAAGCAAAATGGAATTTATGAGTTTATAATAATTGAAAACCGTAAGGCCATATCAATTGAAACTTTTTTATAATCTCTAATTGAACAACGTGTATGTATGTATTTTTAATGAAATAGGACGATCTTACCGCCTAACGGAACGCGTGCAGCATCACATGGTGAAGTAGGGGAGAGAACCATAGCCAGGAGGAAAGCGATCACCAAAGTAAACCTGAGAGAGTTGCTTGCGCTAGAACAGAATTAACAATATAGAAATTTGGATATGATCCTTGTTTGGTGTTGAAATAATACCTTACGATTTCACTAAAACTGATATTTTTATAGAACAATAGCATTAAATGGAGTCAAAATGTTTTGAACAGTTTTCTACCTTATACACTATATATTATTCATTGAATTGAATGATTGATTTCACAATATTCTTTTTTAAGACGAGTCAGCAAGAATTAAAAATTTGTGGTCAAACTATTAGAATTTTCACATAAAGTGGATAAATAAAATTAAATACAACAAAATAAAGAATACAAATTATTATTATTATTAAAATTTGATACTAGTTGTCAACACCCAATTTTATATGGGTGTTTATTTTTTTTACCTTTTAATTAATATTAAAAAATAGATTAAAAATTTAACAAATGCCAAAATTGAAGGGAAAAAAACTATTTGTTGATCCTCCTGGCCCATATTTTTTAATCTAGCTTAGCCCATGTTTGTCACAGGTTTGTTTTAAACCCACGATCCAAATCTGAAAAGAAAAAAAAAACTTGAACTTTGTTTACATTAAAAAATAAATAAATAAATGATTTTCCTTTAAGCTGTCTCCTGCACAAACTGCTGTCGTTCTTGGTGGTGTAACAGATCGGTTTATTTTGTTTTTACATGAGAAAAAAATCTGAACCAATAAAAAATGACTTGATTCGATTTTTTGAATTTTTTCAAGAAAAACCCAACTAAACTAATGAAGAGGAGCAAGGTAACATGAGTTCAAAATTCAAAGTAGCACTTATTTTGTACTATATTTTTAGATATTTAGACTAAGGATGGTTCTTTTCTATTGGAGTTAGAATCATCAATAATCAATCATCATCACCGATAACACACAAATATTTGTGAACTAATTACTAACTGGCTGACAAGTGGCACTTTGTGGGATTTTTGCCCATTTTTTCTTTTTAAATTATTGGGCCTTCAGTACACTTGAGCGCACGAGTGTACCTTGCTGCATGGAAATGGCGTGTTGGAATAATAGCAGATGGTAGCCATTTTCATTTGCAGTTTGTTAATAAAAGCAGATGGTAACAGAGGTACGGTGTTAAGAGTGTTTTGCAAAAATTCTCATAAAGTAGATATTGACTAAATGGATGTGACTATGCTGCAAGAGGTACCATGTTTTGGCACCTCTTTAATTTTTCTGCTGCCCTCCTGCGAGAAGATCTAGACCATCCGTCCAGATCAGACGGTCCAGATTAAAAGATCTTTTAAAAATTAAAAAAAAACCCAATATTTTTTTTTCTTGGAAAACCCCAAATCCCCTCCCCATACGGGCCACTCCCCACACCCTACACCTATCTCCGTCGCACTGCTATTCGCCATCGTGGCCAACCACCATCGGGCCATTGCTCGCTCGACGCTGTTGTATTCACTCCGCCATTGCTCGACCGCCGCATACTGAAATCCGACGCCGCCACTTGAAAAGCGTCCAGATCGGACGCTTTTAATCTTTATCATATAAGTGGATGATAAAGATTAAAAGTTGTTTACCACTTGAAAAAGACTTCCTAAAAAAATATATGTTTTTGTTGGATATTTAATTTTAATTTAAAATAATTAGTTTTTAATTTTAGTTATAGATTTCTTTGCATATCTTTTAAAAACTATAACTAAAATTCCAAAATCAAATAATTCCATAGGTTAGGGTAAAAGAGACATATATAGGAAAATTAAATTCCATTATGAGGGGTTCTTAATCACATTTCAATTCCAAAATGTGTAGTGAGAATATATTAGAGTCCTCTTATTCAAACAAAACATATTAGTAATTATTATCTCTGGGAATGCTTTCCTCGTCATGGGAATTGACCAGCAGATTGATTTTGTATTTGAGAGCCACAACAATGGCAGCAAATTTCTCCACCTCTTGGTGGACCGCAACAAAATGCACAAGGAGGACATGCGGGGACGAGATTACCTGTAAATAAAGCAAAATGGAATTTATGAGTGTATAATAATTGAAAACCGTGAGGCCATATCAATTGAAACTTTTTTATAATCTCTAATTGAACAACGTATATGTATGTATTTTTAATGAAATAGGACGATCTTACCGCCTAACGGAACGCGTACAGCATCACATGGTGAAGTAGGGGAGAGAACGATAGCCAGGAGGAAAGCGATCACCAAAGTAAACCTGAGAGAGTTGCTTGCCATCGCTAGAACAGAATTAACAATATAGAAATTTGGATATGATCCTTGTTTGGTGTTGAAATAATACCTTACGATTTCACTAAAACTGATATTTTTATAGAACAATAGCATTAAATGGAGTCAAAACGTTTTGAACAGTTTTCTACCTTATACACTATATATTATTCATTGAATTGAATGATTGATTTCACAATATTCTTTTTTAAGACGAGTCAGCAAGAATTAAAAATTTGTGGTCAAACTATTAGAATTTTCACATAAAGTGGATAAATAAAATTAAATACAACAAAATAAAGAATACAAATTATTATTATTAAAATTTGATACTAGTTGTCAACACCCAATTTTATATGGGTGTTTATTTTTTTTAACTTTTAATTAATATTAAAAAATAGATTAAAAATTTAACAAATGTCAAAATTGAAGGGAAAAAAATATTTGTTGATCCTCCTGGCCCATATTTTTTAATCTTGCTTAGCCCATGTTTGTCACAGGTTTGTTTTAAACCCACGGTCCAAATCTGAAAAGAAAAAAAAAATGAACTTTGTTTACATTAAAAAATAAATAAATAAATGATTTTCCTTTAAGCTGTCTCCTGCACAAACTGCTATCGTTCTTGGTGGTGTAACAGATCGGTTTATTTTGTTTTTACATGAGAAAAAAATCTGAACCAATAAAAAATGACTTGATTCGATTTTTTGAATTTTTTCAAGAAAAACCCAACTAAACTAATGAAGAGGAGCAAGGTAGCAGCAAATATGAGTTCAAAATTCAAAGTAGCACTTATTTTGTACTATATTTTTAGATATTTAGACTAAGGATGGTTCTTTTCTATTGGAGTTAGAATCATCAATAATCAATCATCATCACCGATAACACACAAATATTTGTGAACTAATTACTAACAGGCTGACAAGTGGCACTTTGTGGGATTTTTGCCCATTTTTTCTTTTTAAATTATTGGGCCTTCAGTACACTTGAGCGCACGAGTGTACCTTGCTGCATGGAAATGGCGTGTTGGAATAATAGCAGATGGTAGCCATTTTCATTTGCAGTTTGTTAATAAAAGCAGATGGTAACAGAGGTACGGTGTTAAGAGTGTTTTGCAAAAATTCTCATAAAGTAGATATTGACTAAATGGATGTGACTATGCTGCAAGAGGTACCGTGTTTCGGCACCTCTTTAATTTTTCTGCTGCCCTCTTACGAGAAGATCTTGACCATCCGTCCAGATCGGACGGTCCAGATTAAAAGATCTTTTAAAAATTTAAAAAAAAACCCAATATTTTTTTTCTTCAGAAAACCCCAAATCCCCTCCCCATACGGGCCACTCCCCACACCCTACACCTATCTCCGTCGCACTGCTATTCGCCATCGTGGACAACCACCATCGGGCCATTGCTTGCTCGACGCTGTTGTATTCACTCCGCCATTGCTCGACCGCCGCATACTGAAATCCGACGCCGCCACTTGAAAAGCGTCCAGATCGGACGCTTTTAATCTTTATCATATAAGTGGATGATAAAGATTAAAAGTTGTTTACCACTTAAAAAAGACTTCCTAAAAAAATATATGTTTTTGTTGGATATTTAATTTTAATTTAAAATAATTAGTTTTTAATTTTAGTTATAGATTTCTTTGCATATCTTTTAAAAACTATAACTAAAATTCCAAAATCAAATAATTCCATAGGTTAGGGTAAAAGAGACATATATAGGAAAATTAAATTCCATTATGAGGGGTTCTTAATCACATTTCAATTCCAAAATGTGTAGTGAGAATATATTAGAGTCCTCTTATTCAAACAAAACATATTAGTAATTATTATCTCTGGGAATGCTTTCCTCGTCATGGGAATTGACCAGCAGATTGATTTTGTATTTGAGAGCCACAACAATGGCAGCAAATTTCTCCACCTCTTGGTGGACCGCAACAAAATGCACAAGGAGGACATGCGGGGACGAGATTACCTGTAAATAAAGCAAAATGGAATTTATGAGTTTATAATAATTGAAAACCGTGAGGCCATATCAATTGAAACTTTTTTATAATCTCTAATTGAACAACGTATATGTATGTATTTTTAATGAAATAGGACGATCTTACCGCCTAACGGAACGCGTACAGCATCACATGGTGAAGTAGGGGAGAGAACCATAGCCAGGAGGAAAGCGATCACCAAAGTAAACCTGAGAGAGTTGCTTGCCATCGCTAGAACAGAATTAACAATATAGAAATTTGGATATGATCCTTGTTTGGTGTTGAAATAATACCTTACGATTTCACTAAAACTGATATTTTTATAGAACAATAGCATTAAATGGAGTCAAAACGTTTTGAACAGTTTTCTACCTTATACACTATATATTATTCATTGAATTGAATGATTGATTTCACAATATTCTTTTTTAAGACGAGTCAGCAAGAATTAAAAATTTGTGGTCAAACTATTAGAATTTTCACATAAAGTGGATAAATAAAATTAAATACAACAAAATAAAGAATACAAATTATTATTATTAAAATTTGATACTAGTTGTCAACACCCAATTTTATATAGGTGTTTATTTTTTTTAACTTTTAATTAATATTAAAAAATAGGTTAAAAATTTAACAAATGCCAAAATTGAAGGGAAAAAAACTATTTGTTGATCCTCCTGGCCCATATTTTTTAATCTTGCTTAGCCCATGTTTGTCACAGGTTTGTTTTAAACCCACGGTCCAAATCTGAAAAGAAAAAAAAAACTTGAACTTTGTTTACATTAAAAAATAAATAAATAAAAGATTTTCCTTTAAGCTGTCTCCTGCACAAACTGCTATCGTTCTTGGTGGTGTAACAGATCGGTTTATTTTGTTTTTACATGAGAAAAAAATCTGAACCAATAAAAAAATGACTTGATTCGATTTTTTGAATTTTTTCAAGAAAAACCCAACTAAACTAATGAAGAGGAGCAAGGTAACATGAGTTCAAAATTCAAAGTAGCACTTATTTTGTACTATATTTTTAGATATTTATACTAAGGATGGTTCTTTTCTATTGGAGTTAGAATCATCAATAATCAATCATCATCACCGATAACACACAAATATTTGTGAACTAATTACTAACAGGCTGACAAGTGGCACTTTGTGGGATTTTTGCCCATTTTTTCTTTTTAAATTATTGGGCCTTCAGTACACTTGAGCGCACGAGTGTACCTTGCTGCATGGAAATGGCGTGTTGGAATAATAGCAGATGGTAGCCATTTTCATTTGCAGTTTGTTAATAAAAGCAGATGGTAACAGAGGTACCGTGTTAAGAGTGTTTTGCAAAATTTCTCATAAAGTAGATATTGACTAAATGGATGTGACTATGCTGCAAGAGGTACCGTGTTTTGGCACCTCTTTAATTTTTCTGCTGCCCTCCTGCGAGAAGATCTAGACCATCCGTCCAGATCGGACGGTCCAGATTAAAAGATCTTTTAAAAATTAAAAAAAAACCCAATATTTTTTTTCTTCAGAAAACCCCAAATCCCCTCCCCATACGGGCCACTCCCCACACCCTACACCTATCTCCGTCGCACTGCTATTCGCCATCGTGGCCAACCACCATCGGGCCATTGCTCGCTCGACGCTGTTGTATTCACTCCGCCATTGCTCGACCGCCGCATACTGAAATCCGACGCCGCCACTTGAAAAGCGTCCAGATCGGACGCTTTTAATCTTTATCATATAAGTGGATGATAAAGATTAAAAGTTGTTTACCACTTAAAAAAGACTTCCTAAAAAAATATATGTTTTTGTTGGATATTTAATTTTAATTTAAAATAATTAGTTTTTAATTTTAGTTATAGATTTCTTTGCATATCTTTTAAAAACTATAACTAAAATTCCAAAATCAAATAATTCCATAGGTTAGGGTAAAAGAGACATATATAGGAAAATTAAATTCCATTATGAGGGGTTCTTAATCACATTTCAATTCCAAAATGTGTAGTGAGAATATATTAGAGTCCTCTTATTCAAACAAAACATATTAGTAATTATTATCTCTGGGAATGCTTTCCTCGTCATGGGAATTGACCAGCAAATTGATTTTGTATTTGAGAGCCACAACAATGGCAGCAAATTTCTCCACCTCTTGGTGGACCGCAACAAAATGCACAAGGAGGACATGCGGGGACGAGATTACCTGTAAATAAAGCAAAATGGAATTTATGAGTTTATAATAATTGAAAACCGTGAGGCCATATCAATTGAAACTTTTTTGTAATCTCTAATTGAACAACGTATATGTATGTGTTTTTAATGAAATAGGACGATCTTACCCCCTAACGGAACGCGTACAGCATCACATGGTGAAGTAGGGGAGAGAACGATAGCCAGGAGGAAAGCGATCACCAAAGTAAACCTGAGAGAGTTGCTTGCCATCGCTAGAACAGAATTAACAATATAGAAATTTGGATATGATCCTTGTTTGGTGTTGAAATAATACCTTACGATTTCACTAAAACTGATATTTTTATAGAACAATAGCATTAAATGTAGTCAAAACGTTTTGAACAGTTTTCTACCTTATACACTATATATTATTCATTGAATTGAATGATTGATTTCACAATATTCTTTTTTAAGACGAGTCAGCAAGAATTAAAAATTTGTGGTCAAACTATTAGAATTTTCACATAAAGTGGATAAATAAAATTAAATACAAAATAATAAAGAATACAAATTATTATTCTTAAAATCTGATACTAGTTGTCAACACCCAATTTTATATGGGTGTTTATTTTTTTAACTTTTAATTAATATTAAAAATAGACTAAAAATTTAACAAATGCCAAAATTGAAGGGAAAAAAATATTTGTTGATCCTCCTGGCCCATATTTTTTAATCTTGCTTAGCCCATGTTTGTCACAGGTTTGTTTTAAACCCACGGTCCAAATCTGAAAAAAAAAAAAAATGAACTTTGTTTACATTAAAAAATAAATAAATAACTGATTTTCCTTTAAGCTCTCTCTGCACAAACTGCTATCGTTCTTGGTGGTGTAACAGATCGGTTTATTTTGTTTTTACATGAGAAAAAAATCCGAACCAATAAAAAATGACTTGATTCGATTTTTTGTAATTATTTCAAGAAAAACCCAACTAAACTAATGAAGAGGAGCAAGGTAGCAGCAAACATGAGTTCAAAATTCAAAGTAGCACTTATTTTGTACTATATTTTTAGATATTTAGACTAAGGATGGTTCTTTTCTATTGGAGTAAGAATCATCAATAATCAATCATCATCACCGATAACACACAAATATTTGTGAACTAATTACTAACCAGCTGTCAAGTGGCACTTTGTGGGATTTTTTCCCATTTTTTCTTTTTAAATTATTGGGCCTTCAGTACACTTGAGCGCACGAGTGTACCTTGCTGCATGGAAATGGCGTGTTGGAATAATAGCATATGGTAGCCATTTTCATTTGCAGTTTGTTAATAAAAGCAGATGGTAACAGAGGTACCATGTTAAGAGTGTTTTGCAAAAATTCTCATAAAGTAGATATTGACTAAATGGATGTGACTATGCTGCAAGAGGTACCGTGTTTTGGCACCTCTTTAATTTTGCTGCTGCCCTCCTGCGAGAAGATCTAGACCATCCGTCCAGATCGGACGGTCCAGATTAAAAGATCTTTTAAAAATTAAAAAAAAAACCCAATATTTTTTTTCTTCAGAAATCCCCAAATCCCCTCCCCATACGCGCCACTCCCCACACCCTACACCTATCTCCATCGCACTGCTATTCGCCATCATGGCCAACCACCATCGGGCCATTGCTCGATCGACGCTGTTGTATTCACTCCACCATTGCTCGACCGTCGCATACTGAAATCCGACGCCGCCACTTGAAAAGCGTCCAGATCGGATGCTTTTAATCTTTATCATATAAGTGGATGATAAAGATTAAAAGTTGTTTACCACTTGAAAAAGACTTCCTAAAAAAATATGTTTTTGTTGGATATTTAATTTTAATTTAAAATAATTAGTTTTTAATTTTAGTTATAGATTTCTTTGCATATCTTTTAAAAACTATAACTAAAATTCCAAAATCAAATAATTCCATAGGTTAGGGTAAAAGAGACATATATAGGAAAATTAAATTCCATTACGCATTATGAGGGGTTCTTAATCACATTTCAATTCCAAAATGTGTAGTGAGAATATATTAGAGTCCTCTTATTCAAACAAAACATATTAGTAATTATTATCTCCGGGAATGCTTTCCTCGTCATGGGAATTGACCAGCAGATTGATTTTGTATTTGAGAGCCACAACAATGGCAGCAAATTTCTCCACCTCTTGGTGGACCGCAACAAAATGCACAAGGACGACATGCGGGGACGAGATTACCTGTAAATAAAGCAAAATGGAATTTATGAGTTTATAATAATTGAAAACCATGAGGCCATATTAATTGAAACTTTTTTATAATCTCTAATTGAACAACGTATATGTATGTATTTTTAATCAAATAGGACGATCTTACCGACTAACGGAACGCGTACAACATCACATGGTGAAGTAGGGGAGAGAACCATAGCCAGGAGGAAAGCGATCACCAAAGTAAACCTGAGAGAGTTGCTTGCCATCGCTAGAACAGAATTAACAATATAGAAATTTGGATATGATCCTTGTTTGGTGTTGAAATAATACCTTACGATTTCACTAAAACTGATATTTTTATAGAACAATAGCATTAAATGGAGTCAAAACGTTTTGAACAGTTTTCTACCTTATACACTATATATTATTCATTGAATTGAATGATTGATGTCACAATATTCTTTTTTAAGACGAGTCAGCAAGAATTAAAAATTTGTGGTCAAACTATTAGAATTTTCACATAAAGTGGATAAATAAAATTAAATACAACAAAATAAAGAATACAAATTATTATTATTATTAAAATTTGATACTAGTTGTCAACACCCAATTTTATATGGGTGTTTATTTTTTTTACCTTTTAATTAATATTAAAAAATAGATTAAAAATTTAACAAATGCCAAAATTGAAGGGAAAAAACTTTTTGTTGATCCTCCTGGCCCATATTTTTTAATCTTTCTTAGCCCATGTTTGTCACAGGTTTGTTTTAAACCCACGGTCGAAATCTGAAAAAAAAAAAACTTGAACTTTCTTAACATTAAAAAATAAATAAAAAACTGATTTTCCTTTAAGCTCTCTCCTGCACAAACTGCTATCGTTCTTGGAGGTGAAACTGATCGGTTTATTTTATTTTTACATGAGAAAAAAATCCGAACCAATAAAAAATGATTTGATTCGATTTTGTGAATTTTTTCAAGAAAAACCCAACTAAACTAATGAAGAGGAGCAAGGTAGCAGCAAACATGAGTTCAAAATTCAAAGTAGCACTTATTTTGTACTATATTTTTAGATATTTAGACTAAGGATGGTTCTTTTCTATTGGAGTAAGAATCATCAATAATCAATCATCATCACCGATAACACACAAATATTTGTGAAGTAATTACTAACAGCCTGACAAATGGCACTTTGTGGGATTTTTGCCCATTTTTTCTTTTTAAATTATTGGGCCTTCAGTACACTTGAGCGCACGAGTGTACCTTGCTGCATGGAAATGGCGTATTGGAATAATAGCAGATGGTAGCCATTTTCATTTGCAGTTTGTTAATAAAAGCAGATGGTAACAGAGGTACCGTGTTAAGAATGTTTTGCAAAAATTCTCATACAGTAGATATTGACTAAATGGATGTGACTATGCTGCAAGAGGTACCGTGTTTTGGCACCTCTTTAATTTTGCTGCTGCCCTCCTGCGAGAAGATCTAGACCATCCGTCCAGATCGGACGGTCCAGATTAAAAGAGCTTCTAAAAATTAAAAAAAATCCAATATTTTTTTTTCCAGAAATCCCCAAATCCCCTCCCCATACGCACCACTCCCCACCCCCTACACCTATCTCCGTCGCACTGCTATTTGCCGTCATGGCCAACCACCATCGGGCCATTGCTCGCTCGACGCTGTTGTATTCACTCCGCCATTGCTCGACCATCGCATACTGAAATCCGACGCCGCCACCACATATTGAAGCCCGACGCCGCCCCTGCCTCTTTGGTTACCCCCTCTGTTACTGATACTTCATCTTTGGTTGTTTTTTGGGTATTATTATGCCACAATCAAAGACAGAATCACAACCTTATGTGGTGGTTGAACCAGGCGTGGCGGCGGTTGTGTGCATGAACGGCGGCGTGACGGTGTTAAAATATGCTCTAGGCACGACGGGAGAGAGAGTCAAACGATTGAGAGCAAGCGACCACTGATAAGGGATGGAGCGACGGCACTCTGACGATGGCAACGGCGACGGGTGGATGAGGCGGTGAAGGGTGTTGACAGAGCGAAGTAGGGTGTCGAGGAGGGAAGTTTCTGAAACAAATATTGGGTTTTTGTGTTATTTATTTATTTTTTAAAAGATCTTTTAATCTGGACCGTCCGATCTGGACGGACGGTTCAGATCTTCTCGCAAGAGGGCAGCAGGACAAGAGGCAGCAGGAGTGAATCCGCTTCCCTCTCACTCTCTCCTTTTGTCCTCGCTTGCCCTCGTCCTCTGTTTGCCTACTGCTTCATCTACGGCTCTCCTTCATCTTCAAAGAAGAAGCATAGCAGAGCAGAGAAGGTTTTTATTGTTTGGTTGGGGTCTTCATCCCTGCCGATGTCGTTGGAATCGTCAGACCCAGTTCTTTGGTTCTAGGGACCTTGAACCGCTGCTGCAAACAGGGCGTGCGGCTAGCAGCTCCAGGAGAGGTATTTTTTTTTAGTTTTAGGTTTTGATATATGCTTTTTATTCCCCTTTCAAGCTTTGATTAACAATGTTATTGAAATCTATTGGGTGTAAATGTAAATGGGTTTAGATATAGGATCCTTTTTTCCCACTGTTTTTAGTGTTAAGATATTTTATGCCTACGATGTGTTCGATCATTTGCTTCTCTCTTCTCCCATTTAACATTTTTCTTGACTTTTTATCTCTCTCCGGTTTCTACCTCTCTTTCTCTTTTAAATAAATTTTTTCTTTTATTTTTTTTATTTTTGTTGGAAGCTTATATGTGAATAGATAATGACTTTTGCATGGTTGTACATATGATTATCTGCTTTCTATTTATGCTTTTGGGGGTCCTTTTCCTTAGCTCCTCTATATTTTGACATTTTGTTAGTGCTTATTGTCCCTTTCGTTTTCTTAACATAGTATTATAATTGAAGGTTCCTATGAAAGGGTTGGTCGTCAGCTTTGATGTTCAAGTTGTTGCTTCAAAGAATGTGAGTTTTCTACTCTTGCAATGTGTATTTATTTTTTCTTTTTAGTGTATTTGTTTTGGTAGAATGTTCATATCTTTTTTATACTTCAATGTGGTTGTGAGGTTTTGTGATGATGGCATAACTTAAACTTATATCTTTATGTGTGAGTAATTTCTTTTAACTTCCGTTTTCTTTTACCATTTGAACTTCAAAGTATTTTAATTCAGTATGTTAGTTTTTTTAGTGATATTTTTATAACTATATTTGATTAATAGAAAAGAAAGTCTGTTAATATTCAGTTTGATATATTCTTTAGAATCTCAATGCAAATTTGTATGCTCTTATCAGTGACTATCAAGGGAATTTCTTGCACTAATTGGAGGAAAAATTCTCTACATGGTGACCACAGGTTCTGCATTGGGAGATAAGGGCTTTAGAGGTGTTATTGTGGGGAATGCGTTGATGGTAGAGTGAGGAGTTGCATACTATGGAGTATGGAGGTTATCAACAACTTTTTTTCCTTTTATTTTCCTCCATTTTAAAGATCATGTTCTATACAAGGTTAGGTAGAGATTCAATTGCAGGAAACTAATCCACGATCAATAATATGATTTCTCTTCATTTTTTTTTGCCAAGGCATGTTCTCCTATTTCTTTCTTTCTTTTTTGTTTAAAAGATTACATTGGGTGGTTGAAAAGTTTGTCTTTTATCTTTGTGTTTGGCATTTTAATTGACTTTTAGTTGTCTAATGAGATCATGAAAGTTGTGTTTGGGGGTGAACTGACAGATGATGACTGATGAGGTTGAGTGTTGTGAAATTGGCTTTTCAGCGTGCTTTGTAATCACTCACACGCTTCCTGGGAAAACTTCCCAGGAGGTCACCCATCCCAGATTTGCTCCAAGTCAAGCTCGCTTAACTATGGAGTTCTTAAGTGATGGGCTCCCGAAAAGAAGATGCATCTTGTTAGTATAGGTAGTACCAATCAATTCATATAAGCCTTCCTCAACTGTATAGTCCCATACCTACACAGTCTCAGGATCCCTCTCATTCGGGTGTGTAATCGGTTCATTCATGTGTCCCTCTGCCTAGAAGCCTGCCAGGAGCCGCGCCTTGTCCATGCCTTCTTGCACCGGCGACCACTCCCCACCCTCGTCGGCACCCGGGTGTTACATGCCCACCAGCTTCCGCTTGGTTCGTCCCCGAACCACACCGTATGGGATGAACCGATTACACACCCGAATAAGAGGGATCCTGAGACTGTGTAGGTATGGGACTATACAGTTGAGGAAGGCTTATATGAATTGATTGGTACTACCTATACTAACAAGATGCATCTTCTTTTCGGGAGACCATCACTTAAGAACTCCACAGTTAAGCGACCTTGACTTGGAGCAAATCTGGGATGGGTGACCTCTTGGGAAGTTTTCCCAGGAAGCGTGTGAGTGAGGATAAAGCACGCTGAAAAGACCAGTGTTGGTCGGTGGGGACAGTCGTTAATCCATAGAGCATCCAGGGATGTTACAAATGGTATCAGAGCGGCACCTCTCCCAGTACGGTGTGGTTCGGGGACGAACCAAGCGGAAGCTGGTGGGCATGTAACACCCGGGTGCCGACGAGGGTGGGGAGTGGTCGCCGGTGCAACAAGGAGCGGCTCCTGGCAGGCTTCTATGCGGAGGGACACATGAATGAACCGATTACACACCCGAATGAGAGGGATCCTGAGACTGTGTAGGTATGGGACTATACAGTTGAGGAAGGATTATATTAATTGATTGGTACTACCTATACTAACAAGATGCATCTTCTTTTCGGGAGCCCATCACTTAAGAACTCCACAGTTAAGCGTGCTTGACTTGGAGCAAATCTGGGGTGGGTGACCTCCTGGGAAGTTTTCCCAGGAAGCGTGTGAGTGAGGACAAAGCACGCTGAAAAGACCCGTGTTGGTCTGTGGGGACAGTCGTTAATCCATAGAGCAACCAAGGATGTTACAATAAGCCTATAAGTAATTAAAGCATAATGACATAAGTAAATGAATCATAAATGACATAAACATAAATGACATAAAAGTAAATGACCTAATGTAAATGATATAAAGTAAATGGCATAAATATAAATGACATAAAATAAAAGACATGAATGTAAAGAACATGGAAGTAAATGACATGAACAGAAACATAATGACATAAAAATAAATAAGCACAAGTAAGGAAAGCCATAAAGAAAGCACAATAAATAAATGAAGCAAGAATAAAGTAAAGCATCACAATGTATTAGGGTTCTAAGTTCATGATCACACTTGGATAAGTTGAAACATAGTATCCTAGGCCACTAATACATAGTTTTAGCCATCATGGGAAAACAAGCTATCAAAACCTTCCAAGACTTATGGATTCAGTGATCAAGGAACACTTAAAAAAAACCTAACACATGATCATGTAAAAGAAGTTGAAACAAAACACTCCCTAGGCCATCATGAGTAGATTCGGCCTCCTCGAGAAATTGAGGATGGAGATTTTTGATTTATAGAACCTCTTAGTATGTTAAACTACAAGTAAATACAAGACCATAGAAATTTGTTTCAACTCAAAAGGAGTTTTCTACCATTTTTTAGAGATTTTTGAAATAAAAGCTCATATATGACATAAAGAAGAAACTTTAGAAAAAGATGAAGTTTTTAAAGACAAGAATACATGAGAGTATTACCCTAAGCAAGAGGAAAAACTTTGATGAAGAACACTTAGTGAAAAGAAGAAGAAAATCTAGAGCTTTGGAAGCTTGAACTTAAGAAAAATATGAAAGGTTAAGAGTTTTAATGGAGTAGAAGAAAGGAAAGTGATGAAGTGAAGATGAAGAGTGGTATTTATAGAGGAAGGGGGGAGGGGTGCACGGCCTAGAGGAGAGGGAGCAAGGCTTGGAGAGGAAGTTTTGGTTTAAGGCATTGTTTGGATCATTTAAGGAAAGTTTAATGGGTTTTTGGAATAAAATAGATTATAATTTGAAAAAGTAATCATGATTACTTTAAAGTGTGTCATAAGCAGTTAATTAGGCATCCCATCAAGCCTTCTCTCATCCTTTATGGTTCCTTTAACTGCTTAAATACGTAACCGGTTGCACATCCGATTGTATTTTCTGAAGGTTTCGTCCGGATAAAATATTATATTTTATTCCCGGACAACAAAATTCAAAAAATTACCAAACCCACACAAAACCTGATCAAAAGATCCATCGTCTCGTTCAGGGATTAAAATTAGGTTTCTGGCTCAGTAAACTAGTACTGACAGAGAAAACGCAGACCGGTTTTCGTCTGAATTTTCAACCGAAAATTTTACCGTGACTCCATATAATAAAACAACACAAGGAAATGATTTTATTTTAATTAAAATCACCATATAGGTTTTATAAAAAATAAATACAATTAAACATGTATTTACTGATAATCGAAGTACAGGAAAAACAGGGCGTTAGGTTTTGTGTGGGTTTGGTAATTTTTTGAATTTTGTTGTCCGGGAATAAAATATAATATTTTATCCGGACGAAACCTTCATAAAATACGATCGGATGTGCAACGGTTACGTATTTAAGCAGTTAAAGGAACCCTAAAGGATGAGAGAATGCTTGATGGGATGCCTAATTAAATGCTTATGACACACTTTAAAGTAATCATGATTACTTTTTCAAATTATAATCTATTTTATTCCAAAAACCCATTAAACTTTCCTTGAATGATCCAAACAATGCCTTAAACCAAAACTTCCTCTCCAAGCCTTGCCCCCTCTCCTCTAGGCCGTGCACCCCTCCCCCTTCCTCTATAAATACCACTCTTAATCTTCACTTCACCACTTTCCTTTCTTCTACTCCATTAAAACTCTTAACCTTTCATATTTTTCTTAACTTCAAGCTTCCAAAGCTCTAGATTTTCTTCTTCTTTTCACTAAGTGTTCTTCATCAAAGTTGTTCCTCTTGCTTAGGGTAATACTCTCATGTATTCTTGTCTTTAAAAACTTCATCTTTTTCTAAAGTTTCTTCTTTATGTCATATATGAGCTTTTATCTTCAAAAATCTCTCAAAAATGGTAGAAAACTCCTTTTGAGTTGAAACCAATTTCTATGGTCTTGTATTTACTTGTAGTTTAACATACTAAGAGGTTGTATAAATCAAAAATCTCCATCCTCTATTTCTTGAGGAGGCCAAATCTACTCATGATGGCCTAGGGAGTGTTTTGTTTCAACTTCTTTTACATGATCATGTGTTAGGTTTTTTTTTAAGTGTTCCTTGATCATTGAATCCATAAGTCTTGGAAGGTTTTGATAGCTTGTTTTCCCATGATGGCCAAAACTATGTATTAGTGGCCTAGGATACTATGTTTCAACTTATCCAAGTGTGATCATGAACTTAGAACCCTAATACATTGTGATGCTTTACTTTATTCTTGCTTCATTTATTTATTGTGCTTTCTTTATGGCTTTCCTTACTTGTGCTTATTTATTTTTATGTCATTATGTTTCTGTTCATGTCATTTACTTCCATGTTCTTTACATTCATGTCTTTTATTTTATGTCATTTATATTTATGCCATTTACTTTATATCATTTACATTATGTCATTTACTTTTATGTCATTTATGTTTATATCATTTATGATTCATTTACTTATGTCATTATGCTTTAATTACTTATAGGCTTATGTTGTTCTTACTTTATGTGCTTATGAGCTTTGTTATTTAAAGTCCTATGTTGCTTCCAAGATGATCATATACTTGAGCTCCATAAGTTATTGGATGCGAAAAGGTCTAAGAGATTGGAAAATTTAAAGATTTCTATCATGAAAACCCAAGGATGGCCGAATCTTAAAGGTTATGGACCTAGGGTGTTTCGTTTTTCATTTTCCAAAGTGATCATGGTTTTGAGCTCCTTACTATTAATGGATGCTAAACCAAAGAGATTGGAAAGTTTAAATGTTCCTAGCCTATCTTATTGGTCAAGGCCGAATCTCCATCAAGTGTAACTTGGTGGGATTTTTGTTCAACTTTGTTCAAAGTAATCTTGTTTTAAACTCCTAGCACTTAAGGATCATAAATCCCTAAGTTGCATGTGTTTTGGAAACTTCTAGCCCTAAGTTCTTGGTTGAGTTCTAATCCTTTGAATCTTGTGTCTTAAAACCTAGACTTACATCCTAACCGACTTTGAAGAACGTTCGTGAAACCATTTATTTTCTCTCATTCTCTTACCTTCTTGAGGTAAGAGGGGATTGCCTTAAGATATTCAATAACTCTATGCATGTGTGTATGTGTTTACTTGAATAACTTGAATATGATTATGATGTTGAGCAAATACTTGTCTAACTTGGTTACTTGAATTAATGTGATTATTATGTGAAGTTGAGCTTTACTTGCTTTAAAGTATGGTGAATTGTACATATATTATGAATTACCCTTTTATTGAGATATTATTGTTGGTTGAAGTTTGTGAAGCCGGACTTGAGTCCGTGCCCAATGATTTTAAGGGTTAAAAGCTTTAATAAGCCTTGAATAAAACTCTAAGAGTATTTGGTTTATCATCATAACCTTTGTTTAAAAGTGCTTACCTTATGAGGATGAGTTTCTTGTTTTAGAAATGGAACTTGAGTTGATTTCAAACCAAAGGGAACTACTTTTGGGAAATAAGTTTCTTATTCAAGAGAAAACCTTTTGTTTGTAACCTTTACTTGATGAAGAAAAACCCTTGTGAAAATACTTAACTAAGGATTTCAAAAGAGAAAAGGATTTACAATATGTTTTACAAAAGGTTTGTAAAAGAAAAGGATTTCTCCTAAACGATTTAGAAATATTCCGGTTACTTGGACAAGTAGCCGAGACTTTGTTTTGTATTTGATTTTCACTGAACGAAAAGTAAGTACATTTGAAAGAGAATCTAGTTCGCGAGATGTCGCCTCTAGTATTCAGTGGTATGCACGTGATCTAGGATCCGTGATAAATGGGCCTAGGGTCCTAATGATGACATTATGGGCTAAGAGTCCTAAATCTCGGAACTGAGGACTGCGTGTCCTAATTTCGTTGTTGTGGACTAGGAGTCCTTATCATGTTAAGATAAAACATGGATAAAACTATAAGTATTTATATGAGCACAACCCTCGACTGAGGCATCAGTCTAGGTTGTTGTGATTGAGCACTCGGACTGCGCGCCCTGTGTTATTTTTCCAAGTGTCGGAAATTGTGAATAGTCGTTAGCCTTGAGCTTCGACAACGAAAAAGAGTAAACACAAAGAAAATCTCGATAATGAAAAGACTTTTATTCATATGCATTTCCCCTTGGCAGACGTGCTTGAGTAATCCGAATACCCGCTTAAGTTGAGGTATTCGATGAGGTGTTTATCCGAATGGCCTGCGTAATGAGGCATTCGAGATGATGTTGATCCGGGTACCTTGGTGCACGAGGTGACGGAGACAACTTGCCAATGTGGCATTGGAGCCTGATCAACTCTTTATTCCCTTATGATAAAACAGTGACAGTATCTCATGAGATTAAGTTAGAGCCTGATTATTGAAGTGACATGCATAGTTTTATAAAGTTCAGTGTACGAGTATGAAGCCCTTTGCTATAATACCTGTTGCCTGTATCATGTTTATGGTTATTGTATGATATATCTGTTATTGGTATCTCACTCTTGCATTTCTTATTCGTTATGTTCTACTTCCTTTTGGATCGATGTATATGTGTGGGTTCAGATGGATCCCAACATCCCCCTTATATCAATCGTGTCGAAGACTGAAGTCTTCGACAACGCGGGAGACATTAGAGCTTGGCGCATACATCAAGGAGCTACCACCGCTACGTACACGGGACTAGTGACGACCACGGACTTGAATGAGGATGGGGACCCCATCCGTCGGAGTCAGACCGAAGAGGCACGGAGAGTGGCATTACCTCCGACTTGGTTATACCTACACTCTCTTCAGGTTCAGGGAGTACTCCACGTAGACCCTCCTGAGGTAGACGTTCTGGAGGAGGATCCTGAGGAGGACCCGGAGGAGTATCCGGAGGACGACCCCGAAGAGGAACCCGAGGGAAACCCTGGAGATTTCATGGAGGTAGAGGCCGACGACGCACCCGAGTACAAGGTCCTCGACCATGACGACGACGAAGAGTCTATAGATAATGGCGGCGAGGTCATCGACCCTATTCTCAACGATTCTTCTATGGGGAGCACGTGTGGGAACCCTGCTTGTAGGGATTGCCACTGACGTGCCGAGTTTAGGTCGTGGGTAGTCCGTGTTTAGACTTTTAGAGCCATCTTTTGAGTTGTATGCCCAGTTCCCTTTTCTCGTAGTTTTGATTTTCTGTTCAGTGGTATTTCCTTTTAGTGTAGTTTCCTTCAATGGCCATTGATAAGGCCCTGGTTCTTTTGTATTAGTCAGATGTACCTCTTGAAGGAATTATATATATATATATATATATTTATCCAGTGTTCTGCTTTTGTTTACAGTTTAAGTTCATGTTCTGAGTATCCATCTTTCTAAGTTATTTATTCCACCTTTATTGTAAAAAAAAAAAATTTTTACTCCTAATTTTAGTTAACCTTTAATTGAAAATAGTATTTTCCTAAAATAATTCGTGGTGATAAACAATTCATTTTCCGCGTTTTGGTAACCATGTGATACCGGTTTTAGGGTGTCACATTAGTGGTATCAGAGCTAGTCGAGTCTTTTGGGAATGTTCGGGTTAGGTCTGTTGTGTCGAAGTTGTGTTTTCTCTGATCGAGTCTTGTTTGAATTACTTCTTGGAAGTAATGTCTGTTAACCAACGGGTTTGCTTAGTTGTTTTCTTTTCTGGTTGCCATCTCACTGATTTAACTTTATAGGGTCAGTATGGAACCAGGGGGTTCAAGAGGACACGGAGGCCGTGGAAGGGGCAACGGAGGCATGGACTTTGCTGCCCAGGCCTTAGCTGATGTGGCTGCGGCCATCGCTCTTCAAACTGCCAATGCTGTTGTTCTGAACCAACAAGAACAGCAGAGGGCAGAACAGGCTGCAGAAGGAAAGAACTTAAGCGCTTTCCGACATCATAATCCATCACAGTTTGATGGAGATGTGGATCCGGTCAAGGCTGATCTGTGGATCCAGGAACTGGAGAAGATCTTCACTCTGGTACACACTCCGGAAGGGGCAAAGGTACCCTATGCTACGTTCCAACTGGTCAGTGATGCCGAATACTGGTGGCAGGGCACCACAATCAGCCGGAGGCTGGCAAAGCAAGAGGTCACGTGGGAAGTATTTCGCAACAAATTCTTGGACAAATACTTTCCCCAGAGTGCTCGAAAGGAGAAGGAGCGAGAATTCATGAGGCTGAGCCAGCGAGATCTGACAGTGGGAGAGTACGCGGCGAAGTTCGAGTCTCTCGCCAAGTACTTCCGTTTCTTCCAGAACAACCCTAACAAAGAATGGAAGTGTGAGCAATTCGAAGCCGGCCTGCGCTTCGAGATCAAGGAATTAGTGTTGCCTTTGGAGATCAGAACTTTCCAAGCACTGGTGGAGAAGTGACGCAAGGTTGAACTGATGCGGAAAGGGAAGGACAACAGAGGGAATGTCGGCGGACCCATCCGTCCGAAGAGCCAATACTAGAATCACAATCCAAGATGGAAGCAAAATCAAAGGAAGCCGTATCACCAACCCCCAAGCAACAACCAAAGACAACAACAACCGTACCGTCCCAATACTTTCGGAACGGGAAGTAGAGGCCAAAGAAACAACAACCAAGGCCAGGGAAGAAGATGTTTTCGGTGTGGAGATACCAGTCATCTGGCAGACAAATGCCCGAGGAGGGAAATAAGGTGTTTCAACTGTGATCGTACGGGGCATCTGTTCAAAGATTGTCGAGAGCTGAAGAGGGAACCAGTTGTCAACCTTGCCAAGGCAAGCAAGCCACCAACCAAAGGAAGGGTGTACACTATGAGTGGAGCTGAGGCATCGAACTCTGTCGATTTGGTACAGGGTGAGTGCGATCTAGCCGGTAATATTTTAACTGTACTTTTCGATTCAGGTGCAACTCAATCTTTTATTTCGATGGATCGTGTGAAACTTCTGAAAATGCCTATTTCTTCCCTATCATATGATTTAATTGTTTCTACCCCAACTGCTGATCCCGTAACTGTCAACTCTATTTGTTTAAATTGCCCTATCATTGTTCAAAATAGACACTTTCTTGTAGACTTGATCTGTTTGCCTTTAATACAGTTAGATGTAATTTTAGGCATGGATTGGTTATCTTCCAACCATATCCTGATAGATTGTACTCATAAAACCTTAGTCTTTAGGGATGAGATTTCTGGATTGTTATCTGCTATTCAAGTAAGAGCTTCTTTGAAAGAGGGAGCTCAAGGTTACATGCCGCTGTTTTCCTTAGACGTTAAGAGCGAGTTAGTATTGGAATCAATACCTGTCGTACGAGAGTTTCCTGAAGTTTTTCCTGAGGACGTACCTGGACTACCACCTGTTCGAGACATCGAGTTTGCAATAGATCTGATTCCGGGCACGGGGCCAATATCTATGGCACCATACCGTATGTCACCATCAGAGCTAGAGATCTTGAAGGAACAGCTCGAGGAGCTGATGAGGAAGGAATTCATCCGACCCAGCGTATCGCCATGGGGAGCTCCAGTCCTGTTAGTGAAAAAGAAAGATGGGAGTTCCCGACTTTGTGTAGATTCCGTCAGCTGAAAAAAGTCACGATCAAGAACCGATATCCACTTCCGAGAATAGATGACCTTATGGACTAGTTGCGTGGCGCGGCCGTGTTCTCAAAGATAGATCTACAGTCAGGTTACCATCAGATACGTGTGAAAATGGAGGATGTTCCTAAGACAGCGTTTCAAACACGCTATGGTCACTACGAGTATCTAGTAATGCCGTTTGGAGTGACGAATGCTCCTGCGATATTCATGGATTACATGAATAGGATCTTTCGTCCTTATTTAGATCATTTCGTAGTCGTCTTCATTGACGATATTTTGATCTACTCTCCAAACAAGGAAAAACATGCGGAGCATCTCAGCATTGTTCTTCAGACCTTGAGAGAGAAGCAACTCTATGCGAAGCCAGAAAAGTGTGAATTCTGGTTGAACCAAGTGCAATTCTTGGGTCATGTGATATCACGCGAGGGAATCGCGGTTGATCCGTCGAAAGTTGAAGCTGTGTTAGAATGGGAAAGGCCAAAGACGGCAACAAAAATCCGTAGTTTTGTGGTTTAGCTGGCTACTACCGGAGATTCATTGAGGGATTTTCCAAGATAGTAGGTCCCCTTACCCAGTTAACTCAGAAAGACCAAGCGTTTGTCTGGACGAAGGCTTGTGAAAGGAGTTTCCAGGAACTTAAGAATAGGTTAACCACCTCTCCTGTGTTAATCCTACCTGATCCGAAGGAACCGTTCGAAGTTTACTGTGACGCTTCACATCAAGGGTTAGGCTGTGTGCTGATGCAGAATCGGAAAGTTGTAGCTTATGCTTCATGGCAATTGAAGATTCACGAGAGAAATTATCCGACGCACGATTTGGAGCTAGAAGCAGTAGTCTTCGCGTTAAAGATCTGGAGGCATTACTTGTATGGGGCTACTTTTAATGTTTTCAGCGACCACAAGAGTTTGAAGTACATGTTCGACCAGAAAGAGTTGAACATGCGTCAGAGACGTTGGCTGGAATTCTTGAAGGATTACGATTTTCAGTTACAGTACCACCCCGGGAAGGCAAATGTAGTAGCAGATGCACTAAGCCGGAAGTCAGTTCATATGTCAGCCATGATGGTTAAGGAGCAAGGATTGCTGGAACAATTCCGTGATCTGAGTTTGACAGTCGAGATGTTTCCAGGAAGGCTGTGTCTAAGCAGGATTACTGTTTCAAATGGATTGATGGATCAAATCAGGGAGAAGCAAGCGAGCGACCCGTATCTGCAAGGAGAAAGAGACTTAGTACGTCAAGGGGCACTGTCAGAATTTAGGGAAGGCACGGACGGGATACTGAGATTCGGTGAAAGGATCTGTATACCGGACGATCAAGAGCTGAGAAAGTTGATCTTAGAGGAGGCTCACAAGAGTAAGTTGAGTTTACATCCAGGAGCCACGAAGATGTATCAAGACCTCAAGAAATTGTACTGGTGGTATGGGATGAAAAGGGATGTGATGGAGTACGTCGCTGCATGTCTAGTATGTCAGAAGGCTAAAATCGAGCATCAGAGGCCAGCAGGAATGCTACAACCCTTAGACATCCCAGAATGGAAATGGGATGGTATTTCGATGGACTTCATTACCTGTTTACCGAGGACTCGAAAAGGACACGAGGCAATATGGGTAATAGTAGACAGACTGACTAAGTCAGCTCATTTCTTACCTATCAACATGAAGTACCCGGTAAAGCAGTTGACTCAGTTGTACATTGATGAGATTGTTCGGTTACATGGTATACCTTCGAGCATCGTTTCGGACTGAGATCCAAGGTTTACGTCAGAATTCTGGAAAGGACTACACCATTCTTTGGGAACGAGACTCCGACTAAGTTCCGCTTATCATCCGCGGACGGATGGACAATCGGAAAGGACAATTCAGTCGCTTGAAGATTTGTTGAGGGCTTGTGTAATAGAAAACACTGGGAGTTGGGACGAATTTCTACCGCTGATAGAATTCACGTACAACAATAGCTTTCATTCGAGCATTGGAATGGCACCTTTTGAAGCTCTTTACGGTAGACGTTGCCGAACACCTCTTTGTTGGTACTAAGAGGGTGAAAGTCTGTTGTTGGGACCAGAAATGGTACAGCAAACGACTGAGAAGGTGAAGATGATCCAGGAGAAGATGCGAATAGCCTAGAGTAGGCAGAAAAGCTATGCTGACAAGCGACGACGACCTCTGGAGTTTGAGGAAGGCGAGCATGTGTTCTTGAGAGTCACGCCAACGACTGGGGTTGGCAGAGTAATTAAATCCAGAAAGCTCACTCCCAAATTCATTGGACCCTACCAAATTCTTCGTCGTGTAGGTCCAGTAGCCTATAAAATATCCTTACCTCCTTTTCTTTCAAATATCCACGATGTTTTTCATGTCTCTCAGTTGAGGAAATACATTCCTGATCCATCGCATGTTATTAAGCCTGATAAAGTGCAATTAAAAGAGAACCTGTCTTTTGAGACTTCGCCAGTACGAATCGCGGATAAGATGACGAAGCAACTCAGAGGTAAACAAATTCCGTTAGTCAAAGTCATTTGGGATGATACAACTGGAGAAGCTACGTGGGAGATCGAGGACAAGATGAAATTGAAATACCCTGAACTATTTCACGGTACGTAATTTCGAGGACGAAATTCTTTTTAGAGGGGTAGTGTTGTAACGCCCTGTTTTTCCTGTACTTCGATTATCAGTAAATACATGTTTAATTGTATTTATTTTTTATAAAACCTATATGATGATTTTAATTAAAATAAAATCATTTCCTTGAGTTGTTTTATTGTATGAAGTCACGGTAAAATTTTCAGTTGAAAATTCAGACGAAAATCGGTCTACGTTTTCTATGTCAGTACTAGTTTACTGAGCCAGAAACCTAATTTTAATCCGTGAACGAGACGATGGATCTTTTCATGAGGTTTTGTGTGGGTTTGGTAATTTTTCGAATTTTGTTGTCCGTGAATAAAATATAATATTTATCCGGACGAAACCTTCAGAAAATACGATCGGATGTACAACCGGTTACGTATTTAAGCAGTTAAAGGAACCCTAAAGGATGAGAGAAGGCTTGATGGGATGCCTAATTAAATGCTTATGACACACTTTAAAGTAATCATGATTACTTTTTCAAATTATAATCTATTTTATTCCAAAAACCCATTAAACTTTCCTTAAATGATCCAAACAATGCCTTAAACCAAAACTTCCTCTCCTAGCCTTGCTCCCTCTCCTCTAGGTCGTGCACCCCTCCCCCTTCCTCTATAAATACCACTCTTCATCTTCACTTCATCACTTTCCTTTCTTCTACTCCATTAAAACTCTTAACCTTTCATATTTTTCTTAACTTCAAGCTTCCAAAGCTCTAGATTTTCTTCTTCTTTTCACTAAGTGTTCTTCATCAAAGTTGTTCCTCTTGCTTAGGGTAATACTCTCATGTATTCTTGTCTTTAAAAACTTCACCTTTTTCTAAAGTTTCTTCTTTATGTCATATATGAGCTTTTATCTTCAAAAATCTCTCAAAAATGGTAGAAAACTCCTTTTGAGTTGAAACCAATTTCTATGGCCTTGTATTTACTTTTAGTTTAACATACTAAGAGGTTGTATAAATCAAAAATCTCCATCCTCTATTTCTTGAGGAGGCCGAATCTACTCATGATGGTCGAGGGAGTGTTTTGTTTCAACTTCTTTTACATGATCATGTGTTAGGTTTTTTTTAAGTGTTCCTTGATCACTGAATCCATAAGTCTTGGAAGGTTTTGATAGCTTGTTTTCCCATGATGGCCAAAACTATGTATTAGTGGCCTAGGATACTATGTTTCAACTTATCCAAGTGTGATCATGAACTTAGAACCCTAATACATTGTGATGCTTTACTTTATTCTTGCTTCATTTATTTATTGTGCTTTCTTTATGGCTTTCCTTACCTACGCTTATTTATTTTTATGTCATTATGTTTCTGGTCATGTCATTTACTTCCATGTTCTTTACATTCATGTCTTTTATTTTATGTCATTTATATTTATGCCATTTACTTTATATCATTTACATTATGTCATTTACTTTTATGTCATTTACGTTTATGTCATTTATGATTCATTTACTTATGTCATTATGATTTAATTACTTATAGGCTTATTGCAACATCCCAGGCTGCTCTATGGATTAACGACTGTCCCCACAGACCAAAACGGGTCTTTTCAGCGTGCTTTGTCCTCACTCACACGCTTCCTGGGAAAACTTCCCAGGAGGTCACCCATCCCAGATTTGCTCCAAGTCAAGCTCGCTTAAATGTGGAGTTCTTAAGTGATGGGCTCCCAAAAAGAAGATGCATCTTGTTAGTATAGGTAGTACCAATCAATTCATATAAGCCTTCCTCAACTGTATAGTCCCATACCTACACAGTCTCAGGATCCCTCTCATTCGGGTGTGTAATCGGTTCATTCATGTGTCGCTCCGCCTAGAAGCCTGCCAGGAGCCACTCCTTGTCCATGCCTTCTTGCACCGGCGACCACTCCCCACCCTCGTCGGCACCCGGGTGTTACATGCCCACCAGCTTCCGCTTGGTTCATCCCCGAACCACACCGTACAGGGAGAGGTGCCGCTCTGATACCATTTGTAACATCCCTGGCTGCTCTATGGATTAACGACTGTCCCCACCGACCAACACTGGTCTTTTCAGCGTGCTTTATCCTCACTCACACGCTTCCTGGGAAAACTTCCCAAGAGGTCACCCATCCCAGATTTGCTCCAAGTCAAGGTCGCTTAACTGTGGAGTTCTTAAGTGATGGTCTCCCGAAAAGAAGATGCATCTTGTTAGTATAGGTAGTACCAATCAATTCATATAAGCCTTCCTCAACTGTATAGTCCCATACCTACACAGTCTCAGGATCCCTCTTATTCGGGTGTGTAATCGGTTCATCCCATACGGTGTGGTTCGGGGACGAACCAAGCGGAAGCTGGTGGGCATGTAACACCCGGGTGCCGACGAGGGTGGGGAGTGGTCGCCGGTGCAAGAAGGCATGGACAAGGCGCGGCTCCTGGCAGGCTTCTAGGCAGAGGGACACATGAATGAACCGATTACACACCCGAATGAGAGGGATCCTGAGACTGTGTAGGTATGGGACTATACAGTTGAGGAAGGCTTATATGAATTGATTGGTACTACCTATACTAACAAGATGCATCTTCTTTTCGGGAGCCCATCACTTAAGAACTCCATAGTTAAGCGAGCTTGACTTGGAGCAAATATGGGATGGGTGACCTCGTGGGAAGTTTTCCCAGGAAGCGTGTGAGTGAGGACAAAGCACGCTGAAAAGACCCGTGTTGGTCTGTGGGGACAGTCGATAATCCATAGAGCAGCCAGGGATGTTACATTTAGCATGCCAGGAAGATCCCGAAATGCCTTCTGAAAAGCCAATTTCACAACACTCAACCTCATCAGTCATCATCTGTTAGTTCACCCCCAAACACAACTTTCATGATCTCATTAGACAACTAAAAGTCAACTAAAATGCCAAACACAAAGATAAAAGACAAACTTTTCAACCACCCAATGTAATCTTTTAAACAAAAAAGAAAGAAAGAAATAGGAGAACATGTCTTGGCAAAAAAAAAATGAAGAGAAATCATATTATTGATCGTGGATTAGTTTCCTGCAATTGAATCTCTACCTAACCTTGTATAGAACATGATCTTTAAAAAGGAGGAAAATAAAAGGAAAAAAAGTTGTTGGTAACCTCCATACTCCATAGTATGCAACTCCTCACTCTACCATCAACGCATTCCCCACAATAACACCTCTAAAGCCCTTATCTCCCAATGCAGAACCTGTGGTCACCATGTAGAGAATTTTTCCTCCAATTAGTGCAAGAAATTCCCTTGATAGTCACTGATAGGAGCATACAAATTTGCATTGAGATTCTAAAGAATATATCAAACTGAATATTAACAGACTTTCTTTTCTATTAATCAAATATAGTTATAAAAATATCACTAAAAAAACTAACATACTGAATTAAAATACTTTGAAGTTCAAATGGTAAAAGAAAACGGAAGTTAAAAGAAATTACTCACACATAAAGATATAATAAGTTGAAGTTATGCCATCATCACAAAACCTCACAACCACATTGAAGTATAAAAAAGAAATGAACATTCTACCAAAACAAATACACTAAAAAGAAAAAATAAATACACATTGCAAGAGTAGAAAACTCACATTCTTTGAAGCAACAACTTGAAGATCAAAGCTGACGACCAACCCTTTCATAGGAACCTTCAATTATAATACTATGTTAAGAAAACGAAAGGGACAATAAGCACTAACAAAATGTCAAAATATAGAGGAGCTAAGGAAAAGGACCCCCAAAAGCATAAATAGAAAGCAGATAATCATATGTCCAACCATGCAAAAGTCATTATCTATTCACATATAAGCTTCCAACAAAAATAAAAAAAATAAAAGAAAAAATTTTATTTAAAAGAGAAAGAGAGGTAGAAACCGGAGAGAGATAAAAAGTCAAGAAAAATGTTAAATGGTAGAAGAGAGAAGCAAATGATGGAACACATCGTAGGCATAAAATATCTTAACACTAAAAACAGTGGGAAAAAAGGATCCTATATCTAAACCCATTTACATTTACACCCAATAGATTTCAATAACATTGTTAATCAAAGCTTGAAAGGGGAATAAAAAGCATATATCAAAACCTAAAACTAAAAAAAAAATACCTCTCCTGGAGCTGCTAGCCGCGCGCCCTGTTTGCAGCAGCGATTCAAGGTCCCTAGAACCAAAGAACTGGGTCTGACGATTCCAATGACATCGGCAGGGATGAAGACCCCAACCAAACAATAAAAACCTTCTCTGCTCTGCTATGCTTCTTCGTTGAAGATGAAGGAGAGCCGTAGATGAAGCAGTAGGCAAACAGAGGACGAGGGCAAGCGAGGACAAAAGGAGAGAGTGAGAGGAAAGCGGATTCTAACTCCAATAGAAAAGAACCATCCTTAGTCTAAATATCTAAAAATATAGTACAAAATAAGTGCTACTTTGAATTTTGAACTCATGTTTGCTGCTACCTTGCTCCTCTTCATTAGTTTAGTTGGGTTTTTCTTGAAAAAATTCAAAAAATCGAATCAAATAATTTTTTATTGGTTCGGATTTTTTTTCTCATGTAAAAACAAAATAAACCGATCTGTTACACCTCCAAGAACGATAGCAGTTTGTGCAGGAGAGAGCTTAAAGGAAAATCATTTTTTTATTTATTTTTTAATGTTAAGAAAGTTCAAGTTTTTTTTTCCAGATTTGGACCGTGGGTTTAAAACAAACCTGTGACAAACATGGGCTAAGCAAGATTAAAAAATATGGGCCAAGAGGATCAACAAATAGTTTTTTTCCCTTCAATTTTGGCATTTGTTAAATTTTTAATCTATTTTTTAATATTAATTAAAAGTTAAAAAAATAAACACCCATATAAAATTGGGTGTTGACAACTAGTATCAGATTTTAATAATAATAATTTGTATTCTTTATTTTTTTGTATTTAATTTTATTTATCCACTTTATGTAAAAATTCTAATAATTTGACCACAAATTTTTAATTCTTGCTGACTCGTCTTAAAAAAGAATATTGTGACATCAATCATTCAATTCAATGAATAATATATAGTGTATAAGGTAGAAAACTGTTCAAAACGTTTTGACTCCATTTAATGCTATTGTTCTATAAAAATATCAGTTTTAGTGAAATCGTAAGGTATTATTTCAACACCAAACAAGGATCATATCCAAATTTCTATATTTTTTAATTTTGTTCTAGCGATGCAAGCAACTCTCTCAGGTTTACTTTGGTGATCACTTTCCTCCTGGCTATGGTTCTCTCCCCTACTTCACCATGTGATGCGGCACGCGTTCCGTTAGGCGGTAAGATCATCCTATTTAATTAAAAATACATACATATACGTTGTTCAATTAGAGATTATAAAAAAGTTTCAATTAATATGGCCTCATGGTTTTCAATTATTATAAACTCATAAATTCCATTTTGCTTTATATACAGGTAATCTCGTCCCCGCATGTCCTCCTTGTGCATTTTGTTACGGTCCACCAAGAGGTGGAGAAATTTGCTGCCATTGTTGTGGCTCTCAAATACAAAATCAATCTGCTGGTCAATTCCCATGACGAGGAAAGCATTCCCAAAGATAATAATTACTAATATGTTTTGTTTTAATAAGAGGACTATAATATATTCTCACTACACATTTTGGAATTGAAATGTGATTAAGAACCCCTCATAATGGAATTTAATTTTCCTATATATGTCTCTTTTACCATAACCTATGGAATTATTTGATTTATATATATATATATATATATATATATATATATATATATATGTATGTATGTATGTATGTATGTATGTATGTATGTATGTATGTATGTATGTATAATGAGAAATCTTGACCATATGATGATAAGTGGATGATAAAGATTACAAGTTGTTTACCACTTGAAAAAGACTTCCTAAAAAAATATATGTTTTTGTTGGATATTTAATTTTAATTTAAAATAATCAGTTTTTAATTTTAGTTATAGATTTCGTTGCATTTCTTTTAAAGTATTTATTTCCATTTATTACAATCAATGTTTAAAAAAAAGTGCATTACGTGTTTCAACTTGTGAACGAACACAATTCATGTCTCATGTCTTAACCAACTATATATGCCGACTTAAGGGACCATTTAAAAGGCTTTAAATTACAACGTTACAAATCAAAACTACAATATAATTAATATGTTTTTTCTTTTACATTTACGTAGAATGGTAACCAGTTCCCTAAAGGCACTGGTTAAGGAACCAAATAGCATGAATTCACGAGGAAATGGTGTATTTATTGATCTTAAAAGTTGTATTTTTAATTTTTCTATAAACTTATACTATTTTTGGATTTCTTAACCAGTACCCTTAGGACACTGGTTAGTAAGACCCTACATTTAATTTGACACTAACTTCTCTATTGTAAATGAGTTTAGAGTACCCCTTCTACTCTCCATAATACTACCTCCGGACTCAATTATAAGCAAAAATAACTAATTT
Source organism: Sophora flavescens (assembly GCA_030762895.1). Classification (NCBI taxonomy): domain Eukaryota; kingdom Viridiplantae; phylum Streptophyta; class Magnoliopsida; order Fabales; family Fabaceae; genus Sophora; species Sophora flavescens. The sequence continues at coordinate 114,377,335 of CM061066.1, forward strand.
CACATTTATTAACGAAGTTAGTTAATTTAGTTTAATTGTCTTGATTTATGTAAAAAAAATTGAGTTATAATTACTAAACTACCATTTAATTGTCTAGGAAATGTGCAACGGCCTTGGAAAAGTAAAGAGAGAATTGGTTTGATTGGTTAATCTTCTTGATTTTTGGAATACTTATATTAAATAGAGTTGAGTTGGTTGGATTTTGCTTATATTTGAGTCCAAAAAATATAGATACTTTTGTGCTTATAATTGAGTCTAAAGGGAGTACAATTTTTGCTTATCGATTAAAAAAAAAGAAAAGGAAGACACATTTTCCAGGATCGGCAACTGAAGCAAAGCATTTTGTACAGTCCCTCACATAAAGCCCTAACCCTCTGTTTGTTTCAAGGGAAAATGAGACGAGAGAAAGTGGAGAGAGTTTGTACTTTTCCTTCATTTGTTTGAGGAGAAAAGTTGGAAGGAGAGAAAAAAATTATTGTGGGACCCACTGATTAGTTTTCTTCGCTGATGAGCGAAGAGAATGGGGGAGAAGAGAGGGACCTGAGCGAAATTACATATATACCCATTTTCTTATTTGGAAGTTTGTGTCTCTTACATTGTCACACAGCGTCCCCTTCTGGCCTTCTTCCTCTGTGACCAGCACCAAGCTAAGCCTTGCACCACCGCGTCAACACTGGAATCCGGTAACCTTCAGAGGAACGAAAAGCTTTATCATGTAACAATGGAGATCCCCTACTGAGAGAAAGGCAGAAAACTTTGGAACGCAGCGAGCATGGTGGTCGCGCGAGGATGGACTGAGGCCGGCATGAGTGTTTTGCTGGGCAGTGACGTTATGACACCCACCTTCCCATTTCACCATTTTGAGACTTTGTGAATGGGACGAATCAACTAACAATTAAGAATTCTTTTTCTTTTTGGTTAAAGTAATATTTTGGTCTATACGTGACACGAATTCTCGATTTGGTCCATATACATAAAAAATTATTAAAATGGTTCCTATACATACAGAAAGTTTCCATTTGGTCCCTATACATTACCCGTTTGGTCCCTATACGAGCAAAAAATTATCAAATCAGTCCCTAAAATTTTGTACGGCATGGACCGAATGGAGACTTTTTGTATGTATAGGGACCATTTTAATAATTTTTTATGTATAGGGACCAAATCGAGAATTCGTATCACGTATAGGGACCAAAATATTACTTTAACCTTTTTTTTTTTTGAAAGATCAACAATAAGAATTCATAAATTATACATTTATTATTTGAAAATATGCTCCGTAACTCTTTTTTTGATAAATATGCTCCGTAACTTTTTTTTTCGATCTACTTCGAAGAGTATCCCACCGTCAATCTGAGACGGGGACTAATCTCCCGCGGGAGTTTGTTCGGCACCACGATGGGTGGCATCCCTCCCAACTGAGGTTTTTTCCATACCCAAGACTAGAACCCGAGACCTTGGTTAAGGGGCGATAGGTCGTTAACCAATATGCTCCGTAACTCTAATCTCAAACAATCAAATCCCAATACTAAAATATCCACAAATACTATTGATAGCATTATTTCCTATTATTGTTTTAAAAAAAATATCAGGAGGGGTATAATTGTCATTCAAAAAAAATCACTTTCTTTCTTTCCACTTTTCTATATAACCAAACGATTGGAGAGAAAATTTAACTTTTCTTTCTCTTCTACTTCTCTTACATTTCTTTCAATCCAAACAACTTAAAAATCTACTCATTTTCTCTTCTCTTCTACTTCTTTCTCTCCTACTTCTCTCCTCCCCACTTCCACCTTAATCCAAACAAAGCGTAAAGGATTTCTATATAATTGATCCAATATATTATCCAAATAAGCCTAAATAAAAATTCTTAGTGTGGGTAAATATAGTCTTCATATAACCAATTATTAAAGGCCTTGATGAATGTGGTTTCCAATTCCAATACTAATATAGCTAACCTGCATTATAGCGCTACTGTCCTTGCTCTTTTTCAAAGCTTCAAGCTGCTGCTTCTTCTTCTTCTTATTTTTGTTGAGAGAAGCTTCAAGCTTCTTGTTATCTAACTGCAAAGAATTGAAAAGGAAAATCAAGATGATAAACAAAATGACATGACTAAAAACAAAATTAGCACAAATCCCAGCACATACCAATAGAATGGCAGCTTGAGGAAAGTAGCGGCAGATGTGGTCGCCAATATTCTTTGCCACACCGCCAAGTGCATAGTCATCAGACCTCTCATTCGCAGGAAAATACCCAACTATGTTCAACCTTCTAGCAGAAAAATATTCCTCTATCTGCCTCCCAAGCAATAGTTATAGCAAAAATTAATAAAGGAAAAGAAAAAAAAAACTACTCAATTCAAATTCAAATTGAAAAAATATTTGGTACCCAAAAGAACAACCGTTTAATTTTTATACATTGTCAGTGTAACGATTTTTATACTGACAACCAATCAGAAATCATGAAATTGATGAATTTTAAGGTGGTTAGAATAAGAATCAATGATTTACAATGAGATGTCAATTTATGATTGATTGACAGTATAAAAAAAATTTACACTGTCGATGTATATCAATTAAGGTGAAGTCTAACATTAGGTTGTAAAATAGTCCCTCACATAATGAGGGAGCATTATGACCGGTAACATCAAGTGGACATGGGGTAATTTTCATAAAATTAAAGTCTTTTGATTAGAAACTTAAAATGATGAATTTTGCACTTTAGTCCCTGAAGAAAAAACATAGAATAGACTCCTTAACTTTGGAGCAGAATGGTACAACGATAACCCAGTTCCACCTTCGAGGCAGTGGTGTCGTTTTCTCCACTGCACCTAAAAAAATCGGACGACACTGGGAACCTGAGCAAGATTTCTTCTTTTACCTGCAGTGGTGCGTGCTACCATTGTTTGAAGAGAAGAGTTCCATATTTTACAGTAGAGGATTGTGTTTAGGTAAGTTTCGAAATTTCTTAGTTTTTTTAAAGCTCCAGCATTGGTTCTTTTCATATTTTTGATCTCTGCATTCATATCCTACGATTATCCCTCCACCATTTTTGAACTTGTGACCTCATGATAATGGTGGAGTTAAACGTTTTGCTACATCAACGACATTAAAGGTTCATACTTTATTTAAACTGGATAACAGATCTATAGTCTAGAGGAATAGTTTTAGCAAGTGTATTCTGCAGTTGTATGTATTATGTATCCCAGAACTTGTGTGGTTATCTAGTTTATATAGCAGTGGAGCATCTTTTTTACAATTTATTGTCGGTCAAAATAAATGATCACAACACAGGTATTTGATAGAGTGAAGGAAATGGAACACAATGATAATGCAAGCGTGTGGATGGGGGAGTCCAGTTCATTGAGAAAGGTAAAAGACATGATGTCATTTTGGTTTTGTGTTCGATTTGGGCATTTTGATGGTTTCATTAATTGTTATTTTGTTGTTTCTCGATGCTGCAGGGGCTGGATTCTTCCTCAGAGGTTGTAAAGAAACATGCACCCATTTGATATACTCTATTTCGAAATATCGGCTCAGTGAAGTTGATTGACATGTATCTTATTACCCATCAAGCAACATATTTAAATGTTCTTGTAAAAGAATGGAATCGTATGGACTTCCATGTGAACATATTGTTGTTGTGTTGGTTTATCTTGACTTTGCAGATTTTCCATCATGTTTAGTTTTAAATAGGTGGACAAAGAAAGCAAAGGAAGCATCTTTTGGCATGTCTAGCCAACGCGCTAGGTATTGGGACTCACACTGGGCAGCTAGGTACAAAGCTTTGTTGTTCCGGTACATGAAGGTGAGTGCATTAGTCAGTGAACATGAGGATGACTTTTCAGAGAATATGGATAAGGCTGCTGCAGATGTTGAACAGATTGAAACAAAGAGAGGTGTTCCTGGTGATGTTGAAGGTAGTAGTGTTCATATTGGTGAAGACACATTGAAGGACCCAGTCAAATTCAAAACTAAAGGAAGAGGTAAAGGCGCAGCTTCTACATCAAATGTTCCCAAGAATCATAAGAGATGCTGCATTGTGGTACATGTGGACAACATGGGCATAATAAAAAAACAAGTGCGACACGTTTGAATGGCGCGGTGAATACTCAATCATTTCACGTAAATGACTTTTGTGATGATCATACTCAATTGGATGGAGATGAGGTATATATATACATTGTTATATATTTTCTGTTGTGGTTTCATTGTGGTTTCAAAGTTCCAGTCACCTGATTGTGGTTTCATTGTTGCAGTCACACTATGTGCGTGATCAATATCATTCCGTCAGCTTCAACTTGGATTTTGGCATTTAATTTCTGTTCATTGGATCCTATGATGACTTAGGTGTTATCTATGTATTTATCCAACAACAATTAGCGCTCTGGTTCAGGGATATTACTGGTTTATCATGTTATTTATTTGGATTTGAATGTACTACACGACTTTGAACATTTATCATGTCCTGCCTCATGTCTTTGAACGCTACCATTTGATTATAGTTGCATATGTCAAGTACAGTTTTACACTAAGATCCAAAACATCAATCCTTTTTTCCAAAACAACAAAACATGACCATATAGATTGCAAAATCATCCCATTTGTTCATAACATCCAACCATTACAATTTTGATCAACATCATTAAGCGGTGACATTGCTCGATTGGTCAGAATCGGAATTGGTCTCTTGTGAATTGGCACTTCCATCTTCGGTCTCCGAGTCACTCTCCTCTAGATTGAGTTTCTCATCATATGGGCCACCAATTAAAGGTATGAATATGTGGAACCTTGAACCACCAAGATATGTAAACTTCACAAGGGCACATTTTCTAAGCTTGTAGAGTCGTCTTATGCTTATAGTGTCAATGTTGAAGTATGGACGACCATGGTCAATAACAATTGATTCTCTGAAAATGTTCCCAGGTTTATCTTTTAACGATGCTCTGGCAGACAATGAATCCTTCCACTGACGATGGAAGGAACGCGTGATAGCAATATAGTTCTGCATCAACAAATTGACATATTTAGTATGTCTACAAGCATGCAAACTAGTCACAAAATATTAAATGAGATTCTGTACCGTTACCATATGTAGTCCAAATTCAAACTCCTTGTTACCAGCCATTGAGTATAGTACCAACTAGTGGAATGGATTAAGATAAACATATGTTCAAAGAAACGTTAAATCAAAATGTTCATCACTTAATTTTCAACATGATAATCCACTAAAAAATCATTAAACCAGAAACGTCCATTTAGGTCAATAGAAAGTTCTAATATCCCTAAACTCAGTCATCTCCATAGAATAAAATCTATGACGATAAAAAAAACAAAAAACAAAAAGACAAGAAATAATTGGGTGCTTCAAATTAAAAACTTAAAAAAAAAAAGACCAGAAACTTAAAAACAGGATCGAGGGCAGGGCAAAAACTTACCTGACCAACACGAGAGTAGAACGATGATGAAGTTGGGTGCTTCGAATGCCTCTTCGAGTTGCTACCCAAGTCTGCGTATATCAATATGAAAAGATGGTAGAATAATTGGGCTGCATCTTGTTAGTAGCCCATATGAAGGTAAACCCATATGAAACAAGCCCATATGAAGCGTCCATAATCCCCTTTAAATAATCAACTTACACATGATCTCATGATCCAAGATCACCTAATTAATATAGATTTGACCAAAGTCAAACTTATCCTAAACATCATCTAATGATCCGAGTTCACCTAAGTCACTTAGGTGCTAAACATGATCTCATGATCCAAGATCACCTAATTAATATAGATTTGACCAAAGTCAAACTTATCCTAAACATCATCTAATGATCCAAGATCACATAAGTCACTTTGGTTCTCAACATGATCTCATGATCCAAGATCACCTAATTAATATATATTTGACCAAAGTCAAACTTATCCTAAACATCATCTAATGATCCAAGTCCACAAGTCACTTAGGTGCTAAACATGATCTCATGATCCAAGATCACCTAATTAATATAGATTTGACCAAAGTCAAACTTATCCTAAACATCATCTAATGGTCCAAGTTCACCCAAGTCACTTAGGTGCTAAACATGATCTCATGATCCAAGATCACCTAATTAATATAGATTATACCAAATTCAAACCTATCCTAAACATCATCCGATGTTCCAAGATCACCTAAGTCGCTTAGGTGCTAAACATGATCTCATGATCCAAGATCACATAATTAATATAGATTTGACCAAAGTCAAACTTATCCTAAACATCATCCAATGATCCAAGATCACCTAAGTCACTTAGGTGATAAACATGATCTCATGATCCAAGATCACCTAATTAATATAGATTTGACCAAAGTCAAACTTATCCATGATCCAAGTTCACCTAAGTCGCTTAGGTGATAAACATGATCTCATGATCCAAGATCACCTAATGAATATAGATTTGACCAAAGTCAAACTTATCCTAAACATCATCTAATGATCCAAGTTCACCTAAGTCACTTAGGTGCTAAACATGATCTCATGATCTAAATGTGTTATCAATGGCGGCAATTTGAAATTTTCACTCAATCCGTGGTGGGAAACAAAATGGTCTTTCCCGGTTTTCATTGTGGACACCTAGCAATATGGACAAAATTTCACAGTTACAGCTGTATGGTATGTACATTGTAACGTCCCTGGCTGCTTTATTGATTGACGACTGTCTCCACAAACCAACACGGGTCTTTTCAGCATGCTTTGTCCTCACTCACACGCTTCCTGGGAAAACTTCCTAGGAGGTCACCCATCCCAAAATTGCTCCAAGTCAAGCACGCTTAATTGTGGAGTTCTTAAGTGATGGGCTACCAAAAAGAATATGCATCTTATTGGTATAGGTAGTACCAATCGATTCATATAAGTATTCATCAACTGTATAGTCCCAGACCTACACAGTCTCAGGATCCCTCTCATTCGGGTGTATAATAGGTTCATTCATGTGTCCCTCCGCCTAGAAGCCTACCAGGCGCCGCTCCTTGTCTGTGCCTTCTTGCACCGACGACCACTCCCCGCCCTCGTCGGCACCCAGGTGTTACATACATTGCGTGTAATAACTCACATAGCAGGTGTATCGGCTTTGGATCAGGACCATTAATGTTTAATCGGTGTGGTACAGTTGAGCGTGAATATAAAATAGTCACTTTTGAACACTACACCCCATTGACGCATACAGAGCACAAAAAATAACAAGTAAATGCCTCTATATGAACCAACGATGCAGAAACTTTGCTAAGGTTTGGGAGGCTCGATATGGTGTTAAAGTTGGGTTGATCACCCTAATGACCCACCTCATAGCACATAAATACTTAATGACACTTACCTTAACTTGGCAATTGCTGGGTCTGCATATAAGGGAAGGCAGTAACTTAAGCTAAATATACCCCCAACGTTATTTCCTATGTAGAGATGGTTCTGCCAACCTTTGTATGCATATTTCGATCTCTGATAAAATTTCAACGGGAGGATATCTTTGATATAGTTCATCTAGTATCTGTGATCTCTTCATTAATTGAAAATAGCATGGAAGTAGAAAGTTATGCTTTTTGGTCCAGAAATACAGAGTGCACACATTCCTTGAGCAACCCAACTACTTGTGTTTATGGTCCATTCTCTAGTCATGGTTATAAATGCATCCCCTATATATCATCTTCCTCATTCATTACAACCAACCCAAGCTACCAACCATTATTGTTACTTCATTAGCTAATCCTGTTGTTTGATTATGGGTGGAGGTGATTCAATGACACTTGATGAAAAAACTGACATGCATGTCAAACCGTAAGTATAATGTGTGGCATTTATTTTGGTAGGTGTGATTACCATTCAACCATTTATTGAGATTTATGTTTCATTTTCCTGTTTTGGTTTGTAGTGATGGAATAATAGACGATGCTATTACCACCCATGTGTTGGTATGTACATTCATTCTATATCAATAAATGTTGAGTTTGGACTACTTATTCACATCGTGTTTTATCCTATTACAGACACATTCGCGTCAGCTGGTAGAGATTATAACCTCTCTAAATGCGATTACAACTACCCTAGATAAGGCTTTGGATTCTATCAAGGTATATATATATCGTCCTATATAGTGTCACAATTTAAAACACAATAGTTAATTTATCTTTATCTAACTTTAATTACAGGAGAATGCAAACTCGGTAGCAGTACTACACAGCTTATGCAATGTCATGTACACCAAAGTCTCCTACATAGAGAACATCGTACCACAGCCCACGAATGCAAATACACCAAAAGCAACATTCACTCCCAACACCAAACGGTCAACGACATCAACTAACAAGCAAAACAATCGACAGAATGTTAACTCCCCTCAATATAATCGGTCAATGTGTCCCACTGGAAATAATGGGAAGAAGATTGAGGTGGTGGATTTGTCATAAGAAGACGATGACCAGCTTGCATATACGGTGGGGAGAAGGTTACCTTTCACAGCATCCCCCCCAACCATTCACCTCAAGGTTCCCAAAGCTGAGCCAACTGAAGAAGACGCAACACCAAAAAAAGGACGCCATGAGCATTTTACCTCGAAGCCTAGTATTTTTCAAGGATCATTTAACAAGCATGCATTTGATTGGTCCAATACTGCAAAACCATATGACCAAATCATGAACAAGGTGAACAAACATCCCTATGTTTCATGTAAATGTTTCATAATATTGATGATCATTGTCTTTGCTAACTCTACCTTTATAGTTTATAAAGACAAGCTTTCCAACAACCCCATAAATGGATATCTCTCCTGAGAGACTTCATGCGTCAGCTTATGTTTTCCATCCTGACCTTGATCCAAGGTATAAACTATAGAATATAAATCTTACATGTAATCACATGACCTTTAGTATGCATTTCCTCAAACTACATATTGTTTAAGTGCATTTTAGCCAATTCTGTTGCAACCATGCAGCGAGGTATTGTTCAAACTGGATTCCTTCATTGCCACAAGAAAACATTTCCAATCATTATGCCCTGGCAGAACAGTTGACCCAAAGGTAATCCTCAATATGAAAATTAGTTACATTCTAGTTGTTCCATAACATGTATGTGTACCTTACTCATTTTTCATTTTGGATCCCAGATCATTCACATGGTGGCCATGCGGGCCACTTGGCTTCAAAAGAAAATAGCATCTCAAACTATTTGGTCACTACCACCTTCATTTGCGGTATCATGTTCCTCTTAATTAAAATCACTTCCTTCTAGTAACCTTCGTGGTGCCAGTCTAGTAACCTAATTAATAATTTATTCCTTCTTGATTCATAGATAGAGGCTAGCACCCTGGATCCAGTAAATGGCCTCATCAATAATTATGCTAAATACTAGATACCCTCTTTTGAAAAGTTGAAGCATGTAAGAGACTTAATTCCACTTGTATTAGATAGTCTGTTAGTACAGTCTATTAAGTTTGCTATCATGGTTGCAGGCTTATGTGCCAATCGAGGCCGCTGGTGGTCATTGGTACCTTATGGTGGCCTCCATTCAAAAGCATATGTTGTTCTACATGGATCCTATTTTGAAAAGGAAGATGTGGTTCATAAGCAGGAAATAATCAAGGAATTGGTAATAAACTTTTGATTACTGTTGTTGTCTAGATTTGGTCATTTTTTAAAGTTTCTTTGTCTTCTAACACATTACAATTGCAGTGGGATATCATAACCAGAATGATTAACTCGAAATACTTTACAAACAAATACCTGCTTAGTTCACTTAACCTGGAAAACTATGATATATCGGACCCTATTGGACCTGTGACAAGTTCCTATTGGCAATAGAATGGAGTTATCTTTCAAACACATCTCTATAATTATTATTCACATAGACACATGGCTGACATTTGTATAATTTTGAATTCTTATAAGCAGCTACCACTCGGCTTTGTATGTAATGGAGTGGTTATGTATGGAGTACGGCTTCCAACCCAACATCACTGTGATGGTTAGTTTCATATATTAATTTCCTAACGATCTATGAACTTTCATGGGTGAATATTAACCGTATTCAAATATAATAACCAGGAAAATGAAGATATCTTCAGGATGAGGCTTGCCATGGACTTGCTTTTGGGTCACCATAATGACAATAAGGAAATGCTTGAAAGAAATGCTGACCTTGCTTGGCAAACAAGGAATTATGCCTGAACAATGTATCAACATCTTTTTTGGGGACATTGTGAGAGTGTCCGACATTAGCCTAAGCTTAGGGGTCATTTTTAGCATATGGGGTTCTGTTGTACCCATCTCTACAAGTGTTGGTTTCATTGTCATTTTATATCTTGAACTCATATTTAGGAAGGCTCCGTTCTGTTTTTTGTATATGGTGATGTTGGTATGATTAAATGTCTTAAAGCACCATGTATTGAAGTCTTATCCTTTGAACATCTGTAGACTTTTTCTCTTGAATATCCATCTCACGTAGACTTTGGAATCTTTTGATGCAATAAAAGTGCACAGGTGTGTTAAACCTTTTTTAATTTTTTATAATGATAAAGAAGCCAAGAGCCCAATAAAGGATTTTTACAAACAATTTACTAATAGCCCAATAAAGGATTTAATAAAAAAAATGACCAAAACCATTAAACCTGAAAAGCCCCAATAAAGGATCTTACAAACGAATGACCAAAAACCCAATAAATGATTTTACAAACAAATGAACAAAACCATTAAACAATTTTTTTCAAAAGGAGCCAAAATCCCCAATAAAGGATGGTACAAACAAATGACCAAAAGCCCAATAAATGATTTTACAAACAAATGAACAAAACAAATGACCAAAAAGCCCAACAAAGGACTTTACAAACAAATGACACGACACACCATCCCCTAATAACAAGTAATATGTGACACATTACACTAAACCATAGCACTTCCTCTTGCCTTAGAGTTTATGCTTTGGACAACCTCAACAGAATCCATTTGGTGTTCAACTTCCTTGTAGCCCTTGTAACACCCAATTATTTAGAAAACCCTCCAACCAAACTCACATCATTATCGAACACACCCACCAAGCCAACTCTTATCATTTTCTGCACCACTAATTCAGGTAAGCAAGCTACAATCCTCCATACAAAAAGGGATGCCTTCCATGAAGTCTTTTAACCTAGAAACAGAATCTACCCATTTATCTTATCAAGCCCTAATTGAATTCTCAACCTTTGATCATACAATAGCCATACAATACACACTAAATAACGAAGAAGAACAAATATCCAAGTCTTGTACAACCAAATATATTCCATGGTCCCTTTCAGAGAACATCACCCATCTGTTCGTCACCATCCATAATTGATGAAATGTATTATACTGTGAAGACAATCCAGTTCACAACAGATAAAACTGCAAACAAAAGTTCATATAAAGCATGTCATCAATAAGTCTCAATTTTTAATCTGAGTGATTCCAAGCAGCAATTTACAAATGAAATTGGAAAGTATTTGAACTAATCAGTGCACTTTGTTAAAGTTATGTCCATGGGAAGTATATGACCATGACAACAAACTACATATTGGAAAGTATTTGAACTGATCAATGCACTTTGTTCAAGTCATGTAATTCAGTCCTGACACTCGTGTGAACCACAATATCAATACTAGACAAAATATCAGCAACAACCAATTGCTAAAAAACCAAATCACCATATCAGCTACTGGACATGATCGAATACATAAATCAAACCTAACAAACATGACATATTAATCCTGGGCACAATATAACCTCATCTACACACTTAAGGAACTGATCAACAACAAAAATATCGATAAAACCAACTATCATCACTCATGTACATCTAATAATGATGGAACTAAGGGGTTTACCTGAGAAGATTCAGAAGGTCCAGCAACAAAAACCCAAATCAAAAAAATCATAAATGTTAGGGATTTTCGGGTAACTACACGAAAGTGCCAATGTTGACCGACGATAACAATCCTCCTTTTCTGGCAGTGAGGTATTATAGAACAAGAGGGTTGAGCAAGATGTTTCCTTTACATTCCCACGATCGCCACAGAATAATGAGCAGAACACCACTAATGACCAAAATCAAAAAATCGCATATGAGGGGGTTCAAGATGATGGTGGTGGTATTCAGGAATATGTGCCAATGTTGGTCGACGAAAACATCTCCTTTTCTGTATGTGTCGTACGATGGAAGGAGGAAGATGAGAAACATGGCCACACAGGAACAACCAACTCAAGGCTGGGGTTGTTTTTTTCTTATGTATGATGAACTTTTGGCCAAATGTAGGGGTCTTTCTGCAAAACAATTTTGTAACCGGATAAGCAGGTAACTTAAGAAAGATCTCAACCACTACATTAAAAAATTATTATATCCAATAGTTACAAATGGTCCTTCACTCATGAGGGATTTACCCCTCATCTTAGACTTCACCATCAATTAAATACAAATAACAAAAAGATAAACTCAATTGATTACTTTACATATTCTTCAAAAAATGTGGTATCTAGGGTGAAGGAACAATTAAGTCCCTCGGAGTCTTTCTTAGCTGATGTAGCAGGTCACAGGCCAAGTCTACAATCCTCCAAACACGAAGTTGAGGATCGATCCTCCTCTCCTTTTGACCGGTTACATCCGGTTGTCCGGTTACATTGATTTCTCTCTGCTATGGTAGTTTCGTTTTCTCCCTGCTACAGTGCTACGCTCGTTTTCTTTCTTCACCATCTCACTCTGATGGCTTCCTGCCTTTCTATCATCATATAACTCTCTTCCAGTACTTCATCCGCTTCCGGTTCCGATTCCAAAGACGGTGAAGCCACCACTTCCAGTGTTGGTCCACCACTTGCTTGCGACGGTGGATGTGAGGGATTGTTGAGAAGCAGGTTAGTTGGGCGACTTATGACTCGGCAAGTTGGAGTGGCGATTCTTAGGAATGAAGCTGAACGCCTGCCGGAGGAGATACGGCAAGCGACGACAAAAGGATGAGAAATTGCAGAGAGAGTATTTGATGATTTGGTCAAATTAGATGGTCGTGTCAATCCGACATCGCTTTCTCTGGCTCTCCCATTCACGTTTTCTTTCATTTTATTTGTTTTCATTCTAATGCTATAGATTAATAAAAAGTTAACATAACAAGAATGATAAAGAGGTAATATTGGATAAGGTATTTATTTTTGTTAACCAAAAATTAAAACTTTCCAAAGATGTATTTTGTCTGATGCCCCTGTTATCAGGCCTTATGAAGATGTTGGGTTGCATGGTGGAAGGTGACATAGTCCTTAAGTACCAATTTTGTTAGAGAATCATGCAGCAGCATCTAAACCTTATGTGTTAGAGCAATGCCATCAATGGCATCATCTGTACAAGCCCCAAGGAAAAACTCATTTGAATTAGAGCATTTAGCACTTCATCTTTCTGTTCTTCCCCAAAATCCAACTCCCCAGATGGTCATACCGCTGATTTGGTCCATGAATATCATTCCAAGGTTCCTACCGGAGGCACAAAAGGCACAGAAACGACATGAATGAAGAGTCACTCAAGTAGGAGCGTGGGTTGAAGAATTGATTCGATGGTCGGATGCCAATAGTTGAAGAATAGGAGTGATTAGGCGGAGGAGACACATGAGACCAGGAACGATGAATGATGGTAACCAATTGAGCAAGTTTTCGGTCCTTATCATCAATAAATCTCAACCATCCAATATATTTAATATTATATCCATGGTCGATATTGATGGAGGATGGATCCTCCAATTCTGTTGTGGAGGATTGAAGACCCAGTCACTCATAGGTCTCTCATTATTTCTCACATATAATATTTCTTTGCTTAAAGTAATACTTTGGTCCCTATACGTGACACGAATTCTCGATTTGATCCATATAAATAAAAAATTATAAAAATGGTCCTTATATATACAAAAAGTCCCCATTTGGTCCCTACCGTACAAAATTTTAGGGACTGATTTAATAATTTTTTTCTCGTATAGGGATCAAACGGGTAATGTATAGGGACCAAATTGAGACTTTTTGTAGGTATAGGGATCATTTTAATAATTTTTTATGTATAGGGACCAAATCGAAAATTCATGTCACGTATAGGGACCAAAATATTACTTTAACCTATTTCTTTTTATTTCATAACAAGGGCCACTCAAATGTTATTGTTCATCTTAGGTCCCAAACTTCATCGGCAAGGTTTGGGAAATACTCATCAACCTTACCTTATCTTGCCTTGACTTGCTTGGAGAGTTCAATATAACAATTTTGAACAGTAATGCAATCATTTGGAAAAGAAACATATTTCATAAATGGAACCATATCTTTCTGCCAGAAAATTCCTTTGTATTCCTTCTCCATGTTCAAAAATGGGTTGCTAGCTCCAAAAACTATAGATCACGGAGCATCCATTTCTATTGAATCCCCAATAAGGAATGGGGATGGCACAGTGGCGAGTCACATGGATGGGGCGTGGCGGCGACTACTTCACAAGGTCTAGGCGACGCGTTAAGGGGGCGGCGACGTCACAGGGGCTGGGCAGCACGTTACAGGGGTGGGGCGATGACAAGGGATATGCAGATGAAAGACAGCAATGTTCTTCCCCCTTCGTCTCCGATTGGTGGCGCATTGTCTCCCTCTACAACGACCAGACCGGCGCCGACATCTCCCGCACTGTCACCGTTGCCAGCGAGTACTCCGACCTCCGATATCCCCACGACACCCACCTCAAGCGCCTCTCCATACAGCAATTCATCACCACCCTAAAATATTACTTTTATCGAAGCAAATCCATAAAATTCTAACAATACCTTAACGCTGATTTGGAGATAAGGAAGAAAAATAGTTAGCAAATATCGCAGAAACGATATTGGTTTGAAGAATGGTGGTTAAGAGAGAAGTGTGGAACGAAGGGACTGGCTTCAATTTTTTTTTTTAATAGTTTTATATTTTAATATTATAGAATATTGAAAGAATCTGGAGATCAGGTCACCCTAAAATCATTAGAGTCAATCACTTATTTAACTATTGTATCTAACGATCAGAAATATTCCCTCATGAGTGAGGGAATTAGTTGTTCCCTCACTCTAGAAGCCACCCTTCAAAAAAAAACATACTTCTTTTTGCATAATTTTATTAATAACCAATGATAACGTCTAGCATGAACCATGTTGACATATGGCACATGGGATGAAGCATTTGAAACAATCATTGGATATATTAATATAGTAATCAGTGGTTTAGATTAAATACAGATAATTGTTAAAAAATAAATAAAAAGGATAAAATGACACCTTTGTCTTTCATCCTCATCCCACCCCATCCCACTGTTCCGACCACCATCCACTGTCAAAAATTGGAAAAAATGCAACCTGAGATTCGTGGTTCAGTCATCTCCAGGTTCAACCATCATCAAGTTGGAAAAACATCAGGTTCAACCATCTTCAAAATGCATTTATAGTCCCAATCTGAAAAGGGGATGGGAAAACATGGGGAAAATGGGGGAAGAGAAGAAATCTGAGTTATTTTTTGTCATTCTCGACTTGAACCTCATCACTGGCTCCGAGAGTTCCTCCGTCTGTCACCAGATCTGAAAACTACGACTGCAGCAGACCAGATCTGCGCCAAACGGAGTGCGACACGGCTGAAGCATGGCCGGGCTTGCGGCGGTGCCATGGGGAGCGTTATCCTTCTGCTTCCTCGATCAATCTCCCCCTCGTTATGTGTTTGTGGGTTTGTTACTCCGATTGTGGTGGTGGGGTGGTGGTGGTCGGTGGGTTGAATTTGTTGTGGTCAATGGGGGGAATATGTTTATGATAAGGGTAAAAGTGGATTTTCACATCACTATTTAATGGTACATGGATGAATCACATGATAGAGTGCTTCATTCTAGCCTCCACCATAACCAATCAGGGTCGGAATTGAATTAGAAAACTACTAAAAATAAACAAATTACTAAAAATAAACAAATTATTAAACCTTTTCAGCCCCAATATCACTGTAGCACCAAGCCACCAGTGAACAGTGTTCCCTAATTGGTTATCCATTATACTATATAATTTCAGGATCTATCAGTGAACAGTGATCCCCGCCTAAATTTTTCCTTTTTTTTAATTATCTACACCTATAGTTTATTTTAATATCTATCTATTTATCTATATATCACTTCACTATTATGCAAAAAGCATCATCATCATCACTTCACTATTATACAAACTGTGTTTTCCCGCTCAAAACAGGACACATGTCAGCTCTACAAAAATATTTTTCCCCATCAAACCAACTCTTACTACTTACCAAAACTTCTTAGGTAAGTTTTTGTCTTTCAGTCCTTTTATTTCACTTTTTTTAAAATTGAAATAAAAAACTCTCATTTTTCCCTCTCTCAAATCTCATCCTCGACAAATCCATTACTTCCTCCATTTCCTCCAAAACTTCTTAACAAAGGTTTTCCCTCTCACTCCATAACCATTTTAGCCCCATTTCAGATTTCCTCCTAATTGGTTATCCATTATCCATTATTCATTACTTTACTTTACTTTATTATTACTATATAATTTCAGTTACTGTCAGTGAACAGTGATCCCCGCCTAGATTTTTCCTCTGTTTTTTTATTATCTACATCTATAGTTTATTTTAATATTCGATGTATAAAAGGTTTTGGTTCCATGTGAAGCTTTGTTATTTGAGGCTTCTATGTCTCCTCTCTAGAACTCTCTACCTCCAGAAGTCTTCCCTTTCTCTCTCTCTCTTCTTCATCTAACTCTTTTTTTTTAAGCAAAAAGGAGTGCAGAAGCATCACTGCAGTGGAAATCATCCCAACTATGTTGGCACCAAAACCACTACCAATCATCTGCAACACCCCATAGTATTATTAAAAACAAAATAAAGAAATACAAGAAAACATGGGGGGACATAGGACCTTACCCATGAGAAGAGGGGGATTACAAGAATCTAAAATTAGGCATACCCCACCTATTACAGAAGAAATCATGCCTAATAAAACTGGGAATCGGGCTCCACCAAGTGAAGCATTTAGAACTGACTCCAAAATTGGCTAGCTTATCAGCACAGTGATTAGCTTCTCTAAAAACATGAGAGATCAAGAAAGTAAAGTTTGAGGCCAAAGCAATACAGTTTCTCCATTTAGTTCTAATTTTCCAAGGAGCTATGTCTGGATTCGAGTAAGCAAGAACCACAAGATCCATGTCCTTGATCTCTCTCTCTTCTTCATCTAACTCACAACGACAAATCCATGTCCTTGAAATCCAAGGTTTTTCAAGATTTTAGCTTCCGTTGCGCCACCCCATTCCCAAGGTATCATATTTACGTAACATGTTATGAAAATTAAACTAAAAAAAATACTAATTTTGCTAGTTTCCTTCGAAAAACAACTTTGTTTTTATAACTCCTTAAACTTCTCAAAAATGGTGATAAATTTTTTTCCTTTTTCCTTTACTGTACACACACTCAAACACCAATAAAATAATGTACATCACTATATATATATTACATATGCATCAAAGTTTTACAAAAGACCTTTTTCTTACCAGGTCACCATCTACTGTCACACATATTTTACATCAAACTGAAAACAACATAACTATGTCATAGTGGGAGTCTGAAAAACACTACTCAAAAGATGGCTCTCAGTAGCCACTAAGTCAGACTAACCTAAAATCCCACTCTACCCAAAAAGACTACATCTTAAGCTGGTCACCACTACAGAAATCCATTGGAGAGTCCAGTATAAACTCCCCCACCTCCAGGAGGTGTATCTGGAGAGGATACAACAGCCCCCTCTCCAACAGCTGGAAATACTCCGTCATCTAAAGGAACATAGTCCGGATCAACCATCGGATCCTCCTCAGGGTCCTCCTCCATCTCCACATGTACATCATCTGGAATCAAGACTATAGGTGCAGGAGGTGACTTCGGTGCTACCTGCTGTAACGGATGAACGAAAGGAGGTGGTTGATGCTCCAGGTTTCCGTGTTGTACCAGATATCGTAGAATCATCCAAATGGGTGACAGTGAAACTTCAATCGTCTCCCTACTATGAATCAACTGCTGTGGTCCGTCTGCTACAGTACCTCGGAGTGTCCTCATGGGACCCGTGTAAGTAGCACTCCGAGCCCCTGGGTTAATCACCCAGGCGTTCCCTTGGTCAGCATTATCGAACATCAGGGCTCGAACCCCTGAGTAGTTCAGATCCGCTGTGCCCGGATCCATTTGAACGTAGATATATACATAGATTCCACATAATAGAGGAAACAACAAACAAATATGCAAGAGTGAGTTACCAATATATGAGTCTTTATAAGACAACCCCATGCACGACACGCAAACAGCATATACCATATATTCACAGCATACAAAAATTATTCAAAATAGTAGAATAATTTAATTCAAAGGGTTTCATACCCGATAGTCATCTTCATTTTATAAAAATGCTTGACACTTCAATATCCAGGCTCTATTTTGATACCTAATCTCCGGAGATCCCACAACTTTCTGTTTTGTTTTGAGCTGATCAAGTTCTACACATGGCCCATTGTAAAAAAAATAAAACAATGTCCAAGAGAACACATAACACACTGGTCACACACAGTACACCAAGGTTATTGTTAAAAAATGTAACTCATTGGCTCACACAGAATCCCAATGGTCACTGCGAACAATGGAGTTTATTGTCCATAGCCTATTGCATCACTCCGAATCACAATAGTTATCGCATAAAATTTGACACACAGTCCAGTAAAGATACATTGGCTCACACAGCATCCCAATGATCAAATGGAAACATAGTCCATAACAGATACGTTGATCCACTCAGGACTCAATGATCATAACACATGACACGTCTGCCAGCTATGCATGAGAAAAACTTTTATTCTTGTTTCGTTTTCTTTGTCGTAATAATCTTTCCTTGTCGAAGCACAATGCTAATGACCATGCTTAATTTTTTATTAAGACTTTCCATTTAAACAAACATAGGACACACAGTCCAAATGTTTTAAACTCAACACAGGACACACAGTCCGAGTGCTCAATCGCAAAGCCCTAAACCGATGCACCAGTCTTAGGCTCGCGGATATGAAACTCACATTTTCCACATAAAATTAGGACACACAGTCCCCAAAATCATTGCAGGACACTCAGTCCAATGACACAGATCCTTGATCTACGTGTCCACAGAACACTAGAACCCCGACGTCTCGGTTCCTAGGTTCATTTATACTCTTGTAAAACATTTCGCTCAGTGAAAAACAAATACAAAATAAAAGCTCCGAAAACTTATCCAAGTTTAACAAAATAATTTTACTGAATACAATTTTCTTACAGAAATCTTTTTTCTGTTAAAACGTTGATAAAACCTGAAAATCGTTGATAAATTCCTTTTATTTCTAATTATTTCATTTTTGAAAATAATTTTCAATAAAATTTAACTTCCAAAAAGTATTTACTAATTCAACTCATAAATTCATAAAAATAAAATAATTATTTTTCTCAAAATAAATCAATAAAATTATGTTTATTACTTAAATAATTTCTCTGTCAGATGTAATTGTTCTGACTGCTATATAACGTTATTTTCGGAACTTAACCACTTTAAATAACCTTTTATAATAAAATTGAATTTATTTTGGAAAAATTAGAGCCTGTGAAAAAATTTACAGTTTCGCCCTTACTATCACTTATTGACACATTTTTCACAAAATATTATTAAAATTAATAGTTTTTCCACTTTTCTCAAAATTTCCCAAATTAATTACTCTTATTAATTATCCAAGCTTATTAAGGTTTTATCCTCAAATAAATTTTTAAACACTGACCAATGTCAGGTTTCTCAGGTCAACACTCAACAGCAGATAAATTTCAATCACAGAATAGCATGACATATATCAATTCATGACATGCATCACAATTATAATATAACCAAATAATTATAATCACGTAAATCCACATATCACATAAATTCAATTACTTAGGTAAGTATCTAATCAATCCAGCAATTAACAGTAAACAATGTAATATCCTAAGATATTTTTACAGAAAATTAACAAATGACTCCAACAATAGGCATGTGATTATCTTAAACTCCTCGGGCATACTCCCCTTACCTTTTGTAGATTCGAACTAGCATATTCAAGTAATCTCCCTATCCCGATCCGATTCTCCTCCGTCCGCTTAAGTCAAACTAACTTGAACGATTCCTTCAAACGAATTGCAACCAAAATAAATCAAATCAAATAACAACATACTTAGATCATGAAAGTTAGGTTTCGTCCTCAACAAATTTTCTAGGTTAGGAAAGTTGAAAATTTGTTATCTTGGGGATTTATGATCGATAAGTAACTTAAACATGATTAAGTACTTAAACCAAGATCATGAACTAAGAACATGGAATAAAACTCATCTAGTTCCAAGAACTAGGGTTTCGGTTTTTCACAAAATAAAATGCTAGGGATTTTGAAATTTTATCAACTCTGATTCAACAAACATAGATCACATAGAATTGGATTTAAGTGTTACAAGACAACATTTGAATCAAAAATCCATCCAATATTCATAGCTAGAGTTTCGGCCTTTATGAAACAAATAGGTTAGGGTTTGATTTTTGATCTTCTACTTACTTACATACAAGAACTATCAAGTTACTTAAGAGATTGAATCATGAATCAAGACATGAAAATGAAACAAAACCCATGAACTCCACTTTTTCATGGATTCGGCCCAGCTCAGAAAATTGGGAAGGAAATTTCTCATGATCATATTTTTCTAGATGATGAAAATAGAGATGATTATGAGATCATAGCAATTGGTTTCATGTCAAAAGGATTTTTCTAGAATTAGTTATGGATTTTTGAAGTTAGCTTCATGAACTTTGAATGAAATGAAGAACTTGATGAACATAATCATAAATCCATAAAAGTTGTGAAGAGAAAGGCTTTAAATGACAAGATGAAGAGTTGTTACCTCTTAATGATCAAAGAAAAGGATGATCTTGATGATGTTCTTCACAAAATTCCTATGGTGTTCTTATGAGTTCTAAGGCAAAAAGCTTGAAGTTTGGAGAGAAAGATGTCATGAAAATGAAAGAATGAAATTGCCTAAGTGTGTTTGTAACGCCATGTTTTTCCTATGCTTCTGTAGCAGTAAATACATATTTATATGTATTTATATTCGACAAATCCAGAGAATGATTTTAAATAAATTAAAATCATTTTCTTGTGTTGTTTTATCATATCAAGTCACGGTTAAATTTTCGGTTGAAAATTCAGACAAAAGTCGATCTGCGTTTTCACTGCTGGTACAAGTTTACTGAGCAGAAAACCTAATTTTGACCCGTGAACGAAACGGTTAGTGTTTTATGATGTTTTGTAGGATATTGGTAATTTTCGAAAATTTGAGTTCGGAAATAAAATATAATATTTATTCCTGGCTAAATACAATCGGAAACTTGAACCGGTTATACAATGGAGCAGAATAGGAGACATAAAAGGCTTGAGGTGAGATGAGGGAGTGAGGTGACTCACTAGAGGTATGGCCTAAGCTACCTCCTAAAAAGTGGTCATGATGACACTTTTTGAAATATAACATATTATATTCTAAAAACACATTTTTCTCTCTCTTCTCAAACCAAACAAGGCACAAGATCAAAACTTGCCCTCCAAACTCGTTCCTCTCTCCTCAATTTTGTGCCTCTCTCAACCCTCTATAAATACCCATTTCATTTCTTCACTTCATCACTTTCTTACTTCTTCCTTTCTCTTCTAACTTCAAACATTTAAAGCTTTCATTTTTACTTGTCTTTTTACTTCAAGTTCTTCATCAAAGTTCTTCCTAACACTAAGGGTAATACTCTCATGTAAATATTTTTACAAGTTTCTTCTTTTATTTCATAGTTTACTTTATGTGTCCTTTATGTGCTTTAAACTTCCAAAATCTCTCTAAAATGGTAGAAAACTCCTTTTGAGTTGCAACCAAATTCTATAGTCTTTTATTTACTTTTGTTTTATCATACTAAGAGTTTGTGTAAAACAAAAATTTCTAACTCCCTTTTCCTATGATGGCCGAATCTACCCCTTAATGGCCGAGGATGTTTTGTTTTCATTTTCCAATATGATCATGGACTTGAGCTCCTTAATACATTTGGATGCTAAGTCTAAGAGATTGGAAAGTTTAAAGATTTCTAGCTTGTTTATCCTACGATGGTTGTGAACCTAGGATGTTTTATTTTCAATTTCCAATATGATCATGGACTTAAGCTCCTTAATACATTTGGATGCTAAGTCTAAGAGATTGGAAAGTTTAAAGATTTCTAGCTTGTTTATCCTATGATGGTTGTGAACCTAGGATGTTTTGTTTTCATTTTCCAATATGATCATGGACTTGAGATCCTTAATACATTTGGATGCTAAGTCTAAGAGATTGGAAAGTATAAAGATTTCTAGCCTATTTATCCTATGATGGCCGAACCTATGTGGTTGTGGACCTAGGATGCCTTATTCCAACTTTCCAAATATGATCATGAGTTTAGACTTCTTGGTATCTTTGAACGCTAAATCTAAGAGCCTAGAATGGATGGAAATTTCTAGCCTACTTATGCTAAAGAGGCCGAAACCCTAAGCATGGATTTAGTGGGATTTTTGTTCTATCTTTGTAAAGTGAACCTTGGTTATGAACTCTTAACACTTAAGGATCATTAATCCATTAGTTGTATTCTTTGTTTGAAAACCTCTAACCCTATTTTATGCCATGGCCGAACCTATACTCTCTTGGTTTAGTGTTCTTGGTTAACTTTTAACTTGTGGTATTGTGTTCATAAACCTAGACATTCATCTCGAAGTAAGCAAGGACGTTCGTGGTTCGATACTTCAAACAACAAGCACTTTAACCTTCACCAAAGGTAAGGGGAGCTTGCCTGAGGGATACTCAATAATTGTGTGCATGTGTGTATGTGAATTATTTGATTTATCTGGATCGTGTTATAATATTGGAATCAATGTTTGAATGATTTATATACATGAACTATTGTGGTGACTTTCTGATGTTGATTTCTTACTTGATTATTTACTTGACTGAAGTATGATGAATCATATATGTCATGGACTGTTATTAACTGTTATACTGTTGACTGATATTATATTGATGATTGATTGATGCCTGATAAGCCTGACATTCGTTGGTGCTCAAATAACTATGAGAATAAAATCCTTAATAAGCTTTATGAGATCTTGAAACAAAGATATTTCTTTTGGAAATTTTATTTGATTAAATAATATGATTTGGAAACAAAATATTCAAGTAATGTATTTATTTTGATAGATGAGATTTTTAGAACATGTGTTGAAATATTTTTAAGTTAAAGGAAAGCTACCTTCTCAATAATAAGAATTTTACACAAGAGAATATCTTTTAGAGACGTGTGTTTTATGAAAGAAAAACCTTTGAGAAATATTTGAATTTATTCTATTTAGAAATGATTTTAAGAAAAAGATTTGATGAAGTGTTAAAGTGTTTTGGAAAAATGAAAGGATTTCAAAAGAAAGTAGTTTTCCTATAAATGTTTTATAAATGATTTTCT
This sequence comes from Sophora flavescens, assembly GCA_030762895.1. Taxonomy (NCBI): domain Eukaryota; kingdom Viridiplantae; phylum Streptophyta; class Magnoliopsida; order Fabales; family Fabaceae; genus Sophora; species Sophora flavescens. The sequence continues at coordinate 114,400,921 of CM061066.1, forward strand.
CAAGGAAAGGATTTCCTACTAAATGCTTTGAAAATATTCCGATAACTTGGATAGGTTACCGAGGTTTTATTTTGGTATTTTTGTTTCACTGAACGAAAAGTAAGAATATGTGGAAATCGAATCTAGTTCGCGAGACATTGCTTCTAGTATTCTATAACGTGCACGTTGATCTTTGATCCGTGTCAAGTATTGTATCCCGAGAGTCTTAATCATGGTGTTATGGACTAAAAGTCCTAATCATGTTGAAACAAAACCTGGATAAAATTGTAAGATGTTTTCTATAACCACAAGCCCAAGACTGGTGCATCGGTCTAAGGTGTGGTGATTGAGCACTCGGACTGCATGTCCCGTGTTGATGTTGAATAATTTCAAATGATGAAAATTATGGAAAGTCGTTAGCTTTTGAGCTTCGACAACGAATGAGAATGAACACAAAGAAAATATCGAGAACAAAAATGTTTTACATTTGCATTTATGGCAGACGTGCCCGACGTGGTTTAATGTGAGACCTTAATAGAAAGGGTATCATGTGACGATGTATTATCGTTGTTCTCAAAAGGGACAATGAGACGATGTACGTGTGTCGTTGTGCCTAAATGGACAATGAGACGATGTACATATCGTTGTGCTTAAATGGATAATGAGACGATGTATTATCGTTGTGCTTAAGCTAGCCAATGAGACGATGTATCGAGCCTGATAAACTCATTTTGAGGATGTTGGGATCTCCAGAGATTAAGCTTTAGAGCCTGAATATTGAAGTGTCATGCATAATCTTCATAAAAGCTGATTGTACGGGTATGAAACCCATTTATATAATACTTGTTGATTCATCTAATAATATTTGGTAATTGCTAATATGTTGATGTGATGCATGTATAGTGCATATGGTTATTGTGTCCAATCCATATATTGGTGTCTCACCCTCACAAATATATCAGGTTTCTTCTGGTTTTGCTGTTGTACCTTGGTACTCTAGTACCGATGGTGCAGAGGAGTCTTCCTAAGTAGCTCGAAGACTTAGTTTTAAATGGTTGAAGGAGTATTCTGATTGGGGGATGGCCACGGGGGTCTCTCCAATGAATATTTGATAGAGTGACCAGCTTAGGAGTCTGGGTTGGGTCATATATCTGAAGAGGTCGGTAAATGTAGTGTTATATGTATCAGTCTGTAGTTTACGCTTTTCCCTTCGAATTTTGAAACTTTTGAGAGATGTTGTACGTTATGGCGACTTTGTTCCAAATGCGACTTTGCTATTTAAATGTATGTATTTTGGTTTCAGAGTTATCCATAGAAGAAAATTTTTTATACCCCAGTTTTCTGACTTGAAAGAAAATAATTTCCCGAAAAACAACCAGCAAACTATCTTTTAATTTAAACCCGCGTGTGTTACGTAGTAATGCCTAGTGGGGGTGTTACAGTGTTATGATGAAGGAGCCGTGGGTTTGGGGGGTAATTTGGTCAAAAATTACAATGACATGGCTTGCAAAATTCATGGAAAACTAGGGGTAAAATTGTCCTTTCCATGCAAATATATCCTATTGTCATAAATGCGCCATTATGACTCGGATAGGATCATCATAAATGCTCGTCACATCAATCACATCAGTCCTCTCAGCTCCGTTGCTGACTCTCTGATTCATCTGACGCAGGTTTTCCTAGAGATATCTCGACGTTTTCGCCCGCAGCAAATATAATATTTTAATTTTACGCTAAATTTTTAAAAACTTCCAGTATCATAGCAAATACGATAGAAACATTTTTTATCTCGTTCACGAATTAAAATTAGATTTTCTGAGCAGTAAACTTTATTTGTCAGTGAAAACGCAGACCGGGTTCCGTCTGAATTTTCAACCCAAAATTTTATCGTAACCCTAAGATATAAAACATGACGTGAAAATAACAGTGGTTTACCCAAAATCATTTTGAGTCTCAAAAAAAAATATTTATAAATTTATTACCGATATTTGAAAACAGCGAAAAATCGGGGTGTTACATCTGTGGTGGCAATGGCCACTCCTTTAGCAGGTCATGAAGTAGAACGACATACCCTGGTACTTGACCGAAAAGACCAGGCCAGGCCACAACGATGCTTGACAATATCGCCTTGGGACTCCGGTCATCATTGCAGCAGGCCATGAAGCCTCGGATAATGGCGTTTATCTGTTTTCCATAAGACTTTGGACCATTGTTTGGAATCGGAAGGAACGCAATCCACAAATTTGTGCACCCTAAAGCACAGCAAGTGCTCGATCAAATGTCTAGAGGGTGAGGAGGCCGATGCTGCAGTGATAAACTTCAATTCATGTTCAGTGATTCAAAAACCAGTAACAATATTGGGTAGAAGCTTTTTCCTATCGTCTCTAAACTTAGTTATGTGCTGAGGTCAAGTTTTTTATTTTAATTTATAATTTATAATATGCATATTAACTAACCAATTATGAGTATTTTTTATCAATAATCAATTAGGAGTATGTATGAATTATTCTAACTCCAATAGAAAAGAACCATCCTTAGTCTAAATATCTAAAAATATAGCACAAAATAGGTGCTACTTTGAATTTTGAACTCAAGTTTGCAGCTACCTCGCTGCTGTTCATTGGTTTGGTTCGGGTTTTCGTGTAAAAATTATCAAAACTGAACCAACCATTTTTTATTGGTTCAGATTTTTTTCTCATATAAAATCTAACTAAACCAATCCGTTACACCCCCAAGAACATAGCAGTTTGTGCAGGAAAGAGCTTAAAGGAAAATCATTTTTTTAAACGTTAAGAATGGCCATGTTTTGTTGTTTTTTTTCCTTTCAGATTTGGACCGTGGGTTTAAAACAAACCTGTGACAAACATGGGCTAAGCAAGATTAAAAAAATGGGCCAAGAGCATGAAGAAATAGTTTTTTTCCCTTCAATTTTGGCATTTGTTAAATTTTTAATCTCTTTTTTAATATTAAATGAGAGTTACAAAAATAAACACCCATATAAAATTGGGTGTTGACAACTAGTATCAGATTTTAATAATAATAATAATTTGTATTCTTTATTTTTATATTTAATTTTATTTATCCATTTTATGTAAAAATTCCACTAGTTTGACCACAAATTTTTAATTCTTGTTGACTCGTCTTAAAAAAGAATATTGTGACGTCAATCATTCAATTCAAAGAATAATATATAGTGTATAAGGTAGAAAACCGTTCAAAACGTTTTGACTCCATTTAATGCTTTTGTTCTATAAAAATATCAGTTTTTGTGAAATCGTAAGGTATTATTTCAACACCAAACAAGGATCATATCCAAATTTCTATATTGTTAATTCTGTTCTAGCAATGGCAAGCAACTCTCTCAAGTTTACTCTGGTGATCGTTTTCCTCCTGGCTATGGTTCTCTCCCCCACTTCACCTTGTGATGCTATACGCATTCCAATAGGCGGTAAGATCGTCCTATTTAATTACAAATACATACATGTTCGTTGTTCAATAAGATATTATAAAAAAGTTTCAATTAATATGGTCTCATGGTTTTCAGTTATTATGAACTCATAAATTCCATTTTTCTATATACACGGGTGGAGAAATTTGCTGCCATTGTTGTAGCTCTCAAATACAAAATCAATCTACGGGTCAATTCTCATGACGAGGAAAGCATGCCCAAAGATAATAATTACTATGTTTTGTTTGAATAAGAGGACTCTAATGTATTCTCACTACATATTTTGGAATTGAAATGTGATTAAGAACCCCTCATAATGGAATTTAATTTTCCTATATATGTCTCTTTTACCCTAACCTATGGAATTATTTGATTTATATATATATATATATATGTATGTATGTATGTATGTATGTATGTATAATGAGAAATCTTGACCATATAATCATAAGTGGACGATAAAGATTAAAAGTTGTTTACCACTTGAAAAAGACTTCCTATAAAAATAATTATATGTTTTTGTTGGGTATTTAATTTAAATTTAAATAATTAGTTTTTAATTTTAGTTATAGATTTCTTTGCATTTCTTTTAAAGTATTTATTTCCATTTATTACAATCATAGTTTAAAAAAAAGTTCATTACAGGTGTTTCAACCTGTGAAGTGTGAACTGAGACACCCCGTTGTACCCCGGTGTTTTATTAGATTAAAGCCTTCTTAATTAATTTCTTAATCGCGTGCTTAGCATGAAAAATACGTAAAAGATAAAACTTAAGTTAAATAACATACAACTTTTTGTTAATCAAAAACAACACACCATATTTAGGTTATACATACACACATAAGTCATATAAACATATTACAAAACACTGTAGAGGATATCCTCTCAATAAGATCCCTAACAGGCATATACTTAACAAAAGTCATACTTAGCGTAAAATATAAAAATACTTCTTAGACACACTGGTCATACTGTCTATACTCTAATCACCATGGGTCACAGCTCGACCTCCTGCCTCTGGTTCGTAAGGAGTTCCATCCAACTCCTCAACAAGCTCTGTTTCATACAGAGTTTCGTCTAGCTCCTCGGCAACATATTCCATCATCGGGACTTCTAACGTAAATAAAGTAGACACACAAAAATACAGAAATATAGGGGATAAGAAGCAATTCTATCATCAAAAAGTGGAACAGAGTCATAGTATATAATATAACAAAAGTGACAGACAAACATTACTCTAAATCAACCATCATCCATAATTCAATATATATCATCATATACCCTCAACTCATGCAATCTAACACTTTATGCTGATGCGACCACTACCAATTCCTTCACACATTCCTCGTTGGGAATATCAGTCAGTTGTTTAAGCGACGGGTTCCAAATTCCCGGTGCACATTCTCTTCGATAGTGAGAATGCTCACGCAAAGCAATGACACTATAGCTGCACGATTATCCCGGTGCACACCTTGTCCACTCCCGAGAGTGCTCATGAAATTCAATGACACTATAACTGCACAACCTATATCTAGGGTGGAACGGTCTAGCGAGAACTCCTGACCTCGTGTATTCCAAATACACGGTTGTGAACAACAATGCAAACATATGAATCTCACCAACCCACATTAATAACAACCTAGTGCCTTAACTTTCCATCAAAGCCTCAAAGCATATTCTATATCACAACTCCTCTTTGAAATAGTTGGTTTAGGCTAGGCACCTCTTAATCACCATCATTCTCACACCCAAACAATTATCTCCCGAGCAATATATGTCTTTGCTTAAAATCCACTAAGCACAATATTAAAACTAGGCAGATCATGCATAACACAATATCAACAACATATTCCAATATCACCAAAATAACACAATATCAATTCAATAATGTTAATAAAGTCAAATCAACCATAAACAATATAAAATCATCCTAACGTCGATAAACCCACAATCCCCAGATCATCATTGATTTTTCAGAAAAGCATTCAACGTGATTTTGGTCTTGTCGATTACTCGACCACTAGTAGGGTTTAGGTCGCCCTACACAATTATTATATAATATACTACTTATCGATTCCGACGGTAGATTGGTTCTTTCCCCCACCTGAGTTATCACCGGAATCCCGAATCCGACGTTCGTCGTTTTCACACCACACGTATTCCTCCTTCAACCAAACAACACAATCAACAAATTAATCAACAAAACCAACTATGCCCACTTTATGCTAGGTTCGGCCATTCAATTCCAATTAGGGCTTGGATCATTTTCTTATTCTAATCTTTTGGATACTAGTTCCTATAGTCTTAGATAGTTTAGATAAATTGTCATAACTTGAAAACATGAACAAAATATTCCAATCTCAATTTAGTTAAGTTTCGCCCTTGTATAGTAAAATAGGCTAGGAATTTCTTTTTGATTCACACTTTTGGATTTAGACTACTAAGACATTAGAGAGCATTAATCAAGTACTATATTTCACAAATTTAACAAAAACTTTTCAGCCTCTTTGCTCTAGGGTTTCGGCCCAAATTAAAAAGCTAAGCTAGGGATTTTTGTTGAACTTAAGCTCTTGGGTTTAGATAATAGAAGTATTAGAGGACTTAAATCAAGTACTAACTTTCAACAAAAGAAACAAAACATCAACCCATTTTTAACATTGGTTGCGGCCAAATAGGGTTCCATGAGGTTAGGGATTTTTTATTGAATTCAAACTCTTAGATTATGATCATATAGTTACTAGAGGGTTTAAAACAAACAATAGATTTCACAAATGAATCAAAACTACCAAACCCATTTTCCAAATCAGTTTCATCTTCAACAAGAAAATAGGGAAGGAAAATGTTTTTGATTACATCCTCTTGGATATTGAAAGTAGATATCATAACTATATCATAGAAATTAGTTTCACATTTTTATGATTTTTCTATAATTTTCTAGAATTATTTGAAGTTCTAGATCTAGGAATGTAAAATCATGAAATAGGAGGAAAATGACTTCAAGAAGGAGAAGAGATGATCAAGGATTATCATATTACCTTAAGTGATGAAGGAAATGGAAAGAAGATGATGATCTTGATGAAGCTTTAACAAAGATGTCAACTTGGAGATCTTGAAGAACAATGGAGTTTATGTGTTTTTTGTGAAGAATGTGAAGAAAATGTAGAAGATGAAGAGATGAATGGGAGGGGGGGCTGCGGCCTTGGGTATTTATAGGATAGTTTTTAGGCTTTGTTTGGTTCTTAGGTTTTAGATTAATGGGTCTTGTGATTATTTAATTAATATATGATTAACTATTGTTAATAATTAACTTAACTAGGGTTACTTTGCTAACTATGGTTAATAAGCATGTGGCTCACATTAAATGAAGGTGTGTCTAATTTCATGTCCTCAAGAATTAACCATGGTTCCTTAACCACGGTTAAAATTTAACTAAACGTCGGTTAGGTTAAGCTTGTGGGTATTTTGGTCATTTCACTTGAAAATTCATGATCACTAAAATTTAAGGCCGGACTCCTTGTCCTCTCTACTACATTAATCCCTCCTAATACCTCAGCTCCATAGTAGACTCCGTCATTTACCCAACTTATCCCCCGATTTAGGTTTTACGTGTTTTCTTAACGATTATGCCCGAATAAAATAATATTAATTTCATTCCTAACGAATTTTTTAGAAACTTGGAAAATACTCTGGAACAAAATATAAAACCTAATGGTTTCGTTCACGAGTCAAAATTAGGGTTTCTACTCGGTAAAATCTTACTGTTAGTGAAAACGCAGACTGGGCTCTTTCTGAATTTTCAACCCAAAATTTCACCGTAACCCTCTACCGTAAGATAGATTATGAATATGATTTAATTTTATTTAAAATAATTTTATTGATCTTATATTAAAATATAAATAATTATATTTTAACCGGTTAAACAGCATAATTAAAATCAGACTGTTACATTACTACCCCTCTTAGAAGAAAATTCTGTCCTCGGAATTTACGTACCTCAGAAAAGATGTGGATATTGTTGTTGCATATCCGCCTCGCGTTCCCAAGTAGCATCTCTACTAGTTTCATCCCATATGACCTTAACCAAAGGAATTTGTCTACTGCGAAGCTCCTTAATCTCTTTATCTGCTATCCTTACAGGTAAAGCCTTATACTCTAGATTCTCTCACAGTTGTATAGACTCAGATTCAATAACATGAGAAGGATCAGGATAATGCTTTCTTAACTGAGAGACATGAAAGAGATCATGATAAGGCAATATGGTAAGCTACTGAACCAATTCGTCGAAGAATCTTAAAAGGTCCAATTAATGAATCGAGGAGCAAGTTTTCTGGATATGATAGCTCTGGCAATTCCAGTTTTCCGAGTGACTCTAAAAAACATGTGATCACCTTCCTGGAATTTCAATGGTGTCCTCCTCTTGTCACTATAGCTCATTTGCCTATCATGTGCTTCCTTCATCTTTTCCCTTATCTTCCTGACTTGTTCCGTAGTCTGTTGCACCACATCTGGAATCAAAACTTGGTTTTCACCAGTCTAATACCAACATAACGGGGTCCTACACTTTCTACCATACAAAGCCTCGTATGGTGCCATTCCGATACTACTATGGAAACTATTGTTATAGGTAAATTCAATCAATGGCAAAAACTCATCCCAACTGCCAGTATGTTCCATCACACAAGCTCTCTATAGATCCTCCAATGATTGAATTGTCCTCTCTGACTGTCCATCGGTATGGGGATGATAAGAAAAACTCATCCTCAACTTTGTTCCTAAGGCATTTTGCAATTGTCTCCAAAATCTAGATGTGAATCTAGGATCTCGGTCTAAGACAATGCTCGATGGCACTCCATGCAACCTATCAACTTCGTTGATGTAAATCTGGGTTAACTTCTCTAAACTATAACTTTCACCAATAGGTAATAAGTGAGCACACTTCGTTAACCTATCAATGATAACCCAAATCGCATCATGCTTCTTAGGAGTTCGTGGTAATCCGACCACACAATCCATAGCTATGCTATCCCATTTCCTCTCTGGGATATCTAAAGATTGTAATAAGCCTTCCGGCTTTTGATGTTCAATCTTAGCCTTCTGACACACCAGGCAAGATAAAACATACTCCGCTACTTCTTACTTCATCCTTGTGCACCAAAACATTTTCTTTAAATCCCGATACATCTTAGTGGATCCAGGATGAAAACTCAACTTACTCTTATGTGCTTCCTCCAAAATTATCTTCCTAAGTTCTGCATCCTCTGGCACACATATTCTATCTCTAAACCTTAACACACCATTTGTTCCTCTACTAAATTCAGAAACTTTGCCCTCATCTATACCTTTTGTAACACCCTGCTTTTCGTTTAGTGCTTTCATAAAACTTGTTTGGTTGTTTAAGTTAGTTTTGTTAAGTTAAAATAGTTGGCTAAGGGCTTAGTGGGATTTTTTTGGGCTTAAAATTCCCTTTCTGGTGCAAGAGCACGCCCGCGCTCATTATCCAGCACGCCCGTGTTTAAAGTCTGAAGCGTGTGGCAAGTTTTAAGTTGAGCATGTCCGTGCTCAACAGTGAGCATGCCCGTGTTCAATGTGCAGACCGCGTCTCGTAAATGCTAAGTCCAGCACGCCCGTGCTTGCTGAGGAGCACGACCATGCTCAAGTTCAGTCTATATATGCTTGCACAGAAACTGATGTTTAACGTTAAAACCCTATTTTAGTAGTTGTTGCTACCCTGGTGCGGCCAGAGCAATTCCCTTCCCCATTTCCATCAAACTCAATCAATTTCTTGAGTGTTGGAGACCGTTAGGTAGCGTTGTGTCGTCTGTGCTCATATATAGGTAATGTTTCTTTCAATTGTGGTTTCCTTTTCATGGTTTTGAATCGGAAACTGATGGATTATGTTTTGTTTGGCCAAGGTGTGGAAGAGTTAGTTGAGCCACTTTGGGAACTGAGACCATTTCGACTGTTAGAGCAACCTTCAATCCAGGTATGGGGATAAGGTTAGTGTGACCATAGGCAATGGGGGTAGCGTAAGGTAAATGGGTTCCCCATAACCCCGACGTCATTGTATGTTTATGTGTTAATATGTTGTTGTTGATAACATGATTTGTTTGGTTTGGTTATGTTCTTGATATATGTCCCATTGCTATTATTGGTTGTTTTATGAGGTTACTGCCATGATTATTATTCCTGATATGATGTTGTTTGATGATTAAGATATGGCCGTTTGGATGTTGGTTTTGTGGTTAAATGTTAATTTGCTAATTAGGATCTAAAACGACTAACGATTAAAGGAATAATTTCCCCAAAATTGGTTAAAATCTATGTTGAACTCTGCCCAGAATAGTACTATCGTGCGCTGAGCACGACCGTGCTGAACAGGGAGCACGCCCGTGCTCCCAGTTTGAATTCTGGAAATTGGCCACGCATTAAGCACGATCGTACAGCAGAGGAGCACTCCGTGCAGCTGAGCACGGCCGTGCCTAAAAGGAAGCACGACCGTGCTCCACTTAAGTGGCAACACGCCCGTGCTGGGGTTAAGCACGCCCGTGGTCACCCCTCTGGACAGAAACTGAGATTAAAGGTTTAAAGGGGTTTTAACCCCAATCTTCCCCAATAACGTTATGATAACACCATAAACCATTGATAAAGATTATATAACTTAGTTAATGGTGAATTAAGACAATTAAGATGATAAGATGTTTAAGTCGGTAACCGTTGGGTTCTCGCATGTTGATAACTTTGGTGCTTATTGGCCAAAGTGGCCACAATGCTCATTGGTCGAGGTGTTGATAATGTTAAGTCTTATGTGCTTATTGGCCCAAGTATGATGATGTTGATGATGAAGTCTTGCGAGCTTTTTGGCCCGAGCAAAGGACGCGGTTGTTGCTATTTGTTGTTGTGCCATGCATAGAGCGCTGGAGTTGATGGTTTAGGGGGAGGTTTGACATAGAGGAGATCACCCGAGAGTACGGTGATCTGGTCATCCACAGTAGGTCACCCGAGGTTTGGTGACCGCGGCCCCCCGTGATGAGGCATCCACGGTTTGATGCGTTGGCTATCCATGGGGTTCACCCGAGGTTCGGTGAACCGCCTGCCGGTGTTGGTGCTTCTATGGCCAATACGGATATGTAACTCTGAAGTTGTTCATCCTGAGTTAGTTTGGATCCACATGCATAATGGAGTAACGGAGTAGTGTTGCATTGCACTGCATAGCATACTTGTTTTTTATGATGTTGATGTATGATGATATATATATGTTGAGGTATGTTGTGATGTTGCCATGCTTGTTTGTTTACCTTGCTTCCTATCTCAATGCCGTATATGTTTACATGATTCTTACTCCTAGTTTTCTGTTTGTTTGTTTGGCATTTTTGGCTTCATGCAGAGGATGACGAGCGATCCGGAGAGGAGTGACTCTGAGGAGGCACCGCTCATAGTTAGGATCTCCCTTTTGTCTAGTTAGTTTCAGTTGTATTCCGATGTGTACGGAATGGTTATACTAGTTATGTTGTGACATCGGGTTGGGACGTTATTTATTATTTTATTTGTTTTGAATTTGATTTTATTTCCGTGTTTTGAGAACTCGTTCATGTGGGACCTTTCTACCCATGGACAAATGTTTTATTTATATTAAATGTTGATGCATGATTTATTTCAATGTCCTTATCTTTATAGGCTTTTTAACATGCGGGGTAGAAGGGTGGCACATTTAGTGGTATCAGAGCAGGTCTGTCCTATCAGGCCGTGGTATGAGTCTGTTGTGAGTCTGTTGTGTGCTCTTGTTTGAATTGTCTATATTTATTATAGACAATGATGCTTTAAGTTAAGTTTCCTGTAGCTTTTACCCGCTTAATTTTTTGTATTAAGAGTTGTTTTGGGACATGTACAGGAACTCATGGCAGGTAGAGGACGTAACAATCAGGCAATTGCGGACGCATTGGCACTCCTTGCCAATGCTATCGGTCAGGTCAACAACCCCAATAACAATAGTGGGCCAGCTGAGTTTCAGGGCTTGGAGAAGTTTCAGAGGAACAACCCTACGTCGTTCAAGGGAGCTTATGATCCGGAAGGAGGCTTGTATGGTTGAGGGAGACTGAGAAGATCTTCCAAGCGATGGATTGCAACGATCAGCAGAAGCTCATCTTTCTACCTTTATGCTGACTAAGGAGGCTGAGCATTGGTGGGAAAACTGTAGATAGTGGATGCAGGTCAAGGGCACAACGTTTACATGGGTTGAGTTCAGGCAGAGGTTTCTGAAGAAATACTTTCCAGCGGACATCAAGGACAAGAAAGAGATGGAGTTCTTGGCTTTGAGGCATGGATCTATGTCAGTTGGTGACCATGCTGCCAAGTTTGAGGAGCTAGTGAGGTATTACACTCTATACCAGCATATTGCGGATGAGCGTTCCAGGTGCGTTAAGTTCGAGGCTGGACTTAACCCCGAGATCAAGCAGGCGATCAGCTACCAGGAGATCAGAGTCTTCCCAGTTCTGGTCAACAAGTGCAGGATTTATGAGGATGCTAGTCAATTCAAGGTTGCCAGTTCCAGAGGATCGGATAGTCAGAGAGGCAAGAGGACTGATCAGAGAGACAGAGGTAAACATCGTTATGCTCCGACTGGCAAGGACTTCAAGCAGAGTGGCAAGAAGCCACAGTTTCAGCAGGATAGGTTTAGGGGCGGGTTCTCTAATGCCTCTAGACCCATGAGGTGTGGCAAGTGCGGCGCACCGGATCACTATTCTTATCAGTGCAAGGAATCAGCAGTGATTTGCTTCAGTTGTGGCAAGTCGGGTCACATCAGTCGTGAGTGCGAGGGATCCAAGGCAGAGCCTCCCAACGCTAGCAAGAGTCAGAAGTCTCAGGTCAACCGACTGAAGACCACTAGGAGAGTCTTTACTCTTAGTGGAGCTGAAGCCTCCGAGTCCGATGACTTGATTCAAGGTACCTGTTTTATTGATGGGATTCAATTGACTGTATTGTATGATTCGGGTGCTACTCTCTCATTTATATCGCATGATAGGGTCAAGAGTCTTAAGTTGTCTATTACCTTTCTTGAGTTTGATTTGATTGTGTCTACACCCACAAATAAACCTATTTTCACATCTCATGCATGCAAGAACTGTCATATTGTCATTGATGGTAAAATCTTTGTTGCTGATCTTGTATGCTTACCTTTGAAAGACCTTGATATCATTCTTGGCATGGACTGGTTATCTTCTAACAACGTTCTTTTGAACTGTTTTGATAAAACCTTGGTTTTTGGAACTCCAACGGAGTCTAAGAATCCCGACCTTCTTTCTGCCAGCCAAGTTCAGGCTTCGATAAAAGACGAAGCCCAAGTATACATGATGATAGCTTCCCTGGAAGCAGAGAGCAGCCCTCTTGATGTCGCCAGCTTGCCTGTTGTGCGGGACTTTCCTGAAATGTTCTCGAGGGATGTTTATAACTTACCCCCAGAGAGAGATGTTGAGTTTACCATAGACTTAGTGCCTGGCACCGAGCCAATCTCCATAGCACCCTATAGAATGTCTCCTCTAGAGCTAGCTAAGTTGAAGGAACAGTTGGAGGACCTGATGAAGAAGCAGTTCATTAGGCCGAGTGTGTCTCCGTGAGGAGCACCTGTGTTGTTGGTGAAGAATAAGGATGGTGGTATGAGGTTGTGTGTCGACTATCGGCAACTCAACAAGGTGACCATAAAGAATCGGTATCGCCTCCCTAGGATTGATGATCTCATGGACAAGTTGATGGACGCTTGCATCTTTTCGAAGATAGATTTGAGGTCAGGGTACCATCAGATTCGGGTTAAGTCTGAGGACATCCTGAAGACAGCGTTCAGGACACGATATGGTTACTGTGAGTACTTGGTTATGCCCTTTGGTGTGACTAATGCTCCTGTTGTGTTCATGGACTACATGAACAAGACCTTTCACCCTTACTTGGATAAGTTTGTGGTGGTGTTCGCAGATGACATCTTAGTGTACTCCAAGAGCAAGGAGGAACATGAGGAACACCTGAGGGTTGTCTTGCAGACCCTTAAGGAAAAGTAATTATATGCTAAGTTGTCTAAGTGCGAGTTCTGGTTAGAGGAAGTGAGCTTCTTAGGACATGTCATCTCTAAGGGTGGCATAGCAGTGGACCCAGCTAAAGTAGAGACGGTGCTCCAGTGGGAAGCGCCAAAGTCTGTAACCGAGATTAGGAGCTTCTTGGGGTTAGCCGGGTATTATAGGCGGTTCATAGAAGGTTTTTCTAAGATAGCTTTTCCCTTAACCCGTCTCACCAGGAAGGGACAATTGTTTGTGTGGGACTCTAAGTGTGAAGAGAGTTTCCAAACCCTTAAGAATAGGTTGGCATCAACACCAGTGTTAGTTTTTCCAGATCCTAGTGAACCCTTCGTAGTTTACTGCGATGCTTCTAAGTAAGGGTTAGGTGGTGTGTTGATGCAGAATGGTAAGGTAGTTGCTTATGCTTCTAGGCAGTTGAAAACTGTAGAAAATTATAATGAATATTATTGATGTCTTAATGAGTACAAACACTAATAAGAATATATAGGCGATGCTAAACCTAAAGGGCCTGACTAATGGGCCTAATACAAAAAATACAAGATTTACAATATATACAACACTCCCCCTCAAGCTGGCGAATGGATATCTATCATTCCCAGCTTGCAAGTAAGTTGACTGAATCGTTCTGTTGGTAAGCCTTTTGTTAACACATCTGGCAGCTGATGCCCAGAAGGAATGTAAGTTGTAGTTATCAGCCCGCTATCCAGCTTCTCCTTGATAAAGTGTCGGTCTATCTCAATGTGTTTTGTCCTGTCATGCTGAATAGGATTACGAGCAATACTAACAGTCGATCTGTTGTCACAAAGCAACCTCATAGGCCCTTCACACATTATCTTCAAGTCATCAAGCACAATCCTCATCCACAATAGCTCACAGATTCCTTGTTCCATAGCTCTAAATTCTGCCTCAGCACTTGATCGAGCCACTACACTTTGCTTCTTACTTCTCCAAGCGACAAGGTTCCCACACAAGAATGCACAATAGCCTGAAGTGGACCTTCTATCACTCACTAAACCTGCATAATCAGCATCGGTATAGGCTTCCATAGTTAGGCTTCCACCTCTTTTGAACAAGAGCCCTCTCCCTAGAGTGGCTTTGAGATACTGCAGAACACGCTCTACAGCCTGCAAGTGTCTCACCCTCGGATCATGCATGAATTGACTCACAACACTAACCGCATATTCTAAATCTGGTCTAGTGTGTGCCAAGTAAATCAACTTCCCCACTAATCTCTGATATTGAACCTTGTCAACCTTAGCACTCTCCTGTTCGATGCTCAATTTGTGATTTTGCTCTATGGGAACACCTGCTGGTTTACATCCAAGTTTGCTCGTTTCCTTCAAAAGATCAAGTAAATACTTTCTTTTAGAAATGAAAATACCTTGTTTTGAGTAGGCCACCTCAATCCCCAAGAAATACTTAAGTTTCCCAAGGTCCTTCATCTCAAACTCTATAAATAATTTCTCCTTGAGTAGTTGTCTTTCAACCAAATCATCTCCTGTAATAATGATATCATCAACATAAACAAGAAGTGCAGTTAGCTTTCCTCCCCGTGAATGTTTGAAGGAAAGTGTATGATCTCCTTGACTTTGCTTGTAACCCAGGCAAACCATTGCTTTTGTGAATCTCCCAAACCATGCCCGGGGAGACTGTTTAAGCCCATATAAAGCCTTCCTCAATCTACACACTTTGTTTGTTCCACTAGTGGGTCCAAATCCCAGAGGAATCTCCATATACACCTCCTCCTCTAAATCTCCATGCAAAAACACATTTTTAACATCAAACTGGTGAAGGTCCCACCCTGAGTGGGCAGCAAGAGAGAGTAAAATACGAACAGTATTCATCTTTGCCACTGGAGCAAATGTCTCCTCATAATCAATGCCATAGGTCTGAGTATATCCCTTTGCCACTAGTCTTGCTTTGTATCGATTAAGAGTGCCATCTGATTTATGCTTGACTGTATAAATCGACCTGCAACCAACTGGTTTCTTGCCCCCTGGCCTCTCAACAATTTCCCAAGTTCCATTCCTTTCAAGTGCTTTCATCTCCTCATCCATAGCTTGGACCCAATTTGCATCATTTAGTTCCTCTTGAACAGATGCTAGGATTCTCATAGAGTCAACCGCTGCAATAAAACTCTGAGGCTGCAATGAAAGGTGTTTAGAGGAGGCAAATTGAGAAATAGGGTATTTGGCACAAGACCTTTTTCCCTTTTCTCAAAGCAATTGGTAAGTCATCTGGATCAGGGTCAAGATTATCAAAACACTGAGAATCAGAAGTAGGTGGATTATTTTCAGTACTTACCTCCGGTTCGGACAGTTGAGGTTGTTTCTGGACCAGGTTGGGTTTTACTCTCCTCTGATACACCACAAGTAACTCAGTAGCTTTGTTCTTCGTTGGTGCTGAAGGTGCAGATTCCTGTAAAACAGAAGACAAAGGAAAAACAGGAGTAGAAACAAGTGACTCAGAAACTGGAGGCTCATAAACAGGTGACTCAGGAGCAGGTGACCGAGGCAGACGAGGACCAAGGAGGAGAAACTCATACTCGGATTACAAATTATTGCTCTCCCCCTAAAGCTGAAGGCGAGTGAAGAATGACACATGTTCATGGAAAGTAACATCCATAGAAACAAAGTACTTACGACTGGAAGGATGATAGCATTTGTACCCCTTTTTGTTAGGTGCATAACCGAGAAAGACACACCTGACTGCACGAGAATCCAACTTAGTTCGATGCTGCTTATGAACATGAACAAAGGCAACACATCCAAATACCCGAGACTTAAGACTTCACATGATAGGGACAGAAGGAAAGTACAAGATCATAAACTGAGAAGGACTAACATTACCTAGAACACGAGATAGTATCCTATTAATCAGATAGGCAGCTGTCAGTACTGCTTCTCCCCAGTATGAGTTTGGGACTGACATTTGGAAGAGAAGGGCTCGAGCAACTTCAAGTAAGTGGCGATTTTTCCTTTCTGCAACCCCATTTTGTTGTGGGGTGTCAACACATGTAAATTCATGGATGATGCACTGTTTATTATTAAAACTGGAAAGGCTATGATTGACATATTATTTTCCATTGTCCGAGCGTAATCTTTTAATGCATTTCCCAAATTGTGTCTGCACCATATGATAAAATTGAATAAAAAGTTGGGGTACTTCTGATTTATCCTTGATCAAGAAAAGCCAAGTTACTCGAGTACAATCATCAATAAAGGAAACAAACCATCCCGCACCAGAAATATTAGAAATAGGGGCTGGTCCCCAAACATCAGAATTTATAAGATCAAATGGTTCAGCACTTTTCTTATAACTAGAAGGAAATGGAGCACGATGATGTTTAGAAAACTGACAAATGTCACACTTAAAGACTCAACAGATTGTTGTAAAAACAAAGACGGAAACGTAGACTTAATTAGAGGAAACGGAGGATGTCCAAGACGCTTGTGCTGAAGCCTGACCTGTGATGCAGGAGAGTGATACTCAAACTGAGACTGTAAGCAAGAAGACTGCACCTTCTGACCATATCTTTCATCAGACAGATAGTACAACCCTCCCTGTTCCTTAGCAACTCCAATTGTCCTCCCCGTGGCAACATCCTGAAAAACACAATGAGAAGGGAAAAAGGTTACTACACAGTTTTGGTCTCGAGTAAGTTTATGAATAGAGATCAAGTTATTGGAAAGTCTGGGAACATGAAGCACATTTTCCAGTTTTAAAGAAAATTGTAATTCAATATTTCCATAACCAACCACACGGGTATGAGAACCATCAGCAACAGTAATAGAATTAATACTAGAATGTGATGTATAAGAGGAGAACAATTTGGAATGGAAGGTCATATGATCGGTGGCACCAGAGTCAAGAATCCAAGCATCCTTAAGGATAGTAACAAAGGCAGTAAAGGAGCGGGAGCAAAAACTCTTACCAGTCATTGCCAGAGAACAAAAACCGAAGGCTTACTGAGAGAGTCAAGAAGGGTCCACAAACGAACCAAGTCATTCTGACAGAATTGCGCTTTAATTTCTGCCATAGAAGAGGGGGAAAATTTCTGATGAACAGTATACGTGAATAGTACCACAGTGAACAGTATCCCGCCAAACAGTGCTCGCGTTGAACAATACCGCGTGAATAGTGCACTCGATGAATAGTGGTCGATGAACAGTACCCGATGAACAGTGATCACGTGAACAGTAATGATGAATAGTCCGAAAAAACAACAATGGTGATAACACCTGTGATTGATAAGGGCACAATGATGGTGCCAAACGCTTCAATGAAGGCGGCTAGGGTTTTTCTGCGGAAGCAAGACCCCTAAGATCGAGAGCTCTTAATACCATGTAGAAAATTATATTGAATATTATTGATGTCTTAATGAGTACAAACACTAATAAGAATATATAGACGATGCTAAACCTAAAGGGCCTGACTAATGCGCCTAATACGAAATATACAAGATTTACAATATTTAAAACAAAAACCCATGAGAAGAACTACCCTACCCATGACCTATAACTATGAGCTGTTGTATTTGCCTTAAAGATCTGGATGCATTACCTTTATGGAGTGAGGTTTGAGGTTTTTAGTGATCATAAGAGTTTGAGGTATCTCTTTGATCAGAAGGAATTGAATATGAGGCAGCGTAGGTGGATGGAGTTCTTAAAGGATTATGACTTCGAGCTGACCTATCACCCAGGAAAGGCCAATGTGGTGGCCGATGCCTTGAGTAGGAAAACCTTGCATATCTCTGCTTTGATGGTTAAGGAGATGGATCTGATTGAGGAGTTTAGAGACCTTAGTCTAGCTTGTGAGTTTACCCCTAAGAGTATTAGGCTTGGTACCTTGAAGGTTACCAACAGCTTGATGGATCAGATTAGAGAAGGTCAGAAGTTAGATAAGTTTCTCTTATGCCAGCGAGAGTTGCTTGCTCAGGGTAGAGACCTTTGTTTTATGGATGGCAATGGTGGTGTCTTGAGGTTTAGGGATAGAGTGTGCATACCGAATGTTCCTGAGCTTAGGAGGTTGATCCTTGAAGAAGGACATGGGAGTGGGTTGAGTGTGCACCCAGGTGCCTGTTGGTGACTCCGGCAAGTGTACCGGGTCGTCGCAAGTAATAAAAATAACACGGTAAGTAATTACCGAGGTCGAACTCAGGGATTGGGCTACCAATTCGACTAATCCGCGGGAAATCCGATAAATTTGGTCAAGTTACAGAAGGTGGTTGAGAGAAAGAGAATAAGATGATCGATATTCAATTAACAAATCTAATAAAACTAAACTATTAAAATCTGAAATTAAAATGTCCAAGGTCACAAATCCACCTACCCACAATCATGTATAATACCCAAGTGATGATGAATTCCTCCCTAATTACAATGTCAACCGGGACCCCCAAATTCTCCTAAATCCACTCTCGTGCTCATTAGGACGTATTCGACGATTGGATTAATTACTTACTAGGTCTCATAATCCTAATCTCGAATTTGGTTAATTCTTGTTCCCTATATGGTTGCACTAATATCCTACTCACTGCCGTGCAATATTCAATTAGCGATCCCGATCCAAGTTCTAAAACGTGAATCGCCGTTCGGCCTCAAACACGTTTAACTGATTAATCACGCAATACATATGACCAAGCATTCAAATCAGAATCGGAAAACATCAATTAAAAGAAGGGGAGAAAGACATACATCACATGAACACTACACCGCCATGGGTGGCTTCATTGATCCCTCGGACGAGGGGATTAGTTCCTCATGCTCATAGACAAACAATCGGAATTCATCCTAAGACTAAGAATAAGAAAAGAGAAGAGGAGACGCAGCTCCAGAATAAGGATTCTAAAATATCTCTCAAAAGTTCTGATCCAAAAAGTCCTCCAATTCTATTATGCAGTGCCTTATTTATAGGGAGGCCACGCGTCACGGCCGTGATGGTCATCACGGCCAGGCCGTGACGGCTTCTGTTTCTGGCGCACTTCTGGAATTTAAACCCTCGCAACGCGAAGGATGTCTCGCGACGCGAGCCTTCTTTTCACGGCCCGTGATGTGAATCACGGCTAGGCCGTGATGGTCTCTGTCTTCCCGGGTCTTCAAACTCTCGCGAGGCGAGCTTCCTCTCGCGGGACGAGAATCTCCAGAATGGCAATCTCCACGATTTCTTGACTTTCCTTAATTCTCAGAGCTTCACTTATTGACCTGAAAACAACACAACCAACCACAAGCGTAATTCTATCCAAAAGAAGCTAAGAACTACACAAAAGATGCAAAACGAGTCAAAGTCCAACTTAGGAACAAAACAAGGCAAATTTGGGCGAAAACGAGAGTGAACTCGAATAAATTGGCACATAAACCCTAGTTCATCTAGTCATAAAACTAGATAAGCCAGAGGCTTATCAAACACCCCAAACTTAAACCTTGCTTGTCCCCAAGCAAGCTTAAACTCAAAAACGACTCAAGACTTGGCAAGCCTAAAGGAATCAATTCGATTTCGCACAAATTTCATGCAATCAAAACAGTTTTTCTCCAATGATCTCCTCCCTACATTAATGTAATCCCCGCATTCATTTACTTTAAACAGTTGAGAACCTATCATTCATGCCATCATTACTCTAAGTTGAGGATCAAAGATACACACAAAGGAAGATCACCAATTTCAAACAATTGCCTTCCTCACAAGGGTATGTAAAATTTCGCTCATTCGCTCAAATTCGTCTAGGCTATCAACTTCTCACTCAATTTCACATATCAAGAGCACTTCCCATGAATTTGATTTTCATCTCAATAATAGTTCCCACGAAAACATGCATGCAACATCAGAAGGTCTTTCAAAGGTTGTAATGGGGTCTGGCTAAGGGTAGGATAATGAAGGATATTTAGGCTTAAGTCCCTAGGAACTAAGAGAGCATGAGAATTTTTACACATATTCCACTCAATTTCCTTTTTCTCATTTTTCTTTTTGTCTCGGGTGACTACAGCCTTTTTCCTTGCTAATCTTTTGATTTGCCCCTTTTCTTTTTTTGGCAATTTATTTTGAATATATTATTTTTTTTTCTTTCTCAAGCTTTCGGCCCTTACTTCCGTTTTTCTTTTTCTCAACTATGATTCATGAACTTGTAGCCACCCCAAACTTAGTTCCACAACAACACTCACAAAGCTAAAACTCCATACTCTCCTAAATCCTAGGATAGGGGAAAATCATGGTTTTTCTGAGTTGATGGCTTGTAATGTAAGGTCATCAAGAACAATAGGCTTCAAGGCTCAATGTGGCTAACTAGGGATCATTCATCACGGTTGGTTCAATTATGGCCAAGTAGTTAATTCAAAGAAAATTGCCTAAATCATTTGATGCAACACATAAACATGCAAACCATGAAGAGATTCAAGCAAATTCGGGAAAGTGCAACTTAACAGTGATTAACACAATCAAAAACAAAGTTGGAGGCTCAAATCCTCACCTGGACATTTTGCAAATTGTTTGACCGAGATACGATTCCTAGTGTGTGCACCCCCTCACCCCAAACTTATCATAAATCAAGTAATCACAATAAAATTCTCAAAGTTCAATTTTCAATTTTTAAGTGGGGATCAACTTTTCTATTATTAGAACCTAGGGGGAAATCATCAATGGTCAAATAATTCATGCAATCAATCTACGCTCAATCTAATTAAAATCCAACAAGCTTGCCGACACGACATTTCATACAAAAACTCTTGATCTTCTCAAATTATTCAAGAGTGACAAACAAAAACAAAACAAAAATTAAAAAAAAAACAAAACAAAAGTTAAGAGAAGAGAGGGATACCTAGCTTGGGTTGCCTCCCAAGAAGTGCTTGTTTAACGTCTCGAGCCTGACTCAAGTCACCCCAGAGGGTTACTCCGGAGGAAGAAACTGCTTGCCATGCCCTGCCTCAACCCGTTTCCTGTAGGCTCTTGCCCTTTCATAAGCTCTCCTACTGTTCCCGGACAACTCATTTAAGTCCAGCATCCTTCTATAATCAGCACGAACTCTCCACTCCGTGATGGTCCTTTTTGGGATCAACTCGTTGTCTTTATTGACCACCACGGTCATGCCACCTTTCAACTTCGGTGCTTTACCAATCTTTTTCTTGCCTTTGTTGCTGAGCTCCTTCTTTGCACATTCTTCCCCTGGGAGACTCGGTAAGGCTTCCATGTCTTTCAACCACTCGAGATAGACCTCATCCCCCAAAAGGTCTTTTTCCTCACTGTCCCCATCATGGGATTTTACCGACACTTTTGCAAGTGAAGAACCATGGGCTTCTCTAGTTGCCCTTGCCTTGGCAGTTGGATCCACCATATCCAATCGATACACTTCCGTCCTCTCTACAGGGTGCTTCATTGTTTCAAAGAGATTGAAGACTACCTCCTCATCTTGCACCCTTAGAGTGAGTTTCCCTTGTCGCACATCTATCAAGGCACCCCCAGTGGCCAAGAACGGCATACCCAATATGAGAGGGATCTCGGCTTCTTCATCCATATCAAGCACTACAAAGTCCGTCGGAAATATAAGCTTGTCCACCTTCACTAACAAGTCTTCGACCACCCCATAAGGATATTTTATAGAGCGGTCGGCCAGTTGGAGCGACATCCGTGTATCCTTAACTTCTTGGATCCCCAACCTCTTCATCATAGAGAGGGGCATCAAGTTGATGCTTGCCCCTAGATCACACAATGCCTTCCCTACAGTCATCTCCCCAATGGTACATGGTATCGAAAAGGAACCGGGATCCTTCAACTTTGGAGGGAGTTTTCTCTGAAGAATGGCACTACACTCCTCGGTCAAAGCAACCGTTTCCTCATCCTCTATTCTTCGTTTCTTGGTGAGAAGATCCTTCATAAACCGGGCATATGATGGCATCTGTTCCAAGGCTTCCGCGAATGGAATGTTAATCTGAAGTTTGCGGAAGACATCAAGGAATTTGTTGAACTGCTTATCCTGATGAGGCTTCTTCAATCTTTCAGGATACGGTACCTTCATGTAAGGTGGGAGGTCTTGGGGTTCAACCCACTTATTCTTTCGGAACTCTTCATCCACAAGCTTCAGCCTTCCCCTTGCTCCGGTTCCTTTTCACTTGCTAACTTCTCTTTTTCAGGTTGCTCTTCTTCAACATGTGGTTGTTCTGGGGCCTTGTCATCCTGAGAACTAGTTGCACCCCTGTTAGGTTCCAACACCCTTCCGCTTCTAGTAGATATGACATTGCATTGTCCTTTGGGGTTGTTCTCGGTATCACCTGGGAGAGTGCCTGGGAGACGCTCACTAAGTTGCTTTGCGAGCTGGGCCATCTGTGTCTCTAGATTGTGAATTGCCGCCCCTGTATGCGTTGCCCACTTGTCAATTTTCGCATTTGTGTCGATTGACAATTTCTCCATTGCTGCATTCATCTTCTCGAAAGTTGTGCCTGTAAAGGTTGACAACTTCTCAAAAGCCAGCTCCCACGGTTGCCTTCCACCATCTGTTATTTGCAACTGATTAGGCCCTGGAAGAGCCTGCTGGGTATTGCACCGCTGGATTCCAATGTTTGGCCTCAGAACCTATGGAGGTTGTTGCCAATTCTGCTGAAGAGGTTGTTGACCGGCTAAACCACCATTAGCATTACTCCAAGCGAAACCCGGATGGTCTCTCCTCATGTACCCCCTATTCTGATTCTGATTGTGGTCATTTTGTCTGTTCCTCTGATAGTTATTCTGGGGCACAGTGTCATAAAAGTTGTGGCATGAGTCCACATGTTCCTGAGAGAAATTTAGCGGGTAAATCTGAGTGTCATGATCTCCATTACAATTTGCACAACCCGGAGGCATCCCCTCATGTATCACATTAACCCTCTTGTTCCCAGACAAAGCTTCAATCTGCATCTTCAACAATCTGTTTTGCTCAAGAATGGCCTCCATTGCCCCCGAACTGATTCCATTTGAGGTTTCCCTTCCACGGTTGTAATCATTATATGACATTTTCTCCAATAATGCCCATCCATCCTCAGCTGATAAATATGAGAAAGAACCGCCCGCTGCGGCATCACAGTTCATCTGATAGCGTCCCCTAAACCCATTAAAGAAATGTTGAACTTTAGAGACGGGGTCAAAGAACGCTGAAGGGCATCTTCTCAATAAGCCATTGTACCTCTCCCAAGCTTCATTATAGGTTTCATCTTCTGTCTGCCTGAAAGATGTAACGGCTATTCTTGCTTGTGCCGCTTTCTGAGGAGGAAAATATTTGGTTAGGAACTTTTGTGCCATTTGCTCCCAAGTTACGATCTTGTTCCTATCCAAGTCTGTCAACCCAATCGCGAGCGACATCCCTAAGAGAGAGAGGGAAAAGCCGCAAGAGAAACTCATCTTGTGAGACTCCTCTTGTCTTCTGTAAGTCACAAGCTTCAAGGAAGCGAGTGATGTGTCTATGAGGGTCCTGTTTGCCACTCCCATCAAACTGATTCTCACGAATCTGGAATGTGACGCATGCTTCCACTCTGAAAGAGTCTGTATTCAGGTTGCCCCTCACAATAGAAGAATCACAATCACCCAAGCTGGGTAGATCGTACTCGAAGAGAGGCTTGTAACGAGGAGGAGGAGGAGGAGGATTTTCTTCGGCCATCCTCTCGATAGCAATTGCTTCAAGCCTCTTTCGCTCTCTGGCTTCTTTCCTTAAGCGCTTCTCGGTCTTGGTGATCTCCGAATCAAATAACAGGTCCTCTTGTGAAAGGGTACTTCGCATACAAAAACACAGCAAGACCAAGTGGAATCAAAGAAGTAGAGAAAAATAATAAAGAAATAACAGAAAAAAAAAAAGAAAAATCAACTTAACCAATCAATCAAATTTCCTAAAAATTAGGAAAACTGGCTGTGCCAATCCCCGGCAACGGCGCCAAAAACTTGCTGGCGACTCCGGCAAGTGTACCGGGTCGTCGCAAGTAATAAAAATAACACGGTAAGTAATTACCGAGGTCGAACTCAGGGATTGGGCTACCAATTCGACTAATCCGCGGGAAATCCGATAAATTTGGTCAAGTTACAGAAGGTGGTTGAGAGAAAGAGAATAAGAGGATCGATATTCAATTAACAAATCTAATAAAACTAAACTATTAAAATCTGAAATTAAAATGTCCAAGGTCACAAATCCACCTACCCACAATCATGTATAATACCCAAGTGATGATGAATTCCTCCCTAATTACAATGTCAACCGGGACCCCCAAATTCTCCTAAATCCACTCTCGTGCTCATTAGGACGTATTCGACGATTGGATTAATTACTTACTAGGTCTCATAATCCTAATCTCGAATTTGGTTAATTCTTGTTCCCTATATGGTTGCACTAATATCCTACTCACTGCCGTGCAATATTCAATTAGCGATCCCGATCCAAGTTCTAAAACGCGAATCGTCGTTCGGCCTCAAACACGTTTAACTGATTAATCACGCAATACATATGATCAAGAATTCAAATCAGAATCGGAAAACATCAATTAAAAGAAGGGGAGAAAGACATACATCACATGAACACTACACCGCCATGGGTGGCTTCATTGATCCCTCGGACGAGGGGATTAGTTCCTCATGCTCATAGACAAACAATCGGAATTCATCCTAAGACTAAGAATAAGAAAAGAGAAGAGGAGACGCAGCTCCAGAATAAGGATTCTAAAATATCTCTCAAAAGTTCTGATCCAAAAAGTCCTCCAATTCTGTTCTGCAGTGCCTTATTTATAGGGAGGCCACGCGTCACGGCCGTGATGGTCATCACGGCCAGGCCGTGACGGCTTCTGTTTCTGGCGCACTTCTGGAATTTAAACCCTCGCGACGCGAAGGATGTCTCGTGACGCGAGCCTTCTTTTCACGGCCCGTGATGTGAATCACGGCTAGGCCGTGATGGTCTCTGACTTGTGTGGCTTTTAGGTCACGGCCGTGATATACATCACGGCTAGGCCGTGATGGTCTCTGTCTTCCCGGGTCTTCAAACTCTCGTGAGGTGTTGTGACTCCGGCAAGTGTACCGGGTCGTCGCAAGTAATAAAAACACGGTAAGATATTACCGAGGTCGAACACAAGGATTGGGCTACCAATTCAACTAAATTGTCAAGAAATCCGATACGTTGGTTAAGCAATAAAGGGAGGTTGAGAGAAAGAGATTGAGATTGCAATTCAAGAATCAAATCAAATAACGCTACGGTGATTAAAATCAGAAATTAAATGCATCCAAGGTCTCAAATCCACCTACCCAATCATGTATAGTACCCAAGTGATGATGTATTCCTCCCTAAATTCAATTTTAATGTCAACCGGGACCCCTAAATTCTCCTATATCCACTGTCGTGCTCAATAGGATGTATTCGACGATTGGATTAATTACTTGTTCGGTCTCATAATCCCTAATCTCGAATTCTATTAAACCTTGTTCCCTATATGGTTGCACTAATCAAATAAATCCACGGTCGTGCTCATTATTCGATTAATGATTCCAATTCAAGTTCTAAAATGCAAATCGCCGTTTGGCCTCAAACACGTTAACTAGTTAATCACGCAACACCTATGATCAACACAATCAATTCAGAATTGGAAAACATTTGTGATCCCGATTCAAGTTCTAAAACGCAAATCGCCGTTTGGCCTCAAACACGTTTAACTGATTAATCACGCAATACATATGATAAAACATTCAAATCAGAATCGGAAATCATCAATTAAAAAGAGGGGAGAAACACATACATTATATGAACACTACACAGCCATGGGTGGCTTCATCGATCCCTCGGACGAGGGGATTAGTTCCTCATGCCCGTGACGACGCACAAACAATCGGCAATAATCTCCATAAGAACAAACTAAAAGAAAAAAAGAAAAGAAAAGGGAGACGCAGCTCCAGAGGCAAGGATTCGCACTACTCTGATCTACACAAGTGGCTAACAACTTGATACCCAATTCTGATCTGATATGGCCTTTAAATAAGGATTCTGTTTCTCGCCAGCTCGCGGGGCGAGCGTACTCTCGCGACGCGAAATTAAGCATTGGCGCGCTTCAAATTTTGTATTTTCGCGAGGCGAGCTTGTATTCGCGGGGCGAGTCTTCAAACCCTAATCTGTCACAACCGTGATATCCATCACGGCTAAGCCGTGATTGCCTCTGTCTTCCATGGTCCTCAAGGACTCGCGAGGCGAGACACCTTTCGCGGGGCGAGTCTTCAATTCTGGGCTGTGACCTTCATCACGGCTAGGCCGTGATGGTCTCTGATTTTCAAGTCTTCATTCTCTCGCGGGGCGAGATGTCTCTCGCGGGGCGAGTCTTTAAACCTCCATTTGTCACAGCTGTGACCTTAATCACGACTATGCCGTGATAGTCTCTGTCTTGCTGGTCTTCAGACTCTCGCGAGGCGAGAGTACACTCGCGGGGCGAGTGTCTCAGAATTTCAATTTCCACTATTTCTTTGCTTTCCTTGACTCCCGGAGCTTCACTTTATTTACCTTAAAACACAAAGGCACCCACAAGCGTAATTCTATCCAAAATAAGCTAAAAACTACACAAAAGACGCAAAACGAGTCAAAGTCCAACTCAGGAACGAAACAAGGTAAATTTGGGCGAAAATGAGAGTGAACTCGAATAAATAGACACATAAACCCTAGTTCATCTAGTTATAAAACTAGATAAGCCAGAGGCTTATCAAAATACCCCAAACTTAAACCTTGCTTGTCCCCAAGCAAGCTTAAAACTCAAAAACGACTCAAGACTTGGCAAGCCTAAAGGAATCAATCGATTCACAAATTTAATGCAACTTTACAAAACAGTTTTTCTCCAATGATCTCCCCCCTACATCAATGTAATCCCCACATTCATTTACTTTAAACCATTGAGAACTTCATCATTCATGCAATCATTAGTCAAAGTTGAGGATCAGAGTCACACACAAAAGGAAGATCACTTATTCCAAACAATTGCCTTCCTCACAAGGGTATGTAAAATTCAACTCATTCGCTAAATTCGTCAAGGCTTTCAACTTTTTCACTCAATTTCACTTATCAAGAGCACTTCCCATGAATTTGATTTTCATCTCAAAAGTAATTCCCACGAAAACATGTATGCAACATCAGAAGGTCTTTTAAAGGTTGTAATGGGGCCTGGCTCAGGGTAGGATAATGAAGGATATTTAGGCTTAAGTCCCTAGGAACTAAGAGAGCATGAGCATTAAACACATTTTCCACTCAAATTCCTTTTTCCATTTTTCTTTTTGTCTCGGGTGACTACAGCCTTTTTCCTTGCTAGTCTTTTTTTTTTTTCTGTTTTGCCCCTTTTCCTTTGGCAATTTATTTTGAATATTTTTTTTTTTTGCCTTGGGTTTCAACCTTCATTTTTCTTTTTCTCACCCCAAAATGTCATACCTCCTTGTAGCCACCCCAAACTTAGTTTCTCACAACCTTTCTCTTGCTCATTTCCATGCTCTCCTAATCCTAAGATTGGGTTAACATGGTTTTTCAGATTTTGGCTCGTAATGTAGGGTCATCAAGAAACAATAGGTCAATTGGGCTCAATTTGGCTAACTAGGGAACATGCATTAGGGATGGTTCTTTTCAGGCCAAGTAGTTATTCAAAGAAAATTGCCTAAATCATTTGATGCAACACATAAACATGCAAACCATATAGAGATTCAAGCAAATTCGGGAAAGTGCAACTTAACAGTGATTCACACATTCAAAAACAGAGTTGGAGGCTCAAATTCCTCACCTGGACATTTTGCAAATTGTTTGACCGAGATACGATTCCTAGTGTGTGCACCCCCTCACCCCAAACTTATCATAAATCAAGTTATCACAACAAAGTTCTCAAAGTTCAGTTTTCAATTTTTAAGTGGGGATAAACTTTTCTATTTTTAGAACCTAGGGGGAAATCATCAATGGTCAAATAATTCATGCAATCAATCTATGCTCAATCTAGTTAAAATCCAACAAGCTTGCCGACACGACATTTATACAACAACTCTTGATCTTCTCAAATTATTCAAGAGCGACAAACAAAAACAAAACAAAAAGCAAACACAAAAACAAAACAAAAGTTAGGAAAAGAGAGAGATACCTAGCTTGGGTTGCCTCCCAAGAAGCGCTTGTTTAACGTCCCGAGCCTGACTTATTAAGAAGCATCCACCTGGATCCCATAGTCTGTGGTACAGAGGCCAAGAGATGCTCATCATATGCGATTCTCCACCCGGATCAAAAGGTTTATGAAGTGGCCATTGCAGCAGCAATACCACTCTATTCATTATTCCATCTTGTCTGAGTGTGAAAACTTCTTTGACCTCCGCAATGATGAAGTCACTTCCTCTCGGGTCAAATTGTGTTTTCACGAGGAAGTGTGTCAGACGAGTGGGAGGGTCTATCTTACTGGTGTCCACACATGCATGCAAGCCAACATATTTATTTAACGCATCAAAATCAGGTTGCTTGGCAAGCATGGTGAACTCCTCTCCCACCTTATTTGCATTTTGTTCTCTACCCCCTTGTTCCTGGGCCTTGTCGTTTGTCAATTCCTTTTCCTCCGGTTGTTCTTCCTCAACATGTGGTAGTTCTTCCTCAACTCCCTGAGAACTAGTTACACCCCAGTCATATCCCAACACCCCACTACTTCTAGTTGGTGTGGCATTGCATTGGTTCTTAGGGTCGTTCTCGGTATCAACTGGGAGAGTCTCTGGGGGACACTCATTTAGTTGCTTTGTGAGCTGGGCAATCTGCATCTCTAGATTCTGAAGTGCCATCCCTGTCTGAGTTGCCAACTTGTCAATTGTCGCATTCATCTTCTCAAAAGATGTGGCTGTAAAAGTTGACAACTTCTCAAGAGCCAACTCCCAAGGTTGTGGTTGCCAATTCTGTTGAGGTTGCTGTTGCCAATTTTGTTGAGGTTGTGGTTGCCAGGCTAGACCATCGTCAACATTACTCCAAGCGACATCCGGATGGTCTCTACTCATATCACCCCAATACTGATTCTGACTCTGATAGTTGTTCTGGGGCACGCTGTCATTATGCCATGGTTCCACATATACTTGAGGGAAGTAGAACGGACAACTCCAGGTGTCATGGTTCCCATCACAATATTCGCAACCCGGAAGCATTCCTTCGTGTACCTCGCATACAAAACAAGGCAAGACCAAGTGGAATCAAAGAAGTAGAGAGATAGTAGAAAATAAAAAGAAAATAATAAAAATAAAAATAAGAACAAAAAATAACTTAACCAAATAATCAAACTCCCCTAAAATCAGAAAAACTGGTTGTGCCAATCCCCGGCAACGGTGCCAAAAACTTGTTGTGACGCCGGCAAGTGTACCGGGTCGTCGCAAGTAATAAAAACACGGTAAGATATTACCGAGGTCGAACACAAGGATTGGGCTACCAATTCAACTAAATTGTCAAGAAATCTGATACGTTGGTTAAGCAATAGAGGGAGGTTGAGAGAAAGAGATTGAGATTGCAATTCAAGAATCAAATCAAATAACGCTACGGTGATTAAAATCAGAAATTAAATGCATCCAAGGTCTCAAATCCACCTACCCAATCATGTATAGTACCCAAGTGATGATGTATTCCTCCCTAAGTTCAATTTTAATGTCAACCGGGACCCCTAAATTCTCCTATATCCACTGTCGTGCTCAATAGGATGTATTCGACGATTGGATTAATTACTTGTTCGGTCTCATAATCCCTAATCTCGAATTCTATTAAACCTTGTTCCCTATATGGTTGCACTAATCAAATAAATCCACGGTCGTGCTCATTATTCGATTAATGATTCCAATTCAAGTTCTAAAACGCAAATCGCCGTTTGGCCTCAAACACGTTAACTAGTTAATCACGCAACACCTATGATCAACACAATCAATTCAGAATTGGAAAACATTTGCGATCCCGATTCAAGTTCTAAAACGCAAATCGCCGTTTGGCCTCAAACACGTTTAACTGATTAATCACGCAATACATATGATAAAACATTCAAATCAGAATCGGAAATCATCAATTAAAAAGAGGGGAGAAACACATACATCATATGAACACTACACAGCCATGGGTGGCTTCATCGATCCCTCGGACGAGGGGATTAGTTCCTCATGCCCGTGACGACGCACAAACAATCGGCAATAATCTCCATAAGAACAAACTAAAAGAAGAAAAGAAAAGAAAAGGGAGACGCAGCTCCAGAGGCAAGGATTCGCACTACTCTGATCTACACAAGTGGCTAACAACTTGATACCCAATTCTGATCTGATATGGCCTTTAAATAAGGATTCTGTTTCTCGCCAGCTCGCGGGGCGAGCGTACTCTCGCGACGCGAAATTAAGCATTGGCGTGCTTCAAATTTTGTATTTTCGCGAGGCGAGCTTGTATTCGCGGGGCGAGTCTTCAAACCCTAATCTGTCACAACCGTGATATCCATCACGGCTAAGCCGTGATTGCCTCTGTCTTCCATGGTCCTCAAGGACTCGCGAGGCGAGACACCTTTCGCGGGGCGAGTCTTCAATTCTGGGCTGTGACCTTCATCACGGCTAGGCCGTGATGGTCTCTGATTTTCAAGTCTTCATTCTCTCGCGGGGCGAGATGTCTCTCGCGGGGCGAGTCTTTAAACCTCCATTTGTCACAGCCGTGACCTTAATCACGACTATGCCGTGATAGTCTCTGTCTTGCTGGTCTTCAGACTCTCGCGAGGCGAGAGTACACTTGCGGGGCGAGTGTCTCAGAATTTCAATTTCCACTATTTCTTTGCTTTCCTTGACTCCCGGAGCTTCACTTTATTTACCTTAAAACACAAAGGCACCCACAAGCGTAATTCTATCCAAAATAAGCTAAAAACTACACAAAAGACGCAAAACGAGTCAAAGTCCAACTCAGGAACGAAACAAGGCAAATTTGGGCGAAAACAAGAGTGAACTCGAATAAATAGACACATAAACCCTAGTTCATCTAGTTATAAAACTAGATAAGCCAGAGGCTTATCATGAGGCGAGCTTCCTCTCGCGGGGCGAGAATCTCCAGAATGGCAATCTCCACGATTTCTTGACTTTCCTTGGTTGGGAAGGAAAAGCACAACAGTGCAAAAACCGGGAAAAAAACCTCAAGAAAAAAAGAGAATGAAAAAAATTTGAAAAAAGGTGAAATGTACGCAAAAACAAAAAAAACTCACAAAAACAAAAAAAAGAAGTAAAAAAAAAAAAAACATAAAAAAAATGTTCAAAAAAGCCAAAAACAAAGAAAACCCCCTCCAGGCAAGGAAGGAAGAAAAAAAAGAAAGAAGAAGGAAAAAGCTTCCAAACCCTTATAACAAAAAATTGGGTATAAAAAACTTTTTTAAAAAATAATCATTTTACCCAAACATAATAATTATTTAACAAAACAGCTTTTTGATTGAAAAACAGTTGAAACTACACCAAAAACAGCTTACCCAAACACCCTCTAATTCTCAGAGCTTCACTTATTGACCTGAAAACAACACAAGCAACCACAAGCGTAATTCTATCCAAAAGAAGCTAAAAACTACACAAAAGACGCAAAACGAGTCAAAGTCCAACTTAGGAACAAAACAAGGCAAATTTGGGCAAAAACGAGAGTGAACTCGAATAAATTGGCACATAAACCCTAGTTCATCTAGTCATAAAACTAGATAAGCCGGAGGCTTATCAGTGCCACCAAGATGTATCAGGACCTTAAGAGGATGTTTTGGTGGCCTAGAACAAAAAAGGATGTGGCTGAGTTTGTGTATGCATTGTAACACCCTGATTTTCTCATAAGGGTATATGTTACTATGGATGCCTAATTGTTGTTGTTGTTGTTGTTGTTGTTGTTATTATTATTATTATTATTATTATCATTATTATTATTATTATTAATGAAGTTAGTATTTTTTTTTATATAATTGATAATGTAATTGTGATTAGTGTTGTAGTATTTTTATGCTTATACATATATATGTATGTATATATTATTACATATGATAATATGTATATTAATATATGATTATTTGCATTAATATGATATAGCGTCTCTTAATGTGTGATCTCATATGAATATATGATTTTGTTTGTGATTTTATATGTTACTATATGATATGTGATTTTATTAATAATAAGTGATTAAGAATGATATGATGAGATATCGTGTGATTTAGTATTTAAATAGAGATAGTGTAATTCTTAGATTTTAACCCCTCAACCAATTAGATTTGAGTCCTTATTAATAAAGGATAATCCTCTTTTTGGTTACCTCTTAAGATCTTATCATAATCTCCTAAGATTAATTTGTAGATATTTATCCAAGATTTCTAACAACACCAAGAACGCCCCAATCGGACACTCGTAGCTCAATTTATGTGCAAAATACCGAACCATACGCAGTTTGGACTGAAATAGGAGCCCGTTACGCCCTAACTCTTTTTGTATACCACAAGACTCGACCAAAACCCTATTTCACATGACTAAATACTCAGAAAAGATGCCTCTCCTCATCTCTTTTGTTTTCCCTTGGTTCCTCTCAATAGTTCTTGAAGGAAAATTGCTCGCGTTCATTGTCCTTCACCATCTCCTGCCATGAGAACATTGATGTTGCTATGGAGTCATCTTACTAGTGTTTTTATTCATTCCTTTCAATCTCCATAGGTCTCAAATAAAGGTAATAATCATTCCTTATGTTCTTCTTACTTCTCCTTTGAGTTTCCTTGAAATAAGGATTGATTATGGGTGTCTCTCGTTGTTGTTTTCATGCCGCAGTGAAGAAGCATTTAAACGAAATTGCGGAACATCCCTTATCCTCTTTTCAATGTGCTGAGAAATCCAATTTAAGGTATGGGGGGAGAGATTGTTTATTCTATATGGGATTTGAGAGGGAATTGAGGTGGTTAGGGGTTTTTGCATAATTCCTCATTGTGCTTCTATGCTTAATTTGATTGGTTGATGAATCCTTGTATGAAAAAAAGTATATATGTCATTTTTGTGATTGTAATATGTCATATTCATTGTAGGAGTAATGAACCTTAATAATGAGCAAATGGATTCAATTGTGTGAATTTGTGTGAATATGTTCTAGTGGAGGTTGATATGAGTGTATGTTATAGTGTTGTTTTGGCATGATTCTGAATGATGATATGACTTGTTAATGTTGATGATGATGATGTTATGCCATATCTATGATGATGTTATGATGCCATGTTTATGATGAGTTATGATGTTATTGGCTATTGTTTGATGTTGTGCTCTTAATGAGTGTTTGTCGTTGAGGATGTCAATGCCAACAAAAATGGAAGATGTTAAAATACGTTAATGATGATAATGAGAATTAAGGGATGTTTTTGCCAGTTGTTCATAAGACTTGAATGTTAATAATAAGTGTGAGGGAAACCAGATTAAAGGATTAATTCCCTAAAAGTCAGGAGACGTAAAGATTAAGCCAAAGTGATAAGATTATTTGTTAATGGACTTAGTAAAGGCCAATAGGTTTTATCTATCTTTTAAACCCAAAGGATTTGGCAAAGTGTTCCCAACCCTTTGTGCCCAAATCAGTGCGGCCATGCTCCAGGAAGCACGGACGTGCCTAATAGGAAGCACGACCGTGCTCCACTTAAGTGGCAGCACTACCGTGCTGGGGATTGAGCACGCCCGTGCTCCCCCTCCTGATCAGAATCCAAGACTAATGAATCAAAGGGGTTTTAACCCCAAAGTTCCCAGTAATAACATGATAACACACCAATCAAATGATGAAGATTAGATAACTTAATTAAATATTAATTAAGATAATCAAAGATGATGAGTTGGTTAAGCCGACGCCCGATGGATTGCCGCACGTTGTTACGCTTTGATGCTTTTTGGCCAAAGTAACCTCGATGCTTTTTGGTCGGGGCGTTGATGAGTTGGACCTTGGTGCTTTTTGGTAAAGGGGACCTGGACTCTTTAGAGACAAGGTGTTGACGTTGATGTTGGTGATAAGTCTTGGGTGCTTATTGGCCCAAGCAAAGGAGGTGATTGCCTTGTGTGTTGTTGTGCTCACGCATTCATACATTGGAGTTGATTAGTGGGGATGTTCAACATAGGGGGGGTCGTCCAAGTTATGATGATCTGGTCTAAGTCTCGGGTGGTTCACCCATGGTTTGGGGAACCGTGCGCCCCCGAGGTGGTGTATCCAGTTATGATACGTCGGCTATCCAAGGGGTTCACCCATGGTTTGGTGAACTGCCGGCGTTGGTGCTTTTATGGCCAATATGGATATGTAACTCCGAAGTCGTTCATCCCGAGTTAGTTGGATCCACATGCATAATGGATTAGCGGAGTAGTGTTGCACTTGCATCGCATAAGTTGTTTATATGATATGATGTAAATTAATATGTCGTGTGTTTATGTGTGTATGTTGGATGGTATGCTAAGGTTATTTAATTGTGTATGCGCGTTGTCTTGGTTACTGTCTCTTCTCTTCATATGGTTTGAACATGATCTCTCACCCATACAACATTTTTAGTCTTGTGACAGAGAAGGAGGAATCTACAGGAATATACGAGTAGTGGAGGGATGCCTTCTATGAAGTGTCGTGATGTAGCTGTTGGAGACGACTATATTCTGTGACACCCGGGGCCGATGAGGGTGGGGAGTGATCGCCGGTGTAAGAAGGTACGGACAAGGAGCATCTCCTGGTAGGCTTCTAGGTGGAGGGACACATGAATGATCCGATTACACACCGGAATGAGAGGGATCTTGAGACTGTGTAGGTGTGGGACTATACTGCTGAGGATGGCTTATATGAATTGATTGGTACTACCTATACTAACAAGATGCATCTTCTTTTCGGTAGCCCGTCTCTTAAGAACTCCACAGTTAAGCGTGCTTGACTTGGAGAAATTCTGGGATGGGTGACCTCCTGGGAAGTTTTCCTAGGAAGCGTGTGAGTGAGGACAAAGCACGTTGAAAAGACCCGTGTTGGTCTCCATAGAGCAAAGCCGCACCTCTCCCAGTATGATGTAGTTCAGGGACGAACCAAGCGGAAGCTGGTGGGCATGTCACACCCGGGACCGATGAGGGCGGGGAGTGATCACCGGTGCAAGAAGGCACGGACAAGGAGCGGCTCCTGGTAGGCTTCGTGGTGGAGGGACACATGAATGGTCCGATTACACACCGGAATGAAAGGGATCCCGAGACTGTGTAGGTATGGGACTATACAGTTGAGGATGGCTTATATGAATTGATTGGTACTACCTATACTAACAAGATGCTTCTTCTTTTCGGCAGCTCGTCACTTAAGAACTCCACAGTTAAGCGTGCTTGACTTGGAGCAATTCTAGGATGGGTGACCTCTTGGGAAGTTTTTGAAAAGACACGTATTGGTCTGTGGGGACAGTCGTCAATCCATGGAGCAACCAGGGATGTTACACACCAGAATGAAAGGGATCCTGAGACTGTGTAGGTATGAGACTATACAGTTGAGGATGGCTTATATGAATTGATTGGTACTACCTATACTAACAAGATGCATCTTCTTTTCGGTAGTCCATCACTTAAGAACTCCACAGTTAAGCGTGCTTGACTTGGAGCAATTCTGGGATGGGTGACCTCCTGGTAAGTTTTCCCAAGAAGCGTGTGAGTGAGGACAAAGCAGGCTGAAAAGACCCGTGTTGGTATGCGGGGACAGTCGTCAATCCATAGAGCAGTCAGGGATGTTACATATTGCATGCTGTCTTAGTGCTTTATGTTTTCAATTTTGAAACTTGGTTATTTATATTGTTTGGGAATCTAAAGCTCTGATATATGTGACATCAGGTCAGGGGATTAATTTACTATCATTATGTTTCCATACAAACTTCATGATTGTTTATGATGTTTTTATTTTTATTCTTTAGTTAAATTCAGGTTTTATGATGTGATGCTCTCAAGTATGTTTTGTGAAAAATGTTTTCAAGAATCCACGTTTTTATTCCGTAAAAACATAATAATTTTTTTTTATTTACTATTTATATAATACACGTTTCGGGGTAGAGGGTGTCACATGTGTGCCTAGTTTGTCGGAAGGCCAAGATAGAACACCGAAAGCCTTTAGGTAAGTTGCAACCTTTGAGTGTCCCAGAATGGAAATGGGATAGTATCTCCATGGATTTTGTGTCTGGACTCCCTAGGACTCCAGCTAGTTTTGAGGTTATATGGGTTGTTGTGGATAGATTGACTAAGTCTACCCATTTCATCCCGATGAATATGGAATATCCATTGGAGAAATTGGCTAAGCTGTACATCAAAGAGATAGTTAGGCTTCATGTTGTACCCTCTGGCATAGTATCAGATAGATACTCGAGGTTTACCTCTAGGTTCTGGGAGAGTTTGCAGCATGCTTTAGGGACAAAGCTTAAGCTTAGTTCAACTTACCACCCATAGAGTGATGGGCAGTCTGATAGGACCATCCAGTCCTTAGAGGACTTGTTGAGGGCTTGTGTTTTAGAGCAGTCTGATGGTTGGGACAAGTTTTTGCCCCTGATAGATTTCATTTGCAACAACAACTTCCATTTCAGCATTGGGATGACACCTTATGAGGCTCTTTATGGGAGGAGATGTAGGACACCCTTGTGTTGGAATGAAGCTAGTGATAATGTGGTGCTAGGGCCAGAGATAGTCCAGGAAACAACAGAAAAGATCAGGATGGTTCAGGAAAAGATGAGAGTGGCACACAGTAGGCAAAAGAGCTACCATGACAAAAGGAGGAAGTCGCTCGAATTCCAGGAAGGCGATCATGTTTTCTGGAGAGTTACACCAACGATTGGGGTTAGTAGAGTGATGAAGGCGAGGAAACTTACTCCGAAAATCATTGGTCCTTACCAGATCCTTAAAAGAGTCAACGAAGACGCCTACTAGATAGCCTTACCACTGTTCTTGTCCAACCTTCACAGTGTTTTCCATGTGTCTCAACTCAAAGTATATCCATGACCCTAGTCACGTGATAGTACCCGATGCAATACAGTTGAAAGAGAACTTGACATTTGAGGTGTTACCCCTTCAAGTCGAGGATAGGTGGGTGAAGCAGCTAAAGAGGTAAGGAGATTCCTTTGGTCAAAGTGGTTTGGAGTGGGGCGACTGAGGAAAGTGCTACCTGGGAGCTGGAGAGCAAAATGATGGAAGCGTACCCACATCTTTTCGCTTGAGGTACGTAGAAATTTGGAGGACGAAATTTTTATAAGGATGGTGGAATTGTAACACCTTGCTTTTCGTTTAGTGCTTTTATAAAACTTGTTTGCTTGTTTAAGTTAGTTTTTTTAAGTTAAAATAGTTGGCTAAGGGCTTAGTGAAAAAAGTCCCTTTCTGGAGGATAAGCACGCCCATGCTCACTAGCCAGCACGCCCGTGCTTAAAGTCTGAAGTGTGTGGCAAGTTTTAAGTTGAGCGCGCCCGTGCTCAACAATGAGCACGTTGGTGCTCAATGTGCGGACCGCGTCTCGTAATCACTAAATCCAGCACGCCCATGCTTGCGGAGGAGCACGACCGTGCTTAAGTTCAGTCTATATATGATTGCACAGAAACCGAGGGTTTAGGTGAAAAACCCTATTTTAGTAGCTGCTGCCACCCTAGTGCTGCCAGAGCAGTTCCCTTCCCTATTTCCATCAAACTCAATCAGTTTCGTAAGTGTTGGAGACTGTTGGGTAGCGTTGTGTCGTCTGTGCTCATATATAGGTAATGTTTCTTTCCCTTGTGGTTTTATTTTCATTGTTTTGAATCGGAAATTGATGGTTTATGTTTTGTTTGGCCAAGGTGTGGAAAAGTTAGTTGAGCCACTTTGGGAACCGTGACCAGTTCGACTGTTAGAGAAACCTTCAATCTAGGTATGGGGAGAAGGGTAGTGTAACCATAGGCAATGAGGGTAGCATAAGGTAAAGGGGTTCCCATAACCCCGACGTTGTTGTATGTTTATGTGTTAATATGTTGTTGTTGATAACATGATTTGTTTGGTTTGGTTATGTTCTTGATATATGTCCCATTGCTATTATTGGTTATTTTATGAGGTTAATGCCATGATTATCATTGTTGATATGATGCTGTTTGATGATTGAGATATGGTCGTTTGGATGTTGGTTTTGTGGTTAATGTTAATTGGCTAATTAGGCTCTAAAACGAATAACGATTAAAGGAATAATTCCCCCAAAATTGGTTAAAATCTGTGTTGAACTCTGCCCAGAACAGTACTGTCCTGCGCTGAGCACGACCGTGCTGAACATGGAGCACGCCCGTGCTCCCAGTTTGAAATCTGGAAAATGGCAGTGCATTAAGCACGGTCGTGCAACATAGGAGCACCACCGTGCAGCTGAGCATGGCCGTGCCTAAAAGGAAGCTTGATCGTGCTCCACTTAAGTGGTAACACGCCCGTGCTGGGGTTAAGCACGCCCGTGCTCACCCCTCTGGACAGAAACTGAGATTAAAGGTTTAAAGGGGTTTTAACCCCAATCTTCCCCAATAACGTTATGATAACACCATAAACCATTGATAAAGATTAGATAACTTAGTTAATGGTGAATGAAGACAATTAAGATGATAAGATGTTTAAGTCGATAACCATTGGGTTATCGCCCGTTGATAACTTTGGTGCTTATTGGCCAAAGTTGCCTCGATGCTCATTGGTCGAGGTGTTAATGATGTTAAGTCTTGGGTGTTTATTGGCCCAAGCACGATGATGTTGATGATGAAGTCTTGGGAGCTTTTTTGGCCCGAGCAAATGAGGTGGTTGTTGCTGTTTGTTGTTGTGGCATGCATAGAGCATTGGAGTTGATGGTTGAGGGGGAGGTTCGACATAGGGGAGATCACCCAAGAGTACGGTGATCTGGCCATCCACAGTAGGTCACCCGAGGTTTGGTGACCGCGGCCCCCCGTGATGAGGCATCCACGGTTTGATGCGTTGGCTATCCATGGGGTTCACCCGAGGTTCGGTGAATTGCCGGTGTTGGTGCTTCTATGGCCAATACGGATATGTAACTCCGAAGTAGTTCATCCTGAGTTAGTTTGGATCCACTTGCATAATGGAGTAGCTGAGTAGTGTTGCATTGCATCGCATAGCATACTTGTTTTTTATGATGTTGATGTACGATGATATATATATGCTGATGTATGCTGTGATGTTGCCATGCTTGTTTGTTTACCTTGCTTCCTATCTTCATGCCGTATATTTTACATGATTCTTACTCCCCGTTTTCTGTTTGTTTGTTTGGCATGTTTGGCTTCATGCATAGGATGACGAGTAGTCCGGAGAGGAGTGACTCTCGGGAGCCATCGCTCATAGTTAGGATTTCCCTTTTGTCTAGTTAGTTTTAGTTATTTTTCGATATGTACGGAACTGTTATACCAGCTCTGTTGTGACATCGGGTTGGGACGTTTGTTATTTTTTTATTTGTTTCGAATTTGATTTTATTTCCACGTTTTGAGAACTCATTCATGTTGGACCTTTCTACCCATGGACAAATGTTTTATTTATATTAAATGTTGGTGCATGATTTATTTCAATGTCCTTATCTTCATATGCTTTTTAACATGCGGGGTAGCAGGGTGTCACACCTTTACTTATCTCCTGAAGATATAGATTCTGAACTTATTTATCTTTAAGATCTTTCATAAAATCACTACTAATAGTGATCATACTTAAACAAATTTTATCCTCAACCAACTCCATTCCTAAGTTCAAATCCCTGAACTATTCATGCAACTCTAACTCCTTAACCATCATTGCAGATACATGCAAAGACTTCATACTCAAAGCATCAGCTACAACATTCGCCTTTCCAGGATGGTACAGTAAATCAAAATCATAATCTTTGATAAACTCCATCCATATTCGCTGTCTCATATTCAATTCTTTTTGATCTAATAGATATTTCAGACTCTTATGGTCACTGAAGATATTAAACTTTGCTCCATACAAAAGGTGTTGTCATATCTTTAATGCGAACACTATTGCTGCTAACTCCAAATCATGAGTCGGATAGTTCCTCTCATGAATTCTCAACTGTCAGGAAGCATACGCCACAACTTTTCCCTCTTGCATCAATACACATCCCAATCCTTGGTATGACGCATCACAATATACGTCGAATTGTCCTAAAGGATCGGGTAAAGTCAACACAGGTGATGTGGTCAACCTATCCCTAAACTTTTGGAAACTTTGGTCACACTTACTTGTCCATACAAAACCTGTATCTTTCCTCGTCAATGCGTCATAGGCAACGCAATCTTCGAGAATCTTTCTATAAACCATCGATAGTATCCAGCTAATCCTAAAAAGCTTCGTACTTCAATTACGGACTTAGGTCGTTCCCATATAAGAACTGCCTCAACCTTAGCTGGATCTACTGTTGTTCTTTCTTTATTAATTACATTTCCTAGAAACTGCACTTCTTCAAGCCAAAACTCACACTTGGAAAGATTGGCATAAAGTTGCCTATCTTTTAAAACTTGCAACACCACTCTTAGATGTTCCTAATGATCTTCCCGCTTACGGGAATAGATAAGGATGTCGTCGATGAACACAACAACAAACTTATCGAGAAAAGGCCTAAAGATGAACACTATTGGAGCATTAGTTACCCCGAAAGGCATAACTAAATACTCATAATGCCCGTATCTCGTTGATAATCCGTTGGCTTGTCATGTTTTAGCTATTATTTTAGACTGAATTTCATCAAATAAATTTTGTTGAATGCTTGATTTAACCCAAATTAGACTTTGTTTATCTATTTTGATTATTTTAGAGTCAATGTGTTCTTTTAATTAATTTTAATTACATTTTAGTTGATTTTCTCATGATTTTCTTATCTTAATTTTTAGGAAGATATGAAGAATAAAGAAGAAGGATTGCTGTTAAATTGGAATTTGCAATTGAATTAAATTTTGTAAGTGAAAGAAAAGAAAGAAAGTTGAAGAAAATTGCTAGAGGATAGCACATTCAAAGAGAAAATTATGGAAAGCAATTTACATGTATAAGATTTGGTTGATCAATTACTATTTGAATTGAACCTGAATTTATGAAGGTGG
The DNA here is from genome assembly GCA_030762895.1 of Sophora flavescens. Classification (NCBI taxonomy): domain Eukaryota; kingdom Viridiplantae; phylum Streptophyta; class Magnoliopsida; order Fabales; family Fabaceae; genus Sophora; species Sophora flavescens. The sequence continues at coordinate 114,442,422 of CM061066.1, forward strand.
CCCCACGTGAAGATTGCAAATTGGAATGTTATATTAAGAAAAGCATGAGTGAGAAGTGGCAATTGGCAATTATGAAACAAAGCACTTAAGCACACGACCCACGTTCTATTTAGAGTTGTGATTTATTTTGGAAGTTCAAAAATCAAGTGATAATAATGCACAGTACCCATGTGATTTGAAATATATAATCGGGAAGTGAGATTTTAAGATTTCAATTGAAGATAAAGCTGGAATTAGAGAGAAGCAAATCTGCCAGGGGCCCATGCAATAGGAGACTTGGATACTAATTGAAATTGAAGGCTTAGTCTTTGCAATATAAAAAGAACGCACAACATCATCTCGAGTGGGGGGGAGCAGCGTCAGCGAGTAGAAGGGAGTTGCGCAGGGTGCAGCACCGTAGGAGAGTCGGTTGTTGGGAATTTTCGATACAGTTTTCTTTTCTTCTTCTTGTTCTTTCTTTTATGGCTGAGTAGTTTTTATGTCTCTAGGATTGGGCAATGCCCTCTGACATTATTATGATAAATATTTGATTTTTCCCTTTTGTTAATGTTTGATTCATTGATTTGGTTCTTATTGTGCTTCATCCATGTAAATTGATTGATCACCTTTTTGCATATCTTAGATATTCTAGGGAAGAACTGAGAAGTGAACCTAGGTATTAAGAATTGAACTTAAGACTTAAATGACGAGAGTTAGAAGCGGTCCTTCAAGGGTACCATTGAATTATCATAAATCGTAATGGGTTAAATTTAAATACAATTACCACGAGAGTAGGAGTTTGTTTAATTGAGCACGGTTTTTGTATCTCGAGAGGGAACATTAACTAAGTTAGGATGATTCACCTTCAATTGAGTTAAATATTAATAAAGGGGTAGTCAATTAGATTTCATAATTTGTCATTGTGGTAGCCTCAATCCTGGAAATCTCTTCTCATATTTAAAAACAAAAAAATATTTGATTTTGATTTCTTTTATTGTTTCTTTTATTTTCTTGAAATCTATTCACACTTATTTCTTGGTCTAAAATAGTTGTTTAATTTATAAAGTGGTACTTGGTTTCCCAATCCCTGAGTTCGATACTCGGTTTCTCACCGTTTTATTATTACTTGCTTCGATCCGGTACATTTGTTGGAGCCTATCAAGTTTTTGGCACCGTTGCCGGGGAATGGCACTACTAATATCATTAGTAACAAATAAGATAGCTACTTTAGACATTTTTTATATTTTGTATATATTTGATATTTTCTTTTGAGTTTTGTTTGTGTAGGTGGATGCCACACATGGACCATTGCTTCTATCTAAACAGGGAATCTCAAATTGATTGGATCGTGCTTGATTGTATTGTTTATAAGAATGTGAAGATATACTCTAAGGAGGAATGGAGATCCTATTTGTCATCCTTACAACCATCACCACACATTAAGCTGGATCCCGAGGTACTGGAATCACTTTGGGATATAGATGCTCAATGTTTGATCCAGAGCATAGAGCGTAGCAAGGAGGAATTTAGTGCCATGATTCAAAGGCATAAAATGCGTAAGAAACGTTCTCAATTGATAGCGGAGATGCTAAGTAACAACTTTCAGAGGTTAGAAGAGCAAGCTGGTGAATTTTCTAAATTGCTAGCAGAAAAGTCGTACGATACTCAAATTGAAGAGAATGTTGTTGCCAATATGGACTTAAATGAAGATGAAGTGGTGGTGGAAATGATTCAAGAAGAGAGGATCATGAAGAGGAGTGCAAGGAGGAAATAACTCCGATTGTTCCTTTGCAAGGGACAAATGAGACAACAGATATTTGTTCTTAATCGTCACTTTATTTAACTGTCTGTAATCCGTGCACAATCTCGCACTTCCATCTTTCTTCTTAACAAACAACACCGGTGCTCCCTAAGGCGAAACACTCTGTCTAATGAATTCTTTCCCTAACATGTCATCTAATTGTTTCTTTAACTCAGCCAAATTAACCGGTGACATCCGATAAGGTGCTATAGATATAGGTCATGTCCCTGGTACAAGATCTATGGTGAATTCCACCTCCCGCTCTGGTGACAAACCTGGAACGTCTGGAGGGAACACTTCAGGAAACTCTCTCACAATAGGCATAGAATCTATGCTAGGAGTCTCATTAGCTTCCACTGAGAACAACATCACATACTGCCGAGAATCATCACTCCTCATGGATACTCCGTCATTGGCAGAGACTACACTAGAAGACTCAATAAATGATAAGGTCTTACTAGAACAATCTAGCATTACATGGTCAGCCGAAAGCCAGTCCATACCAAGAATAACATCTATCTGTTGCATGGGCAAATAGATAAGATCTACAGTAAATGTCCTATTCTCAACAACTATAGAACACTGTAAACAGACAGACATAGTAACTAAAGTATTACTAGTTGGAGTAGATACTATAAGGGTATAAGGTAATTTAGAAACAAGCAATTTCAAATGATCTACACATTCATGCGAAGTAAAGGAATGTGTAGCACCTGAGTCAAACAATACTAACAAGAGTCTACCAGCTATCAAACACATACCTTGTATAAGATCCACAGATTGAGAGGATCCAGCTCCCCTCATGGTAAAAACCCTTCCAGTGACTTGAGGTCTGACCACTTGTGGTCTTGCTGCCGGAACTCCTCTTCCAGCTCCACCTCTATTGTTTCCAGCTCCTCTTCCCGCAGCTGCCGGTTGATGCACAAACTGCTGTCTGCTGTCTCGTGTCATGTGACCTGGTTTCCCATAGTTGAAACAACTAGGCCTATTCATATAGTCTCTAGCATAATGCGGTCCTCCATATCTAAAGCAAACTAAGTCTTGCGATTGTTGACTCGCTCTAGCCACCGGTGCTGATGTAGGTGTCTGCACTGGTCTAGCATATGGTCTCTGTCTCCACTGAGAACCACTTCCTTCATGCCTCTGAAAATCTGATCGGTTAGGACCTCCGCTCCTCAATTGTTTATGCTCATCGGCCATCCTCAGATCTATACTATCAATAGCACTACATCTCTCAACCAGTTCCGGGAAACTTAGAATGTCGAAAGACACTACAGCCCTCTACAGCTCATTTCTGAGTCCTTCCTCAAATATTCTACATTGCCAATCCTCATTCGGGAACCTCTGATAGCACTCTAAAAACTTTATCAGTCCCTCAAAACGTGATGCATAATCACCTACAGACATATTGACTTGTTTGAGGTTTGTGAATTCTTTTTCCTTCTTGCGTCGAACTAGACGCGGAAATTATTTTTCGAAGAAACAGCCAGTAAATAACTGCCAGTTAGTCATTCTGCCCTCGACTTCCAATAGTATTTTCTTGCCACTCCACCAGAACTCTGCTACTTCAGTTAACATGAAGGCAGCATAAGTCACTTTCCTATCATCGCTGTAGTGCATGGTATCAAATATCTTCTCTATTTCATGTACCCACCGTTCAGTATTCTCTGGGTCATACTCCCCTCGGAATTGAGGTGGCTTCCCTTTCAGAAAAGCAGCCAATCTGGCATCTTCAGCTGCTGCTGTCCTCCTCTGATTCTTTAGTTCCAGCTGCTCTATGTTCATTTGCAGTATCTCAGCATTCTGCTGGGTTTGTAATAGCATAGCAGCAGCTATCGTTTCCATGGTATTGGGAGTCGTAGATGACTCTCCTCCAATGGTGTCATTGTTGACAGCTCCTATAATTCTTTCCCGAGTTATGTCACCGCTGTTGGTTGGACGTCCTCTTCCTCGAGCCATGATTCTGTAAAAGAAATCATCCGCTCTCATTAGTATGACATATAATACTACATAGGCAAGTATATACATACCATATGCCATACCAATATTAATTTTCGCAGTAAAATCGGACACACTACCCAACTTCTAAGCATAGTCAAAATCCGATGTGGATTCAACTAGACACGGTCAGTAACAACATCCTAGACCTCGCAGTCCAATTAGAATCAACCTGCTCTGATACCAAAATGAGACACCCCGTTGTGCCCCGGTGTTTTATTAGATTAAAGCCTTCTTAATTAATTTCTTAATAGCGAGCTTAGCATGAAAAATACGTAAAAATTAAAACTTAAGTTAAATAACATACAACTTTTAGTTAATCAAAAACAACACACCATATTTAGGTTATACATACACACATAAGTCTTATAAACATATTACAAAACATTGTTGACAATATCCTCTCAGTAGGATCCCTCACAGGCATATACTTAACAAAAGTCATACTTAGCGGAAAATATAAAAATACTTCTTAGACACACTGGCCATACAGTCCATACTCTAATCACCATGGGTCACAGCTCGACGTGCCGCCTCTGGTTCGTAAGGATTTCTATCCAACTCCTCAGCAACCTCCGTTTCATACAGAGTTCCGTCCAGCTCCTCAGCAACATATTCCTCTATCGGGTCTTCTAACGTAAAAAAAGTAGACACACAAAAATACAAAAATACAAAAATACAGGGGATAAGAAGCAATTCTATCATCAAAAAGCGGAACAGGGTCATAGTATATAATATAACAAAAGTCACAGACAAACATTACTCTAAATCAGCCATCATCAATAATTCAATATGTATCATCCTGTACCCTCAACTCATGCAATCTAACACTTTATGCTGACGTGGCCACTACCAATTCCTTCACACATTCCTTGTTGGAAATATCAGTCAGTTGTTTAAGCGACGGGTTCCAAATTCCCTGTGCACATTCTCTTCCATGGTGAGAATGCTCACGCAAATCAATGACACTATAGCTGCACGATTATCCCAGTGCACACCCTGTCCACTCTCGAGGGTGCTCATGAAATTCAATGACGCTATAGCTGCACAACCTATATCTAAGGTGGAACGGTATAGCGAGAACTCCTGACCTCGTGTATTCCAAATACACGGTTGTGAACAACAATGCAAACATATGAATCTCACCAACCCACATTAATAACAACCTAGTGCCTTAACTTTCCATCAAAGCCTCAACGCATATTCTATGTCACAACTCCTTTTTGAAATAATTAGTTTAAGCTAGGCACCTCTAAATCACCATCATTCTCACACCCAAACAATTATCTCCCAAACAATATATGCCTTTGCTTAAAATCCACTAAGCACAATATTAAAACCAGGAAGATCATGCATAACACAATATCAACAACATATTCCAATATCACCAAAATAACAATATCAATTCAATAATGATAATAAAGTCAAATCAACCATAAACAATATAAAATCATCCTAACGTCGGTAAATCCACAATCCCCAAATCATCATTGATTTTTCAGAAAAGTATTCAACGTGATTTTGGTCTTGTCGATTACTCGACCACTAGTAGGGTTTAGGTCACCCTACACAATTATTATATAATATACTACTTATCGATTCCGACGGTAGATTGGTTCTTCCCCCCACCTGAGTTATCACCGGAATACTGAATCTAACATTCCTCGTTATCACACCACACGTTACCAATTCCTCCTTCAACCAAACAACACAATCAACAAATTAATCAACAAAACCAACTATGCCCACTTTATGCTAGGTTCGGCCATTCAATTCCAATTAGGGATAGGATCATTTTCTTATTCTAATCTTTTGGATACTAGTTCCTTTAGTCTTAGATAGTTTAGATAAATTGTCATAATTTGAAAACATGAACAAAATATTCCAATCACATTTTAGTTATGTTTCAGCCTTGTATAGTAAAATAGGCTAGGAATTTCCTTTTGATCCACACTTTTGGATTTAGGCTACTAAGACATTAGAGAGCATTAATCAAGTATTATATTTCACAAATTGAACAAAAACTTTTCAAACTCTTTGCTCTAGGGTTTCGGCCCAAATTAAAAAGCTAAGCTAGGGATTTTTGTTGAACTTAAGCTCTTGGGTTTAGATCATAGAAGTATTAGAGGACTTAAATCAAGTACTAACTTTCAACAAAAGGAACAAAACATCAACCCATTTTTAACATAGGTTTCGGCCAAATAGGGGTCCATGAGGTTAGGGATTTTTTATTGAATTCAAACTCTTAGATTATGATCATATAGTTACTAGAGTGTTTAAAACAAACAATAGATTTCACAAATGAATCAAAACTACCAAACCCATTTTCCAACTCAGTTTCGGCCTAAAAAAGAAAATAGGGAAGGAAAATGTTTTTGATTACATGCTCTTGGATATTGAAAGTAGAGATCATAACTAGATCATAGAAATTAGTTTCAATTTTTTATTTTTTTTCTACAATTTTCTAGAATTATTTGAAGTTCTAGATCTAGGAATGTAAAATCATGAAATAGGAGGAAAATGACTTCAAGAAGGAGAAGAGATGATCAAGGATCATCATATTACCTCGAGTGATGAAGGAAATGGAAACAAGATGATGATCTTGATGAAGCTTTAACAAAGATATCAACTTGGAGCTCTTAAAGAACAATGGAGTTTATGTGTTTTTTGTGAAGAAAATGAAGAAGATGAAGGGGGGGGGGGGGGGGGGGCGTTGGGGTATTTATAGGGTAGTTTTTAGGCTTTGTTTTGTTCTTAGGTTTTAGATTAATGAGTTTTGTGATTATTTAATTAATATATGATTAACTATGGCTAATAATTAACTTAACTAGGGTTACTTTGCTAACTATGGTTAATAAACATGTGGCTCACATTAAGTGAATGTGTGGCTGATTTCTTGTCCACAAGAATTAACCATAGTTCCTTAACCATGGTTAAAATTTAACTAAACGTCAGTTAGGTTAAGCTTAGGGGTATTTTGGTCATTTCACTTGAAAATTCATGATCACTAAAATTTAAGGCCGGACTCCTTGTCCTCTCTGCTACATTAATCCCTCATAATACCTCAGCTCCATAATCGACTCCGTCGTTTACCCGACTTATACCCCTATTTAGGTTTTACGTGTTTTCTTAACGATTACGCCCGAATAAAATAATATTAATTTCATTCCTAACGAATTTTTTCAAAACTTGGAAAATACTCCGGAACAAAATATAAAACCCAATGGTTTCGTTCACGTGTCGAAATTAGGGTTTCTGCTCAATAAAATCTTACTGTCAGTGAAAACGCAGACCGGGCTCTGTCTGAATTTTCAACCCAAAATTTCACCGTAACCCTCTACGGTAAGATAGATTATGAATATGATTTTATTTTATTTAAAATCAATTTATTGCTCTTAGATTAAAATATAAATAATTATATTTTATCCGGTTAAACAGCGTGATTAAAATCAGACTGTTACATGAACTCACAATTTATGTCTCCTGTCTTAACCAACTATTTATGCCGACTCAAGGGGACCATTTAAAAGGCTTTAAATTACAATGTTACAAATCAAAATTACAATATAACTAATATGTTTTTTCTTTTACATTTAATTTGGCATTTAGATCTTCTTTGAAAGCTTAAAACGTAGATTGACTTGGGATTCAACTCCTACGCAAATCTGGTGGCCAACGTGATATTTTAACACTAGTCCAGAGTGTCATTAGCGTTGAAAGCGACACCAACTAATACATGACTTTGCCATCATAAGGCTGCATGACAGGCTTTTCCAACATTAGGTTTTTCAAATGAAAAAAAAAAATATCTTCCAACGATTTGAAGCTTTTGTGAATGTTTATGATTTAATGTTTCACATTATTACCATTGTGGCAGAATAATCCTTTTAATATAAAATAGCCATAAATAAGTATTTTCTCCCCGTAAATATGATGAATTTTTAATTCAGTCCCCAATAAAATTTTATTCGTATAACTCGTTTTGTAAAAAAAAATGAGGATAGCGGATCATATCCATGAGAAGATTTTAATTTGAAAGTCATTTTTAACTGGGATTATTTTATAACTATTTTACTCTAACACGAGATTAAGATAATAACACACAGACCGGGCTCTGTCTGAATTTTCAACCCAAAATTTCACCGTAACCCTCTACAATAAGATAGATTATGAACATGATTTTATTTTATTTAAAATCACTTTATTGCTCTTAGATTAAAATATAAATAATTATATTTTAACCGGTTAAACAGCGTAATTAAAATCAGACTGTTACATGAACTCACAATTCATGTCTCTTGTCTTAACAAACTATATATGCCGACTCAAGGGGACCATTTAAAAGGCTTTAAATTACAATGTTATAAATCAAAATTACAATATAACTAATATATTTTTTCTTTTACATTTAGTTTGGCATTTAGATCTTCTTTGAAAGCTTAAAACGTAGATTGACTTGGGAGTCAACTCCTACGCAAATCTGGTGGCCAACGTGACATTTCAACACCAGTCCAGAGTGTCATTAGCGTTGAAAGCGACACCAACTAATACATGACTTTGCCATCATAAGGCTGCATGACAGGCTTTTCTAACATTAGGTTTTTGAAATGAAAAATATATATCTTCCAACGATTTGAAGCTTTTGTGAATGTTTATGATTTAATGTTTCACATTATTACAATTGTGGTAGAATAATCCTTTTAATATAAAATAGCCATAAATAAGTATTTTGTCCCCGCAAATATGATGATTTTTTAATTTAGTCCCCAATAAAATTTTATTCATATAACTCATTTTGTATAAAAAATGAGGATAGAGGATCATATCCGTGAGAAGATTTTAATTTGAAAGTCATTTTTAAATTGGATTATTTTATAACTATTTTACTATAACACGAGATTAAGATAATAACACTACGCTATAAATCCTTACAATTCCTATGACACTTGAGGTTGGAGGATCAAACATCAACATTGTATATTGTCGCGTGAGATTAAAAAGACTTTATCATTATTATTTTATTTAACAAAAACTTTTTCTGAAAAAGAAAATTAAAATAACGTTTTATATTAAAATGAATTTTCTCTTGAACATGGCTAAATATAGTAGAGCTCTACGATTAACCCTTACTAATCATACGACACTTGATCTAAAGGCTCGACCCACACTCTATCAACTAAAGCAACCAGCCAAATAAGCACTATAACAAAAAAAAAAAAAGAAGCTCCAGTTGAGCCTAACATGATGATGAAAAGTGAAAACTACTAAAAAAACGAAGAACACTTCATTTGAAGCCTGAATTGCACCCCTTATGCAAAAGGTATAATCTAAAGAACAAACAACTAAAAAGAACTTCATAAGAAGCTAGTAAGCTACATGATGCAAACATAAACGTATTTGAAGCAAGGAACGTGGAAGCAAAACATAGCAAGGACATGAGAGAGTATGCCACGACAGTTATGGGCTAGGGAGCCGTCGGGCACGGAGACTAGACCGGGATGGTGGCGTCTTCTCTGGCTTGTTGTAGCATAGTGGGACTACTTAGTCGTGATACATTAGAGAAAAGTATGGAGCTTGCGTGGTCTGGGTTGTGTTGTTGTTGTTGTTCGCGACTGTTGGGATCGGTCAGTTAGGTGGTATCGCCGTCGGTTGAGCGAGGCATGACAGCAACGACGTTATTTAGTTCGGGGTAGTACGAGGCAGAGGAGCAATGGTGGAGACAGATCTAGTTCGTGGTGGCTATCTTTGTGATGTTGGGTTTATGGGTATGAAGCGGTCTATGAAGCATGGGTACTCCAAAAATGGTGCCGTACCCATACCCATCTTGGGTACTTGTTAGGTACTCGTGGGGACGTACCAGGCACGTACCCGAAAAAAATTCAAAAATAAAATAAAATTGGGTAATCGATTTGGGTAATTAAATCTATCAAGAAATTTAAAATATATTATGAAAATCTGTTTAATGAATTGTAATTCTTTTAAGGTGGCTTCTAGGGTGAGGGAGGAAACAAATCCCTAACCCATGAGGGAGCATTTTTAACCATTGGATAAATGTATTTAATAATTGGATGGTTGAGATGAAGTCAGTGTTACCTACTATTCCAGTTACATAAACATTTTTCATTTTGACCCCAACATTGTGGGGAAAGTTAAACACATACAATCAATCATCCCCTTCTCCATTTCCATTAAACCGGATACCTAGAACTCAGAAGTCCTAATAATGTTCTGTGCAATATCCCCTTGGCATTATATGACTAACTCATTTCGGAAATATAAAAAGAAAATAAATGTTGATTGCTTTCGGAAAATAAAACTTTCTAGTTAAGTTACTTAATCTTACTCCAAAAATAGTGATGAAGTTTTTTTCTTTCTTTCTCCATACAAACAAACCTCATACATATTTTCATCATCATACTTATACATACATCTATTCTTCATAATAATATTAAACGTCATAATTCACTGTATTGTGCGACTTTTTCTGAAACATTTCCACAACCCTAACAGAAAATTCTTATAATTACCATTCGAAAGAAAGACTCCCCGATCCATCAACATACATACTATCCTTAACCAAAGACATCCCAAAAACCTAAGCTGGTCGCTTTACCAAAACATTCATCGAGAATGACCTATAGGGTCATCTCATCTGCACAAGTCCATCTTCAAAGATTAGGACTAGTATCTCCAAGTGGAACCGTGAATTCCTCTACATCATCTGTACTCACGTACCAAAGTAAAACAACAAAAACCAAGAAAACAGATACATTGCAAGGGCGAGATACTGACAATTGAGTTTTATCATGGTAACCACATGCGCGACACACAAACAACAATATATAAATTCTCATAAATAATCATAATGCTTTAAACATTAGATTCATACCCGACAATCATTGCAATTTATAAAAATGGATGACACTTCAACATCCATCATCTAACTTTGATATTTATTCTCCCGAGATCCTAACTTCCCTCCGTTGAGCATGATTAGGCTACAATACCCTTTATCACAATTGTCTCATGAGGTCGCGGCCTCTTAATTTAGGCCCGGCTCCAATTGTTCATGGGTATCACACTCAAGCACCTAAAATAATATTGAGTAGTCCTTGATTGAGTACATCCACGTTTTGCATCGTTACGTCCACAGCTCAAGGTCGCGAGGCCTTGACCTTGGTGGGTCACGAACCCGGATGTCCCTAATAGACCCACTTTGGTCCTAACTTCCTCAACTTGTCAATCCACCCTTTGTGGATTATAGCTCGATGTGTCATTTGGCCAAACAACACATGACACATTGGCCAACGAGACATTACACAATGGTCAACAACACATGGCACACTGGCCAACAAGGCACGTCTGCCCACAATGCATGTAAAACATTTATTCTCGTCACTTTTCTTTTTCGTTCATTCTTTATTTATTGAGGTTCAAAGCTCACGACTATTCTTACTCAGGCAAAAAGCCAACTCACACTTAACACAGGACACGAAGTCAAATGTGCCAACTGGGACTTTAACCCACGACACACAGGACACGAACTCCGAGTGCTCAATCACGAAACCCTAGACTGATGCACCAGTCTTAGGTTCGCAGATATGTGATACAAAATTCACCACATCATTTACAGGACATAAAGTCCACAACATCTTTTATAGGACACAAAATCCACAACAACTAACACGAATGAATGTTCTACGTGTTTTCACCACAGAACACTAGAATCCCAACGTCTTGGCTACTGGGTTCACTTTTCTTTCTCAACAACGTTTTCATTTTCACTTTTCTTTCTCAACAACGTTTTCGTTCTGTGAAACACGAAAATCAAAACAAAACTCCGAGAACTTATCCAAGTTTATAGGAAATGTTTTCGCTGACTGAAAACTCTTTTACAGAAAACCTTTTCTGCTGAAATCCGTTTATAAAACATTAAATCACAACGAAGTTCAAATTTTCCCATAACTCAATTCCTTTTGAAATTATTTTTCCGAAAACACACCAAATCCTTGAAAATTATTTTCTAAGACGATTTTTTTACAAAACAATCACTATTCCTCATAGTTTTACTATAAAATCACTTTTATGAATTATTCATCGTTTTGGAACAAATCCTCTTGTAACTCAAAATGAATTTTTCCTTAACAGAAATTTTTCCACATCCACATTAAAATTATTTTTGAAACTTAATTTCTCGTAATTACTTTTTTTTTTCGAAAAAATTGACGTAAGTAAATTTTTTTCACGGTTTCGTCCTCACCGTCACTCATTGACTTATTCTTCCACCACAACATTGTTAAAATATTATTTTTCACATTTTCTTCCACTTCCATAAATTAAACACTTATGTTTTTCCTTTAACTTTTTAAAGTTTTTAACCTCAATATAATCGAGCATTAATCACTGTTACGCTTTCAGTTAATCATTCACACAACAGTTAATCCATACATCACAGTTATAATAGATATCAAAATTATAACATACATCACACTTATAATAAAAATCAAATTAACAATACACAATAAATAATTTAAAACACCGCATAAAACAAATACGTAAAAGAATCAAACACCACAACAATCACAACGAATAAATTACAGATGACCCACAGATAGCATGTAGCTATCAAAAACTCCTCGGGTTAACTCCCCTTATATCTTGAAGTTTCTGATTCCTCCTTGAACTTAGTCATCCGATTTCGTTTCCTCTTACTACTCAACAACTCAATCAACCACAAATCCTTCACAAACAATTCTAAAACAAGTTAAACATTGAAGAAAATTATACTAACCTACTATGATTAAGGTTCGGATTACATGAGTAAAATAGGTTAGGGATCTCTAAAATTTTCAAACTTTTGGATCTATGATCCTAGAGTATTTGAGAGACAGGAACAATTGTCATAAATCAAAGATTGAAACAAAAAAAAAACCATATAACCTATAGGTTAGGGTTTTCGACCAACAACCAAAAATCAGGCTAGAGGTTTTAAAAAATTCTCAAGCTTCTAGATCTAGTATCTAGAAGTATTAGAGAGACTAAATCAATTGTTAGATTTCAAAAAAAAAAAATGAAACAAAACCCATCCAATCTTCTTAGACTAGGTTTCGGCCATCTTAAGAAAATTAGGGAGGAAATTTATTTTGCTTCCATGTTTTTAGATGATCGATCTAGAAGTCATGGAGAGTTCACAGAAATTGGAGCCACATCAAAAGGATTTTTCTATGATTTTCTAGAATTATTTGAAGAAAAACTCTAGAAATTGTAAAATGGTGTTCTTGACATTAAACACATGAAATGAATGAAGATGAAGACAATAATGATCAAGATAGATGAGGTTTTACCTCTTGATGATGAAGGAATGAAGAAATGATCAAGGTTCTTGAAAAACAACAATGGAGTTTCTATGTTTTTGGAGAGAAAATAGTGTTCAAGTGATGAAGATGAAGTGAAATGGAAAAAAATTTGCCTAAGTGTTGTATGAAAGGTGTGGCGTTCACTCAAGAAGGAAGGGAAATCATTTTGAAGTTGTCTTGTGAACTATGGTTGAAGATAACCAAAGCTCGGTTAAGTTAAGTTAGAAATATAATATGATAAGCTAGCTAGTCTTAATAATCATCATGGCTAGGAAAAATTGTGTGGTGAATGGGTGTTGAAGGGCGTGGCTGCGTTGTTCACCACAATGAGGAAGAAGAAGCAAATTTGATGATGTCTTGGTCTTGACCATGGTTGCCATTTAACTAGGATAGGTTATGTTAGGGGCACTTTGATCATTTCACTTATAAAGACTCATGATTACTTTTGACATCATGGATGACATCATGAGTCGTCACGTTTGACTTATTGTCCCAATCTCTTCGCGAGTCTCTACAGTTCCGTATTCGACTCCGTCATTTTACCCGATTAGGGTTTCCGTCCGTTTATCGCAAAAATTCACCCGAATAAAATATAATATTTTATTTTGAGAAAAACTTTGGAAAATAGACTTCCTCACGAAGATAATATAAAAAACAAAAAAATTTCAGTTTCGAGTCAAATTAGGGTTTTCTGTCAGTATAAAATTATATTGTTAGTAAAAACGCAGACCGATTTCCGTCTGTTTTTCAACGCAAAATTTAATCGTAGCCTTCAACTATCAAATATGATTTTTGTTTATCCAAAATCATTTTCTAGATCTCGGATGAAAAATAATATATATATATATATATATATATATATATATATATATATATATAAATCAATAGGGGGTGGCTATGGTGCACCACCTACATTTTACACCACCCATTACACTACCCATGTGGCAAATTTTGGGCCAATCAAACCGTAACACCCTGTATTTCACTGTTTTAAATAACAGTAATACATATAATTATGTTTATTAATTTATTTGAGTTCGAGAAAATTATTTTAAATAAACGGAGTTTACCACTCAATCCTACTTGACCGTAGGAAGCTATGATTAAAATTTAGGTTGGAAAGTCAGGCGAAACCCGGCCTGCGAATTCCATTGACAGTATAATAATACTGCTCAAAAGACCTAATTTTAATTCGTAAACAAAAGACTTGAGATTATTATTTTATTTTCTACAATTCTGTATTTTTAGAAAAAATTTTCAAAAAAAATAAAATAATCTATGTTTTTCGGGCGGAACACGTAATCGGGTAGACGACGGAAGAGATTTCGGAGTTTCTAAGAGCCGATAGAGGGTTTATCTTAGTATTTTGAGATGTTTCAAGGGGATGAATCATATTTTTAAGTCTAGAAGGTTTTTCAGGGTTAAATAGAAAATTTATGAATTTTATGCTTAAGTCCCTGAACTTTCTGTAAATTACCCTTTTGTCCCTAAATTAGTTTCTAAGTTTTTTTCAAGTGGATTGGGATAGAATTCTTGTTTTCAATCTCTAATGGACGTGGCTTTGAAGCCCAAAATTTCCTAGTTCATGGATTGATTTCATAAAGCCTATTTGAAACTATACAAGTTTCCTATGCCAAGCTTAATGCTTAAATCCTTAAGTGGCCCCCACAAAAATGAAACCAAGCCCAAACTTGCTAAGCCCATGCGCAAGCCCATGAGGGATTGAAGGCTGCCCTCATTTGTTGGATGAATCAAGGTTTTTCTAGAATGTTCCACAATTTTCCACATTATTCTACATCATTCTTGATTTTTCTTCAACATTCTTGAATTTTCTTAAAATATCTATGACACAAATTCAGCCAAAGTTAGTCAAGATAAGCTTACATTAAATGTGGTAAAAAGTCATTATGACAATTTATTGCCAAATTGTAAACTAGTCCTTAAACTTTAGGAATCTTTGCAAAATGGTCCCTAGGAAGTATTTGCATTTCAATCCTTTTAGCAAGACAACTCATCACTTCTAGATCCTTCCCAAGATGGCGCAAGCAAGCTCTATAAATACCATACTCTCACTTTTCACTTAGTTTCTTTTGCTATTTGTTCAAAAACCCTAAGTTCATAAGTTCTTTAGTGATAAGTTTGTAAAACAAGTTCTTGGATTTCCTTTGTCATTGATCTTCAAGAGGTAAATCCTAATCTTCTTCCTTAATCATTCCTATGTTCTTTAGCAAGTTTCTTGATTCAAGGCTTATATCATAGTTGTTCATCACTTTAAAGTTTCTAACCCTAGAACTTAGAAAAATCATAATAAATTCTAGAAAAATCTAATGATGATGAAACTACTTTCTATCTTCTTGATATCATGCATATTATCTAAATCCAAGAGCATGATGTAATCAAAAATTTCTTTCTTAAAAATCTAGCCTTGGCCGAATCTATCAAATTAGGGTTGGTAGAGTTTTGTTCATGTGTTGACATGTATGATCATGTATTCTATATGGCATGTATGTCTACGCACTCTAATCCATGTTAGTTTCTTAAAATGAAAATCTTTACTAAAAAATCTCTATGTTGGCCGAACCCTAAGTGGGTGAGATTTGATGAGCTTTTGTCCAAAGTTTTCATTAATGATCTTATTAATCAAGCTATTAGTATGTATGCTTAATAAATCCAAGTTGGTTTATTAAACTAAGAACCCTAGTCTTATGATCATGTTGAGGCCGAATCCTTGTATAAAAGAGTTAGGAAGTTTTGAGTTTGAAACTTAGTTGTTTAGTCACTAATCTATGATTTAGGTTAATCAATGATCATTAATCCATGACTTAATCATGATTAGAAATTTTAGTCATTCAAAAACCCTAGAGGCCGTGACTATGTATTAGGGTTTAGAATGTTTTAGTTTCTTGATTTGTAACTGTTTGGTTGTAATGGTTGAAGGTTAAATGAGTACGACGTTTAAGCGGTATCCGAATTTCCGAGGAAATCAGTAAGTTCACAAGAAAGTCTTCAAGAGGTAAGAGGGGAACACCTGAGGATTTATTCGATGGCTATATGCTATCCCGTGGTTGTTTGTAATTATTTGTTTGTTAGTATTTATTTAAGTTGTTTATTGTTGTGTTATTGTGTATGTGTGGTTAATTGCGTTTAATTGTTTATCTGTAATTATATTATGCTACTGTGATGCATGATCTGCCTGGGAAATATCTGTGATATAACTGTTGGTTGATGTGTGAGAAGCCTGACAGTGGTCAGTGCACAATTAAGTTAATCGGGTAAAAGCTTTGAGAAGCTTCGCAAATTATATTCAATGTTTTAACGGCAAAATATTGATATATAATATTAAAAGAGAATTTATTTTGAGAAAAATAAGGAGTTTTGGAAAATATTATTATTTTAATAACTTATTTCTGAAAAAGTGAATTATGAGTCACAATGAGCGCGAAACCGTGAAAATATTTTAGCACTGCTAATTTTTACGTAAGAAATTCTGGAATATTACAAAATATTCTTTTATGAAATTAATTGGTGGAAATAAGTTAAGCATGATTTTAGAAAATTAATGAAGTGGAAAAAGTTAAGTTTTGGCTTAAAAAACCTTAAAAATAATATTTGACGGCAAATTTGGAAAAATGGCGACGGCAAGTATTTTCGAAACGGCAGTGCATATTTTAAAGAAATTAAACCTCAAGTGGCTCATTGGTGTGTGAAAAACTAAGTTTTTATTATTTAAGGATTTTATAATGAATTTCTACCTTGGAAAAGAATTTCTGAAAATCAAAAGTTGATTTAACAGTGTTGAAAGTGGTGTGGAACTTAGTAACCGAGACGTCGGTGTACCAAGGTTCTGTGTTGTGATGGACTCAGTCATTTGGACTTTGAGGGCCTGTACCGCATACGTGAGGTATACCGTGTTGAAACATTGAAGATGTTTTCTAGTACCACGAACCTAAGACTGGTGCATCGGTCGAGAGGTGTCGTGATTGAGCACTCGGACAGTGAGGTCCTGTGTTGTAATAAAAGTTTTAACAGTGTTTTAAAACTATGTGAGTCGTAAGCCATTTTGAGCTTCGACAAAGAAAGATTGAACACAAAGAACAGAACAAAACAAAAGTATTTTTGCATGCATTTGGTAGACGTGCCTGCGGTTTGTGGTTTGATGCATTAATTACCAGCGGCGAAAGGTAATTCTGATATGCATTTTTCTCATGTGCCTAGTGAGGACATGGAGACCCCATCTTACTTGCTATTGGTGCCCTGAGTGTGGACATTAGCAATGTGTTTGGCAGTGTGCTTGGCCTTGTGTGCCTGTGTGGATGGGAAGAGGTTGCGCACCTAGTGGCAGTGTGCCAAGTTAGCCAGTGTGGCTCAGGAGTCTGATAAACTCATTATATGTTAGGATATCTCATGAGATTAGGACGAGAATTAGATGATGAATATGAAGTGTCATGCATAAATTTTAAATCGATGATGTTTGGGGTGTTGAACCCACTGATAAACTATTTGTTTATAATTCTTGATATTTGGTAAATGCTTTGATGTGTTTATGTGGTGGCTAGTATGTAGTTATTGAGTAAGATCCATGTATTGGTTTCTCACTCTTACACATTCAGATGAACCCGGATATACCTTTGGTGCAATCGAGGGTTCGAACGATCATATTTGATCGTGCACAGTACGGTGGTGCCTGAGAGATTAATCTTGGGGCACTCAGCGCCACCTACCATGGCCCGAGTAGAGAAGTTATCGGTACAATAGAGGAAGGACCACAGCGAGAGAATTCATGTAGTGGAGACGGTCGATGTATCTCTACCTCCAGTTTGGCTATATCTGCAGTACTTGGAAGAGCACGGGTTGATGGATCCATTACCTCAACCACACCCTCTTCAGATATTAGGACCTGCGGAACCTCCTGCTGAAGTGGAGTTAGATGAGGGAGAGGAAGATCCGGAGGAATACATTGAGGACGATCCTGAGTTTCAACCACCTGCGGTCGATGATGAGGATTCTTCTGATGACGTAGCAGAAACGGAGGCATCATCGTCAGATTCGTCAGTTGTAGGCGGGATTGATCATCATGATCTTCCCAATGGGTTTTAGTAGCTTGACCAGCTATAAGTATAGTTATGGGGTAGTGAGCCTTAACAGTTTCTGATCTGGCTTCTGAGAGCCATGAGTTTTGAATATAGTTCTGAACTACTTGTTGCTGATATGTATATATATCTTTATTTTCTTTGCTTAGTTGATGGAGGATAGCCTATACTTATGAGGGCTCTTTTGTTATCTCCTATTATAGGTGTCGTGTATATAAAAAGTGATGTATATATAGATATACATATATGTTGTTTATGTTTACAATGGTTCTATGTTTAAGAAAAAAAAATTTCAACACTATTTTCGTAAAGAAACGTTTTATTCAAAATTATATTTTCCGAAAGTAACCAGCGTTAATAATTAAATTATCGTTCTTGGGTAACAGTGTGATGACCCTAGAGTAGGGTGTCGCACAAACTGTCACATAAGTTGGTCAAAATTTCAATCTTTCTAGTTGTATTATACTGTAGTCAAACTATATGAATACAATATATTGTAGTATAATATACGTGTTTTTTGTATTTACAAATTTAACTCATATTAAAATAATATTTTTTGATTAAAAAAACTAGTTATATTGCAAAATATTATTGACAACGAACATTATTTTAATTCATATTAAAATATTATTTTATAATATAATCAGTTTTTTAATCAAAAAACATTATTTTAATATGGGTTAAATTTGCGAATACAAAAGACATATCTATATCTACTACAATATATTGTATTCATATATTTGACTATAGTAGAAATACAACTAGAAAGTTTGAAATTTTGACTAAACCCATATGACAATTTGATTGGTCCAAAATTTACCACATATAAATGATGTAGTGAGTTGTATAAAATATTAATGGTGCACCTTAGCCCCCATAATCAATAATCAATAATATACTAATTAGTGGATTCATTTTCCTCGGTGACTACCGGCCAGGCGACACATGGCGGCTTTGTGGGTTCCACAACAAATTTTCAAATTTTATTTTTATTAAACTTAATATATTTTATTGATTTGAAAAATTTTCAATTGAGAGTCAAACACGGCACAGAGGAGACACGTTCAGAGAAAAAGGATTTGAGTGTTCTAATCTCTACTGGGCACTGCAGCGACGTCTGGGCACTGACAAAAAAATGATAGACTTCTCACTACTCACTCCCGCAGCAAGCATTGCTCACCTTTCTCGTCTCTGAATGAAGAGCTCTTCCTATTGTGGGTGAGATGGAGATGGCGCGACAGCGAACCAGAACGGCAACGATGCAGGCGACTTGGGAGAACGGGGAAGAAGACCGGCGCGCGCGGTGGTGGTCGGAAATTTCAAGGAACCGCGACGTGGTGGGACGGTGGAACTTGGCGGACTCGTGCGTTGTGGGTATTCCTCTGCTATTTTTTCCTTTCCCCCTCTTCCCTTGTTTTTTCATCTTTCCCACTTTGTACGTACCTAATCTGGAACTATGAGAAATCTGAATTTTTGGGTTCCTCTAATATGATTCATATGAAGCTTTGGTATGAATAATGTTTTGCTCTTGCATTGCCTGCTATGTGTTTTGTTCCGTCCAAATACCTCGGATGTGAGATACTCGGCCGAACGAGGATTAGTGGGATGTTTTTGGATTGTGCTTGACAAAATGTGGATTCTGCTCCTAGGTATCCAAATGGGAATCTAAGCAAACGTAGTTCTGAATGAGGGGGTGAGCCCCCTATTTATAGAGATATCTCAGGATCAAGCTCCGGAATAAGCGGAGAAATATTTGGATCAGGCCATCATCATTCGGAGAGATATCAGGATTAGCCTGATTATTGGGAGAGATATCCGGAGCCTGATTATCCGGAGGTATTATGACTAGCGAGATATTTGGCCCAGTTAGCTGCGGCTGGATAGCTTGGGGCCGAGGTATCTTCGCGCGTGGCCTGTCATGGAAAAGGACCGAGTAGTCGTCCTCGGGCGTCAGGTGTGCTGACGTGTTCTCGGCTTCGGAGGAGTTTGGGCTAAGGCCCATTCGCGGGGGTGAGCTCGGTTGGTCCGGCGTATAGACGAGGTCTCGGTCTTACATTCTCGGTCTTACTTTCAAGGAACCGCGATGTGGTGGGACGGTGGAACTTGGCGGACTCGTGCGTTGTGGGTATTCCTCTGCTATTTTTTCCTTTCCCCCTCTTCCCTTTTTTTTCATCTTTCCCTCTTTGTACGTACCTAATCTGGAACTATGAGAAATCTGAATTTTTGGGTTCCTCTAATATGATTCATATGAAGCTTTGGTATGAATAATGTTTTGCTCTTGCATTGCCTGCTATGTGTTTGAAAGAAGAACTGAGTAACAATTCTTCATGTGGGAGGAACTCCATTAATCATGTTAAAAGTGTTTTATTATGGGTGCTGCGCATCAACAAAGTAGTATGCTGTTAGCTTTGAAATTTTTGTGCTCATTTGGAACTTTCGTCTTGGGCACTTCTGGTTTGAGTCTGCTATTTTGCAGCAAACTAGATTTGGGTAACTAGGATTCTGGTTTACAATTGTTGGTGTGGCTAGAGTGCTGTAAATTAAATACTGGGCTATATTGGCAATATTATTTTTACAGTGCGTCTACCAATTTTTGTCATACCTTATATATGGGTTAGACTATCGCTTGTACTCTGTTCACTATACACTTTTGTTGACAAACAAAAAAACAATTCTTCATGATATTGATGTATCAATTATTCAGGTCAGGGTATCCAGAATCATGAGTTTTACTATTATTGATGCAAACACTTGAAGTTGACTTCAAAAAAGTTGTAGGCATAAGGTGAGAGTTCAAACATATTTTTCTATTCTAGCTTTCTAATTTTCCAAGCACTCAAATCTGGGTGGCAAGGCATGCTAGACACATTGCCCAATTAATTTATAGGGAAACAAATAATGTTTCCATCTCTTGAAATGTTTAAAGCTCTGGAAACCAAGATTTAGAGTAAGTAACAATCACTTTCATCTATGGAAGAGTTTCACATTTGTTTACCAAAATAGTTTGAACATTTAATAGAAACTGAAGATTTGGAAGATATGTACTAAACTAAAATTATCCTTTATGTAGGGTAGGGTTGAGGTTCAGAATTTTTCACTTGGATCATGCCCCCTCCATGTTTGGGTCTTCAAGGGATGAGATGGTGAACTTCTGGTGCTCGGGTTTTTGTTAGCTTCACATTTCATATAAGGTGTTACTTTTGTTGCCTTCTCATCTTCCATTGGACTGATTCTGTTGTGCGATCTCTACTCTGGCAACAATAGCAAGAGCCAACGACACTTTCTCATATCTATGATTTTGAAAACAATGCTTTATCATAAATCTAGGACTCTGGATTTAGATTTTATGTTCCTCCTTTTTTCATTTGAATTTTAAAAGAGCATTTTATTGGTATTTGACAGGGAGTTCTGAAAATGGGTTATGATAATTGGTATTTGTCTAATAAATCCTTCTTTGCTCTTGTGGTGGCCTTTTTCATAAATGTCTCTGAACAAAGCCTCCTTTCTACTTAGAGCCATCTAAATTCAGTTTGTTCTAATTTTGCTTTCTAAAAGTGGTTTTGGGTTTATATGATACACTACACATGCTGAAGGAACTCTTTCAATTGGCACAGCTGAATGGTTCTTCTGAAGCCTGTTTCTTTTAGTAGTTATTATACTTCTGTTCTATTCGATTATATCAAAATGTGTCTAGCTCACAACAGTTTATTTTGTCCATAGGCATCTGACAACATTACAAAGTATCTTTATGTTGTTAACAACATTTTATTTTCTTCATTTGCTGGACAATTTCTTATCTCCTTTGATCAGCTTGAGACCATTTGACTGTACCTTTAGTTTTTTTATTAGATTGATGAGTAATTTTCTGTGAACTGTGATACATTTTTAGAACTTGGCAATTACCTAATAGGAATATGCTGCGTTTTTTGAACCATGGGATTTAATAGGTATTGATCTCTGTTCTTTTACCATCTCTGCCATTGCCTAACAGTAATTAATGCAATATGATGGTGGTACCAGCCTAACCGTTTCTTGGCCTAAAAACCTACTCTTAAATATTAGTGGCTGTGGTCAAAGATCTTACTCTAGCCAAATGTAATAAAATAGGTCTTTATATGTTCTGCTTACATTTTTATATATTTTTGGTTGACCAAGAAATGCATTCAATTCATGATCTCTTTTGTTTAATCTCAATGTTTTAGATGGTAACTAACTAAAATTGAGCATTGCTGCAGGATAGATTTGTAGGGATCTCATGATGTGATTGCTTGATTCTATGTACAATTGTAAATTGTTTCCAATATTCCTCTGCAATTTATCTAATCTATGTATCTATGTATTTTTATTTTTAGTGAAGCAGACAAATGTTAACCTTAAACTTGATGATAGAGATGGAGATGTATGTGTTGTGGCATTGAAGGGAAAGGAGGTTGAAATAAAATCCATGACAAAGGTATTTAATTAAGCAGCCTTTATCTTTTTTTTGTTTTTTATATTTGTTTTATTATATTTTTTTGGGAGATAAGATGCATGGTTCGGTCAAGAAAAGTCTTACTATCATTGAATTGGACTGAGTGGTATGTATCATTTGCTTCTTAGATCCCGAGCTTAGATTCATTTGTTTGCTTCTTAATAATCATACGAATACCAATTATAAAATACACATTAAAATACACAAAAATAGGAAAATGATATATTCAAAACACATCAACTTCTCTTTTTTGCCATTTTGGTTTGCTTTCTTTCTCATTCTTCTCTCTTTTGCCTAAAAAAGCAATCCCCTATTGATGGAGAACTCCATTGCTAATACTTGGTATCCTCCTATTGGGGGAAAAAAATCAGAAATGCATCTTCTTAGTAGAGTTTGTAGAGGTTTATATTTAAAACATTTCATCAAAATACAAGACCTACAAATGATTTATATTCACTTGACTTTTAAACATTATGTGGGCTCTCTCATTCTCTCTTTGAAAGACTTTATTGTATCTTCTTTGGAATCTGTGATATAATTTCTTCAATTTTCCCCCCTTTTTGCTTCTTGTTCAAGTGATCTTTCCCACATTGGTGTTAGAGTATGTTAGAGTAAGCTAAGCTTACTATAGATAGGCAACAACTGATCTCAGCTCACTGCTGAGTCAGATTCTGTTAGAGGCAGTTGCACTGCTCTCTTCTATAAATAGCAGGTTCAATGTATCTGGTCATTCAAGAATTCAATTCAAGAATTCAGTTACAGATTCTCTAGAGCTCTCTCTCTCTCTCTCTACTCTCTGTTTTCAGTTCGTGCTCAGTTTCTAACATGGTATCTCGAGCTTGAGTCTCGGCCATGGCATCCGCGATCAACGATAATGGTGATGCACCACCGCCACCTCCTCGTCCTCCTCCTCCGTCGCCGCCGCACGTGCAGGCGGCACCGCCACCAAATCTGAACACTGTTCTTACAACGAAGTTGACGGAGAAGAACTTTCTTCACTGGCGACAAATAATGGAGGCTGTGATTCGAGCCAATCGCCTCGAAAAATACGTGGCGTGTTCTAGGGTTCCAGTGCGCTACCTCACTGATGATGATTTAGTGCATGATCGGGTGAATCCAGAGTACCAAGATTGGGAAGCTCAGGATCAGTACCTTTTCATATGGCTTCTGAACTCGATTTCAGAAACGATTCATGCACGTGCTGTCGGTTGCACGCATGCATGGCAACTATGGGATGAACTACACAATTACTTCAACTCGCAGACGAAGGCTCGTAGCACACAACTTCGTGCTGAGCTTCGTCACATGGTCAAAGGTGAACGCACCATTGGAGAGTACTTGCTACGAATCAAAGCACCGGTGGATGCCTTGATCTCTATTGGCAATCCAATTACTCGTCAGGAACATATGGATGTGATTTTGGAAGGTTTGCCCGATGAGTATCATATACTCTTTCCTACAATTGAGAGTAGAATCGAGCCATACTCCATTGCTGAAATCGAGTCTCTGCTGTTGTCGCATAAGTCTCGATTAGAACGGTTGAAGTCTAAAAATGCTGATACAGAAGTGTTCTAGGTCAATTTGGCTCAAATTCATCCCAATTCTAACCCTAATTCCACACCACAGTCCACTCCTTCTTTGAATAGTACAAATTATTAGAGTATATGTATGATGTACCTGCATAACTGAATGAGCTGAGTCAGCATCATTCAGTTATTTCAGTTGGTGACAGTTGGCTAGCAACTGCTCTAACAGTTAGGATCGATGGCTATATAAAGCCAACACTACAATATTGTAAACCAAGATTCATTCAATGAAATCGTAGTTACAATTTCAGTTTCTGATCTTCCTTTCTCTCTCACTCTATGATACATTCTATTATGGTATCAGAGCTATCCTAGATCCATTGTTGAACCACCCACCATGTTATCCACGCACCAAGTCCAATAGTGCTGGGCGTGAGGGGTTGTATTGGGAAAAACCCAAGTCCCACATTGACTAGAGATAGTATCTAATAAGAGCTTATAAGTAGTGGGTAATCCTCATCCTATGAGCTAGCTTTTGATCAAGAATTTGTTCCCCAACGACCACCATCTCAGACTCAGCAATCCAATAATCAAGGGAATCAATTCAACCATGACTCTCGCGGGTACAATAACTCCCAAGGTTATGGTTCTGGTCCTCATCAGAACTACACTCAGTTCAATCACCCTGTCCAGCACCAACCTAGTGCTAACATGGTTATGCAACAACCTCAATATGTTCCCAACACTCAAGAGCCTTTGCAGAGGTCATTTGATAACCAAGCATGGTTCCCTGACTCAGGTGCCTCTCACCACATCACAGCTGATTCAAATAATCTCAGCTACAATAGCCCTTTTGGTGGTCAGGACCAAGTTCTAATGGGGAATGGTCAAGGTCTCTCTATAAACTCCGTAGGTTCTTCTCGGTTTTCTTCTCCTTCCAATCCTAATATTATCTTCTCTTTAAATAATCTTTTGCTAGTGCCTAATATCACCAAAAATCTTGTTTTAGTATACAAATTTGCTCGTGATAATAATGTCTATTTCGAATTTCACCCATTTTCATGCTATGTGAAATCTCAGGGTTCTAATCGAGTCCTTCTTGAAGGCTCTCTTGGAGGTGATGGTCTATACAGTTTCGAGAACATCAGCATACTCAAGGAGCCTTCCTCCTCCTGTTTCCAACATTCTCAGGCATTCTTTGGCTCCTAGTGAGCTTCTAGCTAAGTCCTCTCATCAGTAACTAGCACTTTTGCCACTTGGCACTATAGGTTAGGACATGCCAATAACAACACTGTAAAGGCTGTCCTTCAATTGTGTAAAATTCCTTCATTGAATAAAACATCTGATGATAACTTTTGCAATGCATGCTGTCTAGGAAAAGCTCATAGATTACATGCCCCCCCTTCCCTTACTACTCACATTATTGCCTTTGAACTCATTCACACCGACCTTTGGGGACCTGCACCTTACACTTCCTTTGGGGGATACACCTACTACGTCATTTTTGTTGATGCTTATACTAGGTTTACATGGATTTACTTTCTTAAACAAAAATCTGATGCCCTAACAGCCTTCAAACAATTCTCTACCTTAATTACAACTCAGTTTTCTGCCACTATCAAGGCTGTCCAGTCATATTGGGGTGGAGAATATCGTCCCTTCTCCAAATACTTAGCAGAATTAGGCATTGTCCATCGCTTGACATGCCCTCATACATCCCATCAAAATGGGACTGTAGAGAGAAAGCATAGACAAATTGTGGAAATGGGACTTGCCATGCTGTCCCATGCTTCTCTCCCTCTTAAATTTTGGGATTACATCTTTACACAAGCTGTTTACCTTATCAATAGGCTTCCCACAGTGGCTCTAAAGTCTCATCCCTCACCCTATCATGCTCTTTATAACTCCAATCCTGATTATTCTAACCTTAGAATTTTGGGGTGTCCTTGTTTCCCCTTTCTCATACCTTATAACCAGCATAAAATGCAGTTTAGGTCTTCGGAGTGTATCTACTTGGGGCTGTCACCACAGCATAAAGGCCATAAATGCCTAGACTCTACTGGACGTATCTTCATCTCTAAGGATGTTTTATTCAATGAATCCAAGTTTCCCTATAAACAATTGTTCCTCTCTCAGTCATGTTCCCAAAATGTCCCACCTGAATCTCCATACCCTGCATCTATTCCCATCCCCTCCTACCCTCCTCTAGCTGCCACACCCTTAAATCAACACCCTCCACCCTCCCCAACTCCCTCACCATCTCAGTCTGTTTCTGCTCCACCTACGGATCAGCCTGCCTCACCTCTTACCTCATCATCTGGCTCTCCCATTCATGCCCAATCTGTACCTGCCTCTATTGAATCACCCACCAACTCCCAATTTTGTCCAATCTGTCTCCAATTCCCCTGGTTCTGTCCAGTCTCCAAGTCCCTCACCCGATCCACCTATTAATACCCATCATATGTTAACAAGGTCCAAAACAGGACACTTGCCACCTAGTCTTTTCTTGAGTCATGTTGAGCCAAGGTCTGTCAAAGAAGCCTTGACCAGTAAGCCGTGGTTGGCTGCTATGCAGGATGAGCACAATGCTCTCCTTAGAAATCACACTTGGTCTCCCGTTCCCCTACCACCAAATCGGCGGGCCATTGGCTGCAAGTGGGTATTCCGGGTTAAGGAAAATCCAGATGGCACCGTGAATAAACTCAAGGCTAGATTAGTAGCCAAAGGATTTCACCAACATCATGGGTTTGATCTCCATGAGACCTTTTCCCCTGTTGTGAAGCCAGTCACCATACGGATCATTCTAACTTTAGCCATCACTCACAAGTGGACTATGAAACAAGTTGATGTCAACAATGCCTTCTTGAATGGGGTGCTCAGTGAAGAGGTTTACATGGTGCAACCTCCAGGTTTTGAACACAGTGACAAAACCCTTGTTTGCAAGCTGCACAAAGCCCTATATGGGCTCAAACAAGTCCCTCGAGCTTGGTATGAAAGCCTTGCATCTGCCCTGCTACAGTTTGGTTTCATCACGAGCCTGTGTGATCCTTCACTGTTTGACTACACTAAGGGCTCTACATCTCTGTATGTATTAGTGTATGTTGATGATATAATCATCACTGGCTCCTCTGCCTCCCTTGTTGATGATCTAATTCAGAAACTCCACAAGCAGTTTGCTCTCAAGGAACTTGGGAACCTGGACTATTTCGTTGGTGTTGAAGTGAAGCACCTATCTGATGGGGCTCTTCTACTTACACAGGGTAAGTATATTCGGGATCTGCTAGCCAAAGCCAATATGGCCGAGGCAAAAGGGCTTTCCTTTCCCATGATTAGCAACAGCAAGCCTACTAAAGCTGGTACTGATACAATGTCAGACCCTCATCTCTACAGATCTATTGTAGGTGCCTTACAATATGCCATGCTTACTTGTCCAGACATAGCCTTTAGTGTCAACAAAGTTTGTCAGTTTATGACCAATCCACTAGACACTCATTGGCAAGCTGTCAAACGCATACTCAGGTACCTCAAAGGCTCCATTCAGTATGGTTTGCTTCTGCGTCCTGCTGCCCACACTGCTCCTTTTCCTCTGCTGGCCTTTTGTGATGCTGATTGGGCCAGTGACCCTGATGATAGAAGGTCCACCTCTAGTTCATGCATCTTCTTTGGCCCAAATCTTGTATCTTGGTGTTCTAAAAAGCAACAATTGGTTGCCCGGTCCAGCACAGAGGCTGAATACCGAAGCATGGCTAACATTACTGTAGAAACTCTTTGGATCCAATCTCTGCTAACTGAACTTGGAGTCCCATTCACTACTCCAAAACTCCTCAGTGACAATCTTAGTGCGGTGAATTTGGCACACAGTCCTATCTTACATGCCAGAACCAAGCATATGGAGCTTGATATACACTTTGTTCGTGAGAAGGTTCTCTCCAAAGCACTCACAGTGGTCCATGTTCCTAGTCAAGACCAACTTGCAGACTGCTTCACTAAGCCACTCTCCTCAGCTAAGTTCACCGAGTTAAGAACCAAGCTCAATGTGGTTTCCTCTCTTGACCCACCTTGAGCTTAAGGGGAGGATATTAGAGTATATGTATGATGTACCTGCATAACTGAATGAGCTGAGTCAGCATCATTCAGTTATGACAGTTGGTGACAGTTGGCTAGCAACTGCTCTAACAGTTAGGATCGATGGCTATATAAAGCCAACACTGCAATATTGTAAACCAAGATTCGTTCAATGAAATCATAGTTACAATTTCAGTTTCTGATCTTCCTCTCTCTCTCTGTCTCACTCTATGATACATTCTATTACAAATCAGGTGAATTCTGTCTCATCCTCTAATTTTCAGCAAGGATCATCTTCTTTTCCGAATAATGGAGGCTTTCAACAGTATAATTCTTCTCCCAACTTTGGAAATGGATTTCGAGGTGGCTGCGGTGTTCGTCGTGGCCGTGGTAGAGGTGGCAGATATGGCTATGGAAGGTTTGGTAATGGAGCAGAATGCCAGATCTGTGGTCGTAACAATCAAAATGCCTTTGATTGTTACTACCGGTTCAATGAAAATTATGCATCACCACCACCTAGTGCTAATTCCTTTGGTAGAGGCCAGTATCGTTGCCAATCTTCATCAAATCACTTCCATCAGTCTGCTCCCCATGCCAATTATCACTATGCTTCAGGACGATCAGCTCCAAGTTTCATGCCTCCTCCCATGCCTCAGCTTCCAGTTCAGCAACAGCCTCTGTTGCCTCTCCCATGGCAGTCCAATACTGCACAGATGCCTCAGTCTAATGGACAGTTCAGTAACTATCAGCAGCAACAGAATCCTATGGATATGATGGACTCTGGTTCAGATTCAAGTGCCTGGTTTATTGACAGTGGGGCCACACATCATGTCACTCCAGATCCCAATAACTTGACACAGCCTATTGCACCAAGTGGCATTGATCAGGTTTACATGGGTAATGGTCTTGGCTTATCTATACTATCAATAGGAACTGCATGTGTTAGGTCACCATTTGACCACACCCGCACATTAACACTCTAACATTCTCTTTGTTCCAACTATAACCAAAAATCTCGAGTGTTAGTCGGTTTTCAATGGATAACAATGTCTATTTCGAGTTCTATCCTCATTATTGTTATGTCAAACCACAGGATGATCATAAGGTTCTCCTAGAAGGTTCAGTGAATTCTGCGGGTCTATATGTCTTTCATCAGTTTTCATTAGCCTCATGAAGTCAACCAAGTGCAGCTGGTGTATCAAGCTTTCCTACTTGTCTGAGTGTCTCTTATCCCACTCCCTTGACAAAATGTATTTCTTCTAATTCTACTTTAGGTGATGTAAATAAAGTGCCCCTATCCCTCTATGTTTGGCACTGTAGGCTAGGACATGCCAATGATGTGGCAGTGAAAACTGTACTCCAAAAGTGTAATCTCTCCTATATTAATAAAAATACTTTGGACTTCTGTACTGCCTGCTGTTTTGCAAAGTCTCATAGACTTCCATCTCACTCATCCCTAACTACTTATGCTCACCCCTTTGATTTACTCTTTCTTGATTTGTGGGGGCCAACACTTGTTAAATCCTCTATGGGATAGCAATACTATTTTTCAATTATGGATGCTTGCTCAAAGTATACTTGGTTATTTCTGCTAAAACAAAAGTCTGACACCCTTAACACCTTCAAACAGTTCCTTGAACTTGTAAAAGTGCAATTTGGCACATGCATTAAGGCTGTTCAGTCTGATTGGGGTGGGGAATTCAGGCCTTTTACAAAGTTTTTGACTGATTTGGGTGTCCAACATAGAGTTATCTGCCCCCACACCCATCATCAAAATGGGTCCATTGAGCGAAAACATCGCCACATAGTTGAAACTGGCCTAGCTTTACTAGCTCAAGATTCCATCCCTATGACTTATTGGGATCATGCATTCTGCACAGCAACTTAACTCATTAACCGTATCCCTACACCAGTTCTTTCCGATCAAACACCTTACTACACTCTCTACAAATCTGATCCTGACTACTCTATGTTAAAGGTTTTTGGTTGTGCATGCTATCCATGCCTCAGACCCTACAATAAGAATAAGCTCGAGTATAGAACTAGTGAGTGCACCTTCCTTGGGTACTCTACTTCTCATAAGGGCTACGAATGTCTAGCCAAAGATGGCCGAATGTACATTTCTAAGGATGTCCAATTTAATGAGCATGTCTTTCCCTTTGCCAAAGAGGTTCTCAAACCCACAGTTTCAAGAACACCCCTAGTCACACTCCTCTCATTATTATTCCTCCCATTCCTAGCCCCGCTCCTATGTCTCCCCGAAGTCAAAATTATTCAAATCAGTCTCCTATATCTCGCTGCACCCATTCATCAAGTCTCCCCACCTCCATCGGTCAAGGCACACTTTCTCCTCGGTCTCCCTTTCTGTTACACCTCTTAATCAAGTGTCACCTTCTATGTCCGGTCACTCCTCTCATCACACGGACCATTATTCATTGTCCTCTCTTCATTGTGGGTTAACACCTAGTGGTTCCTCTCATCTGTCTTGTACATCAGCACTGTCCCTCTTCTCGCCCACCCCATGGTAACTAGATCTAAAGCTAGTCTGCAGCCCACTTTATTACTAACACATGCAGAACCTCATTCTCCTATTGAAGCCTTGACTGTTCCCCATTGGCATGAGGCAATGCAGCAAGAATACAATGCATTAATGCACAATAATACCTGGACATTAGTTGATCTTCCACCCAACAAAAAGGCCATTGGTTGTAAGTGGGTGTTTAGGGTCAAAGAGAACCCGGATGACACTATAAACAAATACAAGGCTAGGCTGGTTGCAAAAGGTTTTCATCAGCAATTAGGGAGAGACTACTCAGAGACATTCTCTCCAGTGGTTAAACCTGTAACAGTCAGAGTGGTGTTGACACTAGCAGTCACCTACAGCTGGTCTATACAGCAGTTAGATGTTAATAATGCGTTCTTAAATGGACTGTTATCTGAAGAGGTATACGTGGAGCAACCTATTGGGTTCAAAAGTTCTATTTCCTCTCAAGCTTGCATGCTGAATCGTGCCATCTATGGGCTTAAACAGGCCCCAAGGGCTTGGTTTGAAAGACTGACCAAAGCACTTGTCCAGTTTGGGTTTCAAACTAGTAGATGTGACCCATCCCTCTTTATTCATACACACTCTGGACACTGCACTTACATTTTAGTCTATGTTGATGACATCATAGTAACTGGCTCATCTTCTACACACATCTCAGCTATCATTCAAAAACTCAGCTCCACCTTTGCTCTCAAGCAACTTGGAACACTTGACTATTTTTTGGGAGTTGAAGTGAAGCACTTGGCTAACAATAAAGGCATTCTGTTGTCTCAGTCCAAGTACATCAGGGACCTCCTTGCCAAAGCCAACATGAGCAATGCTAAAGGGTCACCTACTCCTATGGTTAGCAACAGCAAGTTGACTAAATTTGGAGCCAATTACATGAATGATCCCACATTGTACAGGTCTATTGTAGGGGCATTACAATATGCCACTATCACTAGGCCAGAAATTTGTTACAGTGTAAGCAAGGTCTGTCAGTATCTTTCCCAGCCTCTAGAGGATCATTGGAAGGCAGTAAAATGTATCCTAAGGTACCTAAGAAGCACTATAACTCATGGCCTAGTCCTAAAACCTGCAAATCCTGCTGCACCCTTCTCTATTCAAGCATTAACTGATGCTGACTGGGCAGCAGATTTGGATGACAGAAGGTCAACATCGGGATCCTGCATATACTTTGGCCCAAATCTTGTATCTTGGTGGTCACGCAAGCAACCCTTGGTAGCAAGATCGAGTACAGAAGCAGAGTACAGAGGGTTGGCAGCAACTACAGCTGAAGTCCTTTGGATTCAGTCACTGTTAAAGGAGCTACACATCAAGTCTCAAATACCAGTGGTGTATTGTGATAACTTGAGCACTGTTTCACTGTCTCATAACCCTGTTCTGCATTCCAGAACAAAGCATATGGAGCTAGACATCTTCTTTGTAAAGGAAAAGGTCCTCAACAAGTCACTCACTGTTTGTCATCTACCTGGCATTGATCAAGTGGCTGACCTTCTCACCAAACCACTCTCACAGACAAGATTTGAAGAGTTGAGGAATAATCTAGGAGTACTGGATCATCTAGCTCTTGTAAACCCACCTTAGTTTAAAAGGGGGTATGTTAGAGTGTCAGTAGTAATGACCTTTGTGTAAACCCACCTTGTTTTTAAAAGGGGGTATGTTAGAGTAAGCTAAGCTTACTATAGATAGGCAACAGCTGATCTTAGCTCATTGCTTAGTCAGATTCTGTTAGAGGCAGTTACACTGCTCTCTTCTATAAATAGCAGGTTCAATGTATCTGGTCATTCAAGACTTCAATTCAAGAATTCAGTTACAGATTCTCTAGAGTTCTCTCTCTCTCTCTCTACTCTCTGTTTTCAGTTCATGCTCAGTTTCTAACAATTGGTATGCTTCTTACTTACTATGATCTACACTGGGGTGCTGTGAATATCGTTAAGGATTTTGGAATTTTATGACTGAGTTGTATAATGATTCACTGTGTTAGAGTGGAGTTTTCCCTATAATTTGTTCCATTGTTGGAAATTGTGAATTATAAGGGCAAAATCTAAGGTTACAAGATAATAGCAACATTGTATGACATCTGAGTTCATTTCTTCTTACTTTTCCCTGTCTGACATTTTCTTATTTACATGAGAATTTTCAATATTATGTAGGTTCGGCTGATACCTTACAATCTAGACTTTCTTGATGAGTCTGTTTTTGTGGACTGAGATCAGGGGCTTATGTGATGGCCATAGAGCTATAAGGATGATCAATAATATACATCTTAATGAGGATGCTTATCGTGGTCATAAGAACTTTGAAGACGTGCATCATGGCTCTAATATAGTCCTTTAGGACTGGAACAAAGGTGATAACCAGTGGTGGAAGATCTTACCCTACTGGAACATGTTTTACTTCTTATTTTCATGAAAAATCAAGTTATGCATCCTCTTCCCTTGCACGTCTTCAATTTATTTTGATGTTTTACCTCTTATCTTCCCTGTGTGCATATCTCTCTTCTCTTTGGATGATGTTTTACCTCTTATTTTCATGAAATATCAAGTGATACAGATCATGTAAATGCTTAGTGGAAGAAATCTGATCATGTAAATGCTTAATGAAAAAAATTGACAAATTTGTCATTCACAGTACAACAATAACGTGAGTTGGTGTATTTTTGTTAGAGTAAAGCAAGCTTACTAGAAGTCTTGCCTTAGCCGATTACAGCCTTGGCTGTTAGAGGCAGTTAGAAGAAGTTTGTTAGATGTTAGTTAGAGGTAGTTACATGTTAGTTAGAGGCAGTTACACTTCTTATATAAGGATTAGTCTTGTATCAAGTTCTATAATGAATAAACATTTCAGTTTTTCAAAATTCTCTGAACTCTCCTCTCATTTCTATTCTCTCTGATTATGCTCTGTTTCTAACATGGTATCACGAGCTTGAGACTCGGCCATGGCTTCCGCACCTATTGTTGATGATGATGCTCCACCGCCACCTCCTCCTCCTACTCCGCCATCGCCGCTTTCGCAGTACCAACACCGAATCTAAACACTGTGCTTGCGACAAAGTTAACGGACAAGAATTTTCTTCACTGGCGTCAGATTGTTGAAGCAGTGATTCGAGCCAATCGACTCGAGAAATTCGTCGCATGCCCTAGGGTTCCAGTTCGGTATCTTAACGAAGATGATCGAGTGAACGATCGAGTGAATCCAGAGTACCAGGCTTGGGAAGCGCAAGACCAATACCTGTTCATCTGGCTCCTAAACTCCATTTCTGACACGATTCATGCGCGTGTTGTTGGTTGCACGCATGCGTGGGAGTTATGGGATGAGTTACATGCTTACTTCAACTCGCAGACGAAGGCGAGGAGTACACGCCCGTCTTTGAGCTTCGTCCACATTGTCAAAGGCGATCGCACTATCGGTGAATACTTGCTACGAATCAAGGCCTTTGGTTG
Source organism: Sophora flavescens (assembly GCA_030762895.1). Classification (NCBI taxonomy): domain Eukaryota; kingdom Viridiplantae; phylum Streptophyta; class Magnoliopsida; order Fabales; family Fabaceae; genus Sophora; species Sophora flavescens. Next base: position 114,476,696 of record CM061066.1, read on the forward strand.
ATGCCTTGATCTCGATCGGGAACCCTGTTACTCGTCAGGAGCACATGGATGCGATATTGGAAGGTTTGCCTGATGATTATCACATTCTATTTCCAACAATTGAGAGCAGAATTGAGCCATATTCGATTGCTGAGATTGAGTCTTTATTGTTGTCGCATGAGTCTCGGTTGGAGAGATTGAAATCTAAAAATGCTGTTACAGAGGTGTTCTCAGCCAATCTGGCTCAAAGCAGTTCCAATCCTAACCCTAATTCCAACTCTCGTTCAATTCCTTCACTGAATAACATGAATCAAGTGAATTCTACTGCAGTTTCTACTTTTCAGCAAGGTTCTTCTTCCTTTCCAAATAATGGAGGATATCAACAGAACAATCCCTCAACCAATTTTGGTAATGGCTTTCGAGGTGGACGTGGGGGACGTCGTGGTCGAGGTAGGACTGGCAGATACAACTATGGAAGGTTTGGCAATGGAGCTGAGTGTCAGATTTGTGGCCGTAATAATCATAGTGCACTTGATTGTTACTATCGCTTCAATGAAGATTACACAGCCGCTCCTCATAGTACTAATTTCTTTGGTTCTTATGGTAGAGGACAGTATCGTGGCCAAGCTTCTCCAAATCAGTATCATCAACGTGCTCCTCATGCTAACTATCACTCTGCTTCTAGCCAGTCAGCACAAAATTTCATGCCTCAACTTCCTGTTGTTCAAGAATGACCTCATTGCCTCTCTCCCATGGCAGTCCAATAATGTGCGGATGTCTCACCCTAATGGTCATGTCAAAGTAACCAGCAGCAAGAAGAACCCTATGGCCATGATGGCCTCAAACTCTGGTTCGATTCTAGTGCCTGGTTTATTGATAGTGGGGCAACACACCATGTTACTGCAGATCTCAACAACTTGAACCAACTTTGTTGCACCAAGTGGCATTGACCAGATTTACATGGGTAATGGTCTTGGCTTATCTATACTCTCAATAGGAACTGCATGTGTTAGGTCACCCTTTGATCACACTTGCACATTAAAACTTTCTAACATCCTTTATGTTCCAACAATAACCAAAAATCTGTTAAGTGTTAGTCGTTTTTCAGCAGATAACAATGTCTACTTTGAGTTTCTTCCTCATCTTTGTTTTGTTAAATCACAGGATAATCATAAAGTCCTTCTAGAAGGTTCTGTGAACTCTGCAGGTTTATATGTTTTTCATCAGCTCACTATAATTTCCAAGGCTCAATCAAATGTTGCTGCTGGTCATGCCGAGTTTTCCAGCTTGTCTAAGTGTTTCTTCCCCACTCCCTTGACAAAGTGTATTCCTTCCATCTCGCTATAGTCAATATAAATAAAGTGCCTACATCTCATTACATTTGGCATCTAGACTAGGACATGCCAATGATGTGGCAATGAAATCTATACTTCACAAATGTAATCTTTCTCATATTAATAAAAATACTTTGGATTTCTGTACTGCTTGTTGTTTTGCCAAGTCTCATAGGCTTCCTTCTCACTTATCCATGACTACTTATGCACATCCTTTTGACTTACTCTTTCTTGACTTATGGGGGCTCGCACTGTTAAATCATCCATGGGATATCAATACTATTTTTCTATCATGGATGCATGCTCCAAATTCACTTGGATTTTTCTGTTAAAACAGAAATCAGACACTCTTAACACCTTCAAACAGTTCTTTGAACTTGTTAAAGTCCAATTTGGTGCTTGCATTAAGGCAGTCCAGTCTGACTGGGGTGGGGAATTCAGACCTTTTACTAGGTTCTTGGCTGATTTGGGTATTCAGCATAGAGTCATTTGCCCCCACACCCATCATCAAAATGGTTCTATTGAACGAAAACATCGGCATATAGTTGAAACTGGCTTAGCATTGCTTGCACATGCTTCACTTCCTATGTCTTATTGGGATCATGCCTTCTGCACAGCAACTTTTCTTATTAACCGTCTCCCTACACCTGTTCTTTCCAATCAAACACCCTACTTTGTTCTGTATAAGTCTGATCCTGACTACTCACTCTTAAAGGTGTTTGGTTGTGCATGCTATCCGTGCCTTAGACCCTACACTAAAAACAAACTTGAATTAAGAACCAGTGAGTGCACTTTTCTTGGTTATTCTTCTTCTCACAAGGGATACAAATGCCTAGCTAAAGATGGCCGCTTGTATATTTCTAAAGATGTACAATTTAATGAACATCATTTCCCATTTGCAAAAGAAGTTCTTAAGTCAATGATTCGAGAACATCCACTAGTCCTAGCACTACTCCTCTTATAATTGTTCCTCCCATTCCTAGTCCTGTTTTCGCATTTCCATTCAGATCAGATTGTCCAACTCAGTCTCCCCTCCTAGTTACACCTCTTAATCAAAGCTTCTCCTCCTATGTCCAAATCACTCCTCTCATCATTCGGACCAAGACTCCCTCTCTTCTCTTCATTGTGGGTTAACACCTAGTGGTTCTTCTCATCTCGTCGGGAAGGTCATCTAGTCCAAAGACTGCACCTCTTACCGCTTTCATCCCATGATCACTAGGTCTAAAGCTACCTTGCTAGCTCCTACTTTGTTGCTAACACATGAGTAACCTTCTTCATCTATTGAAGCCTTGACCATTCCTCACCTGGTTTGAGGCAATGCAAAGAGAATACGAGTGCATTAATGCACAACAACACATGGACATTGGTTGATCTCCCACCTAACAAAAAGGCCATTGGTTGTAAATGGGTGTTCGGGGTAAAAGAGAACCCGGATGGCACTATAAACAAGTACAAGGCCAGGCTGGTTGCAAAAGGATTTCATCGAGATTAGGGAGAGATTATTCGAAACATTCTCCCTCGTGGTTAAACCTGTCACAGTCGAATAATTTTGACTCTAGCGATCACCTACATTTGGTCCATACAGTGACTAGACATTAATAATGCTTTCCTAAATGGATTCTTGTCCGAAGAAGTATATATGGATCAACCTATTGGATTCAAAAGCCCTAATTCTGCTCAAGTATGCAGGCTGAATCGTGCCATCTATGGGCTTAAACAAGCTCCAAGAGCCTGGTTTGAAAGACTAACAAAGGCACTTGTGCAGTTTGGATTTCAAACTAGTAGGTGTGATCCATCTCTCTTTATCCATACACATCTTGGCCGAGTGTACTTACATTCTAGTTTATGTTGATGACATCATAGTCACAGGCTCATCTCTAGCTCATATCTCTCGCCATTATTCGAAACTTAGCTCTACTTTTGCTCTCAAGCACCTTGGAAATCTAGACTATTTTTTGGGGGTAGAAGTAAAGCATTTGGCTCACACTAAGGGCATTCTTTTATCTCGGTCTAAGTACATAAGGGACTTACTTGCCAAGGCCAACATGAGCCACTGCAAGAGGATCACCTACACCTATGGTAAGCAACAAAGAAATTAACTAAAATTGGAGCCAACTACATGAATGATCCTACACAGACAGATCCATTGTTGGGGCTTTACAAGTATGTTACCATAACCAGGCCGGAAATTTGTTACGAGTGTAAGCAAAGTGTGTCGAGACCTTTCTCAACCTCTAGAGGAGCATTGGAAGGCAGTGAAACGCATTCCGAGGTACCTAAGAAGTACTACTACTCATGGTCTGGTCATAAAACCTGCAATCGCAAATTCTGGTGCAAATTTCGGTGCATTCTTCTCCATTCAAGCATTTATCGATGCCGATTGGGCAAAGAGACTTAGATGATCGAAGATCAACCTCGAGCTCTTGTGTTTACTTTGGGCCCAATCTAGTATCTTGGTGGTCCGCAAACAGACCTTTAGTAGCAAGATCTAGTATGAAGCGAGTATAGAGGGTGGCAGCAACTACAGTGAAGTTCTTTGGATTCAATCTCTGTTGAAGGAAGCGCATATCAAGTGTAAGACACCGGTGGTGTATTGTGATAATCTAAGCATCGTTTCACTATCCCATAATCCTATTTCTTCATTCAAGAACAAAGCACATGGAGCTAGATATCTTCTTTGTAAGAGAAAAGGTCCTAAACAAGTCTCTCAGCATCACCGCCATCTACCCGGGATTGATCAAGTGGCTGATCTACTTACCAAACCACTCTCACTGGACTGATTTGAAGAACTGAGAAGAAATCTTGGAGTTCTAGATTATCTAGCACTTGTAAACCCACCTTAGTTTTCAAGGGGGTATGTTAAGTAATGGTTGAAAACCCATCTTGTGTTTCAGAGGGGTATGTTAGAGTAAAGCAAGCTTACTAGAAGTCTTGCCTTAGCCGATTACAGCCTTGGCTGTTAGAGGCAGTTAGAAGAAGTTTGTTAGATGTTAGTTAGAGGTAGTTACATGTTAGTTAGAGGCAGTTACACTTCTTATATAAGGATTAGTCTTGTATCAAGTTCTATAATGAATAAACATTTCAGTTTTTCAAAATTCTCTGAACTCTCCTCTCATTTCTATTCTCTCTGATTATGCTCTGTTTCTAACAATTTTAATGGTTCACACACATTATTCCACAAGTAGCCTTTTCCTTTTCCCAAATCTAAGAACTGTTCACCATTTTGAAATTACTTCTTCATTTATGTCATCTTCTGACTCTTTATCTCTCTACAACGGATTGGAAGCATCACTATATGACGAATTCTATATGTACATAAAAGTATGTCATAGATGGTTCTCTTAAAAGTATCAAATTCTAATGGACATAAAATGGCTTACAATATTTTTTGTTCTCCACCTTTTGTGTTATGAAATAATTGTTTGCTGCAATTTCATTTTGATGCTTAGGCACTTTGTGGGATAATTATAAGCACAATACAGTTAATATTTGCTTAATACACTGGAAAGTATCATATCAATGTGTAAGTTTATGCTGATGCTTGAAAAGGTACAAGTTACTTTTTCCATACTAATCATCATCAACAACAACAACAACAACAACCAAGCCTTATCCCACTAGGTGGGGTCGGCTACATGGATCATACGGCGCCATAATGTTCTATCATGAATCATGTTAACAGTTAAATCATTGGCCTCCAAATCTTTCTTAATAGTTTCTCCTATAGTTTCCATACTAATCATATCATAACCAAATATATTTTTGGGTTGTGGATTAAATAGTAGTTTCCTTGGTCCATTAGTTGCTAATTAGAATGGAGTTGTGCTGAGAAATGATATCAGAACCTATGTGTATGTTACTTTTCTCTTTAATTCAGTTAGCTCTTAGTATTTTACTTTGTGTGAGCTGTTGATTATTCATTATCTTAGTGTTTATCATATCAGAATATTATTTGTAACAGGTTGTTTGATCTGATACGGACTCTTTTATTTATGAGTAATGATAGGTGAACACCCAAATGGGACACCTGGTTAATATGTATAAATATTTGGTTAATTCAGTTCATTATATGGTTAATGGGCTTATTTACCATAACCATGTAAATATTTGGTTAATCACATACAAATATCTGGTTAATTCAGTTCTTTATATGATTAATGGGTCATCATGAATTAACCAAATATTTGCACGTGATTAACCATATAATGAACTGAATTAACCGAATATTTATACATGATTAACCAGTTGTCCCAAATGGGTGTCCCATTTGGGTGTTCACCTATCATTACTCTTTATTTATTTGATTTGGATACTATATATACTATGGGACTAGAGAGAGAGAGAGTAATAATCAATTAAAAGTTGTTGGTGATTGTAGTGCTTTGGAAGATTAATAATCATACCAACTCTTTGATCTGGTATGGTCTCTTTTTTCTTATACTACTATTTTTTTTAAATAATGCTTTCAAATTGTATAATTGTTAGTGATTGTAGTGCTTTGAAGCTTTGTGATATAAGTGTTTTTGCTTGGACTGATATACTTGGGAGCAAGTTAACATTGGACTGATCTACAAATACCATTCATTATCTCATTGCCAAGTTAACATTTCAACTTTTTCCTTTATATATATCCAGGTTATGGAAATGCTTGACTAAGTTCGTGGGATCTCTGGGATTCCTTAAGCCAGATGTGAGTGGAAGCATATCTATATCTTGGCTTTATAATTATATCTTTTTCTTTGTTATAGGACTTGAACCCTTGTGTATTAAAACAAGGGCAATGATATATTGATTTTATTTGTTTTCTGTCTTTTTATTGGGCTCATGTTGAAGCAATGTAACTGTTTTTAGTATCATTTTCTTCCAAATGCATTTTCCTACAAATCTGATTTTGTTAATCGATTATTTAATTTGTTTACTTTATTTCTTGATAGCAGATTTTTCTTAAAAAGAGTGGAAGGTTCTTTTGACTTTCTTGGTTAAAGAACTTCGAATTGGAGAAAATAAGTTTACGTTTTTAGTTCTAATTATTTTACTTTATAATAACAAATCTGTTTTCTTATTTTCCATATCTTCTTGGATGGGATCATGAATATTTGAATATATGTTGACCTGTTATCCAAAGCAACTACCGTTGCAGCTCTTCAAAAGTGATCTTTTAATTAGCTGAGTGTTTCCTTGGTTACACACACTAAATTACTGATGTCCTTTTATAAATATATTACTCTTTAGTCTTCATTTCTTTTTTGGTTGGTGTACGTGACAATAGGGTCTTTAAGTTTGAATATCTTTAGCCTTTTAAAGCTTGATTTCAGTTGTAGAATATCCTGGACACCGTTGAAGTTTGAAGAAATATCTGTGACTGGATGTGGGTTTGGTCAGTTATTGCACCCAATTCATATAGATGCTCATGATATTTCAGGTGTATTTTGTGTAGGATGGTTTCATTTTTCATTTGTTTTGCAGTCTATGAATTATGATTTTTATTATTATAATTAAGCATGGCACACATATTTGATCACTTACATTCAATAGTACTATTCCCTTGATGAGAACAAGACTGATTGTTTCTTGCAAATAGGGTTGCAGATGTTTGCATATCTCAGGCATATTATGTTGTTTTAATTTTGAAATTAGTAGTTTTTCGTCTTTTACTCATGTTTTGCTGCTTGATGAGGTCATTCGTGTAAAGGGGATTAAAATTGTGATTTTTTAGTTTACATATTTTGGCTATTTGTTACGGAGTAGGAACTGAGAAATTTATGTGTAACTTGGATAGGGGAGCTCGCGGCGTCGGCTTGGGATGCGTTCACCATATTTGCAAATTTGTGATGGTAAATCTCTACACTTACCAATTACACATTGTTAGGATTTAGGAATTACATTTAGTCTTTAGAATATAATGTTCTGGTACTTTACATTTTTTGGGGTTAAATATATATTGGTAGCTTCAACACATGACTAGGGAATTTGTAGTTTCTATCCTGATGAGAGATTTGTAGTGCAAGACAGGCCTTAGGCACCCTCTTTATTGAAAAATCATTGGTCAATTAGCTAATGACCCCTAACTATATTGCAGAAGGATTGATAATTTGTGCTGCTAGGATTGATGAGTGAGTATCAACAGAGTGACTATTTTCCTTACACTGGGAGACAAAAGTCTCTCAAATTCACCCTGCCATTGAAGACATGCTTTGTAGTAAAGTGGATAACAATGAGCACATGTAAGTGATATAGTTGCTACTCTCGCGTTGTAATGTTTAGTTATGAATTACTCTATTCTTCCAAATAAATTTTGACTTCTTAAATTATTATGGAAACAATGGATATCTGCAAGAGAGGAGGAAACCAATATTCTTCTCAATGGCAATCCACCATGGCAGCAAAATTCTAAATGCCTATTTGGTTTACATTTCAAGCTGACCTGATTTTTGAATAACTGTTTTTGAAGTTATACAATAATCCTCCAGAACTTAAACTTTATGATGATTAAAGTCATCATAAAGTTCCACTCCTGATTTCTGAACCAAATGCCTATGTGGACTGGAAGCATATCTTGGATTATTTCGCAACCGTTAAACAAGGCAATAAGATGATGATAAACTTACTTCAAGCTATGAATCATTAAATTTGTCCATATGATACGTTTTCCTGTAGGTTAACACAAGTTGTGCTGTCTGGACTAAATAATGAGTGCAGAAGTCAGCAAATGCAGCATCCTTGCACACCAGGTGCTTGAGCAATTCATATATATTTTTAATAGATAGTTGACACATACACTAGATAGTCCTATTTATCAATTTTTTTATATTGCATCTGAGGTCCTTTCTTTGTACAAGTAGTTGTATTCTTGATAAGCTTTTGTGAGTAGTATTACTATTTATTTTTTATTCAAAGTTTATATTCTTGATAAGCTATTTACTATATCTCTAGAAGGACTTTATATTGTGTGGTATACGTGAGGTTGTGTGTATTATATTAATGGGTGAGAACGAATGTCAAAATTGGTCTTCAATCCCTTGAATAATTCATGTCTCAAGCCTAAACCTTGAAATAATTGTCCTCATAATTTAGAAAGTTTGGCTTTTCTGTTTTTGCAGTAACTTTTGCCATTCCAGTTGGATAGAAATTTGAATCTAAAGAAGTAAAGATGTTTGGTATGAAGCATTTTTATTTTAGAGACATAAAGGTTGGGATAGAAACAGGAGTTTAAAGTTGCAATAGAAGATTTACAATTGTTTTTATGATTTATGTTAGCCATGCCTATGTTGCACAGGCAATTCTTGATTAGTTGAATTTTTTGAAGAATGAGCTTGGACAATTTAATGAGCTGAGTCTCTTTTGCCCATTTATGTTGCTAGCCTCAGGGTTTTAGGAATTAGTTTCAATTCATTCTTTTAATTATATTGTTGCTCTTTTTATCAAATTCAAGTACACTGAGATTGGGAATTGAGATCTGCAAGATCTCTGATTAGGCATGAAAGTCAATATTACTGATATGTTCCTGCTTTCCTTTCATGTGTTGTAGCAATATGTGTAAAGTTAGAGGCTCAGAGCATTGATTCTGAATAAATTAATTGTACTGTACTGCTTGTGTTTGCTATTCTTAATTCTTCCATTTATAATGTCAGCCTAATAATTTATCTACTAGCCAGGCTTGGTCATAAGAATGTCAGTCTTGGAGAAGCTGCTTCGTCTTTGGCCACATTGTTCTCCTCACACCTGTTCGGAAGCACCACTTGTGGAGGTGAGTTCCTTTTCAAGTTTCAATTTTAACCACTGTGGTGCCTAAAAAATTATTTCAAATTATTGAAATGAATTCTTATTGCCATGAAACTCTCCTTTGGCTAGATAGGTTCTTATCTTTTTATCTAAAATCTAAAATATTAAATAAAAGGAATATCTACTGATAGCAAAATTTGTAATACAATTGCTGCTTGATTCCAGAGTCTCCTTTTTATTTAGAAGGAAGGGGTGGACTTTTTGAGTTTACTGAACAAAGGTTAAAAGAAAATGGACATTTAGTTATTGTGGCTGTGGAAAAAGTAGGTCAGGAATATGTTGCTTAAGAAGTGCATGCAGCAGATAAAAGAGATGCATCAGGGAACTAGCCACTTCTTGATGTTGGTCTGGTTAGTTGACAAGATCAACGTATATCCATGATCTTTCCATCTCTTTGTTGTACTATCTTCACTGATTATAGATGTGTGATATTTGGAGATGTGTACAGTAACTCACTTGAATCATAGACAGTTAAACACCTTTAAATTTAATGGGGACTCAAGACTACAGATAATTAGCTATCTTCTCCTGAGTTGATTTTAGAATTTTTATTATTCATAATTATAGAAAAAATATCTACTCCAAAGTCCAAAGCACTCGAAGAGTTCTGAACACTGCATGTTATTTTCTGCCTTTTCCATTTGAAGGAGTGAGTTGCAACTTGCTATTGCTAATGCACATTTTATGACTGATTCCCTCATTTGCTCTGGCTCTATAAAAGGGATTGATATCTTGAATGAACTTAATGACATTGAGTTAAAAAACATGGTCTGTGTTTGTGATGCTACTTCAACTAAAAACTTAAGATTAGGATGATATAACTTAGTTTTCTTATCCATAGTGTACGTGCTACTTGAATTATTTTTGAAAACCACACTCTTGTGGGTTATGAGGTTCGGTAACCTTTCCTCTTAAATGTCTAAGGTTAAGGGCCATTTCCAATCAATTTTATATGTTAACTGTTACCGGACATTATGTCTAACTTTTGCCGTCTATATTTAGAAAGAAGAGATTATCAAGATATATCATTATTATTTGCTGCTTTGACTAATGTGATGCCATTTGTTGATTTCATTTTACTAAAGCTCATAGTCCTTGCCTTTTTATTGTGCCCTTTGTCCTTGGTTCTATAGCCTTTGCCATCAGTAATGTCAAAGAGACATAGTAATAAGGAAAGGTTGGTCTTAACTATTAAGCATATAGGCTACTATGTTACTATGAAGGTAGTACCTAAGGTCTTCTGAAGAGTGATTGTTTGTATAATACCTTCCCCAATTATCAATAATGTCAAAAAACAAATTAGTGAGGTATCTATATTACTTAATGCAATATTGTATTGGCCCTGTCTGGAAATGTTTGTAGGGAAGATTGGTCTTAATAATGTCTCCTTGGTGGAAAATTCTGGAGGATCATCCAAATAAGACACAAAGTCCTTTCTCATAGAACAGAACTTTGGAACATCTAAATCTCAAATTAATGCCAAGAGAGAATTGAACTGTCATGTAAATTATTTGTGGTTTGGTCCCAAGGAAAATGGTGGTAGTATCTACAATGAACCTGTTCTCTGTCATTAAATGTATGAGCTCATACAAGACATTCAATAGTGTCAAGGTTTGAAGCATTGGAACGCGTCGGGAAGCTCAAACTTTTTTTTAATGAATAGAAGGTATGTAAAGGTATCACTGTAAAACAAGAAATCCCAACTAGGTTGACATCTCAAGGTTTACCAACATTTGCTGCATACCTAAATTTATTGATAAAAGTAAAAACAAATAAATACAAAACATGGGGGGCAAAACCAAATCCATGCAGATGAAAGAGTTTATTTAAATCTATACATATTCGGATCTCATCTATTATGGAAAAAATCTGCCTTTATAAAACTATGAGCTAAGACCCACCAAGAAAAACACTTTGAAGAAACACCATAAGAAGCTATTTTGCAATCTTAAACTTGATTTAGTTGGGGTAAATAAATTTTCTTAATTCTTTTTTCCATCTTAGTTCACTATTTTCAAACAAATGATTCCTGAATCGAAGTGGTTACATAATTTCAAGTAAATTTTCTGCTTAAAAAAAAGTAAAGTCATTGTTTACTCAGATTTTTTTTTATTTATGCATTCTTTAGATTTTTTTAGTCCTTTTATTATAATAGGTTTGGACTTAAATCCTTCAATGTTCTAACCAGAAGTTGGGGTGAAGAGTGTCTGTCTAACATTATGCCGTGATCATTTTCATTATCGCCAGCAAATATCCTTAATATTTGGGATATTTTGTGACTAATGATAACCAGTATACTCATGTATCATATTTGTCAAACTTTGAAGCATTCAAATCTACCTAATAAAGAATATGAATGAAGAAGGTTAGATTAACCAAATGAGGATGCTTGATATTTCATATGTGAGTTCTTGGTCATGTCTTACAGGTCTAGAGAAGTGCTAACCCACCTGTTTGTAAAATTATGGACTTCCACAAGGAAACTTACTAGAGACAAGAAATGCAAAAGGAGCGTGTTAAAAGCACGGTGCAACCAGTTATGGAGTTATCCTTTTTTTTATTCTTTCCAAGTTGCTTGTGAGGTTTATGTAATTGATTTTGGTTGAATTCAATGATGAGATTTACCTTGCCTGTGATCAATTTAGGCCTACCAGGAGAAACTGAATAGAACAATATAGATTGTGTACAATTTTTATAGTTTAATTTTATTATCCAAACTATATAATACAGGAGCCATTATTTACTTACTATTTAATATAAAAATATAATACATGCAATATGATATTATTAACAAACAAAATAATTTTAACGACAGTGTTATCCAGAGGTTTTACATTAGCTACATTAATGTTTCTATTAGCTATGAAACCTGATCAAGTCATTCTTATTAGTTCCATTCTTTTATCAATTAAGTGATATATATATATATATGAATTATGACGAATTGAATTATAATATATGTTAATTATTATAATATAATTATAATTAAGGCATCAATAATCAGTCTCTTTTGTTCAATCAATAAAATGTAATATAATTATATTTTAAATTTATCTACATCTAAAAAATAAGATTGTTAACTTTTGATAGACAAATAAAGTCATTACTTAAAGTCAATTCTAAGTGAAAATATATCACAATAAAGATGAAAACAATATTACAAAAAAATGTTCTATTAATAAATAATATCAATAGACAATAGTTGATATTATTAGTTCATATTTTTAAATACATTCTAATAATTGTTTTTATATTGAAATGATTTAAAAATATTAAAATATATTATAAAAAGTGCTCGTATGTCTCGTACGAGCAACTACAATTAAAATTTTTTACAATGAATATTATTATGTTGAAATTAGTTATAAATATTAAAAAAATAACCATCTAATAAATGTCCGTGCGTCTCGCACGTATCGTTACACTAGTACTAGTATATATATATATATATATATATATATATATATATATATATATTCACTGATATCCAAGTAAAAAACCGGTATTACATTCTGCTTCTTGACTTGTACTTGATGTTTACAGTACTAGATAATAAAACGCTGGGTACAATTCCAATTTCATGACAATAAAGCCACTGTCATCCATTCATTAAACAATGTGGGTAAAACCACATCTCCTTCAGCCCATTTATTTATTTTTTATTTAAATATTTATTATTTTAATTAAATAAATGCCAACTAGACATGCTATGCATTACAATGTGAGCCACGTAGGACACTATCCTTAGAAAACTGATGCCTGTTTAGGGATGTCAACGGGGCAGGGTGGGCACGGATACTGGTTACCCGCTACCCGCCCCGTTGGATAAAAAATCTACCCGTACCCATCCCGTACCCGCACGGATACCCGCTTAACGGGTTTTAACGGATTCACGGGTTTTCACGGGTATCCGCGGATATCGATGGATAGTTATGAAAAACAAACAAATCTTTTTTTAATTAAAAAAAAATACACAAAACTTAAACAAATTACCACATTAATATCTTCCGATATTTGAATAAAATAACACCTACAAATTAATACATCATACTTAAATATCCATGAAACAACACAATAGATGAAAATTATCTATGAAATGATATAAGGACTTTGAGAGTAGATATATATAATAAAGGGTATTATAATAATTAAGTAACGGGTGCGGATATCCGCGGGCACGGATAGTGTGATACCCGCCCCCGCCCTGTTTATAGACGAGTATTGGAATTACCCGTTTATTTTACCCGCGGATACCCGTTTAATTATTCGCCCCGTGCCCGTTGCGGATTTTATCCGCGGGTATCCGCGAGTACGGATAAAATTGTCATCCCTACGTCGGTTGGATGGATTAAGTTTTCAATTTTTCAAATTTTGGTGGACCAAATATATTATAAAAGCATCCACACAAAAAAAAAAGTACTAAAATAACTATAAGAACTAAAATTACTAATGAGCTAAAACTGGGAACGAAAAATATAATTAAACCTAAATACTTATTAGTTATTGACAAATGCTAGCAAGGCCCTTTACTTATTTAAATTTTGGGGTACAATTAATTACTATAAATTCCTCCATCAATATTCAATACTTTATTGTGTTGTGAACAATGTCCAGCTAGCTGCAAAATCAAATTTAAACTCATTAATTTATTAGTTAACAGAAAATCAATCAGCGGATTAATGAGTTATAATGGGGACATTTTGAATTAGCAAACTCAAGGGCATAGTCATAGGCAAAGCTAGAGCAGTAAACAACTCTCCTTTAGAATGCGTTTGAATTTGATTAAGAATCTTCTTAACGTTTGTCGGCCGCTATATACAAAGGATCCTGCTTTTCAAATTCTTGACTTGATCCTTTAAACATTTTATCCTGTTGTGCCCACTTATATTCTTTGGTAATAACACATTTGTTCATGGAGAATAAAGATCCTAAATTATGGAGTTCTGCTCATATCCACCAGTCTCAATGGCTTCAAACAACCATATCAGGTCTCTCTCTCTCTATCACAACATACATGAACACATGCACACATGCACCCATGTACGATGAAGTGTAACAGTTCTGCTGCGTGTTGCACGCTAAATGACCTTTTGTATTGTCAGAAATAATTGTTTCTTTGTTGCTAGCTTTTTTTGACTTGACTTTGTGTATTCAAATTTCAAAGCATACAATTAATTTGGCTAACTGAATGTGGGTAGGTGTGGGTTTGACAAAGGCAAGAAAAATACAGCCAAAATGTTTCAAGTTAATATACTCGATTAAAAACTTCACTATCCAGAAACGTTCATCAAAGGTTGAGTGCAAGTACATTTAAAATATATGTTGTACAAGATTTATCATAGTTGAAGTTAGAGAAAAGGGCAGTTAGGGCATCATCATAATAGTAAAGCTACAATCGTCCCTTCAAGTTCTATCATATCCTATTCATGAGGTCTCCTAATTTGGCTCTTGGCCCCTTCTACATAGGGACAATCTTGGGTGACTGTCTCTCTTATTTGTTGTAGGAGTTGCAATGGAATGAAGTGAAATGAAACGGAATGATATTCGATTCCATTGTTTGAATTGTTTAAAATAGGATGGAATGGAACTGAACGTGATTGAAGAATCGATTTAATCAAATACCTCTAGCTTTTTTCTTCCCTCCCAATTTGGAGGTGTGAGATGGAATGAAATATAGAATCAAATTATTATTCACTCTATTCCATCATAAAATATTGATACAATGGTATTACTTTGTTCCATTTCATTCAATTCCACCAATTATTAAATATACAAACATTATATTATTGGAATCTTCACAAGGCCTTTAACTAGGTATGCTGCAATTTTCACTCACAAACTGCTATACTTTATTTTAATCAATTTTTAGATTTGGATTTGAAATTGGAGGCCATGATGACCATTTTAGAAGGTGGCAGTTCTCCAAATCAAGGGCACATGCATTGCAAATGGAGAGAAGACCTCATGCAGATTCTTGAAGAATTTGGCCAATCTTACCGTGTTTTAGCCATAGCATATAACCAGCTGAAGTCCAAAACATGTGATGGTACCTTTCATTCAGGATCTTTATCATCTTCTAGTGCATCAAAAACCATATGTGCTAGCTGCAACAAAAGAGCAACAGGTAAAGTGGTGGACAAGAAACTCGAGAACGGCTGTAATCGTCATCCAAAATCTCTCGCAGAGGGTTCTGGCATCAAATTTGATGGTGGTAACCTGGATTTTGATCTATTGAACAAGCAACTGGATGAATACCATGATGTATTATCACCTGAACCATGCAGCATTGAATTGAAACCAGAACTTGAATGCAGAGACACTCAAATGGAAGACAGCATAACAGATTTTTCCACCAATGAAAATGTTTTTATGAAGTTTGAGGGCTTGGAATTAAATCAGAGAATTGAAGATCCATCAATTATCAATTTCAAATCTGGCAATAAGTGGTCAATGATGAAGTATCAACTTACAAAACTTACAGAGGATAATCTGCACCAGTTGGTAGAGTTGGTCAGAAGAAATGATGAAAAGAGAGATACCATTAAAAGGCTTCAGTTAGAGGTGGAAGCTTTGAAGCTGGAGAACAAGGCCCTCCAGATTTCTCGAAGGTCCTCCAATGCTGATTCAGAATGTGACCAACCACGGATATCAAGAGCAGGAAGAAAATCTATAGGCAACCTCTTTGGAGGTTGCTGAATAAATGGATCGATTTATTCATGTTTTGGATTATATTTGTTTGATATGCTCTTGTCATTATGAGTATTGTCTCCATGATATTTTGTTCACTTTACATCTTCACAATCTTGTATTCCATACAAGTAACATACTCTATGGATAATTCTGGAGGAACTTTACTAAGATATGCTTTAGTCGTTTAATAAGCAATTGAGCAATTGTGGTACTGAGGGCAATATAGGCACAATTAGTACCCAGAAGAATTTTATTTTACACGTTCTTAATGATATATGATGCTTTCAACACAAAACATTTACCTGTAAGATATTCCGACTTAGTTTTATTGTGCTCCTGTTGTGCTACAATAAAATTATATACTTGAACTGGGAATAAGCCATCTTAAAAACCAGCTGAAAATCATTTCATTATGGATTAAAGTAGTATGCATTATCAGTGTAAAAAAATTTACTCGGACATTTACTAACATTTTGACATCTGTTCTTTTATTTTAAAATTTGAGAGAGAAATAACATTAATATCGATTTGTCAAAATATCATTAGTTGTCAGTGTAAAACTCTTTCATACTGACAGTGCACAGAAATTAAACTTTCATTATTCTTATTCTTGCAGGAACTAAATGTTCCAACAATCATTCCAAAACAAATTAAACAGCATGTTCAAGATAGATGCACCATCACAGACAAAGGTAATATAAAGTAACGTGCATCAGGGGTCAGGCCTTGATTCCAACTCCCTTTATTTCCATTGGTGTCACCAATAGTCCCCACATGAACACAACCCATCCTTAAAATGATGAAATCGCTTTGAATCTCTAACAACAATTTCTCGATTTACTACTTTGGAAATCAATTTAATTACAATGTGGCAGTCACCACATATTCTAAGATTTTTTATGATCTGGATTGTTGATCCAGGAACTGAATTCATGATTCCAAAGGCAACGGCTAGTTTCTCACTGTGAACTCTTAGAACCATTCTTTTCTCCTCCTCATCAACATCATGAAGCACCGATGTCACATTTGGGGCATATCCAAGTTCTTGAAGCTTGACATTTAATTTGTCCAAATACTCATAAATCTTTTCATGTTGAGGATGCTCTTTGTCTCCTACTAAAAATACATGTACCCTACCTTTAAGTTCAACTATACTAAATCCTGGGGTTTTAAGCAATCCATGACTCTTCATCAATATTCTCATCCTCTCAACATCATCCCACCTTCCAGCATCAGCATAGATATTGGAGAGCAGGACATAGTACCCACAATTACTTGGGTCTAACTCAAACAATTTTCTTGCAGAGATCTCCCCTAGTTCCACATTCTTGTGAATCCTACAAGCCCCAAGAAGGGAACCCCAGATAATAAAATCAGGTCTCACCTTCATTTCCTTGATCAATCCATAAGCCTCATTAAGATAACCAGCTCGACCAAGAAGATCGACCATGCATGAATAATGCTCAATCCCAGGTTCAATATTGAATTCACATTTCATTCTATTAAACCAATGCCAGCCTTCTTTCAACAGACCAGCATGGCTGCAAGAAGCTAAAACTGACACAAAAGTAATGTAATTTGGTTTGACTCTAGACCTTACCATCTTGTAGAAGACTTCCATAGCATCTTTTGTACGGCCATGCATTCCATAACCAGCAATCAAGGCAGTCCATGACTTAACATTCTTTTCTTTCATGCGATCAAATGCCTTCCTAGCCATCTCGACTCTTCCACATTTGCAGTACATGTCAATTATAGAAGTACCTACAACCACACTATCCTCCAAAGTCATCTTTATTACCTATAGTAAAAGAAAACAACTAGTGAGACTGAAGATATTCACTTAGGCCTATTTGGACAAAATATTATGAATAATTGCAGCAAAATTTGTGAGAAAACTGAGAGGTACAATAAAACCATTCTTGTATTCACCAAAAGCTTAAGCTTTTAGGAGAATTGGTTATTATCAGAGCTTCTATGACCAAGTGGTCTACAGTTCAATCCTTGCCACTCCAATTCTTCTACATAAAAGTTGAATTTCAACATATGGTAAAAACCTGTGCATTATCTGCACTGCAAGCTTCAAGCCCAACATGCTCTTGCATGAAGGGGCATGTTAGAGATAATAAAACCATTCATGTTGTTCACCTAACACCTTAAGCTTTTACGAGAATTGTTTGGTGAAGTGTATAAACTGGATCAACGGAGCCAAATCCAATAACACACAAAGGATGCAAAATCCTGTATACCTGATCATGTATGCACTTCCCCACCTGCAGAGCTCCCGAGTTCGCGCAGGCTAACAACACTGCAGACAATGTCACGGCATTATACCTGACTTTGCTGCTCTTCATCATATCACTGAAAACATGGAATGCCTCTGCTGACAATCCATTCTGTGCATACTCAGAGATCATAGAGTTCCAAGAAAAAACATCCTTCTCATCCATCCCATCAAACACTTTCCTCGACACATCAATCTCGCCACACTTGGCATAAGCATCCATCAACGTATTCCCAATCCCCAAAACCCCCTCAAACCCCCTTTTAATCACAAAACCATGAACCCCTTCAGTAACACTCTTCCAGCATACCCGAGAACACGCCGAAAGAACCGAACCCACCGTAACCGAATCAACAAAATCATCACCCTCAGACCCCACATTCTCACTCTCCTCAATCAACAAGTCCTTAAACAGGCAAATCGCTTGGCGGGCACCGTCGTTTTGGACATAGCCGACAATCATGGAGGTCCAAGACACCACATTTCGATGAGGAGTTTCGTCGAACAGGGCTCGTGCATCCCTCAGCTGTCCACACTTGGAGTACATGTCAATGAGGGCAGAGGAAACAAAAACGTCGTATTCAAACCCGAAGACGAAAGCTTGTTGGTGCGTTTGAATTCCGGCGCGTAGATCGAAGAGTGCGGAGCATGATTTGATGGCGCAAGGGAAGGTGGAACGATCGGGGTGCAAATTGAGCTTGCGCATGGAGGAGAAGGCGCGAAGGGACTCCACGGAATCGCCGCTTCGAGCGAGGTCGGCGATGACAGAGTTCCAAGAAGAGACGCTGGTTTTGTCGACGTATTTGTCGAACATGGTTGTCAGGTTGGCGTTTTTGGTACATGTTGTGGTTGTGGAGTGTCGTCGTTTTCCTCCTGCTGGTGCAAAAACACGGCCAGTTATTATTATTCTGTGTTTCATTCGTGAATGCTATTTGGGTACTATAGTTTGCTGCTATATCTTCATTCTTCGAATTGGCAATTTTGGAGGGAATGCACAGTTTGCAAATTACTATCTCCCTACTACGTTGGGCGGGTAGCCGGGTACCAAGTTTGTTAAAGGACTTTGTCTGCACCTCAAATACAATGGGGGCGTTTTGTTTCAAGAATTGAAATTACATTCCTTCAGGAATCACGATAAGTTATTATCAGAAATGTTATTGTTGGATATTTTATAAAAGATGTTTGATTAATAATTAAATTTCCTGGAATCTTTGTTAAAATTTTTGGGAATAATTTGAAAGTGTGTTTGATACATGATGTATATTCTTAGGAATTGATGTTGTAATTATCAAAATACTCATGTTATATAAAATTTTATTTAAATATTAATTTTTGAAAGTAATTGATAAAAAATAAATTAAAAATATAAAAATAATGTGATTATCATACTTATAATATAAAATAAATATTTTTAAAAATAATGTGATGGCTGTCACAGTGCGCACGAGTTATAAAAAGACCTCTGGACAGAACAGAAGGGGCATCCAGAAAACCTAAAAACATACTCTCTGCTGCTGTGGATCCACCCATGAAGTTCATTCCTTCCATTATCTCTATTTCTTTTCTTTTGTTTTTCTCTTTGATTATGTGTAGCTAAACTCCCTCTTGTTGGGGTTAGATGATAACTCTTCTGAACTTGGTTGTAACATGATTTGATTGTAATACAAATTTCCTCTTTCTTTATGAGTGTTTGATTCTATGCTTGATGCTTTCCTTGGTTTGATCATCCTAGGAATGATTAGTTGCTTTGATAGACAATTGAAAGATTGATATTAAGACATGCTCATAAATCAAATGCCAAGTAGTTCATCAACCTAGACATAGGTCTTGGGGTGCTTGCAATCTCTTAAATCTTGATTCCTTATGCAAAATCTCATATTAATCCACCTAAGACATTAGGGTTTAATTTGGGGTTTTAGGCTCATTCCACCTAAGACATTAGGGTTTGAGTACTTCAGAAGATTTGATTGTCATAATTGAATTAGGAATTGTGTTATTAATCATGTCATTGCAATCAAGGGATGATTAGTGTAGTCTAACCCTAGCAATTCTATCCATTTGTTGATCACATCTCTGTTATCCTGTCAAGTGTTTGATAAAATACCTGAAAGATCAAAAACATTTTATTCTTGTATGTTTTGTTTTGTTTACTTTTGCTGGGCTTGGTACTTAGTATTGAGCTCCCTTCCATCCAAACGATCGCCTAGATAGTAGTTCAATTTGCGAAGTGGTACTTGTCCACGATCCCTGAGGACGATAACCGGTCTTACCACCGTATTACTTGTTTGCGACTAGGTATACTTGCCGAAATCGTACCATTGATCCACTAACTAAAGGATTGCTAGCTAAAGTGTTTCAAGATCACGTGATTCGTTTGAGTTTTATTAGCCTACATTGATATTCATGTCTTTTCAATTAGTGAAATGTTATTTGAACATCAAAATGAGACAATAAAATTTGACAACAATTTTCATGGTTAATGCAATTCAAAAACATGGTTAATGAATTGTTGAGTTTGGTTAATGAACATACCAAGGTGTCGCAACTCATTAATCATCCACTGAACGCCATTAACCACGATTTTGAACGTCATTTACCACATTTTTCAGGTGTTCAAATATACATGTAGGATTATATTTGAACACCTGATAATCATGGTTACTTACGTTCAAATATGTTGTTAATGAAGTTCAGTTGATAGTTAATGAGTTGTGACACATTGGTATTTCCATTAACCAAACTCAACACTTCATTAACCATATTTTTTAACTGCGTTAACCATAAAAATTGTTGTCGAATTTTGTTATCCTATTTTGATGTTCAAATAACACAATTGTTTCAATTATATGGCTTTGTGCACATTAAGTTTGTCAGGTAAACTTATGGTTTGGATAGTGTTTTACTCACTTGTAAAGAATTATGCATTGTAATACATGGAGAGAAGTGTTTGCCTTAAAGCATAACCAGTATGATTTACGTTAGTAATTTCTATGGTGATTTTGAGGTTTGTCAAGCTTAAGTTGACTAAATTTTTGTGCCCATATTTAATTGTCTAAAATAAGGATCATCACGGATGATATATGGGCCAAATAGGAGGATGTTAGAAATAACAAATGATTATGGCCCATATTCAGACTTCAGTGTTGCTTGATATTCATAGAGCTATTACAAATTCAACTGGGAGCAACAGTTAGAAACATAGGATTATTGGCTCTTAATGGAGGAGCTAATGATGGAACAGTTACAATTCTGCAATCACAAGAGGTCCCTGACTTTGCCTGTAAAAGCATGTGATGCTCCATTCGTTTACACAGTTCAAAAAAGGTAAAAGGCTTGAAGATATCTCTCTTTCTCTTCTTAAAAGCAGGTTGTTAGTTTGTGAGCACAAAGTATTCTATAAATTACTCCCGAAATAGAGTGCTTGATAACAATGGTCGCGTGAAAATATGCTTTCGAATTTAGATTCGAATTTAGATTCTTTTTGCACCAATTCTGGTTATTGAGACGATACTGTTCTTTGTATTTTGGACCAAGTTCCTAAATATTTTTTAAGCAAAAAAGGCTTGAGGTGCACTAGCATCACTATAGGAAGATGACATCCCAACTAGGTTGATACCTCATCTTCCTAACAATCATTTGCAGCACCTTAACATTTATTTAAAAAGAATAAAAATAAAAAATCATGGGGGACAATAACTGAACGAATCATCTAAAAAGAAAGCTAGGAAAACTAATTCTATCCCTAAAAAATCCTCTCTAACAAAACTTGGGATAGAGTTCCACCAAACTAGCCTACTAATAGTAATTCCATGATTAACTAGCTTATCTACACACATGTTTCCTTCTCTATATACATGAGAATATACAAAGTGTAAACTTTTGGAAAGAATTAAAACATTCCCCCATCTATTCCTAAGACTCCATGAAACAATTTTTGGATTTGAAAATGCTTTGAGAGCCAGCTGAGAGTTACATTCCAGCCATAAGTAATTCCATCCTCTTTGGTGACCAGTATCAACAGCAATCATTATGGCAATAATTTCAGCATTGAGTGCAATTACCAATTTTATATGCAAAACAACTCATGACTGCAACATTTTTTTCTCTAAATATACCTCCACATGCTGCCAAGCCATGAGTCCCCTTTGCAGCCCCATCGGTGTTGCACTTGTACCAAATGGAAGCTGGGAGCTTTCCAAATTACGTGCTTAATGACTGAAGCTTTTTCTGGCTTTACTAAGACACAGAAGCTTTGCAGGATGCTGCAATTTAAGAATGAATTTGATGAGGATCCATCAGACATGTTACCCGATAAAGTAATGTTAGCCTTGGCTAGATTAACTGCAACTTCAAATGTAATCTTATTCTTGCCTGGTTTCTACAAAACCAGATTGACCAGGCTGTGTTGACTATACCAGAGAGTACAATATCTGCCACTTGAGTGCTCCAACTTCTGTACATTATTGAGATAATGGAGAGCATAAATGAAGCATCAAACTAAATAGAAAGGCTTGAGCTAAGCCAAGACCACATCCTTCTGACCAAGTTCCTAAATTTGTTTATAGTTTTATTACACAAATTGCAACATATATGTGGCTATCAAAGATATTAGTTAATTATCATTTTCTTACAGCCACATAATTCACGATATTTAGTTATTTACCCATTATTTACACAAGTTATCATAAAAAGATGAAGGCTAGCATGAAGCACGACGACAAGTGGTACATGAGAATACCACTATTTTTAACCTAAAAGACTTGTTCTTATAGGTAAAATATTTGGCTTCATTTTACTTTTAGTCTCTCACCTTTTTCAATTGTGCGATTTTGATCCCTCAAATATTTTAATTGCACTTTTGGTCCCTCAATTTTTTCAATTGTGCGATTTTGGTCCCTCAAAAAATTTAATTTTACATTTCGTCCCTTAACTTTTAAAATTGTGCGCTTTTCGTCCCTTAAAAATTTAATTGCACATTGACTAGTCATAGACGGAACGACTGATTTTGCATAATTCGACAAATTAGATGACTAAATGTGCAATTAAATTTTTGAGGGACCAAAATCGTACAATTGAAAAAGTTGAGGGATGAAATGAGCAATTAAATTTTTTAAGGAACCAAAATCACACATTTGAAAAAATTGAGAGACTAAAAGTGTAATCAAGCCTTATTTTTTTAATTTTATTTTATTTTTAAATTACGTTCACATCATTTCCGTTCTCCTTCCCCGCCACCCCATCCCTATCCCCACCTATCTATCACCTCACCCACAATCACCATTGGCCGGATGACCCCGTTCGTCGATCCGATAACGCCGCCGGAGCCGGACTTCGCTCTAGCATTTTCGCCTCACTTCCGCAATTGCAAGAAGAACCATAATTCAAAACAACACAGTAATGAAATCCCTTCGGTGAAAGTCTGATTTGTGGCTGATTTGTGTCTGATTTGGGCTTTCGTTTCTTTCATCGAATGGAGCATGAGGTTGATTTCTTCACTACTTTTGTAACGGCTGATTTGTTCTTCAAAATCTCCTTTGCCCCAATGGAAACCCCAACGGATTTGTTTTTCCATATCTCTTTTTCCAGTTGGTTGGTGGTTTCGTTGCAAGAAGAATCGAGATTCAAAATGGCACCGTGATGCGGGCCAGAAGTCAAAGGATCCAAAAAGTATTAGAACCAAGGAACCAGGGCCCAATCGTGAAAGAAAAGCTTCAAATTGGAAGGCAGATTAGAATTAATTTAGAACTCTTGTCTTTCTGCAATTTTCAATTCAGCACATGTTGCACTTTACATTTGTGTTAGAATATTCTCTTTACTGTTATGATTGTGTAATCTGCCAAAGTACACTTGGCAATTGATCCACACATGTAGGGAACCGTTGCATGATAGTATCTTGTATATATCATGAAAGAATGAATGAAACGAGTAGAGAAGAAGTTGAGAAAATTTTCCTTGTTATCTTTTATCCCTCTCCAATTTCTGGAGCTTCATCCTTGCGGTGCTTTCATTTTTGACTCTCATGCCTCCTCCAATTTTCTCCCCCTTTGCTACCACTATCACCACCATTACAACACCTTCACCCAACCGTTGTTTCAATTATGGAAACCAACCACCACTGTTAGACCCCACATACCAGTATTGGTTCACTGGTAGTTGTTTGGCTAAAATTGTTACTAGGATTGCTTCATGTTATTTGAAAGAAAGAGAAAGGGGAGTGAATGCTGGATGTTGCTTAAGGTATTCAACCCAATGGTTCTATAATAATTCATGCAAGGAAGTTGCCTCAAACAGAGCAATTGGTTCTCATGGAGCTAGTTTTATTCAAAAACAAATTATGCTTGCTGTTTTGACCCACTACAACACTGGAAGCTTAGCCACAGCTGGGTATGGTTCTGCTCTGGGTGTATTCCATGTGTTTCACAGTGAAGGAGTTTTAAAGGGGGCTCATTACACACAAACCAGCTCATTTAATCACGGATCTCGACTTAATATAACTTTTTATGTGGCTACATATGACCTACTTCCAAATTCTGAGGAGCATTGGCTAAGGGCATTACAAAAGACTACACTGCAGAGAATGGAAACTTCACCTGCTGGTTCATTACTGCAAGCTGATAGAACCACTGATTTTTTTTTGGCAATGCTACAGTTGGCTGCCTTTATCATTTCCTATCAAAACACTACATGAAATGGGATCCGGGTGGAGTTTGCTACTTTTCCCATGCCAAAGAGTCACCAAAATTCCAACAATGGGATCCCGGGGGGATGTTCTCTGCTTCACTGGAAAGCTCAACTTACATTAGAGGCCACTTGGGAAGCTGCCACTACACTTCTGAGGCTTGTCCTAATAACAACCTTGAGGACAAGGTTGTTGTGGAACCATGGAGTAATGATACGGGCCAGAAGTCAAAGGATCCAACAAGTGAAGTGTGAAGTGAAGTGAAAGTCTAGAGCTCCACATGGTTGGTTTTGGTATAACTGGTGGTGGATGGTGGAGTTGGATTGGATGGGATGAGGATAGAATTGCCTTTTTCATTTTTTTGTTACCTGTATTATCAGGTAAAAGTTAACAAAAAATTATTTGGACCATCAAATCTAAACCATTGATTAATTTAATAATAAATTTAATGCTTAAAACTAATATTTCATCTATGTACCATTTGATGACATGCTTCATGCTAGCCTCCCCTCGTAGAAGTAGTGTGAAATTTTCTATCAGTAAATATCTTTTTCCATACCCAAATGGCCAAATCACATGAATGGTGGATTCTGCATTGAGGTCCACAACTCTCAGCATCGAGGCCCACAGCTCTGACAAGTAGTATAACACGGGATCCAACACTCTTACATGAGATGAGCTTACAATTGGTCTATCATGCACACATGAACGAGTCTTTTAATCAGTTTTCTTAAAAAGAGAATGTTTGTATGAGAAATCAAAACATATCATTTCATAAAATAATAAATATAATATTTTCCCATAAAAGTTTACAATTTTTTGATTTTTTAAATAAAGGTATAAGATCTGAATCAATAGTCCGATGAACCCGAAAATCCGAAACAAATCAATTAAATTGGTTCGGATTTTTTTGGTGTTCAGGTTCAAACTGAACCGAACCAAATCAAACTCGATGATGATTGAATCGGTTCTTGGATTCAAGGATTTTAGAATCGAACCAAATCAATTACTATATGTTAATATTTAATATTTAATATTTATTATATTTTAATATTTATATATTTTAATAGTTTAACATTTTTAAAAATTTATATTATGTTTTTATATAAATTTTAATATTTTATATATTTTTTGAAATTTAATAATATTCGTGTCCGAACCGTACCAACTCGTTCTTAATTGGTTTGGTTTGGTACGGGTTTTATAAAAAAAATTGCTTTAAACCGAGCCAAACCAAAATGAACCATGTTTTATTGGTTTTAGTTTTTTTCTTACTTAAAACCGAATCAAACCGACTTGTTACTATACCCCTATTCTTAAGCATTGTTTGGGCATTGATTAACATTCTCTTTAGAAAATTTGTTTTTAGTTTTTCAAAATTGAAGCATCACCAACCACACTCCAAGAAGAAAATTTGTCTTCAATTTGTTAAATATTTTATAATAATAAATAATAAAATAAAATTACCTTTTTGATAATTATAACTCATGTAGATTGATTATTTGTTTTGTTGCCTTACACTTTCACATTTCTTATAAGGGCAATGCTCCTAAACCCTTGACAACTTGTGGGTTTTGGAACACATAACCATGGACCACTAAATATGTGACAATTGGATTATAAACTCATTTCCTCTTATTTATTAATTTGATATAGGTTTTTTTTATTGCATTTAAGTCCTTATCAAATATTTTTTCTTATTCATCTTAATTGCAATAAGATTTTTTCTAACCCTATTTGATTCCAAGAAAATATCCTCGATCGACTCTCGGATCTCGCTTCAGAGAGGGGAGAAAAAAACTATTTTTTACCACCGTGTTGGGTTAAGGTTTGCCCCCATTTTGCACTGTTCACGGTTCACACATTACTCAGTTCAATGTTCACCAAATCCAAATCCCTTCCTGATGTGAACCCAATAGAAATGGCTACACGATTGTGTAACTCAGCACTCAGCAATGCGAACCCAGCAGATGGGAACCTGGTTATGATTTAAGCTTTATTTGTAGTCTGAGAATGCATAATTCATTGGCGGAGAGATGCTTTAATAATTGTGTTGACACATTTAAGCATAAATCCCTACAAAAGTGTACTTGCCGAGGAGTATAACCGGCCACCGAGCTTGGATACCCGATCCAATAAAGGTGGGAAAGATAAGATATTATTATCTTTAATGATCTTGATATTATCTCAAATAACCTCATCCAGTTAGAAGAGATAAAATCCCTCAAATTAAGGAAATCATATCTCAAAGAAGATTTAAGAAATAAAAGGAGATAAATCCAGATTTCTTAAAGATATGGGGATCCTATTATAAAAGGAGGAGAACCCAAAAGAGAGGGTCACTTTTCACTAACCTAGGTGAATCTCCCTTAAGCGTATTAGAGGAATCAGCTTGACCAAGAGACTATTGAAGAGTCCTTGCTCGCTGGTATTCATCAGATACAAGATCAAGGGATTGAGATCACTATATGACCAAGGGTTGAACTAAGAACTACGTTTGGCTTTGATTCCCACTGGGATACGTAGGACCAGAGTACAATATTTTGTCAAGCCATAATCTAAAACAACCCCCATTGTTCACTCTTGGTCAAACGTTCTACGGCGAGATTCCGGCGAGTCGAATCTAGGCAGGAACATTTGGCGCCCACCATGGGGCTGAGGAAAAACTTTCCTTGGTTCCATAAGAAAGCTTGATAGTGACTACACGGAATGGACCGGAGGGAGGGGCGAACAGCACGAACCATGTAGATCATCAGGCTTCAAACATGAGACAGAACCGTGACAATCCCCCGCCCATCAATGAAGATAACCCTCAGCTGGGAGAGGTTATGGCACAGTTAAGGCTGATGCGTGAGGAGAACAAGGAGATACGTGCTCAGAATCAAAGGCTGTTAAGAGCTCGGAAAAAGGAAAGATCAGTGATGCCTTCCGAGGAAGAGCAATCCTCACCCGAGGGTAGCCAAAAGGATCCATCGTACGAACCTTCTCATCATGATACGAGCCGACCGTCTAAGACCAAACCTCGCCCAGAGGGTTCAGGAGTTAAATCTCGTGCAGAAAGGACTGTCCAGAAAGAAAGGGTAACAGACCGACGACTGAGGTTGCCGTTCACAGATGACATCGATGAGGTAATCATGCCTAGAAATTTTAAGCCTCTTCACATTGATAAATTCAATTGCACCACTGACCCAACAAAGCACGTAGAATCCTTTTATTTCTTCTGTTTACTTGGTGACCGATTCGGAAGGCGTCATGTGCAAAATTTTTCCAACTACTTTGCAAGGCCCTGCCTTAACCTGGCTTAAGAATCTTTCACCTCGGTCAATTGATTCCTTTGATGTGCTTGTAACTAAGTTCACTGCACAATTCGCAGCGAGCCGAAAGCATAAAAGGCACTCGATCTCGCTGGTGAATTTTAAACAAGAAAAGAATGAATCACTTAGAGATTATATGGCTTGTTTTATTGCCAAACAAGAAAAGAATGAATCACTTGAAGAGTTTCAAGAGAAAGCCACAGGATTCATGAACTCGGAAGAGATGGTAGAATCCAAAAAGAGAGAAAGGGGTTTTGAAGACAAGAGTTCGATTCTGAACAAAGAAAGAGATAGGGGGGCCAATCCACAAATGGCCCAAAAGACCAATGAAAGGGGGTTCTTGGAGAGGCAACTCAGATACCAGTCCTATACACCGCTAAACCGATCTCGGGCAACCATTCTCCAGGAGGTGTGCAACATCGAGTTACTCACCTTACCTCGACCGTCTAAAACTTCGGCCGATGCAAACAGAAGTAAAGAGTGCAAATGGCATCAAAACTATGGCCACTCCACTGGAGACTGTAAAACAGCCCAGGAAAAAATTGAGGACTTGATACAAGCAGGCTGTCTTGACAGGTTCGTTCGCCGAAATGATAATGGAGGCGGACGAGCTGGTCGACGTCGAGGGAGACACGGTTATGACAATCATAACCGAGATGCAAACCAGCAAGGGAATAATCAGAATGGAGATCGGATGAACAATCAAAGGGCTCCTAATGAAGAAACAGAAGGAGGAGTCAGATGGGTCATCAATACAATCTCTGGAGGATTTGCAGGTGGAGGAACAACGAGTTCAGCTCGACGGCGTCATATAAAAGCCATCTGATCTATAAACACGGTGTCTGGAAAGCCTACAAGGACGAGACCTCCCATAACTTTCTCAGTTGATGACTTCCAAGGGCTGGATCCAAATCAAGATGACCCAATTGTGATAACGGTCGAATTAGCCAACTTCTCGGCCAAACCAACACTTGTTGACCAGGGAAGCTCGACTGATATTTTATACATGGTGACCTTCAAAAAACTTGGAATTCCAGAAAAGCTGATAAAAGAGCAGGAAGACAAGCTAGTAGGGTTCACCGGAGAGCAGAAAAAAAACCCGAGGTTATATAGACCTCTTAACAATGTTTGGAGAGGGAAAACTCTCCTGGACCCTATCAGTCAGATATGTTATTGTGGATGCCAGCATGACGTAAAACATCCTTATTGGAAGACCGACGTTGAATGAACTTGGAGTGATTGTCTCTACCCCACACCTCACAATGAAGTTCCCAGTCGAGTCTGGAGAGATAGTCGTTGTCCGAGCTGACCAAAGGATGGTCAGGAAATGCTATGTGGATAGTTTGAAGGTTACCCGAAACCATAACATCACAAAGAATGCCGAAGATGAAAAAACGGAAGTGGTGAGCTCGGTCAGTTCGGCTACCTCAGCGAGCTCGGTCAGCATGTTTGAACTAGACCCAAGGATGGAGATGTACGAGTCCAGAGCCGAACCAATAGAGTCTTTAGAGAAGTTCCAACTGGGAGCCCAAGCTGAACGGTGCACCAAGGTCGGCAGTCAGCTCGACCCCTTGCTGAAACAACAGATTCAAGCGGTTTTAAAAAAGAATGTCGATTTGTTTGCTTGGAAGACATCGGATATGCCTGGCATAGACCCCAATTTTCTGTGCCATAAGCTATCTATATGTTCCAAAGCCAAGCCTGTAGCTCAAAAAAAAAACTTGGCGAAGAAAGGCGCCAAGCAGTAGCCGAGGAGACTTCCAAACTGGTTAAGGCAAATTTCATCAGAGAGGTGAAATACTCTACTTGGCTAGCCAATGTGGTGTTAGTTAGAAAGGCCAATGGTAAATGGAGAATGTGCACCGACTACACCGATCTCAACAAAGCGTGTCCAAAGGATTCTTATCATTTTCCCAACATTGACAGATTGGTAGACGGAGCTTCAGGGTACAGAGTTTTGTCCTTCTTGGACGCATATTCAGGTTATAACCAGAAAAGGATGTATCCAACCGATGAAGAAAAAATGGCATTTATGACCGATGGAGCAAACTACTGCTACCGAGTAATGCCTTTCGGTTTAAAAAATGGTGGTGCAACATATCAAAGGCTTATGGACAAAGTCTTTGTCAACCAGATTAGAAATAAGCTAGAAGTATACGTTGATGATATGGTGGTAAAGTCCCATGACCCAAAGCAACACTCATCCGACCTCGAAGAAATTTTTAGCCAACTCAGAAAGTACAATATGAGGTTAAATCCAGAAAAATGCTCCTTTGGTGTACAAGGACGAAATTTCTTAGGATATATGCTAACACATAGAGGAATTGAACCTAATCATGATAAGTGCAAAGTTGTCATTGAAATGTGGAGCCCTCAGAATGTGAAAGAAATTCAGAGGTTAGCTGGCCGATTAGCTTCTCTATCCTACTTTCTCCCAAAATCCGCAGAAAAAGCAAGACCCCTCTTCCAGCTTTTGAAAAGACCAAAAGAGTTCACCTGGACCGAGGAGTGTGAGAAAGCCTTTGAAGATCTGAAACTTTTTCTAGCCTCTCCTCCGATCCTGACTCGGTCACAGCTCAGCAAAGATCTGTACTTATATCTGTCTATCAATGATTATGCAATCAGTGCAGTAATCATCCAGGAATAAGAAAAACAACAGATGCCGGTGTATTGTGTTAGTAGAATTCTGAAAGATGTAGAAACACGGTATCAAGTAATTGAAAAACTAGCCCTCACCTTAATAATGGCAGCTCAGAGGTTACGACCTTGCTTCCAGTCACACCAAGTTATAGTCAAAACAAATCATCCAATAAAGCCGGACGAATGATAGCTTGGTCAATATAATTGTCAGAGTTCGGTTTGCAATATGAGCCGAGGGGACCGATGAAAGCACAATGCCTTTCTGAGGTTAGGATCCCTCATCTGGCTTCTATATGTTGATGGTTCATCTAACTTAAAGGGAAGCGGAGCTGGAATAATTCTTGAAGGTCCTGATGATCTAATCCTGGAACAATCTTTAAATTTTGGGTTTACTGCTTCAAACAACCAAGCAGAATATGAAGGCCTTATTGCAGGACTGATGCAAGCTAAAGAGGTTGGAGTCAAAGAATTAAAATGCCGGAGTGACTCACAACTTGTAATAGGACGAGTCTAGGGTGATTATCAAACAATGGATCCCTAACTAACCAGGTATCTCTGCAAAGTTAATAGTCCAATTTCTAAATTTGATAATTTTACTATAGAGCATATACCTCGGGAGGAAAATTCTAGGGCAGATCTGTTGTCTAAGTTGGCTAGCATCAAGAAAGCTGACCAGCTAAGAACTTTCATTTAGGAGAATCTCCTCGAACCGAGCATAAAAAGTGCCAAGGTGATAATGACCGAGCACTATGATCGTGACTGGATGACACCAATTTGGGAATATTTAGCCTTTGACAAATTTCCCAATGATCCTAAGGAGGCGAGAAGAATTCGTCTAAAATATTGCCATTACACCATCCTAGATGGAGAGCTGTACAGAAGAGGATTCTCCAAGCCGTTACTAAAGTGCATAGTAAAGGAGTAGTCCGAGTGTATAATAGATGAGATGCACTGAGGAATATGTGGAATGCATTCTGGTGGCCGATCTCTAGCAGCTCGGTTCCTGCGAGCGGGGTTTTACTGTCCAACCATGAGATTGGATTGTGCTACCTGGACTAATAGGTGTGAGCCTTGTCAGAAGTTCGCCAATGTAGCACGAGTTCCAGTGAAGAGCTCCATTTCATGTTCTCGTCGTGGCCCTTTACTATGTGGGGGATGGATATAGTCGGTCCTTTCCCAGTTGCTAAAGGTCAAGTCAAGTTCTTGCTGGTAGGAATAGACTACTTCACTAAGTGGATTGAAGGAGAACCATTAACTTCCATAACAGCTAAAAAGGTTCAGAGTTTTGTATGGAAAAATATCATATGCAGGCATTGCCTCCCTTATGCAATTGTCACGGATAATGGAAAGCAATTCACAGATAAATGGCTTAGAGAGTTCTACTCCAACCTCGGAATCAAATATAAAGTGACCTTGGTTGAGCATCCACAAACAAACGGCCAAGCAGAAGCAGTCAACAAAGTCATTTTGAACGAGCTCCAGAGAAGGTTAGGCCAATCAAAAGGGGCATGGGTTGAAGAATTACCAAGCATCCCCTGGGCTTACCATTGCTCACCGCAGTCTTCAACCGATGAAACTCCATTCAAGCTAACCTATGGAACCGATGCAATGATTCCAGTTGAGCTCGACGAACTCTCTTTCCGAAGGCAGCATCATGACCAAAGTAAGAACGAAGAAGAAATCCGAGTTGATCTTGACATGGTTGAGGAAGTCCGAGATGAGGCAAAAATCAGAGAAGAACTATGTAAGCAGAAAGCAACTCGGAAGTACAACTCGAGGTTGCAGCCAAGGGAATTTGTGCAAGGTGACTTAGTACTGAGATTGTAAAACGATGCGAGAAAAGACTCCAAAGAGGGTAAGCTCGCAGCAAACTGGTCTGGCCCATTCAGAATAGTTGAAAATCTAGGAAATTGTGCTTATAGACTAGAAGAGTTGTCAGGAAAGGTTGTTCCAAGAACATGGAACACTTCCCACCTTGAGTTTTATTTTAGTTAAAGTTATGAAAATAGGTGATGTAATCTTTTTCCTACCCCGGTATTTTTCCCACGAGGTTTTGGCCAGGAAGGTTTTAATGAGGCACACCCGAAAAAATAAATAACTAGAATCATTTTCAGTTGCAACATTGGGCAAGAATACTGTTATATGGTCAAAAATTTATTTATGAAAAAATAAAGACCGAAAAAGGTTGACCGAACAAAAATCGACCGAGCTGAGGTCGAAATGCCGAACCTAAAGAAGCAAAAATTAAAGACCTAAATAGGTTGACCGAGCTAAAATTGGCCGAGGTGAGGTCGAAATGCAGAATCTAAAGAGGCAAAAATTAAAGACCTAAAAAGATTGACCGAGCTAAAATTGACCGAACCAAGGTTGAAATGCCGAGCCTAAAAAGGTAAACAACATCTAAAGTTAGTTAAAATCCTAAAAAGGTTAACCGAGCTAAAATCGATCGAGTTGAAGTCGAAACGCCGGACCTAAAAAGGTAAAATTGAAGACCTAAAAAGGTTGACTGAGCTAAAATCGACCGAGTTGAATTCGAAAGGCTGAACCTGAAGAGCCAAAAACTAAATGCCTAAAAAGGTAATTGAAAACCTAAAGAGGTAATCCGAGCTAAATCGAAATGCTAAGCTAAAATGGCTGACCGAGCTAAAAGTAGAAATGCCAAACCTAAAAAGGTAAATAAAAACCTAAGGAGGCTTGTCAAGTTAATAACAAAGGGCTGAGACCCATGGTGTCAGAAAACCTTAGGAGATTAATTTTAAAGTGATCCGAGTTCCAAAAGCCAGTCAAGATATCAACATAAATCATACAAAACGAAGTACGAACATACAAGCTGAGAAAATTTTCTAAGTTAAAACGCAACTCGAGATCCAGAAACACATAATGACATTGATTAAAAGGGCAAAGCCCGAAAGTACAAAAAGGTTGCAAAATAAAAAGGGCATTGCCCTGGGAACAAGCTTCAAAGAAATTATTTTTCTAGGTTACCCATGGGCATCCCCATGAACAATGATTCCTACGGGAGTAGAGTTGGGGTCATCCTCGGCACTCGGAGGAACAACAAAAGATGGATCAATTAAAGCCGTGTCACCTGCCCCGGTACCTCCCTCCTCGGCAGCCTGCTCCTCAACTCCCTCCTCTTCCTAACCTACCTCTTCTTCATCCTCAACCTCGGACAAAGGAACTAGATTTCCATCTTTATTAAAGTCCTTGTCCACATCAGCAAGGGAGAAGTCAGCATTTGGGTTGAAGCGTTTAAGCTGCTTCACCGCTCGTGAAAAACCGTTGACGTGCTCCTTCATAATGGTGGCTTCAGCTTCACTCAGATCGACTTGAAAAGGAAACTTGAGAGTCTTCAACGGCTTTCTGAAGTCCGACCTTCTCTTGTTTCTCCTTATCCAGTCCGGACTGAAGGGGAGTTTTGCTTTTCTCAAGCTCAGTCTTTTGAGCCTTCAGTTGGCCAACAGTGTGAGCCTACTCTTCACATTTGGCCACAGCTTGAGCCAACTCGTCCCTCAACCTCGAAGAACGAGCCACTTTAGCCCTCATCGACCCCATCTTCTTCACATTTTTTTATAGTTCTTGACTCCATAAGCGAGTGATGGACAAGATTCGGAGGGCGTAAGCAGCGGCAGCCTCCATACTAGCATCAAGCCCCTGCTCCAACAAAAGCCGAGCATCAGAGGGCTTCAGCACTTGACCATCAAACAGTGGGCCGGGGTTGAAATCATCACTCCAGAGCGAGCTGATGCCCGGGTTATAGTGGCCATTATACCACTTAGCGTCCACTGTCAGGTCGGTCACATGAGGTGCCCCTTCAGTCCTCTTCTCGGCAGTGGGGTCATCATGAGTCAGAGGAAAGGGAGAAGCACTCCTCCTCGGTACAACTGGTTGAGCGTCGACCCGAGCCCTCTTAGAAAGACGAGCGTCGGGGTCCGAGCTCTCAATAACCTTCTTCTTCTTCCCCTTGGCATCAGAAGTCAGAATTGAAGTGCCACCATCTTGAGGAGCCGACTTCTTCAGCAAAGCTTTGTAGTTGAATTTCCCCATTATCACTGCAAGAAGGAGATCGGTCAAAATATAGCGAATCCAAAAATAACAAGTAAATTAAAAAACCTTTGAAATAAAAGCTACTTACAGTCAAAATCGGCTTGCCGAGTGGAAGAGACGGGAAGTTTTAAAAGCCTTCCACAGGGCAGTGGCCGAGGAAAAAGCTTCAGAATCTCAACAACAATTTTGTCTTGAGCTGTCATACAGCCGAGGTCAAAACTAGAAAATTTAGAAGGATGGGGTTGCCAGTAGAGAGGAAATTTGGAAATTCAGTCTGTGTAAAAAAAAACAGACTCATTCCCCTTAGTAGGTCGGACTTTGAAAAAGTCCGACTTGAGGAACTTGTAGGAGCTCTTGTAGAGCCCAATGATACCCCTTTTCTCAACCCCACTTAGCGAGATCCACCCAACTCGGTCTCGGAACCTAACCTTGTAAAAATAGAGAAATTTGGACTCGGTGGACATCATCCCTATTTGGCCACAAAGAATTTGAAAGGCTTTAAGAAAAGCCCAGCTATTTGAGTGTAATTGGGTAGGAGCTGTAACACCCTACTTTTTATTTTCCGATTTTTATTTTTTTCAGTAAAAATATTTTCGCTGTATTAACAGGTATAAATGTATTTATTTATATTTTTATCCGAGTTCATGGAGATTGATTTTTATGAAATAAAAATCATATTCATACTCTATCTTAGGGTAGAAGCTTACGATAAAAATTTGGGTTGAAAATTCAGACGGAACCCTGATCTGCGTTTTCACCGACAAGTATAATTTTCTTGAGCGAGAAAACCTAATTTTGAATCGTGAACGAATTGGTTTATATTTAAATCATATTTCCAACGAGTTTGGTTAGTTTGAAAATTTTCAGTAGAAAACGAAATATTACGCTTTTTACGGGCGTAAAACCCTAATCGGGAAACCGACGGAGTCAAGAAGGGAAGTGCAGAGACCCGTCAAGAGATCGGGACAACGAGTCATATATGATGACTCATGGAGGATGAGTCACCAAGCATTTATGAGCATTAAATGCAAGTAATCATGACATTTAGGTAAAAAGACCAAAATACCCCCAAGCTTTCGCGGGTATTAACAAGACGCATCTACGCACTCTTAACCACTCATTTTACGTGGTTGAAAACCTCCCACATCTCTCCAATTTCGTGCATCCACCTCCAATAAATATTACCTATTTCATTTTGCTTTCGTTTCATTATTTTCCTCTCAAAAACTGAAATCGGGTAAACGACGGAGCTGCGTACGGAATTTCCGGGAACCGCTAACGGATAAGATCGGTGACTCATTAGTGAGTCACTATGTGTGGCCCAAAATCAGCCACACCACCAATAAATGTGAGCCACATATTATTAACCATGGTTAGCCAAAATAACCTTAGTTAAGTTAATTATAACCTTAGTTAAGTTAATTATTAACTATGATTAAGCTTATATTAATTTAATAATCACAAAACCCATTAAACCAATTCCTTTTAACCAAACAATGCATAATATTACTCCTATAAATACCCTCCAAACCGTGGCCTCCCTCACCATTTCACTCATCTTCTTCATTCTCTTCATCTTCCTCACCAACTAAGTTACAAAACCCTAAGAACACCGAATTCCCACCAAACATATGACCCTCTTCCTTTCTGAAACTCGGAAAACACTCAACATAAAAGTTGTTCCTCTTTCTCTCTTCTTTCCAACAAGCTAAAGATCATCAAAAACGGATAAGTGAATTGGGAGAAAGGCTCAAAATACAGAAACTGCCCAGAATTCCCAGCAACCCACGAAACAGCATAAAGAAGTCCCTTTTCACCCCTGTTATGATCCGAACCAAATGAAACCTTAAACACTAAAGTTGTTCCATTTCTTCTTATCTTTCTATCAAGCCAAAGTTCGTAATTTTTGGATGAGTATATTGTGAGATACACTCACAATACCATCACACCCTCAAGCTGTCCAGTTTTCAACATAGTGAAGGTTGATCATTTTCTTCATTTCTTCAATCTTCAAGAGGTAAAAGCTCATCTCCTTGATCATATAAGCTTTCATATTCATGTATTTATCATGTTTATGCCATGAATCATATTTTTCCATTCCTAGATCTAGAACTTCAAATAATTCTAGAAAATTGTAGAAAAATTCTTTTAATGTGAAACCAATTTCTATGATCTTGTGATGTTTTCCACTTTCATTATCCAAGAGATTGAATCCAACTAAATTTCCTAGCCTATTTTCCTAATATGGGCCGAAACCCTAACCCTAAAGGTTAGAGGATTTTGTTTCAAATTTTAGTCTTGTAATAAGTAATCTATGTTAGTTAAGACTCTAGTAACTAGGATCCAAAAGATAGCATTAAGAAGATAATCCTAAACCTATTTTCTAAGTCTTGGCCGAACCTAGCCCTAAAGTGTCATAGATGGTTGTTAGTTGATTAATTATAGTTATGTTGTTTGAATGAAGGTGGTTGTGTTAACTTGTGGCGAGATAACGAGGATCGTTGTGTACGTGTTTTCGGTGCTAACTCAGGTGGGGGAAAGAATCATCCTATCGTCGGAACCGATAAGTAGCATATAATTTATAATAATGGTGTAGGGCGACCTAAACCCTACTAGAAGTCGAGTAATCGACAAGACCAAAATCACATTGGAAACCTTTTCCATAAAACCAATGGTGATTCGGGGATTGTAGGTTTATCGACATTAAGTTGATTTTATGATGTTGAGGATGTTTGGGTTTATTTATTATTTGATTTGATTGTGATATGCTGGCTGTGATAATTTGTTTTAAGTGATATTTTATGGTGTTTGATTATTTTATTGATATTATGTTGATATTTATTAACCGTTGATTGATGATTTGCTTTTATTATTTATATCGAATTGATACTTTATGATATGGATGTTAATATGCTGTTTTGAGGTTGGAATGGTATATGTCTGGGTAATTTCTGGCTAAGGAAAAACTTGGTATTTAAGCGTGTTTATCACCACTTCTTTTTCCTGGGAAGTTATCCGGTATACTATTCGTAGTTCTTAAATTTGGTGATTTTTATTCTGTTGAATGATATTTTATGATGATTAATATGTTTATGTGAGAATGTATTATAGCTTGATGATAATTGAATTGATTGGTTCAACAATACTCTGATATATGGTTAGAGATGATTTGCCTGGTTTGATAAATTGCTTAGTTGATTTTAAGGAAAGATATATATTGCTCGGAGGTATTTTGTTGGGGTGAGAGTTTTGAATATGAATTAGACGTGCCTCGCTATTATTTTATAAAAGTGATGTGATATAGAATGTAAAGTGGAGGTTATGAGGAAAAGCTTGAGGTACTAGGTTGTTTTTGATAAAAGTCAGTGAGAATCATGTGTTGCATTGTTGTTCATAACCGTGTATTTGAGATACACGAGGTCCGAAGTTCTTGTAGACCGTTCCAAATTAGAATTTAAGTTGTGCAATTATAGTGTCATTGCTTTGCATGAGCACCCTTGACAGAGTGAGAGAGAGAATCAGGGTGTGCACCGACGATACAGTGCAGCTATAGTGTCATTGCTTTGCATGAGCATTCTTACCATGGATAAGAATGTGCACCGGCGTGTGGGAACGTGTCACTTGGGCGATCGATGGCATCCCTAACGAGGGATGTGTGACAGGAGTAGTAGTGGCCACATCAGCATAAAGGTCTAGTTGCATGAGTTGAAGGGTAGAGGATGATATATTGAATTGAGGATGATTGTTGATTTTGAATGATGCATGTTTGTGACTATTATTGTATTATATGATATGAATCTTTTCCACTTATGATGATAGAACTGTTTCTTATCTCCCTATTTCTGTATTTTTGTGTATGTCTACTTTGTTACGTTAGAAGACCAGATGAAGGAATATGTTGCTGAGGAGATGGATGGAACCCCATACGAGACGGAGATTGTTGAAGAGTTGAACGACGCCCGTATGAAGTCGATTTGAAGAACCATCTACTGATCCTGATAATGTAGCGTAGTAAGTTTAGGGCCAGTGAGTCATATAAGACGTTTCTTGCTTTCAGTTAGTTATAAGCATGTTTGTATAAATAAGTACCGGTGTGGGATCCTACTGAGAGGATACCCTAAACCGTGTTGTGTAAAATAAAGAATAATTATGTGTGTATTAATGTAATATAGTTTTGGTGTGTTTTGTATTTGTAGAAGTTATATGATTATTATTTAAGTTTTAATTTTTACGTATTTTCAACAGTAAGCGGGCGATTAAGTAAATAAATATTAAGGTTTTAATGTAATAATACAATGGGGCACAACGGGGTGTTAAAGGAGCAACGTTCATAATTTTTAGAACCTCACACTCAAAGGGGGTAAAAGGGATGGTGACACCAATCTGCACAAACAAAGTCTTATATACATAGGTGAAAGCTGGTTCAGAGGAAGACACTTGAAGAAACACATGTTCATTATCTGAACAAGGAAGGCACTCTACAGCACCATCGAAAGCAGTAACTTTGGCCTTAATGACTTTAAGGGAATCGAGAGTTCTGAAATTGGAATGAAATGCCCCGCATCGGGTTTTACCCAGAAATACCCAGGAATGTTAATGTCCGGGAAAGGAACCCTGGGCATCCTAGAAGCACGCTTGCGGTGCTTAGGAGCAACGATAGCATCAGGAGTAGCAGAGCTACTCTCATTAGAAGAAGAGGAAGAAGAGGCTCTGGGATTATCCCCGTTACCCTTCGAGGGAGGAATGGAAGAATGGGGAGAGCCCCAGATCGAGTTTATCTCAGGTTATAAGATTTGAACCTCAGTAGAGGCATTCTGGGACACTTCAAATGAAGGCTCCATGGATGAAACAGAAGAAGAAAACAATGAAATACAGAAGAGCGGAGAGGGGCGTACCTGGAACAGAAAGGGAAATGCGAAAACTTGAAGGAGAAGAGCTTGAAGAAGGGTTTAAGCAAGGAGGAGGCAAAATGAACTCCTAAGCAAAGTTCTCCCCAATTTATAGAGACCTCGACGCTTCAGAAGAAAACAAATCTTAACGTTACTTTTGAAAGTAATAATGACGGACGCCTTGTGAAGAAAGGGAATGTATCTTCAAGTCTGTGCAAATTCGGCTCACTAATGAGGGAGTCACACGTGGCAAAGACATCGGAATACACGCTGTGACAGTTAAGGGCTTCAATCACGCAACCGGAGAGCAGGCCTGGGAAATAATGTCGTAAAGGCCACGTGCCACAAACCAGTCTTGCCTTAATGCCAAAGGCAACGTCTCTTTCCATTGCGAGAATTAGGAAACTTTGGTCACAGTGCAAAACTAAGACGACTACGTCCGTCTCGGCTAGGCTCGGCTCCTTCACAGAAGCTTCAACACTTTCTAAAAAAGCTCAAAGCTTGGGGGGCTTGTATATGGGTCGAGGTATTCAAGAAGCTCGGTCATCTGAGGTATTCACCAAAATAAAATATTTAAAGATCGAGAAGTAAAGCTCGGTCACTTACCTCACTGGTCGCGCTGTCGCCACGCGCCAAAAAGCGAGCGATTTACAAAATATGTAGTTTAGGGAGCGACAACTCGAGTATTGTCTCACAAGGACTCTTGGGTTTTGTTAACAGAAAAAGTCAGTTTTTGGGGGTTTTGGATTTGGAATTGAATTAAGAAAACAAAGCAGAAAAACAATGTAAACTAAACAATTACCAAATAAGCTAGGCGATCAACCTACTGCTTTCGGTTTCCCACTATCATCGGTTTATATAATTCCAAGCCCTAAGCAGATTCTACTCTCTTTTCGATTGTAACATCAATTAACAAGCGAAACCAATGCTACGAGACATATGTTCCTATTCCCGAATTAAGAAAACGGGGTGAAGCACTCATGAACTAAGCAAACAGAACATATAAAACAAGTATTGAAAGAGAATAGCATAAAGTTCAGGAATTACAAAACCTCAAGCGTCAATGGAACCCAATCGCAGTAGATTAATCAAAGGAGACTAGTTCTCCATTACAAACATAAACCTAAACCTACTTGTATCCGCACTATGAAAAGAAAAGAAGAAGAGAAAAGAAGATGATCAGTTCTGCCCCAAAACAGATATAAATACAGATTCTGGGTTGCGGTCGCTCGTGAGGCGAAACATGTTTCGCGAGGTAAATATAATGAACAGTCGCTTTATCGTGAGGCTAAACATGATTCGCGAGGCGAGCCAGAGAGGGTGACTGTTGCTTCTCGTGCTGGTCTTCGGGCTCGCGAGGCGAGCATCCTCTCGCGAGGCGAATCCTCCAGAATTGCATTTTCCATTGTTTTCTTCATTCCTTTGGCTCTAAGTGCTTTATTCTAACTTGAAACAATAGGAAATAGCAGTGAATGCTTTATTTGACTCAAAACTAACTAAATTAACCTAAAAATACTTTACAGACTTAAAATGTTGCTTGAAGACAATCAAGTCTAATTTGGGTGAAAATGAGATATAATTAGCACAAAACCACGGTCATACTAGCCATAAAACTAGACGAGCCAACGACTGATCAAAATACCCCAAATTTAAACTTTGCTTGTCCCCAAGCAAACTAAAACTCAAAAACTTAAAAAGACTCAAGACATGGCAAGATTAAAGATTTAATCAATTCTGCACAAATTTCATGCACCTCATCAAAATAATTTTTCCTTCAATGTTTCCCCCCTTTTCAACAAAGCAATCCCCTCAATCATTTATTCTAAACTTTTGAGAACTTTATCATTCAAACAATCATTAATCTAAGCAGGGGATCCAAGTTACACACAAAAGGAAGATCACCAAATTCGAACAATCGCCTTCCTCACAAGGGCATTTAGTGTTCACTCAACCGCTCAGTTTTTTTTTTTTGTCAGGCTGTCAACATTTCACTCAATTTTCACTTTTCAAGAACACTTCCCATAAATTTGATTTTCATCTCAAAATGGTTCCCACAGTAAACATGCATGCAACATCAAAAGGTCTTTTAAGGTTGTAATGGGGCCTGGCTAAGGGCAGGATATACAAAGGTACTGGGCTGAAGACCCTAGGAACTAAGAGAGCATGAAACTTTTTACACTTTGAATTTCCACTCAAATTTCTTTTTCCATTTATCTTTATGCTTTGGGTGACTACAGCCTTTTTCCTTTTTTACATTTTTTATTTATTTTTATTTTTTTTATCTTTTTTTTTTTGCTTTTCTTTTCTTTCTTTTTTCTTTTTTTTTTTTGCTTTTCTTTTCTTTTTGCCTTTGGCTCCAACCTGCTTATTATATTTTTTTTCTTTTTCCCAATCCCAAACAGCACATCATATCCTTGTAGCCACCCCAAACTTAGTTTCTTGCAACCTTCTCTTGCTAAGATTCCATGCTCTCGTAATCCTAAGATCGGGTTAACATGGTTTTCCAGATTTTAGCTTATAACATAAGGTCAACAAGAAACAATAGGCTAATTAGGCTCAAGGGGCTAACTAGGGAACATGCATTAGGAATTGGTTCTTTTTAGGCCAAGTGGTTATTTACAAAGAAAATGCCTAAATCATTTGAAGCAAACACATAAACATGCAAACCAAGAAGAGATTCAAGCAAATTCAGGAAAGTGCAACTTGAAAGTGATTCTCACAGTCAAAAACATGTTGGAGGCTCAAATCCTCACCTGGACATTTTTGCAATTTGTTTGACAGAGATTCTATCCCTAGTGTGTGCTTCCTATCACCCCAAACTTATCATAAATCATGCAATCATAACAAAATATCTCAAAGTTCAGTTTTCAATTACATGGGGATCAAATTTTCAATTTTTAAGACCTATGGGGAATCATCACATAATTCATGCAATCAATCTGTGCAAATTCAACTAAAATCCAATAAAGCTTGCCGACACAAGACTCAACACACATACTCCTGATCTTCTCAAATTATTCAGGAGCTTTATTGAAAACAAAACAGAAATAAAGCAAGGCAGAAACTAACAAGAAAATGAAAGTAAACTAAAGAGAAAGGGTTTAAGAAAACTCATTGGGGGTGGTTCCACCAGGATCCCACTGTCTGTGATACAGTGGCCACGGAATGCTCAAAGTACGAAGTGATCCTCCCGGATCCCATGGCATGCAGCATAAGGCCCACGTGATAGACAAGGGACTGAAGCTTGTTCCATGATCCCCTAACTTGCAGCCTTGATATGGAAGTGGGTGCTTGACAATCATGGTGACTCCTTCCAGTGCGGCGGACTTCTCACTCCCTCTTGGGTCAGAGATGACCTCTTTCTCATTAAAGTCCTCCCAATAAAATCGGGGCTCAACCCCTTGGACTGGCCATGGTGAAAAATCCAAAGGCTTGAACTCCATTGCTGGTTGTTCCACAGTAGGAGGTGGCAAATAAGTAGAGAGTGTTACTGGTGCTGCTTCAACTTTTGCACGTTCTTCATTCACTGCGCTAACAAATCCATCACCTGCTAAACATGCAGAAATCTTAGCACACACCACACAATGGTTAGTGTTAGTACAATCAGTACATGAAGAAATATCATCATAGCCAGAAACAATTAGAAAATCAGAGACCAAGTCCTCCTGGGTGTCATTAATAATCTCAGAGAGCAACTCTAATTGGAAAACAGAGTGCTCTTCTAGGGGATGCTTCATAGCATCGAAGATGTTAAACTTTGCCACAATGTCTCCAAACTCCATGGACATGGTCCCATCATCAACATCAATTTTTGTCTTTGCCGTCTTCATGAACGGTCTGCCCAGGATGA
Source organism: Sophora flavescens (assembly GCA_030762895.1). Lineage (NCBI taxonomy): Eukaryota > Viridiplantae > Streptophyta > Magnoliopsida > Fabales > Fabaceae > Sophora > Sophora flavescens. The sequence goes on from CM061066.1 coordinate 114,520,184, forward strand.
TTGGTGATCTACTTGAATTTGTTTCCCCTACCATGTCCAGGATGTAGAAGTCAGCAGGGAAGATCAACTCATCAACTTGTACCAGCACATCTTCTATCATTCCCCTGGGGCGAGCACTAGTCCTGTTGGCCAACTGGATAGTGAGACCTGTATACTGCAAGGGACCAAGATCAAGGTTATTGAAAACAGAGGTGGGCATGACATTTATGGAGGCTCCCAAATCCAACATGTAATTTTCAAATTTTCTATCCCCAATAGTGCATGGAATAGTAAAAGTGCCCGGATCCTTGTACTTCTGAGGTAGTGCCTGAGTAGGAGCTGAAACAGTAACTCTTTCTGGTGCAGGCTTAGACTGAATAAGGGCTGAAACATTTCTCCCTAGATTAACTCTCTCATTACCCTTCAACCTCCTCTTGTTGGTGCATAGATCCTTCAGAAATTTAGCATACTTAGGAACCTGTTTAATCACATCTAGAAGGGGAACATTTACCGCCACCTTTCTGAACATATCTAGAATTTCCCTCTCCTTGTCTTCCCCGCCAATCTTCTTATTTTTCTACACTCTGTGTGGGAAGGGGATTGGTGGTATGTACACTTTTTCAGCTTCAACATCAACTGAAGGCTCAGGAGTTACCTCAATAGTTTCTTCATCTTTTTCAGAGGATGCTTCAACAACTTTTCCAGATCTCAGAGAAATGGCACTCACATTAGGCTTGGAGGCATTGGGATTTATCACTGTCTGTGCAGGTACTTGACTTGAGCCTTGAGCTTGCTGTATGTTATTCATGGATGTGGCAAGCTGTCCAATCTGTGTCTGCAAGGCCTGAATACTAGCATCCATTCGCTGCTGAGACTGAAGGTTTTGTGCAGTCATTTTCTTGACCAAGTCTTCTAATGAAGGTCCAGAAGGTGCAGAAGTGGTCACTTGGGGATTCTGTGGTGGTGCCAGTGGTAACATCAGTTGTGAGTCCCCATACCAAGGGTCTGGATGGTTTTCCCAGCTAGGGTGGTACTCATCAGTGGAGAGGTCAGGAATGTTGTGCCTGATTGATGCAGCTCTGAAAGCAGGAAAGTACCTCAATAGGAAGACTTTCTTCAAATCAAACCAGCTGAAGATGGAATTCGCCTCAAGATTATACAACCAATCCCTTGCAGCGCCTTCAAGTGAGAGGTGGAAAGCTCCCATCTTGATCTGATCTTCTGTTATTCCTTCAGGTTTCAGCATTATAGAACAAACAGCCCGGAATTCCTTCAAATGCTCCTGCGGATTCTCACCTGCAAGACCACTAAACCTTGGCAACTAGTGCATTAAACCAGCAAAGTCAGGATAATATATGCACGGCGGTTCATAATTAACATTAGGCATATAACCATACATGTAATTATCCATGGGAAGCACTAAGATTTACAACCAGACAAAGCAGCCAAAACTAATTCAGCAACGCAAAAGTTTTTTTTTTTTCCTGTCAATAACAATCAAGAGTCCCCGGCAACGGCGCCAATTTTTGGTCGCGTTGTCGCCACGCGCCAAAAAGCAAGCGATTTACAAAATATGTAGTTTAGGGAGCGACAACTCGAGTATCGTCTCACAAGGACTCTTGGGTTGTTGTTAACAGAAAAAGTCAGTTTTTGGGGGGTTTTGGATTTGGAATTGAATTAAGAAAACAAAGCAGAAAAACAATGTAAACTAAACAATTACCAAATAAGCTAAGCGATCAACCTACTGCTTTCGGTTTTCCACTATCATCGGTTTATATAATTCTAAGCCCTAAGCAGATTCTACTCTCTTTTCGATTGTAACATCAATTAAGAAGCGAAACCAATGCTACGAGACATATGTTCCTATTCCCGAATTAAGCAAACGGGGTGAAGCACTCATGAACTAAGCGAACATGAACGAACACACGCGAATTAAGCAAACGCGATTAAGTATAGGAACATACAATCATCGAAATAAATCAACACCTATTCTATACGATTATGAATTAAGCAAACAGAACATATAAAACAAGTATTGAAAGAGAATAGCATAAAGTTCAGGAATTACAAAACCTCAAGCGTCAATGGAACCCAATCACAGTAGATTAATCAAAGGAGACTAGTTCTCCATTACAAACATAAACCTAAACCTACTTGTAGCCGCACTATGAAAAGAAAAGAAGAAGAGAAGAGAAGATGATCAGTTCTGCCCCAAAACAGATATAAATACAGATTCTGGGTTGCGGTCGCTCGCGAGGCGAATATAATGAACAGTCGCTTTATCGCGAGGCTAAACATGATTCGCGAGGCGAGCCGGAGAGGGTGACTGTTGCTTCTCGTGCTGGTCTTCGGGCTCGCGAGGCGAGCATCCTCTCGCGAGGTGAATCCTCCAGAATTGCATTTTCCATTGTTTTCTTCATTCCTTTGGCTCTAAGTGCTTTATTCTAACCTGAAACAATAGGAAATAGCAGTGAATGCTTTATTTGACTCAAAACTAACTAAATTAACCTAAAAATACTTTACAGACTCAAAATGTTGCTTGAAGACAATCAAGTCTAATTTGGGTGAAAATGAGATATAATTAGCACAAAACCACGGTCATACTAGCCATAAAACTAGACGAGCCAGCGGCTGATCACTCACCAACTTGAAAGGCTAAGGAGACCAAGTTTCTAAGCTCACCCGAGGTTAAACGATTGGCCGAGGTACAAGGTCGATCATTGAGACTATGGTAAAATGGGGAAGAAAACATACACCATAAACCTTAGATTCTCCAAAAAAAGGTTTTTAAAGGCCAAGCTCGGCTACTGTCATGAAAACTTTTACGCTTCTTCTAGCTTAAATCTTGGGGGGACTTGTGTACTGGCCGAGGAGTAAAACCCGGCCACCGAGCTTGGATACCTGATCCAATAAAGGTGAGAAAGATAAGATATTGATATTATCTTTAACGATCCTGATATTATCTCAAATAACCTCATCTGGTTAGGAGAGATAAAATCCCTCAAATTAAGGAAATCACATCTCAAAGAAGACTTAAGAGATAAAAGGAGATAAATCCAGATCTCTTAAAGATATGGGGATCCTATTATAAAAGGAGGAGAACCCAAAAGAGAGGGTCACTTTTTACTAACCTAGGTGAATTTTCCTTAAGCGTATTAGAGGAACCAGCTTGACCAAGAGACTATTGAAGAGTCCTTGCTCACTGGTATTCATCAGATACAAGATTAAGGGATTGAGATCACTATATGACCAAGGGTTGAACTAAGAACTACGTCTGGCTTTGGTTCCCACTGGGATACGTAGGACCAGAGTACAATATTTTGTTAAGCCATAATCTAAAACAACCCATATTATTCACTCTTGGTCAAATGTTCTACGGTGAGACTCCGACAAGTCGAATCTCGACAGGAACCAAAAGTAAGAGGAAACATGCGTTCCTATTAACATTTCAGCATAATCCCATTTGGTGCTATGTATTTTGACCTTGGATGATTTGTACTGCGAAATCTGGTGAAGTTCTTAGAATTTTGTTCAACGAACACAGTTTTTCTTTTGTGTGCATTTTTTTTCTTTCATTTCAAGGGTTTTATTATCGTGAGTGAGCTATTTGAAAAAAAAAGCTAATTCAAAGTAAAAATAATAATAATAATATTAAATTAATAGGGACTATTTTGCAAAAATAAAAACTTGAGTGTTTCAATAAAAAAATACAATGACTTCACATCATTAAATTATGTATAAGATAACTATTGATCGACGTGTCTTGTGTTCCAAAACCCATGGTTTGTCTTGGGTTTAAAAGAAATTCTCTTCTTATAATCTATGAATCTTCATTTTGATCTCATTATTTCAACTGTTACATAGTTTTCAAAATTAAATAATTAAGCCCTTCCTTTTTCTTGATAAATATCGGCCCCTGCCATTTTAATGAGATTGAAAAAAAACCATATTACAAAGTACTGAATGATTATAGCATTTCAGAACCATTGTGTTACTTCAACATAAAAATGAGATAATTTTCGATAATAGTTTGGATGGTTAAAAAAATTTAAATACGTTGTTAATTATGTTTGGTGGATAATTAATAGATATAATAAGGTGTGACAATTTTGAACGTCATTAATCCTGATTTTCAGATGTTCAAATATACATGGAGTCATGTATATTTGAACACCTGAAAATCATGTATATTTGAACACCTAAAAATCATGGTTAATAACATTCAAAATCATGGTTAATTAAGTTTAGTGGGTGGTTAATGAATTGCAACATCTTATTATCTTCATTAACCATCCACTAACTTAATTCACCACGTATTTGAACTGCGTTAACCATTCAAGTTGTTGTCGAAAATTGTTGTCTCATCTTTGTGTTCAAAAATCATTTATCTTTCACAATGAATATGAGGTGTTGTCTTTGGTGCACCACCCACCAAAGTGGTGCAGTGACACACCACCCATGTGGCTAAATTTGATCCAATCAATTTGCAACATGGGTTGGTCAAACATTGTAGTATAGTCAAAACATATATATACAATATATTTCACTATAATACCTATACTCTTTGTATTTAGAAATTTCAACTATATTAAATTAAAGTATTTTCTGATTTCCAAAAGATATAAAAAAAAAATCGAACTTTTTTGTAACAAAAAATTTATTTACTTTTTTTTTGTGTTAATTTTTTTGAGCCGTGCTAATTGAAAACGTTTTTTCGAGAACATACGCGACACTGCTACAGTAGTGCACTGTAGCGCTACTGTAGCAGCACTTTTTTTATTTTGACTTTTTTGAAAAAATAAAAAATTTATTTCTAAAAAAACTCATTCACCAGATAATGAACTGAATTCACCATATATTTGTACATGATTCACCAGATATTTGCACATACTTAACCAAAAAATTTATTTATCAAAAAAACTCATTCACCAGATATTTACACATACTTAACCAAAAAAAATATTTATAAATAAAAACACATTCACCAAATAATGAACTGAATTCACCAAATATTTATACCTGATTCACCATATATTTGCACATACTTAACCAAACAATTTATTTCTCAAAAAAACCCATTCACCAGATATTGAACTGAATTCACCAGATATTTATACCTGATTCACCAGATATTTGCACATACTTAACCAAAAAAATTATTTCTCAAAAAAACGCATTTACCAGATAATGAATTGAATTCACCAGATATTTGTACCCGATTCACCAGATATTTACACATACTTAACCAACAAAATTTATTTATAAAAAAAACGCATTCACCGGATAATGAACTGAATTCACCAGATATTTATACCTGATTCACCATATATTTGCACATACTTAACCACAAAATTTATTTCTCAAAAAAACCTATTCACTGGATAATGAACTGAATTCACCAGATATTTATACCGGATTCACCATATATTTGCACATACTTAATCAAAAAAATTATTTCTCAAAAAAACCCAGTGACCAGATAATGAACTGAATTCACTAGATATTTATACCCGATTTACCAGATATTTATACATACTTAATCAAAAAAATTATTTATAAAAAAATTAATTTTTTTTTTAAAAAAGACCCACTACAGTGCCGCACAGTACGGCACATACGGTGTCAATGTCCGAATATGTGTCAACTTAGCAAATTTGAATTTTTTTTTGGTCATTCACTTTTCATTCTCTGTTGTCATTTCCATCCCAACACTACCACCACCACCCCCATCACCCGAAACCGACACCACCAGGAATCACCGCCATGAAGCCCTACCTTGCCGTCCATCGAAGCATCACTGCATCATGTTGGAAAAAATTAATAAATTAACATAAAATTAACACAAAAACAAAGAAAATTAGCTAGCAACTAAATATGCAATTAAATAAAATAAAGCTCGTAAAGATAAACTTATCGATTTTGGTTGAGGCGTGCAAAGTACTGGGCTTAAGAGTATTTTACCAGCACAAATAAATTACTCGATACAGTTGGTCTCAAGGCTAGTACTCTACAGGATACAACAGCCACTTCTTCTTGCTAACACTGTACGTGAACAAGAACAACTGTTTGGACTTTGGATGCTCAAAGGAACATGAAACTCAAATAATTTCACAACTTAATTTATCCCTCTTCCCGTAAAACCACTAGCAAGAAACTTGAAAAGCGTATGCACTAGTCACCCTCTCTCATCCCCAAATGACATACAGTTTCAAGTATACACTAAGAAAGACTTTCAATTTCAATTGATCGACTTCGGTACTGTGCGAAAAGCCAAAAAACTTCTTTTTGGTTTTATGGAAATATATATCAGAGCTTAGCTAGGATGTAGTGCTTCAACAGGAAATATATCAAAGTTTTCAAGAGAAACTTCCCACCGTGTTAGTTGCTATAAAATTGGAAGTTGTTAATAAGATCAGTTGCAACGTGATAAAATAGAAAACAAAGAGAGACTAAGTCAAACTTAAATAAAAATTATTATTTAAATATTTGGCTATAAAATAAATAATAAAATATAACAATCCCCCACATATTTATTTTAAAGACAAATGTAAGAGTGTTCCGAAGAGCTTGAGAAATCAATGCATAAGCACTAGTGTCTTTTGGACTATGAACTAGCACGTATAGCAAATGAGCTATGATCCACTAGAATGTCGGCGAGATTAGAACCTCTATGAACCTCATCCCGTTTGTGAATCAGTGAACTCATCACTCACACTGATCTCTCATCCAAAGTTATTCAACGCGGTGTGGTACTTTTTGGCCTTGCACCATTACCTGGATTTCATGACTGGCTCTAGAAAGTCTGCCCAAGCTTTCATAGAGACGGCCCCACCTCAACACTCATAAAGGTAAATCGATCAAGTGTACACCACAGTCAAATACACCACTCATTCATGAGCTATAGATTCATTAAGAGTATATACTCAACCTACAACGTTGTAATATTACACTATCCTACACCATAGGGATGGACCAACATATATAATGGATAGTGTCTCATCAAATTGAAAAGTGACTTGTTCTTACCCATATGAACATAGACTTGTGAATTTTTCACAAACTATGTTGCGTTACTGTCACTCTCAATTTTTGTATTAGCCATAAGTCTCATCCCCTTGATGTATTTCCCACAAGCTTCCTCCTTAGTGGTTTTGTAAATGGATCTGCTATATTCATTTATGATCTCACATAGTTTAGGGATATAACCCCATCATTTAGCAATTGCTTTACACAATTATGACGTATACGTATATGTCTTTGTTTTCCGTTATAAACTTTATTATTTGCTCTACCTATTGCCGCTTGGCAATCACAATTTATAGATATGGAGGGAACAGGTCTCCCCCATAAAGGAATATCTGCTAAGAGATTTCTTAGTCACTCAGCCTCCGATCCTGCCAAGTCAAGAGCAATAAACTCGGCCTCCATAGTAGATCGGGCTATACAGGTCTGCTTGGATGACTTCCAAGCAACAACACCACCACCAAGGATAAAAATAAATCCACTCGTGGATTTAGTCTCATCAGAATCAGATATCCAATTTGCATCTGCATACCCTTCAAGTACAGTAGGGTATCCCACATAACACAAACCAAGATCAATGGTTCCTCGAAGATATTTCAAGACTCTACACAAAGCATTTCAATGATCTTTGTTAGGATTGTGAGTATATCTACTCAATCTATTTACATCATATGCAATATCAGGTCTTGAACAATTCATTAAATACATGAGGCTACCAATTATTTGAGCATATTGAGTTTGTGACACACTACTCCCATTATTCTTTTTCAAGTGTAAACTAGCATCATATGGAGTACTCGCATGTTTAGAATCATAAAAACCATATTTTCTCAATATTTTCTCAACAAAGTGTTCTTGAGACATTCTAAACCCATTATTTAATTTGGTTAACTTAATTCCCAAAATTAAGTCAGCCTTTCCCAAGTCTTTCATGTCAAATTTTGATGATAAAAATTGTTTAGTCTCATTAACAACTTCTATGTTGGTTCCCAATATAAGCATATCATCAACATATAGACAAATAATAACACCATTTAAACTATCGTCAAATTTACTATAGATACACTTATCAGAATTATTCACTTGATAGCCATCTAACAACATCACTTTATCAAACTTCTCATGCCACTGTTTAGGTGCTTGCTTACCACCATATAGGGATTTGATTCATTTACACACTTTATTTTCACTACCAGGAACAACAAACCCTTTAGGTTGATTCATGTAAATTTCTTCCTCTATATCTCCATTTAAGAAAGCAGTTTTTACATCCATTTGGTGTACTATCAAATTATGAATAGAAGCAAGAGCTATCAATATTCTAATGGATGAAATTCTAGCAACAGGTGAGTATGTATCAAAATAATCTAAGTCATTTTTCTGTGTATACCCCTTAGCTACCAACCTTACTTTATATTTTTCAACAGAACCGTCAGGTTTCAATTTCTTTTTAAAGATCCACTTACAACCTATTGGTTTTGCTCCTTGAGGTAGATCAACTATCTCCCATGTATGATTACTCATAATTGATTCTATCTCATTATTAATAGCTTCTTTCCAAAGAGGACCATCAGGAGAAGAAATTGCCTCACTATATGTCAAGGGATCTCAATCCATTAAGTAGATGAAAAAAAGTCATCTCCTAGGTTGGTTTCTTTTCTAATTCTTTTACTCCTTCTAGGTTCAAGCTCAAAATTATTAGAACAAGTAGCAGATTCACATGAAGGCTCAACAATTGATTTTTCTAATTTTGATTTTTGGGGAAACACATTTGCAAAGAACTCCACATTTTTTGATTCGATAATAGTATTAGTTTCTAAAGCATCACTTTTCAACACCAAAAATAGATAAGCAGCACTATTTTCAGCATAACCAATAAACATGCAATCACACGTTTTAGAACTAATTTTTCTTTTCTTAGGTTCAGGTAATAACACTTTAGCCAAACACCCCCACACCTTAAGATCTTTTAAATTTGGTAATCGTTTTTCCCAAAATTCAAAAGGTGTTTTATTAGTTCTCTTAAATATGATTCTATTTTGTATATGACAAGCAGAAAGAATAGCTTCCCCCCACAAATTTGAATGAGCCCCAGAACTTATAAGCATAGCATTCATCATTTCCTTTAAACTTCGATTTTTCCTTTCTGCTACACCATTGGATTCTGAAGAATAAGGAGCCGTTGTCTCATGAATTATTCCAAATTGTTCACAAAAGGCACTAAACTCATTAGAATCATACTATCCACCTCTATCTGTTCTAAGTTTTTTAATTTTCTTATTTAATTTATTCTCTACTTCAACTTTATAAATTTTAAATCTGTCCTCTGCTTCATCTTTGGTTCTCATCAAGTATACATATGAATATCGTGAACAATCATCAATAAAAGTTATATAAAACCTTTTACCTCCTTTGGTCATTGTAGATTTTAAGTCACCTAAATCTGAGTGAATTAGGCCTAAGAGGTCGGTTTCACGAAATTTCACAGGTTTGCATCGCTTCTTTGTACTTTTAGCTTCTACACATATAGGGCATTTTTCATTACTAGTAGCTGACAGATCATGCAAGATTCCTAATTCTCTCATATTCTTTATGTAAGAGAGATTAACATGTCCCAATCTACCATGCCACCAATCAACAGAGTCAATCAAATAAGAAGAGGACAATGCATTTTTATTAATAATTTTAGAAACATTCAACATAAACAGGCCACTACTATAATACCCTTTACCCACAAAACCCCCACATTTAGAGAGAACAACAATATCAGATTCAAAGGTAACTTTGACACCCGCTTTGCTCAACATAGATACAGATACCAAATTGAATCTCATATCAGGCACATGGAGAACATCATTTAATGAGAGGATTTTTCCGGAGGTGAGTTTTAAATTCACCTTTCCTTTACCAAGAACAACAATTGTCTTTGAATCGCTTAAAGTCACATGCTCCTCTCCTTCTCCTATGGTTTTATATGAGGTAAACACATTTTTATTTGCACATATATGTTCGGTAGCCCCAGAGTCTACCATCCATGATGTCTCCTTCATCTCAAATATAGTCTTAGAAACAACACTCACAATTACATCATCTGTCTCAACTAAATTAAATTTAGGAGTTACATATTGGTTGTTTCTTCTACCGTATCTACATTGAGCAATATGGTAATCATAAGGGTATTTCATCAACGTAGTGATCATAGTCTTATTTTTTTATGTTATATACTAGGAGAGATTATATATATATATATTCACAAAAATTTAGCAACACAATAAAATACCGGCAATAACTATATATTAATTCTACGTTAAAGAAAATACTCTTAAGATTGTTGGAAAAAATTAATAAATTAACATAGAATTAACACAAGAACAAAGAAAATTATGCAGCAACTTAATATGCAATTAAATAAAATAAAGCTCGTAAAGATAAACTTATCGATTTTGGTTGAGCCGTGCAAATCACTGGGCTTAAGAGTATTTCGCCACCACAAGTAAATTACCCGGTGCAGTTGGTCTCAAGGTTAGTACTCTCCAGGATACAACAGCCACTTCTTGCTAGCATTGCACGTGAAATAGCAAGGGCACAGGAACAACTGCTTGGATGCTGAAGGGAACATGAAACTCAAATAATTTCACAACTTAATTTATCCCTCTTCCCGTTATGAGTGTTCATCAACCGATTTAAACCGATTTAAACCACAAAAATCGAACCGAAAAACCAAAAAAACCGCAATTTTTTATTGGATTGGATCGGATTTTGGATCCTCTGGTGAAATCTAATCCAATCCAATCCAAACCGATTTATTATATACATATACTATTATTCTTGAAATTATAGTATTACCCATACTTAACATTGTTTTTCATATTTTATGTCCCTCATTCTCTTTAAGTTTTTTGTTGAAATGACATATATGAGACTATTTAGAATAAATATTAATGTCTTGAAGTTATATTTTACTAAAATTTTTTATGCATGACATATATATAATTGATTGAGTAAACATGAAAAATATGAAATCAATTAAGTAAGTTTGAAAAATAATTAATTACAATTTATCTATAGTCGATTCAAGGGAAAAAATAGGATAAGTGAGAGTATATATAGAGAATTTACATAAAAGCACGTCTTAAAAAATATCAATAATTATTTTTTCTCAAACTCCCAAATTAAAATGAAGATTATCCTTTGTTCACTATTAAATAAGTAGCAAGGACACTTGGCATAAAAAAAAATAAAGTATGACAAAAACTGAATTATCCAATCCAATCCAAACCGCATTTAATTGGATTGGATCGGACCGGATATTTTTAAGGAAGCAAACCGATCCAATCCAAACCTCACGTTGTTTTCATCATTCGATCGGATGTCTTTTTAACTTAAAACAATCCAATCCAATCCACGAACACCCCTACTTCCCATAAAACCACCAGCACGAGACTTGAAAAGCTTATACACTAATCACCCTCTCTGATCCCAACATACAGTTGCAAGTATACACCAAGAAAGACTTTCAATTTCAATTGATCGACATCGGTACTGTGCGAAAAGCCAAAAAACTTCTTTTTGGTTTTATGGAAATATATATCAGAGCTTGACTAGGATGTAGTGCTTTAAAAGGATCGGGCTAAGATACACCACCCATATTTTATACCATTCATTACATCATTCATATGTGATAAATTTTGAACCAATCAAATTGTCATATGGGTTGGGTCAAAATTTCAAATTTCCTAGTTATATTTCTACTGTAGTCAAATATATAAATACAATATATTGTAGTATAGTATATGTACTCTTTGTATTCGTAAATTTAATCCATATTAAAATAATGTTTTTTATTAAAAAAACTAATTATATTACAAAATAATATTTTACAATATAATTACTTTTTTTAATCAAAAAACATTATTTTTATATGAGTTAAATTTGCAAATATAAAATGCACATATATTATACTATAATATACTGTATTCATATAGTTTGACTACGGTATAATACAACTAGAAAGTTTGAAATTTTGACCAACCTATATGACAATTTGATTAACCCAAAATTTACTACATAAATAATACAGTGGGTGGTGCACCATAGCCATCCCTTCGAAAGGAAATATATCAAAGTTTTTAAGCGAAACTTCCCACCGTGTTAGTTGCCATAAAATTGGAAGTTGTTAATGAGATCAGTTGCAACGTGATAAAATAGAAAACAAAGAGAGACTAAGTCAAACTTAAATAAAAATTATTATTTAAATATTTGGCTATAAAATAAATAATAAATAATAAAATATAACACGTCACACCAGACGCGGCCTGGATCTGACCCATGCGGTTCGGATCCGTCGCGAACCGCCACCGCTACAAACCGCCTCCGCCACGAACTACCGTCGCGAAGCCCCACCTCACCGTTCATTGAAGCACCGCCCGTCCCGCTGCGTCACACCAGATGCGATCTGGATCTGACCTTCACGGTCTGGATCTAAACCACGCGATTCAGATCCACCGCGAGCCGTCTACCAGTCCCCGCCGTCCGCCCTTCGCCACACCATCCGATCATTCTGTCACCACTGCCGCGCCACATGTTCACCTACCATCGCTGGTTTTGCAAACTTCTTTGGTTTGCCGGTTCTATTTAGGGGTTTTTCTGGGTTGTGCAAAGGGTATGGTGGAGGTGGTGAGGGAGAATGATGAGAGATGGTGGTTGTAGTGAGGGGAGAAGAGCAGTGGCAGTGGGATGAAAACACTCTTTTTAAAATTGGGTCTTTTAGCAAATACGAATTTACTTTGTATTTTTTTTGCAAATACATTACTTAGTTCGACTAGTTGACTAGTTGAAAAGTAAAAAATAACGTGTTAAATTGATTGGTCCACACCTGAATATGATCTGAAGTATTGTAAAGCAGAAGGCCCGTATAGTATGTGTTGCTGTTAAAGGTTCAAATCCTACGAAATATGGAACAAAAATTATTAGAATTACAAAGACCAAGGATAATTGCTGAATGGTAACATAAGGCAAAAGAATCTATAATGTATATTAAGCAATCGAGTTGCTGAACATGGATTAATAGAAAGGAAGAACAGTTGCTCTAGTGGGTGAAACACTGAAAATGACAACCACCTTAAGGCAAATACTAACAAAATTTATGCTCAAACAATAACAATGCTACTTATCAAGAAACTAATAAAGAACTGGATACCAACAACGGAAGCTGCACAATCCAACCTAGATGAACTGGAAGACTTCTTCCCTTGAAATTCACCTGAACTTGGTGCTGGTGCAGATTCCTCTGCCTCAGAAGGAGCTGCAGAACTCTTTGGTGATCCATTGCCACTTGGAGTGGGGAAGAATGAGGAAATATCAGGGGCTGTCACATAAGGTAAAACACCTGGAGAAGCTGAAATTGTTGGCTCAGTAATTGAACTCAGAACCTGTGAGTTGGTAAGCAAGACAAACACAAAGACAAAGACAGATAACTTGATCATAGTAGCCATGATGAGTTTCCTTGAACTTGCTATATAAACATAAGAATGCAATGTAGTGATGAATTCTGGGAATGTGTGTTAAGTAGGGAAAAGAAATAAGCAGTAAATGTTTACTACTTTACTTTACCAGTGTGCTTGTTGTGACAGTTTGTTTGGTGCATTTGGTGAATATCACGGGAAAAGCAAGGCCTTTAGTTTTTTAGTTGTCTCTTTCCATCCTTATTTATTAAAACCTTTTGTTTCTCCTGAATTGTCGGTTAATAAGATATTATATTTTTTATTTATTTTCCTAAGGGTTCCGAAACTGAACCTGTGCAGGGGACAATGCACAGCCATGTACTGATGCCAGGATGAGGTTCCTTCAAAGTTCACATGCTGAATGTTCTAGATTTTTTTTAATAGAAGGGGACCCATTTTTTTTAGCCTTGTACTGCTTCCTACAACCCTACTCCATGTGAATTTTGGACATGGTAACCACGATGAGGTTATTTTACCAAAATTCCAGTTTTGAAATATTACCATTAGAAGCTTAGGCATATCTAAGGCAAAATACCAATAGTTTAAGATTCCTACATATCAAACTCTTCCACACTAAAAGCCAAAACATAATTATACCCTTATAGTTTAATTTTTTTTATAATACCCTTATACTCAAATTTTTTTGCCACCAATAGATATACAAAATTACACCCATGTTACTCATTTGTTTTACTCAACACTTGGACCAATCCTCACAACTCACACCACCAGGACCCACACGACCAAGACAGCTCCTTCTTCATCGTTGAACCTACCAGGCAGCAGAACCGTCGTCCACCACCCTCTGTCATCCCTGTCCGTCCAGCCGTCCGCGACCGGCGAGGCAACCCTCTGCCTCTCTCTCTCATCACTCATCCCTCATTGTCTCACGACCCTCCGCCTCTCTCTCTCGTCACTCATCTCTCATAATAGAGATCCGCCACTGCTCACAGTGCAGCGCCGTCGTCCAAACTAAGCACCGCCGTCTGTCCCCCCCTCCTAAATTGGGGGTTCTTCTGGGGTTTTGTAATAACTATATTATTTCATCAAAATGATTGGTTGGACATGAAATTAAATATATTAATTTTGTGTCTTTAATTGCATGTCAATTATAAGATATGTAATTTATTTGCTTAGATATATTAAAATTTTATGATTTTAACATTCATGTTTTTATCTTCATGTATATGACGATATTTATTATTAATTATTTTTAAAATATGTTGCCCCCACTACCTCCGAGTTCTAGATCCGCCACTGGTCCAAGTTGTAATAAAATTGGACACCTTAAGCAAGTGGTCAGGGGTTCGAATCCTGACTCATGTATATGAAGAAAACCAGGTTCAGAGAAGTGAATACCTCGTACCTATAACATGGTTACCAAAAAAAACTCTTCCACACTAAAAGCCAAAACATAATTAACAAGGGATACCATAAAAAATGGTGCACTTTTCGGCCTCACATATGAATCACTTGAAGAGTTGTTAAGAGAGATGAGTAATAAAGGAGTTAAGGAGAGGAGTAGAAAAGGATGTGTAAATCCTTGAAGGAATGACAGAATAGTAATTTTAAAATCACCTGCACCATGTGACATTCCCATACAAATGACAACTAAAAGATAATGATAAGAGTATGGGGTAAACTTGGAGGTTTTCTGCTGATGAGTTATACTGCTCAGTGTACCTAACAGACATCCCTTACTGCAACTACGGTCCCATTCGTAAGAGGCCAAGATAGTGAGTGCTTGAACAAAATCTAATTCTTGTATTGGTGTTAGATTAAGGGAAAAAATCGTTAATTCTCTTGAATTCCAAAGCAATTATGCATTGTTATGGTAGATGAAATACATGCCATTAAGATGAATAGCAACAACTTTAGTAAAGCTACAAACAACAAAGAATTGATACAACAATCCCAACTACTGCATCATTTCTCATTTTGGAGTCCACCAGTGAAGAAATAAATAAAGGTTACAACATTAAGATGAATAGCAACAACCTAGCCAAATTTATAAGTCCCCATAAATGCCAAAATTTGGTTCCAATAAAGTCCTAAGGTGTAACATTCAGCCTTCTTATCTGCCAACCAGTTCTCACGGAATGCTGCAATAATGTCACCGAAGAATCTTAATGCAGATTTTATGTGACAACAGGGGACTACATCCAAGAATGAGTAAATAGACCTACAGAAGAAAAGGTTGTGTAAATGCTAAAACTTGAATGGGTTTTTCTATCATGTGTAAAACTGTACATGTTAAGTATCTTAAAAGAGTAAATTTATGTAGGAAACTTGTGTATTTTGTACTTTCAAAACTGAGATACTTAGTTTCCCAATAAATAAATAGTTACTGTTTTTGGATTTCTTAATCTGTGCAAAGTCGCACATGATAGAAAAACCCAACTTGAATTATGAAGGGAAATTGACATCATTATCAATATAGTGATTGTCACAACCTGTAGCCTGCTCTTACCAGTTTTTTTTTTTGTTGGAGACTCTTGGCCTATGCCTGTTGAGCAAACCCCATTGGGTAGTTGGATGGAGAGAGGCCTCATCTTGGTCATGAATTGAGTTGGCCAAAGCATGAGAACTGTGGTGGACAGTTCTCATTCTGATGGGTGGATAGATCTAATCTCAGTTTTTAAGGCAGACCCAGGACAATCCCATTTAAAAACTGAACCATCCGGAATTCTATTTGTCTAGGTGATTCTTCAGATGGTGCAGTAAAATCTGGCTGGCAATGATACTCGGAATTTCAGGTTTATATGTTTCTAATTAAGGGTGGCGAAAGGATGGATCGGATGGATTTTGATTCGGAATATAATAGATCGGATCAAAATAATTTTATCAATCCATTTTGATCCATTAAAAATTAATTAAAAAGTTCAATCCATCCATGATCCATTTAATAAAAAGCCATCAAATCCATCCAATAGTCATTTTTATATGGATGAATATCCAACCCATTAGGGGTGTAACGGATCGGTTTGGTTCGATTTTTAGTGGGGAAAAAATCCAAACCAATCAAAAATGATTTGATTCGGTTTTAACATTTTTTTCTACCAGACCCGAACCAAACCAAACCATTCACGAATGGTTTGGTTCAGTTTGGTTCGGTTCGAATCCGAAGATTATTAAATTTCAAAATATATATAAATATTAAATATATAAATTATTAATATATATATAAATTAAATATAATGAATATTAAACTATTAAAATATAGATTATATAATAAATATTACATATTAAAATATATAAATATTAAAATATAGTAATTAGTTCAGTTCGGTTTGGTTCAGTTCAAGAAATGGTCTATTGAAAGATATATTAAAAGATTGATGAATGATTAACCGTCCATTGAAAAAACAATTCAATCCAATCCATTTATTTTCTTTTTTATAAAACCGATGGATTGGATGGATTTTCTCATGGATGGATGATGGATTAATGGATCCTTTTGCCAGCCCTATTTCTGATAGAAGGCAAACCTCCCAATTCCCTTGACTCATCTCTGTAAGAGTGTGTGAAGACTGAATCTGTTCCTCAAAAAATTTGATTTCCCGGCAATTGAAGCTGTTAGAAGTTTTTTTCTTTTGAACCAGTATCGAAACAGTTAGAACTTAAAAGTGGAATTCTGAAGGCATATGAAGTACATTGTCAAACAATCATAACCCTACAGTCTAAAAAAGAATACTTTCTGGTTCTATCTATACAATTATTTCATCTTTGCATGTGTCTTTTATCTAGCAGATCAGATGCACACTCTCTTAAAATAGATTTAATTAAAATGATTTGTTAAGTTAATTTTCTTTCGGTGAAGGATATGGTGCACCACCCACCAAAGTGGTTTAGTGGCGCATCACCCAAGTGACACAATCTGGATCGTCTAGATTGCCATTAGGATTAATTGGACTTTGACCAGAAATAATACGTGGTAATCTGGACGGTCCAGATTATGTCACTTTGATGGTGCACCACTACACAACTTTGATGGGTGGTGCACCTTAGACAACACATTTTCTTCATGCATTCCAGCTATCGAATGCCCATAACCACATTTTTCCGAGTGAAGATTATTTAATATCACCAAAGTCACATTTTCTTTTCGAATTTTTAAAATTTTCACTTAATCCAGCCTGCTTTGATATATGGGGAGTAGCTTCTCTAAGTATTTGTTCTGGGATATGAACCTGAACCTTAGACTCAATAGGTCGAATATATACTTTGGGTTGAGCAATGGCCCAAATCCAAAGACATTGGGCCGGGCAGCGACCCAATCTCATTGGATAGACTAACGACCCAATCCTAACCATAGCCCGAAGCCTTGTAGGGTTGTCACCCTACCACTACCTGGTCGCGTAGGCTTACCACTCTACTCCTGCAGAATATGGCAGGAAGTGATAGAGTTGCCAGTGTAACTCTACTTAGAGGCAAGTGCCGGATAAAGTGACTGATGTAGAGTCATCAATCAACCCCCACGGGTCGGATCCACTTGTCAGGAAGCCTATAAATACCAAGGAGTAACACGTAACTCTTATTCATTATTCACTCTATACTCTCTTACTTTGATACTTGCATTCCCTTGTGCTAACTTAAGCATCAAAATGACTTTACAGGTGCCCCTACCGAATACCGACCAACAGATCGTGCAATCAAGAGCAGACCAAGCTGGCAACAAGTAAAACAAACAGAAGAAGTTATTCGTATCGATCATTGACATTGTCCGTGAGTATATAGACTAAAAAAGTACTTACACATACAATTTGGAGATTTGGAAAAATGTAATTTGAGTGCAAAAGTGAATAAAGTTGAAGATAACCAAACTTTACTATTTAACTTTGAATTGAATGGATTTTCATTGGAGAATTTGATGGAATTGGACTGAACCGAATCAACCATCACTTAGCGTCGGCTGGAGTAAGATGATAGAATCTATTTATTTGCACAGATGTAAGCACAAAGATGATTTCCAAAAGAAATTTTAGAGAGAGAAGCTCTGCCTTCTCTCTACGTCTCTCCCTATGGGTCGCTGCGCCCTATTAGGGTTCCTCCTCCCTCTGGCATGGAGGCCTTCCCCTCCCTATGTGGAGGTTCCTTTTCCCAATCGATTAGGGTGTGTTCGGAGCTGGTTTTCCCTTCTCCGTCGTCGTCGACGCGAGAAGATCGTCACCGCCCTTTCCCTATCGCTAACCCTTCTCCCTGCTCCTCCACTATTAACCACCAAGACACCCTGCCAATTACATTTGGATCCCAACCCCTTCACCGGAGCACAGAAACTCTACCCAAGATCCACCATATCCACCCTAAGCCAACCACCCAGGAGTCGGAGCTGTCACCACCCCCGCCTTATCATCAATCCTTTCTCAGCCACACAGGGGAGGTTAGCCCCCTACCTGGAGTCCTACTCAAACCACCACAACACCTTAGCCGCTCTCTCCCTGCCCTAGGTCTAGTGTTTTACCCCCTAAAGATCTTATCCATAATTGCCCCGGTCTCTACCTCGGTGGAGCGTCCCCCACCCGAGCCACCGCCCCAAGTCCATCTACAAATCTTAAAAGAAAACATGGGGCCCTAACCAACCTCCAACCCAAAGCAATCTGTTGCCGCTCCTCCACCATTAGATCCAGGTCCCCAAAAGTCCTCCACGAAAGCCACCAGATGCATGTATAAAGTCTTATTTTGGTAGTGTTGTTGTTACTGGTGCCTTTGTGGACACTATTTTGTGCATGATGGGTTAAGTAGGGGAAAGATTGCACCTATGGTATTTGATGGAAAGACCCAAAAGAGATGGGCATTTTGGAAAAACATGATGGATGCAGGACCATATGTGGCTGATACCAATTTCTACATTATCTCCAAGTTTCAATCGTCTTCCAGACACGGATTCAATATGGACAATACCGAGACCACTTGTAGTCGAAATGTGCCTGTAAAAGCCAAAGATTTGATCCGTAATTGGATAGGAAAAAGGCTGTGGATTTTCTTTTCTTAGTCACCATTGATTGTGTGTGGAAGATTTTGAATGAAAGGCGGCGAGGATTTAGATGCTGGTTTAGTCGTGCCCCTTTGGCTCCTCATTAATCGATATGTTTTGACGCTCATTTCTTTGTTGTTTCAACTGATAGAGTTTATCCTATTATGTGGATGGGGAATGCCTCGACATGTTTGTTTCAAATGATCTTTGTTTCTTCTAATGAATGAAGTGTTTTACTGTTTAAAAAAAAAAAAAAACACAATGATGAAGCTCAACAGCATTAGACTATCGCCATGTGACGAGACTAAACTTTGTTCAAATTTTCTTATAGAGGAAAAAAACAAACTTGTGTTTAATTTTGATGTATTAACATGATAAACTTTTTCATATCATCAGATTGATTATGTTATTTTTGTGTGATTTTTAATATGACTATTATAAGAGTTAAATATTTTAATTGATTGGTAAAAGTCACACTTAAACCCAACCTTTTTTTTTATAAAAAGCATAATGTAATATAATATAGGTTTTATTAATATGCATTCTATTTTTACGATATTATTGAATCCTACCAATTATAACATAGATGAATTTTTAAACTTCACAATATTAAGTCAAAATTTTATCAGCCAATATATAGTTTAACCGCGTTACACAAATTACTATTTTCTTATAATTAAGAGTATATTTATGCTGATAATCTTTTCAAATAATCGATTATAATCAGAGTTCATTTTTATTTGGGTATACTTGTTGAAAAGCGATTTTAAGATTATCTATTTCATTTGGACGATGTAAAAATAATCACTTTTATATAATAAATTACAAAAAAAAAATATGAAGATATTTATTTATAATATTTGCTTTTCTTTTAACATTACATTTAATAAACCTGAGTACATTAGATTTCTAACGTTTTTTCATTTTTTTTATAAAGTACAAAATATACTCAAAATCTGTACAATATCCCCAATCCACCTCCTTCAAATACACAAATTATCCCCTGCACTAAAAAACCAGATACAGGCATGATCCCTCCCAGCTACTCAATCCATCCACCCAAGTAATTATAGAAACTGCTTCAAAAGAAAACGGCCAGTGCAGAAATTTTCAAAGTCACCAGAAAAGAACAGACCTGAATATAGTCCCTTCTTTCCATACCCCGCGACAACTGATATCAGAAATTCATCATAAAACTTCAATACCAGACAACTAAACTTATCGAACACCGGAAATCCGCCGGAACAACCACCTCCGACGGTTGTTTCCGCCGATGAGTCACCGTCGACGAAGACGGAGTTGACGCTTCGAAGAGGACGCATTTCACGTATCGAACGAGCCCGATCAACGCCACGATCTCTGATTTCGATTGCTCCTCACTCCGATTGGAATCTCTTCCTCTAAGGCTTCGATCTCCGCTCTGCAACTCGAGGAATCACGAGTCTCCAACCTGTCGAAGATTGAGAGCATAAAGGAACTGCTTTTGAGGAGAAAGAGGTTGTTGGTGAGGTTTAGGGAAGAAATCTAGTTCGTGAGTCCTGGCTGAAACAAAAACAGCTGAAATATACGGAAAACAGCTTTTTTTTTTTTAAATAATCGGTGTACCAAACATCAAAGTTTTTTTCCAAAACAGCTTAAACCATAAAAAACAGTTCAATATGAAAGAATGAATCTTTCTCAAATATGCTCTAGATTTTAGCGAGCTCAAATTGGATTGATTATAATATAAATTCAAATTTAATCCAACCAATTATAAACGGTTTGATTGGATTATTCGTTTTCTTTATTTATAATACAAATTTAACGCCTCTAATATATTATTTCAAAAGTCAAAACACATAAATAATATATATATAGTGCGAGGCAAAAAGCAAACCACCAAAATAAAATTTTTCTTTTTTCGATTTTCATCTTATTCAGTTATAATTTTTTTGGTTTGAAACACACAATGTAGCTACCAAGTCGTGTGCTCAATCAAAACATTGAAGTGAACTCCATAGCTTTTACCAAGTGTCAAAATGTAAGTTTATCATTCAAGTTAAACAATAAGTGATGTCCCAGTTGAAAAGCCCATACAATCCAAACTTGAAACTTCTATCGTGTTAGGAGGTCCAAATTTTTTTTTATTGTATGTCTAAAATAAAATATTGATATTACACCACAGATGGGTCATACGGGACGTGCCTTGTGCGGGACATATAGCAGGCACCTTACGATATTAATATAACCACTGTTGAATTGGAGGGTTGTAGGTAGGGAATGAGGAAATAGGAATAAACTAAGAAATAATAAGACTTATATTGATTTGATGTAATGATTGTGTGATTACAAAAGACAATCCAATAGTCATATTTATACTAAAAGTAGAATCATAATCTTAATCAAATAGAGAATTAAATCATAAAATATAAATAAGAAATAAATCCTAAGAGATTATCTAGGATACTCCAAGATATGAAAAGATATTATCAGATATTTCTCTGATTTTCTAACACTCCCTCAAGCTAAAGCTTACTAAGCTTTAAGCTTGTTACATGAAAACAATGTACTTCCCCTCAAATTAAAAAAAAAAAAAAACTGAGCTCCACGAAAATAATGGTTGGAAGGCAACTCAAGAATGTTGGAGAGGCCGGAGAGAGTTGCTGGAAAAATAACTTAGCAAGATAGCTGGAATGATCATCAACCTGACAGAAATTTCTTTGCAAGCAATCTAACAAAGTAATGTCCGAACTCCTCAAAACCGTATTTGAAAGCTTCAACAACAATATCGGAGACCCAAATTTTTTAATTTTTGAAATTAAGATAGACAACTACTTCTAGGACTGAGACAAGGCCAGTGCATCTGGGACAAGGGGCTAAGCATCTAGGAGAAAGACCAGAGCATCTGGGACAATGAGTGGGGCTTGGGCTAGTGTGAGTCATAGCCAACATAAGTTAATCATCGATGGAAATAGAAGTCACGACTATTATTATTCATATGTGGGAAAAGTGTCACAACTGGAATGATCGTCGATGAGAACAAAAGTCACCACTAATATGATTCATCCATGGGAAAGGGATTACCACCAGAATGATCGTCGATGGGAAGAGAAGTCACACTGGTATGATGGAGTCCTTAGGAGTATCTGAGGAGGTAGAACTAGCCATGTGTCAAAATACAAATGCAAATAACCAAAATCACAGGTACTTGAACCGTACAACACACAGGGACGTTGCTTTGTGGGACGTTGCTCAAAAGAGGTCCGACGAAGGAGGTGAGCACAAATCCAGAGAGAACAGGGAATGACGAGTTTAACATTGGAAACGACGACCGGAACAGTGACCGGAGCACCATCACGCGCCCGTGAAAGGGAAGCACGTGCAGTTGCGCACTGATCAGAAAACACGCACATGTTGGCACGTCTAGAGTCTTACGACGATACTATTTGAACGACTAGACAGATCGACAGCAGACGAGTCCGACGATGGTGTCAGAAGTCAGAGACTACAGAGGACAGCAACCGACAACGGCTAACGAGACAGGAACGCAAGTCAGAAAGGACGCACTAGAAAAGAACACAACAGAGGAGAGAAAAGGATTTTTTTGTTGTATGGCTAAGAAGATGCTTAGAGTTCCTTCATACTTATCGAAACTCCACAGCAGAATAGTAACAGGACAGACGAGACAGGTCACGAAAGATGGTACCTTTGTCTGGCTCTGATACCATGCTGAATTGGAAGGTTGTAGGCAGGGAAGGAAGAAAGAGAAATAAACTAAGAAATAATAAGATTGATATTGATTTGATGTAGTGATGGTGTGATTACAAAAGAGAATCATAATCTTAATCAAATAGAGAATCAAATCATAAAATATAAATAAAAGATAAATCCTAAAAGATTATCTAGGATACTCTAAGATATGCTAAGATATGAAAAGATATTATCAGATATTTCTCTGATTTTCTAACACAATGCATCCACCAAAACTTGATTTCAAGGCTCTAATTTAGGTCCATTTTTAGTAGCTATGATCGAAATCAATAATATACAGTGGCAGTAGCAAATTCCCATCAGAATCTAAAAGATATGCTTCTAATACCAACATTATCATTTACATTACAGTACACTAGCACACATTTTTCCTCTTTTGATACTGAAGGAATGCCCGGTCGTTAGACTAAAGAATGGATTCATCTAAATACAGGTCAAAATAAATAACATACATCAAGCCTCATTAATTGGTCTTCGAAGACCAGAATAAACGGCTGATCTAAGGAGAGGAGGTGCATCTTCTGTCAATACCCCTGCATCTATCTTTTCAATATGGGGCCATATCTGCAAGCAACAACATAAATGTAGAGTAATGTCAAAATGTCATGTTATATAATATAATATAATATATATAACTCTTGGTGAATATCTCCAAAAATTAAAAAAAAGGGCAGACAGGTGCTATAAAGCTTCCATTATGCGTGGAAATGTTAAAAATAAAACATGTAGTAACACAAACGATTAATAGTACCAATAATCTTGAGGATGCTACTTGAACAATAATAAATGAGAAAAAGAGAAACTGTACAGAACCATTAGATACAATTTCAGTTTTTAGCCCAAAAAATCTTTTTTTATGCTACACAAATCCAGAGGCAATCTAATGGTGTGGAAATATGAATAAGCTTTTGTATATGCTAAGTGTTCTTCAAATTTAAGCACAGTTGAATTGAACAATATACCTCAGCAGCGTACTGCCTAGAAAAGGCCTTCACATAGCCCAAAGTAGTGATACACCACTGCTCCTTTTCACCTACATTATAAGCACCGCTTGTCTTCCCACCGTTTGACTGACTGTAGAAGAGATAAGAACCAAAATTATTTCATATTATTATGTCTACTTTGGCAAAGTAAAACAGTAGTTTGGAAATTCTTCATTATTTATCGAGGTCAGAAGGGAGGGCACTGGAACCTGTTTTGAGGTCTCTGATTCTCATTGTCCAATTCCATTGACGATGGTTCTTCAGGGTCCACTGCCATCACATCAACTTGTGCAGCCTTCAATTCACGCAGTGTTCGAGCTCCAGATCCTTCAGGAAGGCGCTCCATCAATACATTTGAGAAGCTTTTGTACAACAAGAGAAACAATGCCTGGATGTGCCAATAGTCAAAATACCATGAGAAGTAGAACTTGAAATGCATGCAATTCAAATAGAGTCAAAGACCCACTTGAACTGAAACTCTGAAACCTTAGCTGTCAAGCAAGCTAGCAAGGGCACAAGATTGGCATTTATAACACCAATAAAAAGTAATCCAAATTGCCTCAACTAAAGCCTCTACAAGGAGAAATTACAAATGAAAGTGTAAAGAAAACCCATAATGTAGAACGCTATTTTTAAGTGACTTAAAATATAACAGGAGTCAAAATATATCCGTGGCTAGGCAAGATCCCCCAGTCTCCTTTTAATTTCCTTTTTCTACTAAAGCGGATTCCTTTTATGTATTTCCCATCCCTTCCTTCTAATGTCTTTTTTCTGTGCTTGTATTGCAATTTTGCTGAAACAATCTCTTCATTGGAATATAACCCTCCTACATTCACCAAAAAGTTCTGCTACCTAGTATGAGCTATCTGTGGCCGCGATATCAGCTGAGTTTCTAGGACAAAGAAAGAATGTATATTCCCATTAAAACCTAAAAACATACTGTTGGCACGTCCACTTTTGCCAACACAATTGAAGTGGTTTCTGACCACAATAGAAAATTTTTCTGTTCAAAGAGATTGTAATGGTAATTCAAACATCAAGTTTGATAAGAAAAACTATTATCTGACAAATTAACCAAGTAATACCAGTTTTACAATACCTCATTTTCATCAATTGCTCGAGCAATAAGAGCTTCCTTAGCTTCTAAAGATTCTTGGAGAGACACCAACTCCTCCTTTGC
The DNA here is from genome assembly GCA_030762895.1 of Sophora flavescens. Lineage (NCBI taxonomy): Eukaryota > Viridiplantae > Streptophyta > Magnoliopsida > Fabales > Fabaceae > Sophora > Sophora flavescens. The sequence goes on from CM061066.1 coordinate 114,545,576, forward strand.
CTTTTCAGCATGTGATTTCAATCTATTCAACCTAACAGGATTTTCACCAAGAATTGGTTCACCATCCACTAGCGTCAGTTTCAACTCTGCAGCATCTAACTCTGCTTTTGCCTCCTTGGCAGCTTCTTCAGCTGACGAAATATTCTTTTTTAGAGATAAAATCTCTTTCCTTAGATCAGAAATACGATTGTACGTCTTGCTTACTGCATTTCTAAGAATCTGTTGAATGGGAAAGGGGGGAATTACTAAGGGAAAGAACGGAGAATGTATGATGAAGATCAAATTAAGTTAAAAAACACTTGAGTGTTTTGTAAACCATGATGATCAAGCCAAGGACAATAAGGTGTAAAGTCTCGAGCACTTAAATGTAAAAGGCATTAGCGATCCAAAGCTAATTATGTAAAAATACATTTTGAAAGCTAAAAAGATGGTTCCCAATGCCTGTATGACTCAACTGAGAAAGTGGGGAGAGTTACAAATGAACTATCCATAAAACCAAGATTAAGTACCTCCCATGGACGATCCGATGTATGAAATTGCTCAATATTTTCTGCTGAGAAAACCCATCTCACAATGGCCAGATTTGATACAAGCCGATAACCCATCATCCTGTCAATAGCTATTGCTGTCATTTGAGTGTTACTCTTCCAGAAAGAACTCACTTCAGCTATTAGCATGACTTGCTTATCCTGGTCAGGACATAGTTTTGCAATGACTTGCCCATATCTCTCTAAAACAGTTATCAAATGAGTAAAACTCTTGGATCCAATATTGAGAAGAGTTTGTACAACCACTCTGAGGGTAACTTCTAGACCATTATTCGGAAACACGCTTTCATCAATCCATGAGATTATTTCACGGACAGGTACCTTCCCTTTAACCATGTTGTTCAGCTCTCCAGATAGCACATGTTCATTGTTTTCTTTACCATCTTCTGCACCAAAACTTAAGTTCGGCCCACCCTTTGGAGGAAGCAATTCTTCTAAACCAGGGGCATTTTCAATGCTCTATACGAAATATCATGAAATGTACCAAAGAAACATTAATATGCCAATTAACGAAAAGAAATTAAGGACTGATCAACAAAAACTGATACAGAAATTTCCCCATATCCTTTCAGGCTTTTCCCATATGAGCAATAACAATAACAAAGATAAAGTGACATTGCAGTCTGGCACTGCCACATCTTGAGGCTATGTGCAACAAAAATGATTTCCAGTATGGTTCTGCCATGGATAAATTACCTGCTTAACTTTGTCCCAGTACGACAAGCGAACTTCCCTCTCCAAGACCTCCTGAACAAAGACACGTTGTGGGGCCCACTTCGGGAGGTCTAAGACATAGGCCCACTCTTCCCATGGCCAGATGAACTGAAAGTTTGATCTGCATCGTAAAAACCATCAACCATATTGAACGTTAATACACTAGAGAAACAACTTCATACAAGTTAATTTGGAAAGTAAAAACAACTGATATAAAAAGTATTTTATGTCAGCCAGAGTCAGTTGGACAGTAGAAATTGTTAAACCTAATTCTCAAACAAACCAAGAGGGCAGGCAGAAGGTATAGCAAACTAGACACAGAAAGAGTATATATAACCCATCACTTAACATTCAAATGCAAAAGATAGATGATTTAAACAACTACTAGTTCATCATTGCAATGCACAAAATGCGAGAGCTATACATTTTTCCATATCCCAACTAGTAGCAACTAATACAACCATTAAACCAATTTTGTGCATTGACATTATTATAAATCTTTGTGCCTCTGCAGTCACCACCGTTTTCTCTAACATTGCAGCCACAACATATCCTGACATTAATAGGGTTACTCAAACATGACACAACCATTGATTCCAGTAATAGATTAACCCCATGCTCTTGGAACCAACTAAAAACACCACCCAAAGCTAATACCAACCCCAATACAAACATCAACCACCTCATCAATTTCTCAATTCCCTTAATAAGTCATAATCATTACTCCACCTTGATTGGAAGCACAAAACCTCAGTTGCCCTTGACCATAGCATCCCATATTGCAAAGTCTATAAAAATATTAAAAAGCACTATGATCTTGATTTGAAGACACTGTAGCCTTTTATAAGATCAGTCCATAGGCCTTTAATAATGGATCATCACTATAGGTGTCTCTCTAAAGAGGGCAGGCTGTATATTTCAAAAGATGTGCAGTTCAATGAATACAAATTTCCTTTTACCACTCAATTGTGCTTATAAGTAAGGGGCAACTCTCACCTTACAAACTAGCTTTTGGGGTTGAGTTAGGCCCAATCACAAATTCTAAGATGGTATCAGAGCCTATCCTAGATCCGTTGGGCAACCCACAGATATCCAGTCCTGCAAACTTCACGCTCCAGATGTTCAGTCCTAGGCATGAGGGGGGGGTGTTGGAGTCCCACATTGGATAGTGATATGGCCTGAATAGTGCTTATAAGTAAAGGGCAACCCTCACCTTACAAACTAGCTTACGGGGTTGAGTTAGGCCCAATCACAAATTCTAAGAATCACCAATTCCAGAAGCCAAGCAAAAACACACAGGCATTAGTGCAGCATGGATCAGAGGCTAAAATGTCAAAATTGCATCTTGAATTTCCTAACTTCTATTTGTTTTCCATTTAGGGGAAATTACTATAAAAAGGAACCAAGGTAAAAATGTTTCCAACTTAAGAACAATTAACCTCTCAACCAGTTAATGATATTTAAAGAATGGTTAACAAGTAACCACATATTCACTTCATTAACCACTAGAGCAGTTTATTATTCCTAAAGACCTAAACTAGAAATACTTTTAACAAACTTTCCTTTTTTGTAATTTCCCCTTTTTGTAAGATAATCATTAGAGAGAAGTCCATGCGCATGGGCAATAAATACGAGATATTAATGTATTAAAAATAAAAACAGAAACTGAAAACCATAAGTTGGGTCATCCAATTATCAATCTGGTAATGGTAAATAACTTCTATCCATTTATTTGGACCATTTAATTGAATGGGTTGTATCAAGGCTCCCCTTTTGATGGCCATGGGCTAAATCGCTAATGGTTAATCGATAGCTTCGCAATTGATAAACTAAATGTTTAATAATTGACCCATACCAATATGTTGGAAATCCGCCTTAATTGCAATCTGCCCCTAGCCTCCTTAATTGCGACCACCAGCACCTTCATTGTGCTGGTGGTTATAAGGGGTGTATTTAGTCCCACATCGCCTAGAGATATGGCCTAAGTAGTGCTTATAAAGCTTGGATAATCCTCACTTTACAAGCCAGTTTTGTGGGATTGAGTTAGACCTAAAATCAAAGATAATATAAGTATGAATTTACATTAATAACTTCACCCATATACCATAAGATGGAAACACACAACATTTTCCTGAAACAAGTTTTTTTTTCCTCGAAAACTTATGGACATTGTCTATAAATTACGGAAATATGAAGTTAGCATTACATTCAGAAGAAAACATATCTCACCACTGAACATAACCCATGCAGAAAATTTTAATGTGAGAATTATGAATAGTATCTTCCAATACTATATTGCAACTCAAGCATATAGCCATAACAGAATGCATGGATGTTTTCTTTTTAAAAAAAATTAATTGTATTAACGAGAAAGAAAAGGTACAACTAGCCAGGAGGACAAAATCTACTTCAAACAGAACATTCGCAAGTATATAATATCTTGAATGATGCATCCTGAAATAACTAAAATTCTGAACATACAAATGGTGTGAGAACCAAAGGATTAATCGTGTCCGACACTCCATATCCAAATCAGCAATCTTCTCAAAGAGAGCACGAACTGCTCCAGCTACAACTGCAGGAAAAGCTCCAGGAAGAGCCTATTGTGCAGCCACATAATTAAAAAGAATTGAACATAAAATGGAATTTGAAATCAATATAAAATGTGTGTTAGAGCAACAATAATTCTTAGTGATGGAGAAAAGAAATCGGATTTAGCTCTTCTAGAGTGAAGGGTGCTCTTTTGAAAGTAAAGTGCACAATCGTAAGCATTGATGAGAAAATCAAGGCAGTGAATTATCACATATGTATAGTCTGTTATGCATGCACTTGTATCTTAGAAAATCCTACAACAACAACAACCAAGCAGTGTTATCAATGGCGATTATGGCGGCCAGCAAAAAATCCGCAATATGGTGGAAACATGGCGGATATAATAGGCGTTGTGGCCTATGGCAGCTGGCACAAAATCCGCCATGCCATAACGCCATGGCGCCGCCATGGCAGCAATTTGACAACACTTCAACCAAGCCTTTGTTATGTGGAGTCGGCTATATGGATTGGACGACTTGGTAATGTACTATTGCAAATCATGTCTATGGACAAACCATTTATAGCTATGTCCTTCTCAATGGTTTCGCCTATAATTTTTCTTGGTCTCCCTTTCCCTCTGCCTCTAGGGATTGGGCCACCCTCAATCTGATCTACTCTCCTAATTGGGGCTTCTATGGGTCGTCTCCATACATGTCCGAACCACCTAAGGTGAGATTCTACCATCTTTTCTACAATAGCTGCTACTCAATTTTCTCTCTGATGTGTTTATTTTAATCCTTTCCTGTCTAGTGTATCCACTCATCCAATGGAACATTCTCATCCTTACTACATTAAGTTTATTTCTTGTTGGCTTTTTACCACCCAACATCAAGTCCCATACAACATCTTGTAAAATCCCATATCCCTTATTTTTCTTATCAACAGTTACAATTGGGCATTTTAGTCTCTAAAGTGCACCCCTCACTTTAGAGATCCAAATCAAAAGAAATCAGCAATGTTAAGTCCACTTGACAGTTACAGTACCTTACAGAGGTCAATAATAACCAGTGTGTAGTATGTTGGTTTAAAAGGCGGTTGGGGTAGCATCAGCAACTGCAAGAGATATAAATATAACATTACTAAATATACCAATATTCTGAGGGCATATTTCAGCCATTCATGCAGAAAGTACAAACTAATGAACTTCAGAAATATCAGATTATAAAATAAGTAAAATTAAACAATTTTGTGCATTTAATTTAAGTAACCAACATGTTTTTTTTAAATTATGACAACTTCATTAAATACACACTAAAAATAACATTTGGCAGATTCAGTGTCATCTTCCAGTTATTGATTACTGACATCATTCCCCTCAGCTCAAACTCTAAAAACAAAGGAAATAATTTTTTTTTCATAACAATAGAAAATGAATAACAATGAAAATAAGAAAAATAGTGCAATGAAGGACTAAAAGGCTCAAAATATAAGGGTGAAAAACAACCAAATAAACAAAAGCACTCTTCAATCCCTTCAGATAACTGACAAAGAAACACTTGGAATAATTGCAGGTTTACAAGATAATACCTGAGAGAATATGGTCTCAGCCATGAGGTATTCATATCTGAAGGGCACTGGCAGCCCAGCCATGAAAGAAGCACATTCCTTTCGACTAGCTTTGCATGAACCCAAAAATGAGAACAGTTAAAATTACTTCAAACACATTTTATAGGAAATATGAAGAATCAGATGAGTTATAAGTAAAATCCAAAATTAAATGCACATGCAGATACCCAAGGTTTCCATTGATGTAACATAAGAGAAATTGGAATAAATCAAGGACACTCTACAGCACCCAAATAAAAGAAAAATTAAAATGAGAGAAAATTCGTCATGCCATCATTTGTTTTAGTATATTTTTATTGTTATTCACACTCACATCCCGGAGACACTAATACTCTTCTAGTATAAAGATAATGAACAGTATATACAAACCAGCCATTGAAGAACAGAAGCACATCTAGGAGATACTCTTCCACAACAAACCGGTCTATAGGCTGTATATCCTGCCATTCAAAAATATTATTTTCATTGAATCAACATATATGACTGTAGCAAGAATTAAGTTCAAATTACTAAAACCCTAAAAACCCAGCTTAAGTAATACAATAACACATGTACACTTAACAGCTTTATATATTAAGGAATTAATCAGCAGGCTCATCATCTCACTAAATGACAAAAATAGAACCAGTCTTGTTTTCGGGTATTAGGAGAAGAAATTTAATTAGAAAAAAGAAAGAGAGAAGCACAAGAGCAGACAAATAGATACCCTCCTAAAGAAACTATAAAATACAAAAAAAAAAAAAACATCAATAAGCTGTCCAACAATGATATACCATCAACAGACTGTAAAAAAAATGATATACCATCAACAGAAACATATTAGCAGTAACAAACCTAGCTAAGGACAAAATTGAAAAGAGGGTGCATCATTGCATATCAAATAGCTTGTGTCTTGAACGGATAAGTGTATCTGACCAAACATATTTAAGAATAAAATAACCATCACCTATATAACTTTAATTATTTAAAGAAACAAATTAAAATTATTATTTTATTCAAACTAATACTTTAATAGTTGTAGAATAATGAAATTTGTAATGAACGTCACAACAGGCTTATTTCTATTTCAAATATAAATATTGAATGAAATAAAAAACTAGCTGGCTTGGGAATGCTGCAGTTTTTGTGCCATAGTTGCTAAAATCTACTATGGAAGAACATTAAAATATTGTTTTAAATTTTAATATTTAGTGAAAAAAAAATAAAAGTTGCAGAGAATCAGATATGGATTAAATAGTGTACGAAGAATCAGATATCGATTAATAACTTTTTGTAAAATTATCATGAAAATGCTATTATGTGATAATCTATAACTACAAAACAACAACCAAGTCGTATACAAAAAACAGGTATTAAAAAGCTAAATAGATAGGTATTCAGATTAGGAAGGCATAAGGGTTAGAATTTGAGAAATGCTAAAGGTTTTTAAGGAATTTCATATTCTTGACAGCCACAACAGCTAAGGATGCTTTTTCTTAACAGGATTAACACTAATGACATGTTACAAAAGCACAGACCTCTCACTGCTTCGTCTTGTAATATGTGTTTAATATGCTGTTCTAGTTCGCGAAATGGGACTCGTATTTTTTTGCATTGTTCTGCTGCAAATTTTATTTGTAATAACCCTTTCAGAATCTTTGTTAGGCATGCAGAGAGACTAGAATGGCTTGTTACATGATTCATTCTCTTAGCTTCAAAGTGTTTCTTTTGTTATCTTCTTATGAGGATATCTTATCCTCTATCATGGTATTCTTCTCTTCTTCCTTAATGAAGTTTCCTTTTTCATCAAAAAACAGAAGCAACCCCTAGGCGCTAGGATACTTTTCAAAGGAACCTGTAGCTTTTAAGAAGCACCCCCAAAAACATTTTCTCAAAACTATTTATCAATTTTGCTGACAAAGGCAAAGCACCAAAACCAAGGCCACAGCATTTCCAAATAGAGCGTAAATAATGTACCTATTTCTCAAGAAACAAAAACCTCAATAAAAATAAAGAAGAACACAATTCCTATACTCTTTTTTCAAGATAAAAACAACTGTTTTTTTTTTAAATGCATAAAGCTTTGCAGAACATGACAAATAATGCCACCAAATCCTAATTGTTCAAGAAAAATATGTACTAAATATTTCTCCAATTCAAAAAAGAGAGATACTTTTAATTAGTGAGCAAACATTGTGTCGACTGTACAAAAGCCAACCGAGTATAATCCCAGTCAAATGGTTAACAAAATAAGCTTCCATAAAAAGAAAATATAATTCGATCGGGGTACATTGTGTTTACCGCAATTGGAGATAATATTGCAGTTGCAAAGACTACCGAAACCGCAATATTGCAGCCACAGTTGCGGTTGCAAACTGAAATTTAAAATCATGCTGTGGACCAATATCATAAGGAAAGCAAATCACCTCAGTTTTATTGGGAGGAAATATGTCAAGCCGGTGCATCCTTTGAGGAAATTTTAATTCTGCCTCATGCTTTTGTTTACCATTAGATATACCAGAAGGGACTGAAGGTGGGCTTGGTAAGCTGGGGCAGCTTATTGGCCCTAATTCATGGGACTTCCCAGCAACCAGCTGAGCTTCAAATGAAAGATGAGGTCTTGGAACTAACAATTGAAAGAGTAAACATAGTTAGTGGGAAGAAAAGGGGTGGGTCAAGAAAGGGCTTGTGATACCATATTAGAAATTGAGACACAGAGAAACTAAACAATGAGTGATTTCATTGACTGATTCATACTGTTAATGGATCAGCTATATATAAATAGCTGTCAGGGATACTGAACTAACAGTATTCTGACTAACCAGCTGTGTCAGCCTAACTAACCTAACAGTCTGAGTCAGTTAAGCTTTCACAGCTTTACACAATATCTAATAATTACAGCAGGCAATAAAACACAATGAAATAATGTACTATAAAAAACAAGAAATAAAGGTAAAACAAAAGTGAAGAGCATGGGCATGAAAAAAATGTAACCAGGAAAAGATAGGAAAAAGGATAAGTGAAATGAATAAATCGGTGTTATTAAAACCGGACCGGTTCGGCCGGAAACCAGACTAATGGCCAGTCCAATCAGGTTATCAGACTGCTTAAGCTGTCGAACCGGCGCTAACGTCATCAACCTGCGGTTGAACCGGCTCGGATCGACTGACTCGGTCGTTTCAACCGAATCTCTGCTCGGACCGGTCCGGAACGTGCGCAAGCGGATGACAGAAATTTGGCGGAAATTGCAAAAATCCGCCAAGTTGAGCGCCGGGTGGGACTCGAACACGAGTCTAGCTGAAGCTTAGGCGCAAGAAGTATCGCTAGGCCAGCGACTCTCTTTGGTATATGTCTCAAAAATAATGTATATATATATATATATGTTCAATCAGTACTCACTGGTTCGACCAGTGACCCATTAACCCAGTAACCTGCCAGAGTCGATGACCGATCAGGTTTTATCAACACTGGAATAAATAGTTCGCTGCATAAGGTTTAATTAGATACCATAACCTTTAAGTTAATATTTCTTTCCCTTGAAGCTCACTAGTCACTACCTATTAAGCACGGACACCACTTTAAAGTGCCGTGCCGCGTGTCGGACACACCTCAGACACCGACACTTCTTGGACACGTCTATATGTATATAAGCGGTGTCCCGGTGTTAAATGTTTTGGACATTAGCCGTGTCGCGGTGACCGTGTCGTGTCGTGGTGTCCGTGTCAGAGTCAGTGCTTCATAGGTCACTACTAATGTAAATTATGAGGGACTTAATTTTGTCATACTTGCCTCACAGGATCACATCAACCGTAGTGTAAGATTGGGAATCAAAACAAAAGTTTGAAAGATATGGGAAGAAAATTGGGAACAGAAATTTAGTCCCGTTGTTACTGTAGTCAAAATTCAGCAGAAACTAAAATCCAAAAACCATCAGATCTCTTTACATGGTATAGGCATACCTATATAGCAGTGATTTCATTAGGGAATAAACTCCTATTTAAAACCCTGTCAATTCTTATTAATCAATACCAAATCACAAAAGCCTATTTTTTTTTTTTATTTTTTTTTTTTTTTTAAACGGGGATCAACACTTGTTCCCAAATTCCCCCCGCAATGCCTCGAACCCGGACACACAAGTCCCGGTGAAAATCACAAAAGCCTATTAAAAAAAATAGGGAACAGAAAAATCAGGAACCTCTAAAAACATAAAATGACCAAAAATAACGAAAAACAAACAAAACATCAGTTCAAACGGACTCTCCAGTCCCTTTGGATCTCTAACAAAGAAAGCACCCTAAAACACACCTAAGCTGAAACTAATAGAAGATTAAAGGCAAGCCTCTCTCAAATACAAGTAACAATCTCCTGCTGAAAATTTCAAGATCTATTGATATGTTCCTGAATTCTATTAGTAATTAGTAATAGAAAGGAGCCCAATAAGACTCTAATGTTATGGTTATGTGGGCCAATACTCACCTTAAGAGAGGAACTAACATGTATACAACATATTGGAGGGAAAGTTAGTTAGAGGAGAGAGGAAATAAATCTGAAATCTGTTTATAATACGGAAGTTCTGAGAGGAAGGGACATGTGTGTTTTCCATTATAGTTTCCGGCAGCTTGGGTCATGGTTGTACCTTGGCTGGGAGCATTTGCTCTTACTTTCTGTATTTTTCTTTAGTTCTGAGTATTTTTCTTTTAATTTCAATAAGTAAAAAAGCTTTATCTCATCTTTGTGCTTCTATTTCATTTTCTACATTTAAGATAGAAATTGTTCCTATAATCTATTAAAAAGAATATACTTTTTTTTAAAAATTTGTTTCTATATAAAAAACAACAACCAAGTCTTTTCTCATTAAGTGGATTCGGCTACATGGATTAAATAATGTCATTTGAGTTCTATCATAAACCATGTACTCAGAAGGACCATTTGAATCCAAGTCTTTTTTAATGATCTCACTTATAGTTTTTTCTTAGTCTCTTTCTACCTCCAACTATAGCGCTATCCTTTGCCTGATCTACACTTCTTACTAGGTCTCCAAAAGGTCTTCTCACATGACCAAACCCCTTAAGACAAGATTCTATCATCTTTTCCTCAATAATGCTACCCCTATCTTCTCTCTAATACACTCATTCCTATCCTATCTTGTCTTGTATGTCCGCTCACCCAACGCCAAAGTTGTCAAATCGCAATTCAAATCGTGAATCGTCGGGCTAATTTTTGAATCGTGAATCGTAAATCATATCGAATCGTAAGATTCACAAACATAATGAAAAATAGCTTTAAGTATATCATATAAATTAAGAATTATGTATGTATGCTCACTTATGAATAGCTTGAATTATGTAGTGGAAGAAAAAGAGTGAGGATGAGTCATGTTTTATTGGACAATAATGTCCCTATAATAAATCTCACAAAAGCCCATTTTTATAAAGTCCATCCATACGCAAAATAGCTTCTGCTTATAATAATAGTTTCTGCTTCTACTTCTACATCATCGAAGCTCTTTTTCTAAAAGCTCATCCAAATGGGCCCTACTCAACATTATTAAATCATTCTAATCCAGAAAAACAATCTATAGTGACATAACCCATATATCAATAATGCATTGGATGAACTGTGCCCCACTATATATTTCTTGTACACTTGATTAACCACACTAACACTCACTGATACAATTTTTAGATATCTGACAGAAAACAGTAATGGAAGTAAAAGAGCATTGGCAACAGGCTGCATGCCTGCATCCACTTTTTCATTAGGTGAGAAAAAGTTTTACATATGAATACACCTTCAGCCTCAATACCACTAAGATCTAAATATTCTGCCTCCATCTTAACATTTAATGTATATATTGCTAAAGTAAGGTTTACTTCAAGACGTTCTCTGCGAACTTAACATCAATGCGTATAGAGAAATAAACACAACACAAACAGAATACATTAGGGTATAATTCCCTGAAATCACAGGAAAAAAATAGTTTAAAACAGTAGATGATTTTATTTTTAGATAAAAGTATATAATAGTAAAGGTAGCATCACCTATACTACTATGCTTTCCAGGTAGAAAAGAGAATATTACCACTTTCAACTTTCCATCCATTGCTAGATAAAACCTGTATTCTATCCCACAAGTCCTCCAAAAAATCCTGGAAAATAGCAATAAAATGTCAGAAAAATATATCGTTTCAAGGCCAGTCTAACAAACTTCTAAGAGGTTGTGGTAAATAAAGATACCACAATAGTATAAAAACAAAATTTTCATCAAGTTACAAGACAAATGGACCTTAAGTTGCCAATGTTACTGCATGCATCTTTTCCAACTGTCTAAAATAGACAAGCCTTCATTTATTTAAGAATTTGAATAATTAAAGCCCAAGTTGAACACTTGCTTTGAGAGGCACGGACATGAGACAGACCAACATGCAGCTATTAGAAGTTCAAGAATATTGAAAGAAAGAATTTTGAAAGAAAGAATAGAAGGAAGATAACTTTTATTATTGATAAACTGAGTTACATTACAGAAAAGCTACTGCTATGTATATATAGCAGAGACTGAGGCAGTTATGGCCAAACTAACAGATGAGTCAGTTACAACTGAATAACAGATTGCACTGCTGTGCTAAACTAATAACTAACAGAATGAGCATAACTAACAATTAACTAAACTGAACTATCTCTAACATTCCCCCATACAAGTTCAGGGAGGTTTTCCAAAGGAGTGCTTATCAAACACTCTGAGTTTATCTCTTAGTATGCTGAATCTTGAGGATGAGAGAGGTTTGGTGAGCAAATCAGCCCACTGATCTTGAGCAGGAACATGAGTGACACTTAAGCTGTGATTTAACACTTTCTCTCGAACAAAGAAAATGTCTAGCTCCATATGTTTGGTTCTGGAATGCAGAACAGGATTGTGAGCCAGTGATACAGTGCTTAGATTATCACATAGGATTCTAGGAGTGTGAATTTTAATCTTCAGTTCTGAAAGGAGAGATTGTATCCAAAGGATTTCAGCACTCAAGGCTGCCATACTTCTGTACTCGGCTTCAGCACTGGACCTAGCAACAAGAGTCTGTTTCTTAGACCACCAAGAAATAAGATTGGGACCAAGGTACACACAGGCACCAGAAGTGGATCGCCTATCATCTGGATCAGATGCCCAATCAGCATCACAGAACCCGGTTAGGGTTAAGGGGGCATGAGTGGCAGCAGGCTGAATGAGAAGTCCATGATGCAAGGTACCCTTTAGGTACCTTAAAATGCGTTTAACAGCTTTCCAATGCTCCTCCAATGGCTGAGATAAGAATTGACAAACTTTATTCACTGAGTAGGATATTTCTGGCCTTGTAAGTGTTGCATACTGCAAGGCTCCAACAACTGATCGAAACAAAGAAGGATCAGGGACATAGTCAGCCCCTAGTTTAGACAGTTTCAGATTAGCAACCATAGGCGTATTGATGCTCTTTGCAGACTCCATCTTAGCTTTGGACAGCAAATCACGAATGTACTTTGTTTGAGAAAGAAGTAGAGCACCATTGGGTAGATGAGTAACCTCTATGCCCAGAAAATAGTCCAAGTTACCTAGTTGTTTCAGGGCAAATTCTGAATTCAGGGCTTCAATGAGACTCTGAATGTGAGAAAGAGAGTTTCCTGTGACAAGTATGTCATCAACATATACCAAAATTAGAATGCAGTAGGTGGCAGTGTGCAGGAAAAAGAGTGAAGGATCACATTTGCTTGCCACAAAGCCTTTGAGTAGAAGAGCAGTTTTCAGCCTTTCAAACCAGGCCCTGGGTGCCTGTTTGAGGCCATATAGGGCCTTGTGTAATCTGCAGACTAGTGTTTTGTCTGCCACCTCAAACCCGGGGGGTTGTTGCATGTAGACTTCCTCATGTAGGGAGCCATTTAAAAAGGCATTGTTCACATCTAACTGCCGTATAGGCCAGCTACAAGATACTGCAATTGTCAGCACAGTCCTAACAGTGACAGGTTTAACAACAGGGGAAAAGGTTTCTGTAAAGTCAGTGCCAGCTTTTTGATGAAAACCCTTGGCAACAAGTCGGGCCTTGTACTTGTTAACACTGCAATCAGGGTTCTCTTTGACCCTGAACACCCATTTGCAACCAATAGGAGTTCTGTGTGGTGGAGAGGGAACCAAAGTCCAAGTATGGTTGTTGAGTAAGGCATCATATTCAGTTTTCATGGTCGCAGCCCAATGGGGAGCAGCTAAGGCCTGTTTAATGAGAGGTTGGTTCTGTGGAAGTTAAAAGAAGGGTATCTTTGAAGTCTAGGCATAACAATACCGATTTGGACCTTGTTTGCATAGGATGTGTGTTTTGAGGGAGAGATGGAGGATGAGAGGACTCATTTGGTGAGGGCTCGGACAAGTTTCCCGAAGAAGAAGAGGACTGACCCAAAGAACTGGAAGAACTAGGGGACCGAGCGCAGTCCGAGATGACCGAGCGAGTTGGGCAAAGGAGGTTGCAGGACTTGGATTTCCTGGGATCGAGGACTAAGATGTCTTTGGGTCGGCACATGCAAGAGGAGAAGTGCTGACATGAGGACTTGGAGAGGAAGTGGGAGCCACAGAGGGTGTTGTTGGAGACAAAGTAGGTGGTATGGAAGAAATTGGAAGGGTTGGAGACTGAGATGCAGGCTGAACAGCTGCTGAAGGAAACAGATCCGAGTATGGAAAACGAATTTCATTAAACACAACATCTTTGGAAATAATCAGTTTGCCATCAGGACTAAGGCATTTGTAGCCTTTGTGGGAGGAGGAATATCCCAGAAAAACACACTCTTTGGAGTGATAGGAGAGCTTATGCTGCTGATAAGGGCGTATGAAAGGATAACATGCACAACCAAAGGTTTTGAGGAACTGAAGGTTAGGTTCCTGGTGTAATAAAGTGGAGTAAGGAGACTTATAGTTGAGAACAGGCGAAGGCATTCTGTTGATCAAGTAAGTGGCTGTTAGAAAAGCATGATCCCAAAATTGGAAGGGTATGGATGCATGAGCCAAGAGAGTGAGGCCGGTCTCAACTACATGCCTGTGTTTGCGTTCTACAAGACCATTTTGATGATGGGTGTGAGGACAAGCAAGCCTATGGACAATGCCAAAGGCAGACAGATACTTGAACAGAGGACGAAATTCCCCACCCCAATCACTTTGAACAGTTTTGATTTTTGTGTTAAATTGTAACTCAACCATAGCTTTGAATTGAATAAATTGAGAAAGGGTATCAGACTTTCGTTTTAAAGGAAAGATCCAAGTAAAACGACTAAAGGCATCCACACAGGTTAGAAAGTAAGAGCATCCAGTAGAGGATTGAGTTGGGCGAGTCCCCACAAATCACAAACAACAAGTTCAAAGGGAAAATTATAAATGGTGTTAGAAGAAGGTGCTGGGAGACGATGTGCCTTGCCCAAGCAACATGCAGCACAAAATTCCATTGGATTTTTATGTGGAACAGGAATATTGGAAGATTTAAGCGCTTCTCTAAGTGCATCATGGTGTGGATGACCTAAGCGGGAGTGCCACCATTTGTAGGAGCAATGAGTCATATCAGAAACAGAAGTATTTTTATTCATTGTAATTGGTGGTACATGTACATTAGGAGTGGAATTTACATTGAAAGTAGAAAGTGAATTACAAGCAGGTACATTATGCGTATGAGTGGTAACAGAATTGCAGCTAGGAGAGGAAGACATGACTGAAGGAGAGATGTGATCAAACTTGTAAAGGCCATCTGGACCAACACTGCCATGAAGCAGAATTTCAGAAGAGCCCTGTGATTTGACAAGACAAAAGGAGGGGTGAAATTCAAAATAGACATGGTTATCTCGAGCAAATTGACTAACACTAATTAGATTTTTAGTAATTGAGGGAACAAGAAGAAGATTGTGTAAGGTGAATTTGGTGTAGGGATAGTTAGGAGTGCTAAAATCCATAGAACCAACTTTGTTAATAGACAAACCTTGGCCATTGCCCAAGAAGACCGATCGGGGTGTGCGAGAGGAGTCTCGATTATATTGGAAGGATCGGGAGTGACATGATGAGTAGCCCCACGCCGTGGTACTGGGGCTGCAAACTGAGACTCAGTACCTGTGAGATAAGCCTAAGGCTGCTGTTGTCTAGACGGTGTAGCAGAGGATTGAGCAAAGTAATGAGGCCTGGGCAATTGTTGAGTTATTGGAAAGGGAGGTCTCTGGTACACAAACGGATTCCAGGTCTGATACTGTGAAGGTCCTTGATAAAATTGGTCACTGTTAGAATGCCGATAATAGCAAATACTAGCATCATGCCCATACTTTTTGCAAATTTGGCATTGAATATTGGAGCGACCACCAGATCGTCCACCACCACGACCTCTGGTCCTGCCACCACCATAGCGACCGCCACCACGATTTCCGCGATAGACTTCGCCTCTGCTACCAGACTCTCCTCCAGTAACATGAGAAAAACTTTCTGGAAATTGAGAATCTTGAAAAGAACTGTTACCAGAGGGGTTCGCAGAATGAAAGGTACCACCGAAATTGCCATTATTCGAACTTTGAGTGGAGGATTGAGTGAGATTGATTGAGATTGAGTTAGGAAGGGCATTCTTTTTGTTCTTTTCAAGGCGAGCTTCATGAGCTAGGAGAATCAATTCCAATTCATCAAGAGAAACAAATTATGTCTTACTGTTGATCGCGGCTACGATGGGGTCATAATCCTCAGGAAGCGCATCAAGGGCAACTTCCAAAAGATTGCGATGCGGAATGGGGTCTCCGATTGAGAGAAGCAAGTCAGAGAGAGCGAACATAAAGAACGAACTCCGAGACAGAACGATTACCTTTGGATAGGTTTCGCAACTCAGAACGGAGCTTCCTAGCTTTCGTACTCAAGAGTGTGTGAAAATGCTTATGAATTTCGTCCCAAATTTGCCAAGAATGGCCACAATTAACCACGCGAGGAAGAAGAGAATCAGAAATCGAGGCTAGGAGCCAAGTGGAGATCAGCGCATCTTGCTGTTCCCAAACGTTTGACTGTGAGGTTTTCTTCATCATTTTCTTGATCAGTATCAGTGAGGAACCTTGGCGGAATTCGAGGATCAGTGACAAATTTCTGAAGTTTGTGGCCACGAATCACTCCTTCAATCTGTTGTTTCCATTGTCGAAAGTTACTATCATCAAGTTTTAATGAAATTGGATGCGAGGGAGTAAATTGGGGTGCACTAGGGTTTGCAAAGGGATTGACGGAAGCCATAGCTCCAGGATCTAGAAGCTCTTTGATACCATATTAGAAGTTCAAGAATATTGAAAGAAAGAATTTTGAAAGAAAGAATAGAAGGAAGATAACTTTTATTATTGATAAACTGAGTTACATTACAGAAAAGCTACTGCTATGTATATATAGCAGAGACTGAGGCAGTTATGGCCAAACTAATGATGAGTCGATTCATCGAATAACAGATTACCTTCTTGTGCTAAACTAATAACTAACAGAATGAGCATAGCTAACAATTAACTAAACTGAACTATCTCTAACACAGCAAAATTTCAATTAAGTGCCCTTAACCCGGTTGATTAGAGTGGTAGATTAGACACCGACATGCACTTCATACCCATCATCAACCAACACAGAATATTTAGTAAGCACCTGTACCCAACCTCTAATTCATTAATATGACTCAACCTTCACTTAAAATTACAGACCATCCTCCTTTGCAATGTTAATGTAACTTATTTCTTCAACTAACTTCATCCTTCAAAAAGCCTCCTCAAAACTGATCTTCAACATGCCTGCAGTGCTGAATAGGAATAATACTAATCTGGGTAGCCGATCACACGCTATAGCGGCAGAGCGACACCTGGCTATTATGATACTTGGGTCGCATAGCATTTTTACGTAGCGGCGATAGTGGCCGCTTTAGTGGCCTGAAAAGTGGCCTTTAGCGGCGATAGTGGTGGCACCAGATAGACAGGGATAAACATAAAACCCCAGTATTACCCTGCCAAATTCGCATCTAACAGTAAGAAAAGGGGGTGTTTTTGGGTTTTCGAACCTAGGTTTCTATTTTGTAAGGGACTCTTTTGCTCATTTTGTATGGGCTCACCTCTGCTCTTCCACTAGCCGACGTGGGCATTTCCGGCCAACCCAGAGTCCCGGCCACCTTCTTTCTTCAGCATAAGTGTGTTTTCGTCCACTGTTTGCTCTTTCTTCTTTCCTCCATCTGTGTTTTTTGCTTCATCTCTTTTTTCTTCTTTCTTCTGTTCTCTTCTTCATATGGTGTCTTTGGTTGTTCCTATTCTCAGTGTTCTGAGTCATGGCCGCTTCTTCCACTCAACCACGAGTCTCAGATTCAGTCTCTTCTTGTGGTCTTTGACTTTTGTTGTTGTTGACCTGATTGTCTGGATGAAGATTATAACTTATGATTATATATTAGGAGTTTGTTTGCAATATTGGGTAATATGTCATGTTTTAGCATTTACATGTGTATATTTAATTTTTTTAGGTTGTATGTCTATAATTTCAGAAAGTGGTCATCCCGCTCCCGCTATCCCACTATAGAAGTGTTGAGGATCGACAGCTACGCACTGCTATCCGGGATGGATAACTTAGATACTAATGATTTCTTGCAGACTTGGAGACCTAAAACAGCCATTTCCCCTAATATTTCTATCAGGTGCATGAACAACTCTGAATCAATTATATACGGTGACGAATTTAGGGAGGCGAGCATGGGCTTGAAACCTCATTGTGCCAAAAAATGATAATGGTGCTAGCAATACAAGGGTCTGTTTAGTTTGTTCCTAGTTTCCTGTTTTCATTTCCTATTTTTAGATATAATTACAACTAAAATAATTATAAATTACTACTTTGTTTTCATTTTATTTCCTATTTCCAAATATTTTTACATGTTGGAATCCACCGTCCAAAGGTTCATGGACTACCATTAAGAGCTTAGGAAACAACTATTGTAATTAATTAGGTTCATGTATTCTCTAGTTCATGAACTTAGGAAATGTTTATACCTTAAGGAATAGGTGTCTCATTTATTTGTCTTGTAATTATCAGTTGCGTTTAATTATTCTAGTGTATAAATACAATACCTCTATACTGTGTGGAATTAACACAAGCAATTCAGAAAATCTGTGTTCCTTCTTTCAATTTGGTATTAGAGCTCCCGACCCTGGGAGTCTCTGTTTCTTCTTTTTCCGCTGCCTTAGCCTTCATTGCTAAGCTTCATTAGGTGCCTTGCCTTCATTGCAAGATCTTGTTCTTCTCTTATGCCTTCATTGCACGTGCATCCCTTATCACAGAGCCTTCATTGCTCTGTTTTTCAGTCCATTTTTGCTGTTCAGACTTGCAGAATCGCCGCTACCATCGTCGTTCAGACCAAAGACCCTACCACCAGAACTGCCGCCATTATAGCGGGAAGGACGTTGTCAAAAACCACCGCACGCGCTCTCACACGCCTCCTCAACTCCCTGCGCGTTGTCTCACGCGCCTTCTGTCTTCGACGGGTCTGTCAACATTTCCGGCTGATTCTTCCACTGACCAACTGAACGGCGTCTACCAGTAGCAACCATCACTTTCCTACAAGTGAAGCATAAGATCACCACCCTTGGTAAGGAAGAATTGGAATATTTAAACACTCATTTCTTCCCTGAGTGAGTTATCCGGCTCCTGATCTCTAGCCATGAATGGTATGAATTTAAGTTCTCTATTCTCTCATGCTTCTGGTACTGTTCCTGAGGATTCTTAGGCTATTGACTCTGGTGCCACTGATCACATGACCTTTTGCTATTCCCATTTTTCATCGTATCAAATCTCCATGGGTAATCATCACATAAGTGTAGCTGATGGCTCTCATACATCAGTTGCAGGATTTGGTAACATTAAACATAGTCATTTCCTAAATTTACAAAATGTGCTTCATGTTCCTAAATTGTCATCTAACCTTTTTTCTATACATAAACTTACCAAAGACCTTAATTGCGCTGTAACCTTTTTCCCTTCTCACTGTGTGTTCCAGGACATTACTACGGGGAAGACGATTAGAGTTGCCAAGGAACAGGGAGGGTTGTACTACCTTGAGATGGAAAATTCAAGTGGATGTGGTGTGAAGTTGCAACATTCCCGCCATCAATCCAAGTCTTGTTCCTATTTCCAACTAAAATACTTCCTATTTTTAGATATAATTACAACTAAAATAATTATAAATTACTACTTTGTTTTCATTTTATTTCCTATTTACAAATATTTGTACAGGAAACATTGAAAACAACTTTTTGTTTGTTTTCACTGTTCCTATATACAAATCTTTGTACACAGGAAACAAAATGAAAACAAAGTAACAAGTTTGTAAATATTTTAGTTGTAATTATTTTTGAAATCAGGAAATGAAAACAGGAAACTGGAAATAAACCAAACATGCCCTAATTTGCTAAAGATAAAAAAGGTGAAGCTGAAAAAGGTGATACTTGATATATACTGATAGGAAAAGGAATAAATTCTGTACTTGACACTATATATATATATATATGTATATGCAGTAACTTCATAATTTTAGCTCCTCTTTCTAACAATTTTCAACCTCTATATAATATATAAAATGTCCCCCAACTCCTTTCACATTCAATTTTACTCCCTTCCCCTTTTCAAAATCTGTGTAAAGGCTTCATTTTGCCAATGAACCAGGATGTAAAAGACACCAATGCTGTCATGTATTTAATATCCAATGTTTCTATCTTTATTCTATTTTCCCTTTTTTCATAAAGCTTCCAACATAATAGAACTAAAAAGTTCAATTTTTTATGTCAGGTGTAATGCAAAAACAATGTTTAATTGTAAGAGTAAATTAAACTCATCATTGATTTTTAAAATAAAATCCAAGTGTAATGCAGTTGTTAACAATCTTGTTAAAGAGGGTAAAAAATTTGCTACCACATAAAAGAACAAATTAACTAGGGCTAGCATGTGAAAGATAAATATCACAACCCCAATTCTTTTATTGGTACATGCAATGATATATATTTGATTATTTGATAATGTATTTCATGATTTTTTGGCCCCTGCACTATGCTTTTTCTGGATCTGTCCCAGGTTTTTCTGTTTTTTCATTGTCTGATTGCTAATTGATTGTGAAATAGGCAGTTAGGTGTTTGTCGAGAAGGTTGGGTTTGTCCTAATTCTCTAGAGACCTTTTTGACAGGTTTAGTGGGTTTAGAAGTAAAGAGTCAAGATTCTGCTGAGCTGTGTGGTATTTGCTATTCTGCATGCATCTTGTTGGAGATGAATTATTGGATTTTTCAAGGTATTTCAGTGTCTTTAGAAATATTGTTGGCTAGAATATGGTTTTTGGATTCTCTTTGGCGCTTGGCCCATGGTCAAAAAGAGGGTTGGCTTTTCAGATCTGCACAGAGATTGGGTGCCATTATGCATTGTTTTTCTTCAGTTTTGTTTGCTGGTTTCTTTGTAATTTTCTAATTTTATATTTTTCTGTGGAGGACGCTTTATCCTCCTATCTTTGTAAACCTCTTCTTTCTTAATGAATTTCTTTTTCAATAAAAAAATCATTTTTAAGCACAAAAAAAAAATTCATCTATTGCATAAAAAATATAATGATTCCTCATTCTTAATATAACTAAACCATGAGCACACACTAACTCTGAATTTCTCCATAACAAACTTCAGATTCTCCTTAACTTTTCTTTCAATCCAATATTCATTGATTTCATTCTAGTATAGGAAACAGAAAGATGTTGCAACCACAAATTTCAAACAAGGAATACAACGGTAGAACCACACCCCAACTACAACATTCTTAAGAGATGAAAAAGTGGTAAGCAGAACAAAACAAAAGTAGAGAAAACCAAAAAGAATCTATCAACACTGAAAGAAAATGGATGCCCCTAGAGAGAAACAAAGATGGGATTCCCACAAAAAGGAAACTATCCAATTAGAAATTAGAAATTTCAGCACAAGAATCTGAAGTACCTATTATTATTCCAAAATGAAATTTTTAGTCCCTCCCTCAAATTTAAAATTGTCCCATAATGTAAGTAACATAAAACTGACAGCTCCTTCTTTATTGTCCTCCCAAATATAGGCAGGTACATTCATAAATTTGACAGTGGCGTATCGTATTTCAAATCCTAATATTACTTTCGACCTATTATATTCTGCAGGGGTAGGTGCATAACCAAAGACAATTGCTATAGTACAACAAACTTCTTAAGTTCTCTTCTTTTTATCCAAAAACAAAAACAAGAAAAACTTCTGAAGTACTACTAGGCCTTCACCACATGCATATGGCAGCGGGCAGACAAGACCCAAATCATTAGAAAAAGTAAAATGCAGGAAGAAACAATGATACAGTACACATAGGAAAGACAAAGAACTCATAATAAAGTGGTAAGCTTAATAGAAACCAACCTTGTCACCAGGACCCCGCTCGATTTCATCATTATTCTCAAAAAAGGATAAACCAGCATCAGAAGTATGTTTTCTGATGCTCAAGTAAGCTTCTACACCAACCATCACTCTCTCGATCTCTTCAGGAACTTGCTGTGAACAGACGTGGCATGTCATCAAATAGAAAGAAGAATTCAGTAAGTTAAAAAATGCAATTTGTATTGTATTCTGGATAAATATGCATACATAAAGAAATAAAAAATGAGCTAAGAGCTCCGAGCATGGCTGTTCTATCATTTTCTACAAATTTTGTAACTCATCAACATATTGAAGTTATTATTCATTCATCATTGCCATAATAACATCAATAATACCTCTTGGAGCTTAAATAAATCATAAATTTTTCGATAGATTAGGTTATGACTTGTGGTTTATATTATATGTTTTAACGTATTGTCATGACTCATGACAGCTTAAGAACTTCAAGCAACATCTACTTCTCTAATAACTAGGTAGCCTAGCAAAGTTGAACCATATGCAGAGCACATAAATACAAGTGGCTTATGCCTCAACTGTCATATCACTGCCAACCATCCGCTGCTACCAACTTAAAAGCCCCCACCCACAAAATTAAGATACAGTGTCTTTCTATTCACAGACAAACGTCTACACATTTTTACCACAGAGATGACTCCAACCATAGAATGGAACATATGTGAAATTTCACTTGTTCAGATATGCAATACTGCTATTTTTAAATAAAAAAAAAAACATGCAATACGCTGTTCTTGAATAAGCAATTAAAATTTTAACTTTACAATAGCTCATATTACTTGAAGACAGTAGATAAAAATAACAAATTCAGAAAATAATAGATTTAATACTCAAATAGATAAACAGTTACAAAAGGAACAAATGAATATGTTCAATTACAAGGTTATCCAGACAGAAAAGCTGTTCCCAGAGATTCATCAAAGTTTTAAACATATACTGAGAGTTCAACCATCAAATAATTACCTCAATAAGTTCTGCTCCACCCCATGGGAGGCATGATAAAATGCAAGTTATGTAAAAATCAGCACACGGCTGCCACAAGGGATTTCCTTTTTCATCATCTACTGTTGTAGCAGCCGATGATAAAAACATCTCAAAGACAACCACCAAAGAACTTGGTTGAAGAACCTTACTGCACATCTGAAGAAATTACAAAAATGTAACAATACATTCGATTACATTAACAATCTCCACATTACACGAAAACTACAACATACAATTACATGAAAATTTTATTTGAATGAACAAACATTTGAATTGACTGTGTGTGTACCTCAAAAAACCATCAAATAGGTAAGTCATATGGTTGCACCACAAACAAACAATCATTAAAAACCTTTTGTCAATGTTGTTTTATAGAACTAGAAGGGGAGTATGAAAGTAATTAAGTTGTGCAAGTATGTACACATCAAAAAGACTAATGATAGGGAAAAGGATTACAAGCTAACTGTAAAAACAGTTTAGACAAGAAAATTCATTTTCTAATATGGGACAATTATTTATAAGTGTACAGTGAACCCACGGTAGGATAGATATTTACCTGATACTGTCCAGAATAGACCGATGAACAATTATGTCAAAAAAAGTACCCTATTTTATAAATTTTTTTAAAAAGAGAAGGATGGTAATACACATACCATAGCAGTCAGCAGCCGCATTAGAATACGAACCGCGTTGCAGTTACCAGAATCTAAGGCATCCTAAATTAAAAAACAAAAAACAAAATATGAGAAACAAGAGAGATAATTATCATAGGGGATAAATTGAAGAGAGTTTGGCAGAAGCAGTGTTGTCAAAAGCGGCTGATGCGACCACCTGGGCACTTAAGTGCAGTGGAAAACAGCCTATGATTACAACCGGGACAAAATGGCAATTGTTAATCATGTTTATTGGAAATACGTTTTACTAATAATTAAGCATTTCAATCTGATATCTATGATTACAACCGGTCAGAATGGCAATTGTTAATCACACCACATGGAGGTAAAACCAATGGTGTGTAATGAAAATTATGCAATTTAATATCATATCACTTCTGGTAATGCTGGGATCTACATAGACAGCAGTTCATCCACTATCTTTGTCATAAACAAATAAACATTTAACAAAAACAATCACCAAAAGCAACATCCCCATAATATGATATCATTAGTTTTTAACCGCCAATCTAATATAGCGGCTTATGGTGGCTGGCCAAAAACTTGCTACAGTTTTAAGGCTGCCATGTCAAACAAAAAATAAATAAAAGTTAATCAACACAGGTATAGAAAATATATAAAAAGACCTAATAGTTTATATCACGAAAGATAAACATAATAGTAATTTTCAAGCAAAAAATTAACTCAGTCGTCATAGGGCCTTCACTTTTATTTCTTACATTTTTGTTAGATCTTCATCTTAGTATAATTTTTGTTATTATTATTAGTAATTAATTTGGCCTGACATCTATTTCTTTATAAGTATGGTCTACAGTCTTATATCTAAGAAAAAAATTTAAAAAAAATGTTTAAAGAGCTTAAAGAAGATTGTTTTACTAAGTGAGCGTTTTTTTAGCCATTCTCCCATTCTTTACCTCCTTTCATGAATTCCATTGCAGGAACAGATGAGAATGTGAAAAAACAGTCACACGAAACTAATGAATCATACTCTGTTAATAATTTCAATGGTATAATTTGTGGGTGTTTTCAGTGAAGTCAGAGCTCAGTTGAATTGGGAGCCTACATTAAGCTATTGTCACAGTCTCAGTCTATGAAAGAGGCAATAAGTACTTTTAGTGGTATTAAACTGATTTTCAACCACAGACATGGTCAAAATACACAAGCACAAGCACTCCACAAAATCACAAGCCCGTTGGTTAGAAAGGAGGGCAGATGAGATTTGACTTGTGGTCATAGCGGGCACATGTCATCGCATGAAAAACCCACCATGCCCATACCTGGAGATTTTTATGGAAGGGAGCATAAAACCTGACATACCATTCTGCCATGACCACCTTTGACCATACTGGACTAAATGGATGCAATATCTTACCCCTAACTCAAATAATGATTTAATTTATTTTTAATCAAACATCCATATGCATGAAAGTTGAGACACTAACGTTGAATCTCCATAGGAAAAAATAACTATTTTTCAGATTCAATAGCCAATAATCCCACATGGCAAGTAATCAACAACTCAATTCTGCTGTCAAAACTAATTGTGTTTATTTCAAGTTCAAGTTCACATCATCAATTTTTACAATTACTAACCAATATTCAACTAATTATCGACAAGCTTATTCACATGGAAATAGTCCTACCCTTAATTGCATGTCCAGCTAATGAATTAATGTAAACTATGAGAATGAAGACAGTGCAATTGCGCAAATACAACACCAAGAAACCAATCTAGTAGCTTTAGTGATTAAATTGCTTACCTGAAATTTAGTTTGAGTTTTCTCCACTAGTTTTTTGATGAAATCCTCATTTTCCAAGTTAATCAAGCCAATCTGAAATATAGATAGGAAATAAGGGTTGCTCAGAAACTTCAGTAGCTTCACAACACATAATTGAGATGGTAATCACTAATTACTTACTTAGCTTAAAAGACCTTATAAACACAGAATACTGAAACAACACAACTACAGTAGATTGATACACATAATTGACATTTGTTGCAATATGCAGTAAATACTAGGATAATATATAAATGTGTCAGAGTCAGCTCATTATATTGCTTCTTTTGCTATTGAAGTATTTAAACTTGCAAGCTTTTGTCAAAATTCTGCTGGTTATATGTACCCTAAAGTCCCTAACTTTGAAAGCACATCCAGTAAACATCTTTTATGAACATTCCAACTATGATGTTAGACAACAAAAACAACAACCAAGTCGTTTTCCACTAGGCAAGGTCAGCTACATGGATCAAACGATACCATAAAGTTCTATCATAAATCATGCCTGTAAACAAACCATTGACATCTACTAAACCATTCTTAATGGTTTCGCCTATAGTTATTTTCAATCTCCCTCTACCTAGCGGTTGGGCTACCCTCCATCTGATCTACTCTCCTTATAGGGGCTTCCACAAGTCTTCTCAACATGTGCCCAAACCACCTAATGAGAAATTCTATCATCTTTTCTACAATAGGTGCTACCCTAACTTTTTCTCTAATGTATTTATTTCTAATCCTATCTTATAAAGTGTGTCCACTCATCCAACGCAAAGTTCTCATCTCTGCTGCATTTAACTTATTCTCTTGATGGCTTTTTACAGCAAAACATTCAATCTTATACGACATCGCATGTCTTAAAGCTATGCAGTAAAATTATCCCTTAAGCTTGATTGCTACCTTTCTATCACAGATAACACTCGAAGCACTCCGCCATTTCATCTACCCGCTTGATTCCTAGAGTTTACAACTCCCTCTATTTCTCAGTCTTTTTGTATGATAGACCCAAGATACTTAAACAATGTGACTTGTGATATGGTATTATCTCCAATTTTCACCTATAAACTAGAATTAATGTGCCTCTTACCAAACTTACATTCCAAATGCATTGACTAAATGCTATTTTCATTGCTAAAAAGAAGGAATTCAGGACACTGTATGCCTTATAGTATACAAACTTTTTTAACTGTATGAAATACAAATATCAACATGTTATACCAAAGTTGCCATTGTCAGTCCAGATTCCAAAGGTCCTTTGAAATCCAAGAGCTGACAAGTAAGAAACATGTGCAAGATAAAACTTTTAAAGCTTGCTTATGAAAATTAAATGGTACACAACGGACAAAAGTGGGCAAGTAAAGATATTATTATTTCTTTTATAAAATAGCAAGAAGAGAAACTATTTGGAAAGTTGAAAGTTTGATTGATCAGATTCAGATACATTGCCCTAGCTAGCAGTTCTGGATTAATAACCACAATAAGAATAAATTCAGAGTTCACCATATTTCCAGTACTGCAATCCAAATATTTCTGCATGTTCACACATAAGAAATAAAGAAACAACCTCCAGAACACCCAAAAAACAAAGAGCATCTATTTCTAACATTCATGAAAGCATACATGTCCAGAGTAAGTGATAAACATTTGAACATAACGGAAAAGAAATCATTGATGTCATTTGCAGTTCAAGAGAGGGAGAAGAAAATCTCTACCAGGGTTCCATATAAAGGAATCTTGTGAGGTAATTGCTCAGCACATGCGAGAAGGAACTGCATGAATATACAATATGGCAGGATCATATTACGATACGATAGAGAAAAAGACAATAGACAACAATTTATCAGACATAAAACAAAATATACATATATCTTAATATAGAAGACTCCAAGTCCGTTATACACTTAACCTCTGGCAACATCTCTCGAGATTCATCAAGTTATCCAAATACTGATATTTGGAAGAAGAAGAAGAAGAAAATATGGAGGAAAATACAATGGGGCAACTAACAAGTCTGCATAACATACATTATGCCATTATGGTTTTAATAATAAGGGAAATTACATTGACCTCCCATGAGATTTAGCTTAATTACACTCAATGCCTCTCCTGTTTCTAAAGCAAAACTTACTCCCCTCTCCTCAGGACAGGTCAGCGTAATTACAATCACCTCCCCTCAATGTTATCAATGGCGGATGGCAGAATATGGCAGCCAGCCAAAAATCCGCCATATACATACGGTATTACGGCCTATGGCGGAAACATGGCTGATATAATAGGGGTTGCGGCCTATGGTGGCTGGCATAGAATCCGTCATGCCATGATGACATGGTGCCACCATGGCGGCAATTTGACAACACTGCCTCCCCTCATGAGAGGTCGGTTTAATTACAATCACCTCTCTAAGTATAATGATAACTGAATCTCAAAGGAGATGAGTGCAATTAGCCCAAGCCTTAAGGAGGTCAATGTAATTTCTCCTTAATAATATGGTTCTAATAAAGTTCCATTGTTGAAATAGCTGAAGCAAATAAGTGTTATTATTAGGAAGAAAAAAAAACTGAGCTAGGAGGTAAAAAGAAACTCCAAGAGTAAGGGAATAACTAACATATAAATTAATATTCACATTTTAACACAATATTTTCCATTTCCCACTTTTCAAGTAAGCATATAGTAGATAACGTGGGTTCAAGAGTGTGCTTGTTTGAGGATGCGGAAATTTTAGAATGAAAAATTGTGTCACACTTCAATACGAAATTTAACCAAAATGCCAAAATAGAGAGAGAATCCAAGTTCACCTCCAAAATCTCAGTTTCGGAGTGTTCCAGCTCTCTGCGTAGGGCGCCAAAACAGGTTTCCTAACAAATTGAAAGCGAAAAAAAAAACAAAGAAGAAGAAGAGGTATTATAAGAGACATGAAGTGAAAGAATCAATTTAAGAAGGGGAAAAAGATTGCATGAGGGAGATGAAATTGCAAACAATGTGGTCTTTGAAGTCGGAAGAGGTTCCATATTCAGGACTCTTGTCGCCGATTCGTAGAAGAAGGCTTTTCCAGCTGCTCATCGCGTCCTACACAACGTAACGGGAGAGTAGGAAGAAGGGTAATAGGGGTTTGCGCTTTGCAGGGTTTTACGTCTTAAAGCCCCGCGTGCACCTCAACTGGGACCGAAAACTCGATTTCGATTTTGAAGGGAACCCTAATAATAGCTACCCGCACCTTCCAGCCCCGACCCATTTTCCGTTATATATGTCTACATATATGTATTTTTGTATTTGTATTTATCCGGGCAAAATAGGTTCATTTGTATTATAACTAAGCATACAGACCCGTGCAATATACGGGCAAAAGAAGAGTTTTAGAAAACAATTATGTTAAACTGACACGGAAATGTTGACACTTACGAAAACACCATATATATTAGTGTCAATTTCGTAATTAAATCAGTGGCAAATGCGTGATTCTGTGGAACAGGGGAAAATAGGTTTTCCCTCCAATCTTCCCTCCTTCTTGTGCTCCTTTGACTGCCTCGACGTCATTTTTTCTGCAGAGCTCTTTATTCTCACTCGTGGACGCTCTTTCTTCTTGGCTCTGTCTTCTTCACTGCCTCCACGCTGTGTCTTCCTCACTCTTTCTTCTCTGGTGAATGCCTATCTCAATCAGTGCTGTTCACTCATTCTTCTCTACCTCGGCGCTCTGTGTTCAACTCTTTCTTCTCACTGCCTCGACGCTCCGTTCCAGAATGACACCACCACCCACTAGCAAAGCCCAGTGACAGCCACAGCGGAAACGCCACCACCCACCACTCATCGACGGCGAATCCCACCGCAAGAACAGGTGAGGAAAAACCCTCCTTTCTTCCTTCCCTGTTTCTGTTGATCTCTCTATTCTCCCTAGGGTTTATATGCTATTCACGTTGTTTCTTTCATGGCTTTATCGCTTGAGGTCTTTGTCAACATTGTTGTGGCAAGTAATGGGTGAACCTTAGAAACCTCTATTTTTCTACTGATGGAATGATGTTATGATTTGTACTGTTTGGTAGTGTGACAGTGTAAAATGCATTTTTTGGTTGAATGTACTTGGCTTGTTCATGAAAGAAGGACTGAGGATACTGTGTAATTGAAAGTATGCTTGGACAGCAGTGAAAGGTGGTTGTTTTTATTTGGTGTGGAAGATTTTCCAAGTTTGGTGGTTCATGTATTATTGTACTAGTTTATAGTTCCAAAGATCGTGCTTTTAGTTATAATGATGAAGCTTAGTTTGTCAACATTAATCGATGACACTATGGTTATTTCTTCAGTGCAAGATACAATTCCTTTTGGAGTAGTTGCAAACTCCATTCCAAGGAAATATGACAACTTTCCTAAGTCTGTCATTTCAAACACTCCCGGAAATTGAGTGTTTTAAAACAGTCAATTTATATAGTAGGATCATTTCCAAATACTAGCAGATTATCACCATATATGCAAATGAGCAGCAAGCTTGCCTTTTTATTCACCTTCACATACACTCCATACTCCATTGAGCACTTAGTAAACTCATGTTGAAGTAGAAAGGTATCTATTCTTTTATTCCAATGTGCATGTGTCATTGGTTTGTTGATGCATTGTCTTCAAACTGGAAGATGTTAGATGCAATAGGTAGCTACCCAATACATGTGCAGTAAGTTATAAGTTATAATTATGCATTGTTAAGATTTTCTATATTAGGGAAGGTTAGCATGGTGCATACTCTAACATGCAGCTTAGTTGAGTGGGTTAAGGTGAATTTGAGTTTGTCATCATTAATTCATATGAGAAGCTAGTGAATCCATGATTGTTTTGTGACATTACTTGTGAAAGATCTAATTTGTGCAGTTTCAGTGTGGCATCCTCGATTCGATATACATGGAAACTTCAAATGATTATGTGGACTGTGGTGGTGGTGATAGCGAAGCAAATGGAGTTGACATTGTTAATGATGATCAAGAAAAGTGGGAGCCCTGCTGAGGATGTGTTTTGATTCCATAGAGGATGTTAAATCATTTTATCGCGAGTATGCTTTAAGAAAGGGTTTTGGTTGGAAGACTAGAACATCAAGAAAAGGAGATGATGGGCAGATTAGATACTTAATGCTAGTATGTTCACGAGCGGGGTCCCAAGTGTCAGAAATTCCTTGTACGTTGATGACACGTCCGACTAAACGAAAGAATTGTCTGGCAAAAATTACTATTAAGTTGGGAAAAGATGAACTGTGGTACATTAATAAATTTGAACCCAACCATTCTCACGAGATCAGCCCTACAAAGTCAAGGTTGTTCAAGGCTAACAAGAAAATCAACCTCCATGTAAAAAGAACAATCCAAATCAATGATGATGCAGGGGTGAGGATTAATAAGACTTTTCAGTCTCTCGTTACAGATGGAGGAGGGCATGAGCATATACCCTTTTATGAAAAAGACGTGAGAAATTATGTCAACAAAGAAAGGCGTGCGATTGGGAAAGAAGGTGATGCTAAAGCCTTACTAAGCTATTTTTCTCGAATGACGGAGCAAAACAAAGATTTCTTCTATGCCATAGATATGGATGATGATTTTCATGTCAGAAATGTGTTTTGGGCTGATGCAAGAAGTAGAGCTAGTTATGCATATTTCGGAGATGTTTTGGCATTTGATACAACATATTTGACCAATAAGTATGACATGCCTTTTGCTGCATTTGTTGGTGTGAATCACCATGGTCAATCAACATTACTTGGATGTGGTCTGGTTTCTGCAGAAGACACGGAGTCATTTGTCTGGCTTTTCCAAACATGGCTTCATTGTATGGAGGGAAAAGCCCCTACGGGTATTGTCACTGACCAATGTAAGGCTATGCAAAATGCCATTGAGCTAGTCTTCCCTACAACTCGTCATAGGTGGTGTTTATGGCATATAATGAAAAAAATTCCTGAAAAACTTAGCGGATATGGTGAATATAAGAAGATTAAGTCTGCAATGAAAACAGCGGTTTATGATACGATCCACAAGACTGATTTTGAAGATAGATGGACTTCCTTCATTGACAAATTTCACCTTGGACAGAATGAGTGGTTGGATGGGTTGTACAAGGAACGTCATAGATGGGCACCAACCTTGCTGAAGAAATATTTTTGGGCAGGTGTGTGGTTGTGTGCAAACTTGGTATGTCTTTTGTTTCAAATGCATTTTCCACCTTCTCATACTTTTTGTTACAGTAAGCCGTGTAATGTCCATGGTTATCATACTTGGTTAATGGTTTTTCACTTGTATGAACTTGGGCAGGTATGTCAACAACGCAATGGGCGAGAGCATACATGCATTCTTTGATGGGTATATCAATTCAACAACAAGTCTGAATCAATTTGTAAAGCAGTATGATAATGCTCTCAAGAGTAGAGCCGAAAAGGAGTTTCAAGCTAATTATCAATGCATGGATATGACAAAACCACCACTTGTTGTACATACTTAGACAATCCTATGTAAATGATCCTGTATAAATGTCAATGGAAATGATCATATATATATCTGATGAATGCCCTCAATTACCTTGTGAACAAGTTATTCCTAGATAATTAAGTGTTGAATGCCTTTTAATTATATGGTGAATGTCTCTAATTATCTGGTGAATTGCTTCAAATATCTGGTGAATGCCTTCGATATTACATGGATACTGGGTTTGGTGAACGCCTTTTAATTATCTGGTGAACATAGTTCAGTTATGTGGTGAATGCCCATAGTGATGGGTTAGATTATCTGGTGAACATAGTTCGAATATCTGGTGAATGCCTTCGAATATCTGGTGATTGCCCATAGTAAAACCCAAGTTTTGGATGGCTTAGATTATCAGGTGAACATAGTTCGAATATCTGGTGAATGCCTTCGAATATCTAGTGATTGCCCATAGTAAAACCCAAGTTTTGGATGGCTTAGATTATCTGGTGAACATAGTTCGAATATCTGGTGAATGCCTTCGAATATGTGGTGAATGCCCATAGTAAAACCCAAGTTTTGGATGGGTTAGATTATCTGGTGAACATAGTTCGAATATCTGGTGAATGCCTTCGAATATCTGGTGAATGCCCATAGTAAAACCCAAGTTTTGGATGGGTTAGATTATCTGGTGAACATAGTTCGAATATCTGGTGAATGCCTTCGAATATCTGGTGATTGCCCATAGTAAAACCCAAGTTTTGGATGGCTTACATTATCTGGTGAACATAGTTCGAATATCTGGTGAATGCCTTCGAATATGTGGTGAATGCCCATAGTAAAACCCAAGTTTTGGATGGCTTAGATTATCTGGTGAACATAGTTCGAATATCTGGTGAATGCCTTCGAATATGTGGTGAATTCCTTCAAATATGTGGTGAATGCATTCAAATATCTGGTGAATGCCTATACTAAAACAGGGTTGTGGATGCCTTAGATTATCTGGTGAATGTCTTCGAATATGTGGTGAATCACCATACTAAAACCCAATTTTTGGATGCCTTAGATTATCTGGTGAACGTAGTTCACTTATCTGGTGAATGCCTTCAAATATCTGGTGAATGCCAATACTAAAACCAAGCTTGTGGATGCCTTAGATTTTCTGGTGAACGTAGTTCGCTTATCTGGTGGAAGCTTCAATTATTTGGTGAATGCTTTAAATTATTTGGTAACTAACGTATCTTACCACCAACTTTTGGAGCAAATCAGTTATGTCATCACTGAACTTCACTTATCAATTTCGTTATCTATTTAATGACTTGTCAAAACACTTAAATTAGTTTCACACAACCATGTAAAGCATGTCAAACTTGTTAGCAATGTCATAAGATATTTAGCACAATAGTTAATATCTATTTTAATGTTGATCATAGAATCCAGGCTTACCAATCCGAGAAATTACATACTACTCGTACATTACAAAATAACAATGTACATATCAAGTTTTCATGTTCCAATATACAAATAAAAAACTATTCTTTTGTTGTCTTTCTCGTGTATGCCTTGGTATATGGGGGATCAAGTCTAGAAGATTGCTTCCGCATCCTATGTTTGCCCTTCACCCTTGTTGCTATGTTTGACCCACCCTCCGGATCACCCTCCGTATTATGTTCACCTACAACAGTCACAATAGTAGATGGTAAGCAGTCTTTCTTTTTAACATAATGGAACCTTTTCATTGTGAACATGCAAATCATTACTTACAAGCGGCACACCGAATCTTTGCTTCATTTGGTGCACCCATCGCTACAGCCGGAGGATCTACAATAGCATCATCAGCCTCCATCCGCTGAGAAATTGGCATTTCTACACTTGCATATACAAAGATCCTCAATGTGCTTTCAACGAGTAAACCACAAACACAACCATGTAAAACAGACAACTAGCTTGTTTAGTAACCACCACCTATTTGAACACCTGAAGACCCTACACCACCCATGTCAGCATAAATATCCACTAGGGGAGTTTGGTGAAGATGGGTTGAATCTTGTCCACCTAAAGTGGAACATCCCACAAACTCATTGACTTGGCCTATGTTTGATCGGTGACGAGTGGGACCATCTTTCAAAATTGCAACATCCGCCTCTAGAGCCAAGATCCTCTGTTGTTGCTCCCTAATTTTCTGTTCATGCTCCTGAAGCGTCGCCAATACTTTTTGATATTCATCAACATGTACATATTGGTGTTGTTGGCCCCCCCGTAATGCATCCCGGACAATGGGTAGTTGAAGCTCAGCATCTGTTGCTATTAAAGCAACCGTTACCTGCAAACATCAGAATCATATCAACTGAACATTGGGTATATCAATTTTCAAGATATTATCGAAAATATGGTATGGTTGGTACCCTTGTATTCATGAATGCTTCCTTCATTTTCTTCTTCCTCAATGTAACAATTGGCCAGTTCAAAAACCGTGGGAAAGGATGGTCGGGAGGAGTGCTAGGTGTATAGCCAATCGAGATATGGTTCATCGCCCAGATCTACCAAAAAAGATTGACATCATTAGTAGCCGTAAAATTATTTAACATATCATTATATGGCTATCTAACATATGCAACAATACATACCTGTAGGATGGGTGCACAGTCACATATATGTATTTCATGGTCATTTGACCCTTCGCCACTGACCATGTGAGCTCTGCTCAAACTCGCAACCAAGAATTCATGAACTGGACTGCCTGATTGAAGCTATGGCTGGCATCCAAGTCATCCAGCTGACCAGGCATAATCCGTGAAGACATGCTTTTTGTCCTCGCAAAGTAAAACACTCAAAGTAAAGGAGTATATATGTCCTACAAAAATCCCCCACATTATGCGGAATGGCGGGCATCTTGTCCAATATAGCCTCTATGGTTATATCAGCCCCCTCAAAAATAGGCAGGTGTATAGCATGCTCGCTCATTAGCCGCACCTACCATTGGTTCACCTGTGGCCGGGAAGTCCCGAGCCAGGCATACATCAGCAGGGGTAAAAGGGATCGGCGTACCCCTAACATTGAATGCTCGAGCACCGTCATCCCACCTCCTCACAAGCTCGCACAATAAGACACTTGAAATATTAGGTTCATTGGTCATTTTACTAACCCATTTAAATGGGGTCGTATCCAACAAAGCATGATGCTCCTCTGAAAGTGCCTTGTTGATATCAATCAATATTCCTGGCATACAAGCATGCCTCGCACGAACCTGCCAAGTATCATTACTTGAAATGTCAGTTGATTGTAAATACGTTGCACACGAGTAAGTACAAACACAAATGAGGTTTCCTTACATTAATATCTGCTGCTCCAGGCATTTTTCTTTGCTTTTGGTTTACCTGTTTATAGACGATCCAACACATCATAAGTTAGAATCACATTAAAATATTTTGTACTCACTGCCATTGTTTTTCTAAGTTTTCTATATGGTACATATAGAAAACTTATCATAAGGAATGGTTGAGACAAAGTCATGACAAACTAGGATTATATCGGGCCTAAAAAAATTCAACACTTTGATGCAAACAAAATGCTTCAAAGATAAGTTACAAGAAGCCAGAACCAACATTGCATCCTCAGTCCTTCTTTCATGAACAAGCCAAGTACATTCAACCAAAAAATGCATTTTACACTGTCACACTACCAAACAGTACAAATCATAACATCATTCCATCAGCAGAAAAACAGAGGTTTCTAAGGTTCACCCATTACTTGCCACAACAATGTTGACAAAGACCGCAAGCGATAAAGCCACGAAAGAAACAACGTGAATAGCAAATAATCCCTACGGAGAATAGATAGACAAAGCTTACCTAGCTATAGCTTCAGCAGAGCCCAAGGGATGAGATGCGGGATTGTGAGAGTGAGTGATCTAGGGTTTGTTTGATTTGGTGGTGGGTGGAGATATGAGAGATCAACAGAAACAGGGAAGGAAGAAAGGAGGGTTTTTCCTCAACTGTTATTGCGGTGGGATTCGCCGTCGATGAGTGGTGGGTGTCGGCGTTTCCGTCGTGGCTGTCACTGGGCTTTGCTAGTGGGTGGTGGTGGCATTCGGGAACAGAGCTTCGCGGCCGTGAGAAGAACGAGTTGAAGACAGAGCGTCGAGGCAGAGAAGAACGGGTGAACAAGACTATGTTCTCGAGCCAGTGAGAAGACACAGTGAATAAGAAAGAGGGACGAGGCAGAGAAGAAGACAGAGCGTCGAGTGAAGAAGCGAAGGAGGGAAGAGTGCAAGGATAACCTAATTTCCCCTGTTCCTCAGAATCCCGCATTTGCCACTGGTTTAATTACGAAATTGACACTAACATATACGGTGTTTTCGTAAGTGTCAACATTTCCGTGTCAGTTTAGCATAATTGTTTAGAAAAAGGGGGGGAAAAAGGGATTTGGAAAAACATTAAAGTCTATGGTGCTTTGGACTTTGAAAATAATAACTAATTTCAATTGATTGAACAAAATAATGAACTTAGAGCAAAAAAAAAAAATCTTGCATACCCAATATCAAGATGATAAATAATAATTGAAATATACAAAACAAATTTATCAATAAACCCATTTTCCTCTTATACTTACTGAATTCTCCAATTAATTTAATTGTTGTTCTTTCAAGTACTTCCTCCGAGCTTCATCCCCTACCTTGTATATTTCAATAACAAAAACATAGGTTGTAACATCATAACCATTCCATCAATCTGGCTTGCCTTCAAAATCGAGTTCAAATGTTTCCATCTTCTCATCAGCAGCAATATGCATGTTGGTCCATTTTGAACCTATCTTTTGAGGCCTCTCCATGCATGGCTTTGCATTACGGGTCATTGTTCCACATCTTAAAAAAATTATAGATGCATTATGGGTCATTGCATAGGTTGGGATAGCTACTGGCTAAGTCAAATGAAGTAAATATAATAAACAATAGTGATATTTTGACACCAGATTTGGGACACCTCCAACGACACCTGCACTATATTTAGATATTTAAAAGGTATTACTAATCTGGGTTTGTGCTTTAAGAAAAAATGATGATTACAAATTAGTTGGTTTTTGTGGTGCTGACTATGCTGGAGATAGAATAGAAAGAAAAAGTATCAGTGGAGGATGTCACTTCATTAGAGTCAATCTAGTCTCATGGTCAAGCAAAAGACAAAGCAATATTGCCTTATCAACTGTTGAAGCTGAGTATATTTCAGCTGCTAGTTGCTGCTCACAACTTCTATGGATCAAACATCAATTGGAGGACTACAATGTGTTTGTAAGTAGTATTCCACTTATGTGTGATAATGCTGAATAAATCTATCTAAGAATCCAATATTGCATTCAAAGACTAAGCATATAGAGATTAAACATCACTTTATTAGAGATTGTGTGCAAAAAGGCATTATTGATATACAATTTGTGGATACTGATGGGCAGATATCTTCACTAAACCTCTTGCAGAGGACAGATTCATATTTATTAGAAAACATCTTAATATGATTTGTGTGGATTGATTGTGCGTCTATTGCATGCGCGTCTATTTCTCAAATGCGTCCAATGCATGTTACATGTGCGTCCAGTATGTATTATGTCCATTGACTATTTACATAGTTTTATCAGACTCGTCTATGATATCTATTATTATATTTGCATTAATTCATGTCGAAGACATATTTAATAATATCCTTATGCTGAGTCAGTTATTTCCATCAATCCCATCAATAGCTTTTTACGGTTTCAAAAATCTGCGCCTCATCTGTACTCATTACTCCTTTTCTCACACGTTTTCATTTTTTTATTTTTTCTTTGGAAAACTCTTCAAATTCAAAACCTTTTTAAGTAATACTTTTTCCCACTGAAAAACCTTTCACAATCTTCTCTCTTTGAACCCTCGAGTACTCTGTTCTCTTGCCACTAAACCCTAAACTCTCAAACCTCATCAATGGCTTCCTCTTCTGTTGCTTTCAATGTGGACAAGCTGAACCTTGCTACTGAGCACCACTTCAACTTTGGAATTTTGGAAGAATATAACTTAGATGTGAGTAAGAACATCAATGCTGCTGGTTGGGGAGGACTCTTCGTGAAAAAAGTCTCTATTTACCCTAATCTAATTAGCGATTTCTAGAGAAACCTTCATGTAACAATTGCTGAGATTTCTACTGAGGTACTTGGAAAAAGAGTAATGGTCTCTGAAAAGACCATCTCTGATGCTATCAACTGTGCTCAAGAAGGGGTGGTTTTTACTGATACTTGGGAGAAGGACCTTGGTGGTTATGAGGTAGTAGCTGCTTTCCTGATGAAACAAGATACTGTGATAACTCATTCCTGGAAGTCGGTGGAAATGAAGGATGAGGTTCGTATTCTTCATCAGTTGCTAAACAAGGTTGTTTTGCACAAAACTGGGTCTAAGGACAACTTGTCAGCTCTGCACAAGTTCTGTCTCTGTCATCTCATCACCGAGACTAAAATCAACCTGCCAAGAATTCTCTATGAAAGATTCAGGGATGCTGTTGTTCACAAGAAGAAGCTCCCTGCAATTCCATATTGTTACCTTCTGTCAAAGATCTTCAAGTCTCAAGGAATCTATGACACTCTTGCTGCCAAGTCTCCTGAAGAGCAAGCAAGAATTCTAACTGAGAAGGGAATGTATGTTGCTGACTTTGGAAAGATGAACATAGCCAACATGAATCTCAACACATACACTGATACTGCTATGGCTAAAGCAGAAGAGATGATGAAGATTAAGGAGGAACAGATTGAGCTGAAAAATGCTGAAGCACTAGGTCCGAAAAGGCCAGTAAGAAGAAAAACAATTGCTGTAAGGAAACCAATTGCCAGAAAGTCTGTTGTTGGCATTGTGATCAGAGAACAAGCTGATGTTTCCCCTCAAACTGCTCCATAATGAAGATGAAGATGGTGAGGATAGTATCCACATCAGTGCTATTCTGAAGAAGCATAAAATGTTGTTGCTGCTGATGTTGTTATCCCTACCAGGAGAAGGCAACCCTCAAGAAAAGCTAAGTCCTCTGTGACTTCTGAGGTAAAAATCTCTGCTAATGATCTTGTTCAATTAGCAGTAGATGGCTTAGTAGAAAGCTTAGAAAGTAGGTATAATGTTGCTGATGCACCTGACACTGATGTTTACATACCCACACTACCATCACCACAAACAGTATCACCTGTACAAACCTCACCAAATAGACCACATTTCCAACCCATAATACCTGCAAATGATCCCTGGTTCAATCAACCAGATGATGTAGGGATTAACCCTGGTGCCCCATTTCCCAAAATTCCAAGAACCAAATTCCCTAACACTAACCCTTCAGTTCTCTATGATGGCAAAGCTGAAAGCTGGACCAAAGTCAAAAGAGACTGGAAAATACTCTATCACAAACATGAACCTGAACCATAGTCAACCAGACCTTTCTATCCCTTGCCTGAATATGAATATGAACTTGAATCTACCTATACCCCATGGCATGTACCCATTCCCTATGTGCCAAACAACAACGATCCTCTTCCATCCACTCTGCACAACCACATTGGACCTGCCCTAACCCACCTTCCACTACAAAAATTCCCACATAGAAAAATCTACCCAAACCTCATGAAACCTCCTCCTTTCAAACCTTTCACAGATGGTGTTAACAGGCACATCATACCTGTTTGGTCTACTGACCCTAGCAAAGCCAAAGCTCCAACAATTGTGCACAAAAGGTCAAGAACTGAAGGAAAATCAAAATTCATTCTGGACAGAGACACGTCTTGGGTAACCTTTAGGCATCCAAGTGTTTATGGCAAAGCTGTTAGTCTTGTGGACCACCTCTTACATGCTTTTCTGCAAAATGAATTTGAGCTACCAAGATATGTTAGAGCTGCAAACTTTGTCCCTCCAACATGGCTGTTTCATACCAAGAAGGAGACAAAGATTGGTGTCAAACCTTACATGATTGCTCCAAGACTACCTATGTAACGCCCTTCGTTACATTAGTAACCCAAAACAAAATCAATGAAAATCCTTTGAAGAATTTAAAATTAAAAACATACATGTCATAAACAAAAAGTTTCGCAACTTAATCGGGTCTGAAAATACCTCATATTAATTAAAATAGTGATAAAGTATCCATTGTGATAATATATTAGTAAATCCATAAATCCAAATAAAAACCAAAAGCCTCAAAACCGACGGGCGTCTACTAACAAACCCAACGATAAATAAAAAAAATGTCTAGCCACATACGGCTCCTTATTTAAGAAAGTACTAACCAAGCTAAGAATAATGACTAAGAAAATTCGCTAAGTCTTCAATCCTCTTCAATTCCAGTGATGTCGTCCTCGTGCTCTGAAAACCACACTTTTAATGAGATATAATCCCAGTGAATAAAAATAATCGTTTGATAAAAAGGTTCGCAAATAGTGTTGTTTTCAGCCGGTGCGGTAACCAAAAAAACATTCATGGTACCCGCTAATTTTTAAAATATCGAATATAATAAACCTCCAAAATAATAAATATATATAAATAAAATTAATGTCAAGCATTTAAAGTACAAACTCATAAGCTCAGCAACGGTCACATCTCATTGCAATTAATCACATCCACCAGCAAACTCTACACAATGCAACTCCACGAACATGACTCGGTGATTCCCGCAATCACTTAACTTGACTCTTTGGTTCCCAAAACCGGTGTGAATCCCAAATCCACTAAGGTCTATGAGCTCATATCCATGCAATGGCGTCCCACTGCCTTCCCCATCCCAGATGGAGGTATCTAATATTCCATCCCATATGTGAATATTTTAATAATTTGATATCCCATCCCAGATGGTGATATCTCTCATCTTATTCCTGGAATAGAATGTACACCGTCATCCCTTCCCGGATGACCAACTCATGAATGATGCAATGCGTCATCCCAGATGACTCTCAAGGTTTTCCAACTTTATCTGTCAATAACAATGTTACAATGTCATGCCTAACCAACACTATAACGTCATATTATACATATTAAAGATTGTTAATCAACAATAATTCATACTGTAGTTAAACAAATTTTAATTCAGAAAAGAATTAATCACACTACAAATAATGAATTTGACTTTGACAATTGTTTTGCCATCAAACAATCAAAATAAAGAATGTACAACAATTTCACAAAATTAATATAAAGCTATTTATTTATAGATTCCAGGAAAATATATTTAATAATTCGATTCATCTAACAACATCTCAAAATAATTTAAGTGTCTCAAATATTTTACTATTTTCCAAAATATTTTACTATTTTCCAAAAGACAAAGTTATATGTAGAAGCATCAAATTATTTGTACCATGAAAGTGTGAGAAAAGTTATTTTTACTCACCTCTCGAAGACCTCCAATGTGCTCTAAAAATCACGTATGATAGGGATTTGTGCTTCCCTAAAATTTCCTCTCCCATTTGATGGCGTTCTTGAATTTGTATTGTTACGGTTGTACTGGTTGAAATGCAACACTGTGCGACGCAGCCTCTCCTGACGCATTCCTTCTTTTCTTTTTCCGGGTACTATTCCTTACACTATATATAGTGTCACGCTAGGTTTGCTCCCTTTTGTTTTCCCTTTTTTTTTTCTTAGCAAAATCCGCAGCCTGCACGCCACAATCCTTGATATATTTATATATACTGTGCGCAGGGTCTTCTTTCTTTTCTTTCTCTCTCTCTCTTTTTTTTTACAAGTTCAATATATATATATATATATACTAATTCTCTTTTTTTTCTTCATAAATTTATTTTAATTTAATATTTATTTGTATTCACTAACCAATTCTAATAAATTTTATACTAATAAATTCTCACCACTAAACCTCTTAATCATATTTTATTTTTATTATATCATTATTATTATTATTATTATTATTATTATTATTATTATTATATACCTTAATCCTTTTTTTCAAATTAATTATATTAGAATTTTAGGTTGTTACATTTTCTCCCCTCCTTAGAGAATTTCGTTCCCGAAATTCGCCTCACACTCACGCACTTATTTTAACATGTGACATATTCAAACGTAAAGGTTACCGTACCATAGATAATAAAATCTGGGTACTGAAAGACGATGTCCTCCTCCATCTCCCAAGTGGCTTCCTTAGGAGTCAATCCTTCCCATTACACTTTCACCATTGGAATCGTCTTGCTCCTTAGAGTCTTAGTGCTTCTGTCCAAGATTTGACTAGGCTTTGGCTTATAGATCAAATTATCCTTCAATTGTACGGACTCAAGAGCTATCACATGAGATTCATCAGGCATATATTTTCTGAGTTGAGACACATGGAAAACATCGTGAAGGTTTACCAACTGTGGCGGAAGAGCCAATTGATAAGAAACAGACCCGACTCTTTTAAGGATTTGGAAAGGTCCCATAAAACGTGGATTTAGCTTGCGGACTTTCATCGACCTCCCTACCCCGTCTTAGGAGTGACTCTCAAAAATACATGCTCGCTTTCCTGGAATTCTAGAGGCTTTCTCCTTTTGTCGGCACAGTTCTTTTGTCTACTTTGCACCGTGTGCATCCTCTCCCTAATCATTTTGATTCTCTCAGAGGTTTCCTGGACCAATTCAGGTCCCATCAAGGTTTTCTCTCCCACCTCACACCAACTCAAAGGGGACTAACACTTCCTCCCATATAAGGCCCCATAGGGTGTCATGCCTATACTAGCGTGATAACTATTGTTATACGCAAACTCAATGAGAGGTAGGAATCTATCCCAACTACCTCCTTCATCCAAGACACACGCCCTAAGCATGTCCTCAAGGGTCTGAATGGTCCCCTCTGACTGACCATCCGTTTGGGGATGATAGGCCATGCTAAGGTTCAACTTAGTCCCAAAGGCTTGCTGAAAAGCTCTCCAAAATCTAGAGGTAAACCTTGGGTCTCTATCCGACGCTATAGATGTGGGTATCCCATGAAGCTTGACTATTTCCTTGATATAGAGGTATGCCAACTTATCTAAGCTATAGGTTGCCTTAATTGGCAAGAAGTGGGCAGACTTGGTCAACCTATCCACTATCACCCAAATGGCGTCTAAGCCCAAACGTGTCTTAGGTAACCCCAACACAAAGTCCATAGAAATTCTCCCCCACTTCCATTCTAGGATCTCCAAGAACTGCAACAACCCCGAAGGCTCCTGATGTTCTATCTTAACCTTTTGGCACACTAAACACCTAGTTACGAAGCTAGCCACATCCTCTTTCATTCCTGGCCACCAATACATCCTCTTAAGGTCTTGGCACATCTTAGTTATTCCAGGATGTATGGTAAACTTCCCCTTATGAGCTTCCTCTAATATCTTCTCTCTAAAGCTCCCCTCCTTAGGAACAACGATCCTATTCTTAACCTTCACTAGCCCATCAACTGAGAACTAATAACCCTCTTGTCCTAACCGAGACTGCAACTCCTGGTCTAAGAGTTGTTCTCGCCTAACCTCATCTCTAAGGTCACTATTAATTTCCAACCTATTCAACTTCAAACTTAAGACATTTAAGGACACATCCAACACTTCCAGATTCCTGTCCCTAAACTCTTCCATGAGGTTCAGCTCTTGCACCATCAAGCTTGACATGTGTAGGGACTTCCTACTCAAAGCGTTCGCCACCACATTGGCTTTTCCCGGATGGTACTTCAACTCGAAGTCATAGTCTAAAGGAACTCCATCCACCTTCGTTGTCTCATGTTCAACTTCTTCCGGTCGAATAGATATTTTAGGCTTTTATGGTCACTAAAAACTTCAAACCTTGCCCCGTAAAGGTAATGCCTCCAAATCTTAAGGGCAAAAACCATGGCTGCTAGCTCTAAGTCATGGGTAGGGTAATTC
The DNA here is from genome assembly GCA_030762895.1 of Sophora flavescens. Taxonomy (NCBI): domain Eukaryota; kingdom Viridiplantae; phylum Streptophyta; class Magnoliopsida; order Fabales; family Fabaceae; genus Sophora; species Sophora flavescens. The sequence goes on from CM061066.1 coordinate 114,589,149, forward strand.
CCTTCATATGGCCTAAGATGCCTAGAGGCATATGCTACCACCTTACCCTCCTGCATTAAGACACATCCCAAGCCATTTTTTAGATGCGTCACAGTATACCACAAAACTCACTAAGGGATCCGGTATAGTTAAGACTGATGATGACACCAATCTCCTCTTAAGCTCTTGGAACCCGTCCTCACACTCCTGGTCCCACACGAAAGGTTTCCCCTTCCTATTCAACTGGGTCAAAGGTAAGGCTAATCTAGAGAACCCCTCTACGAACTTCCTATAGTAACTAGCTAAGCCTAAGAAACTTCTTACTTCGGTTACTGTCTTAGGCTGTTCCCATCCCAACACCGCATCAACTTTAGAGGAATCAACCGCCACGCCATCCTTTGAGATGGTGTGTCCTAAAAACTTTACCTCGTCTATCCAAAACTCACACTTCTTCGGTTTAGCATAAAGACGCTCGACCCTCAAGATCCGCAACACCAACCTTAAGTGTTCTCCATGTTCTTCTGGTGTCTTAGGGTATATTAGAGTATCATCGATGAACACCACCACAAACTTGTCCAAAAAGGTCCTAAAGATCCGATTCATGTAGTCCATGAAAACGGCTGGGGCGTTGGTCACGCCAAAGGGCATCACTACTTACTCATAGTGCCCATACCTTATCCTAAAGGCTGTCTTAGGGATGTCCTCGCTTCTAACTCTAATTTGATGGTATCCCGATCTTATATCTATTTTGGAAACACTGACGCTCCCCTTAACTGATCTAAGAGATCATCTATCCTAGGCAAGGGATATTTGTTCTTGATGGTTACCTTATTCAGTTGCCTATAATCAACACACAACCACATGCTCCCATCCTTTTTCTTCACTAAAAGCACTGGTGCTCCCCAAGGTGTCACACTAGGCCTAATGAACCCCTTTTGTAACATATCCTCTATCTGTTTATTGAGCTCGCTCAACTCTAGAGGTGCCATCCTATAGGGTGCTACTGATACAGGTCCACTCCCAGGTACTAGATCTATGGTAAACTCAATCTCTCTATCTGGAGGTAAACTAGAGACATCCTCAGGAAACACATCTGGGGACTCACACAATAAAGGACATTGCAGGCAGACAAAAGAAGTAATCAATCTATCTTTAGCAGGAGTAGAAACACACAAATCACATGACAGTTTAGTAACAGGTAACTCTAAGAATTGAGCACATTTAAATGAAATGAATGAATGTGTTGCTCCCGAATCGAACAATAGAGTAACTTTTCTCCTGTACGGGTTGAAGAAATTCAGCCTCCTTCAGATCTAAGCTGCTTCGGAATGATGGCGGGTTGTTCTTCTTGAATTCGGAAAGTCCCACGTGCTAAGGGTCCTGGGTTGCCACCACTCCATTAGTGATTGGCCTCCATTCCCATTCAGTTGACAGAGAGTCTCCGCCTGCGCTTGCATAACTCTGGCTATGCAATCCAAAGCTGGTGCAAGTGCAACGTTCGCCCCTCGCCTATTAATCGCCATAAATATGCTCACTACCAATGAAATACTGGGTTGATCAGGTCCAATATCCCAAAAAATAGCATGCAACATTTATAACTCTAACAAGCATCCTATGCGCCCAAGTTTTGTTTTAGAAAAGCCACACTACCACAGTCCGATTTAGAATCGAACTGCTCTGATACCATAAATGTAACGCCCTTCGTTACATTAGTAACCCAAAACAAAATCAATGAAAATTCTTTGGAGAATTTAAAATTAAAAACATACATGTCATGAACAAAAAGTTTCGCAACTTAATCGGGTCTGAAAATACCTCATATTAATTAAAATAGTGATAAAGTATCCATTGTGATAATATATTAGTAAATCCATAAATCCAAATAAAAACCAAAAGCCTCAAAACCGACGGGCGTCTACTAACAAACCCAACGATAAATAAAAAAAACGTCTAGCCACATACGGCTCCTTATTTAAGAAAGTACTAACCAAGCTAAGAATAATGACTAAGAAAATTCGCTAAGTCTTCAATCCTCTTCAGTTACAGTGATGTCGTCCTCGTGCTCTGAAAACCACACTTTTAATGAGATATAATCCCAGTGAATAAAAATAATCGTTTGATAAAAAGGTTCGCAAATAGTGTTGTTTTCAGCCGGTGCGGTAACCGAAAAAACATTCATGGTACCCGCTAATTTTTAAAATATCGAATATAATAAACCTCCAAAATAATAAATATATATAAATAAAATTAATGTCAAGCATTTAAAATACAAACTCATAAGCTCAGCAACGGTCACATCTCATTGCAATTAATCACATCCACCATGCAAACTCTACACAATGCAACTCCACAAACATGACTCGGTGATTCCCGCAATCACTTAACTTGACTCTTTGGTTCCTAAAACCGGTGTGAGTCCCAAATCCACTAAGGTCTATGAGCTCATATCCATGCAATGACGTCCCACTGCCTTCCCCATCCCAGATGGAGGTATCTAATATTCCATCCCAGATGTGAATATTTTAATAATTTGATATCCCATCCTAGATGGTGATATCTCTCATCCTATTCCTGGAATAGAATGTACACCGTCATCCCTTCCCGGAAGGTGATGACCAACTCATGAATGATGCAATGTGTCATCCTAGATGACTCTCAAGGTTTTCCAACTTTATCTGTCAATAACAATGTTACAATGTCATGCCTAACCAACACTATAACGTCATATTATACATATTAAAGATTGTTAATCAACAATAATTCATACTGTAATTAAACAAATTTTAATTCAGAAACTATTGAACAAAACATGCTTCAAATGACTTGTTACGGGAACGGGTTCACAAAACATGAACTTACATTCCAATTTCTAATTTAAATTGGCATTCATTAGTGGAATAGAGTTTCATGTAATAGGGAAAGAATTAATCACACTACAAATAATGAATTTGACTTTGACAATTGTTTTGCCATCAAACAATCAAAATAAAGAATGTACAACAATTCCACAAAATTAATATAAAGCTATTTATTTATAGATTCCAGGAAAATATATTTAATAATTCGATTCATCTAACAACATCTCAAAATAATTTAAGTGTCTCAAATATTTTACTATTTTCCAAAATATTTTACTATTTTCCAAAAGACAAAGTTATATGTAGAAGCATCAAATTATATGTACCATGAAAGTGTGAGAAAAGTTATTTTTACTCACCTCTCGAAGACCTCCAATGTGCTCTAAAAATCACGTATGATAGAGATTTGTGCTTCCCTAAAAATTCCTCTCCCATTTGATGGCGTTCTTGGATCTGTATTGTTACGGTTGTACTGGCTGAAATGCAACACTGTGCGGCGCAGCCTCTCCTGACGCGTTCCTTCTTTTCTTTTTCCGGTTACTGTTCCTTACACTATATATAGTGTCACGCTAGGTTTGCTCCCTTTTGTTTTCCCCCTTTTTTTTTCTTAGCAAAATCTGGAGCCTGCACGCCACAATCCTTGATATATTTATATATATTGTGCGCAGGGTCTTCTTTCTTTTCTTTATCTTTTTTTTTTTACAAGTTCAATATATATATATATATATATATATATATATATATATATATATATACATACTAATTCTCTTTTTTTTCTTCATAAATTTATTTTAATTTAATATTTCTTTGTATTCACTAACCAATTCTAATAAATTTTATACTAATAAATTCTCACCACCAAACCTCTTAATCATATTTTATTTTTATTATATTATTATTATTATTATTATTTTAAATACCTTAATCCTTTTTTTTCAAATTAATTATATTAGAATTTTAGGATGTTACAACCTATGATAGACTTGAACAAAGATAAGGATCTGAAGAAGCAAAGGAGCACTACAAAGAAACCAGAAGACAATTCATGCATGATCAATCCCGATACTGTTGAACCTATTGATTAGAATATGATTGAATTCTGGTTGTCACATCCAGTTGAAGATATAGATGAAGATTCTGTCGTTGCTATTTGGTCAAATCACATGGTGGCTTGTGCTAAGGAAGCTTCATCCTCTAGTCCGAGTGAACTAGAGAAGAGAAGTATTCCTAAACTTAAAGGAAAATGTGGACTCTCGAATGTCAGATTCTTCATTCACAAGGATACTCTTGGAATTCCTGTCATAAGTCTTGTCTATGAAGAAGACCCTGTCCACTGGGCTAAAGAGCTGCCTCCTCCTATACTCACTCTTGCTTCATTTCCACCACCATCTCTTCCTTTTGAGCATATTGAGGAAGAACTTATAGTTGAAGAACATGATTCGAATGCTGATGTTGTTCAACCGGAAACTGGGAATGAGGAAGTTGCTGAGTCTGCTCCAAGACCAAGCACTTCTGAAAAGCACTCATCTCAGCCGTTGGCTCTGACAGTCATCCATCCACATGATCAACCTCAAAATTCTAGAGCTATAAGTACTTTTCAAGGTCAAGCACATGCTCAAGACAGTGCTGAAAGCTCAAGACCTTCTCTGCCTCAGAATTTTGAAGAGATTATTGGAAAGATCATAGAGGAGAGAGTCAAAGTGGAAGTTAAGGAGCAAGTTGTTGAACCCTTGGCTCCAACGAATGTTATGATCAACCAAATGATGAGAATTTTACTAAGTTTCCAACAGAACCACAATCTGCCTGTTCAACCTCTTCCACCTCCACCAAACCAGAACCCTCCTCCACCACCTCCACCCTTTTCTTAGCTTTCTTCTGTTTCTTTAATCTGGTAATGATGGTCCACTCATGTTTCCTTTTTGTCTGATGACAAAAAAGGGGAGAAAGGATATAATTAAATTATGTGTATATATATATATATATAAAGTCAGTTTTTGGACATACATATCTATTTTCACATGCATGTTGTTTTATTGCATATTTCTGCTTGATATGATTTGATACTTTATTGCCTATTCCTGCCTTTGATATGTCTCTTTAGTTGGACTTATAAGCTTTGATAAAGTATTTAGCTCTGATTATGTTTTTTGAATATGATCTGCCTGATCTAATAAGTTAAAACTGATATGTGCTACTGCTTATTTGCTTTACTCTTTAAATTTTGAATGTTTTGTCTTAGGGGGAGCTCTATAGCTCTCTTAGACTTTGCTCACTCAAATTTATTTGGTTTTTGTCATCATCAAAAAGGGGGAGATTGTTAGAACCAAAGTGGTTTTGGATTAAAATAATCTCTTAAGTTTTGATGTTAACAAAAAGGTTAAATTTTATGGCAAAGTGTTGTCAAAGATCTAACTTGTTTGTTATAAGTATGCATGGATTACTTGATTTATACGAGTCAGAGGAACTTAAAATTTAAAGTATAGAATCTATCAGATTCTATTTTAATCATCTAGACGAGTCTACAACTCTTGGTAAAATTCTGAGTCTTTAGCTTTATGGTAGACGAGATCGTTAAAATAAGAATAGACGAGGTCTTAAAATTAACTTAGGAAGACACGTTACTAAGTCTAAAGAAAAATCAAGTAGACGAGACATTGTCCAGATACCTGATAGATGAAGTAGTTTCACTAGACGCCACGTCAGCAGACGAGCTCGTAAGTATAGCACGTCTAAACTCTCGGAACTAGACGAAAAGTCTGTAGACTTGTTATCAGTAGATGAGCCCGTCTCACGGATAAGTTAACCATACACGTCCAAAGACCTGCGCGTCCACTAGTTTTAAGACGTGAACCCGTCTAAGCCTAAATGTATTTATTTCAAATGATTGCTTATTTAATTCAAAGAATATAAGTCTTTTTATCCTTGCTGCTTCTATTGTTTAAAATCTTTATCTCTTTGATAAAAGAACTTCGTACCATCAAAACCATAAACCTTTGTACTATATCAACTACATTGTTGTAAAGATCAAGTCAAGTATAAAGATGGAAAGTCAGAAAGCAACCTTTGGTACAACAGAGAAGTGACAGCTCTACTTTGAGCATTCCTCTGATAATCAAAAGCACTTCTTCAAGAAGCATATCAAGTTATCAGTCTCAACAGATACAAGCAATTAATGTTATGTCTAAACGGATATAATTTGAAGATCATTGAAGAAGATCAAGACAAATAAGCACTTCATCTATATATACTTGAAGAACTTCAAGAAGATATAGAGATATACAAATATAGACCAACTCTGATAATATAGTGCAGAAACTCTGTTGAAATTAAAAAACAAGTTTACGTGTAAATCTTGTTGATCTTAAACTTTCAAATACTCACATATAGTGAGTTCTTAGATCAAAGTTATAAACCTCTTTGTTAGAGTTAGAGCCTGAAGAGGCTTGGTAGAGAAATAATACTTGTAGCCTGAAGAGGTGTTGAATACATGTAACCTATTTGGAGAATAGTGGATAAAACCTTCAGATAGAAGGGGCTGGATGTAGCTCTTGTTTGGAAGATAGTGAACCATGATAAAATACTTGTGTGATTTCTCTAACCCTTATCTTTTACAGTTTTTGGTTATACTAACTGTGGGGTTTTGAATCTGAGTTTGTTAACTCTTCAAAAACATTTTCCTGTTTGTGTGATGTTTATTTTGATCTGCTTGTAAAAGTGTTTGAGAAAAGGCTTTTTTGAAATTCTGTTAAGAAACATAATTCAACCCCCCTTCTTGTGGTTCCCTGTGTCAACTTCACCATTAACTTTCAAATTCCAATAGATTACCGAGAACCATGCTTTATTTGGGTTGATTTGGTCTGATCATGGGTTTGTGTATGGCCTTGTGAATGGATGCCAAGTGTCCAAAATTACCTTAGATGTGAGGTGAAAATATATATAAAATAGATTTTTTTTTTCGTTTTTTATTTTGGTATGTTTTATTTATTTTTAAATAGGTGATATATATATTATGTTTGGTTAATATGTTAGTCATTTTAGTCAATTGGTATATAACGGTGTTAGTTTTAGGACTAACATATAAGATAGAATATAACGTATAGAACCAAAATGAAAACTAATGAAGTAGAATATATATTTTATTTTATTTTTATTTTTTATTATATACATTATGTTCTGTCTTTCATATTAGTTTTTTTACATTAAACATAAGGTATAGGTCCAAAATGCAAAAAATAAAACACAGGATCGAAATGAAAAAAAAAATTATATAGGAGTAATCAACCTATTTTATCATATGTATATTAATTTAAAATATTATATATATATATATATATATATATATACATACATACATACATACATACATACATACATACATACATACATACATACATACATACATACATATATATATATAGGATTTACCTAAAATATGTTATCAAGTATGGATTTTTTTTTTTTAAAGCTAATGGAGATTGGTCCAGTTGGTAAGGATACGGCTCATGACCCATAAGGTGGTGAGTTCAAATCCCACTATCGATGTGAGGACATCGTTGGTCGATAAACTGTAAGTATCTCTGTAAGCACTCCTTAAGCCCTAAGGCCTGCCCTGGCCCTGGTAAGTCCCCGGGACCCAACTCACCTAAACTTTATTTGATAAAAAAAACGTATGAAAGTTTTTTACACCGCAATTATTAAATGGATTCAAAATGAACTTCATCCAATAATAAAAGTGCGTCAGAGCAAGTGTTGAAAAAATATGTTGTTAGCATTTCTCTAAGAAAAATACATGCCGCACTTTACTCCTTGTGAAAAAAAAAGTCACCATTTGATCTCTTGGGGTAACAAATATTGGACATCTTAGTCTCTTAATTAACCTGGAGACATTAAACTTAACAAAAACACACATGTAAATATTATGACATGGCATAATATTTTCATATGTGACTTTTTCTTGGTAGTTTTTAATTAGGTTTTCCCCCTTTAGCAAATGTCATCATTTGATGAAGTATTCAGAAAGAAAAACCCTAATTCACAAATCTTCTTCTTCCTCGTTGTTTTCTTCCTAAAAGAAAGAACCCAATTAGAAGTGCACCATTTTGTAAGTGTTGGAGTGAAAACATCGCTCGTGTTGAAATAGCACAAATGGAAACAACTTGTGGAAAAGCCTCGTTGAATCGTCGTGTAACTACCATGGAAACGGGGGTTTGTAACAAGGTTTATATGCCATAGTGTACATTTTTGCTCACTGCTAAGAATCCCAAGAGACAATTCTTTGGGTGCTCATATTATAGGGATTACTTCAAAGTTCTAAGATATTAGTACTAATTCAAATGTTTTTCTGGAGAAAAAATCTTATGGTAGCAAACAAACTTAAGGACTTGGACATGAAGATGATTGGGGAGTTTGTTTGGATAGACAATGATATTAGATGTTGGAAAATATATGATAGGAAGTTAAGGGTTGTTATGGTGGTTGTTATGATGATATTTGTATGTATTTGGAAGTAGTGTTGGATAGATGTAAGTAAAGCGATGTAGGCTTATATTATAATGGAGTATTTGACGGTTGTGTTTTAAGCCATTGCTACAATGTAGTCGATTGTGTAATGAAATTAGTTTTTCCTACACTCATAGCATATTTTAGCACCCATGCATAATTTAATAGATTTTTTTTATTATAAAAGACTAAGGTATGAAAAGGCACCATAATAAGGCAATTATTCCCAACTAGGTTGGCACCGAAAGCCTTATCCATCATTTGCAGCATACCTAAAAATTTTCTTAAAAATATGAAAAAGAATACAAAAAGAATGGGGGGCTGATGCCAAAACCCGTTAAAATAAAGAATCGTGAGAATCTATAGTTAGGCAAGTCTAACCTATTTCTAAAAAAATACTTCCTGATAAATAGAGGAAGTTGATCCCACCAAATGAAATCCTGAATCACTATTCCCTTAGAGGCTGATTTATCTACACAGGAGTTGCTCTCTCTAAAATTGTGTGAAACTTAAAAGTCCATTTTGGAAGTGAGGTAAAGACAATTCTTCCATCTATTTTTGAGACACCAAGGCACCAATTTAATAGATTTAAAAGCCGTCACAACCAATTTAGAATCACATTCTAGCCATAGCTTCAACCTCTTCTATGGGATTCCTCAATCGCTATCATAGCTATTGTTAATTCAGCATGAACTCATAGCTATTGTTAATTCATCATGAAGAGCATATGAATGTCCACTGAAAAATGAAAAAAACATCCAACGAATGCACCAGAAGAGTCTTGGAAAATTCCATCAGTTGCAGCTTGACCAGGAGACCCCTTTGCTGCCCATCAGTACTGCATTTAACCCATTGGCATAATGGAGGATATCATTCAACTTGTTTAATAGAGGGAGCTAGTCTTGGATGACCTTCAATAGAGAAAGCTTTAAGGATAGTAAATTCTATAGTAGAGGATGAATAATTTCCCGCTGACAGATTTTCAGAGAGATGAGTAGAAGCCACAATTAAGTTAATGACTCTTCTAAGAAGGATTGATGAGTTCTGGAATCTACTCTGGTTCCCGAAGTACCAAATTGTGTAAAATGAATGGATAATAGCTGTCATGATTGTTGGTGTAAGCCCTAGTGGCCAATCTATTTTGTATAGATCATCTTTTGTATCATAAATTTGATCATATATTTGATATATGAATAAGGCATTAATTTATCATGTTATTAGTTTATAACATAATAAAGTCCTTAGAATAGGCAATTCATTCAATGAGATATTAAGTACGTGACTTAATCGTGAGACCTCAATGAGTAATAGAATGCTGTTCTTAAAATATATGTAGTCGAGTATTATTGTTAATTCGGACGACAATGATACATAGAGACTATTGTGTGAGTAGAACTGATGACCACATATTACAGGTCATGGATATGTGATATCAAGTCGGCAAACAGGCATAAATATTAGGAGTAATATTTATAACAGATGACCCACTATGAGAATACTTCATAATAGTTATATAAGTGTCATAAGTATTCTCATAGCGACCATAGTGAATTAGTCCTTCGACTTGAAGTCACTATGATTCCTACATGAGGAGTTGTAAGCTTTAATGGTATCAAGCGTCACGCGTGATTGGGTGATCATAAAGGTAGTTATTGGACCCGCAATAAATCATGTTGAGGAGTGTAAGTGACGTAGACAGGATTCGTCCTTCCTACATAACAGTGGCAATGTCTGGGGCCCCTCGGTAGAGAAAAAACATGAAATATGCGGGACCACACGGAAGTGGGCTAATATGTGATATTGGGCCCGTTTGTGATTGCACGTTTACTCGGGGATCGAAGAACACATAATTGAACATAACAAGGATGACACTCTTATGCCTTGTGTTCAATTAAGACATATGGACGAAGGGACATTTGCTGCACGGTAAACTTTGGTCGCGATAAGGCTAAAATCGGTTCACCGATACTCTAGCTAATTGGGTAGTAATGATGCATTGCTATATGCCGCTCATTATTTATAATATTTAATATTATAACTAATATTTGATATTATTATAATATTTGATATTATTGCCAACTTAGTGGAAGCTTATAGGGTCACACACATAGAGCAAATGGGGAGCAGTTATATTAATTTAACATGATTTAATTAATATAAGGACAATTGGGCTTGTAGTGTACAAAGCCCAATCGGGTAAGCATTTATGTCAAAGGGAGCTGTCAGGTTATAAATAGGCTAGTGCTCTCCCCTCCAACCCATACTTGCTAACCATGACTCCCTGTAGCCGTCAGCTAGCACAAGACGAATAGCTCCGTCGCTCATTTGCTCCCGTGAACTGAGTATAGGTGATGCCCCTTCGTGGTACTTGTGATCGAAAAGTAAAGTTGGCTTCAAGAGGTAAACGCTGATGTCTTATGTGATTCATGTTTGTAATGCGCGATCCATGGGGGTGGTTTTCTTCCGTCTTGAGATATGATTTTAAAAGAGGATTATCTCATGAAAACCCTAACAATGATGACATCCTTTAACTGACTACTGTGCTTGGTGTTTAGAATTGAGAAAAACGGCATATATAGAAGTCAGATCAAACGGATATTGAAAGATATTTCCAAGCCAAGTCCATATGTTGCAAGTAAAACTACATTGCAGGAACAAATGCTGGCTTGATTCTGCTGCTATGCCATAAAGATCGCATCTAGAAATTGTCACAAAACCTCTAGCTCTCAAGTTTTCATCTGTAGGAAATTTTTTAATGAAATAATCTCCAGACCAAAAAAGATCTTGAAGAAGGGATACATTTACTCCAAATAAATTTAGACCAATTTACTGGTCTTGCAACAGGGGAGAGGAACAGAAAAGCATCTTTCAAACTAAGAACTCCCGAGTCATTTCCTCTCCAGATTAGCAAATCTGCCTCTTTACAAAAAGGAATCACAATATTTGCTATTTCAACAGAAATTGAAGGGAACTTGAAGAATAACGTGGCTGACAGGTTCCATCCCCTATCAGTTATAAAATCACTAACAGTAGTAGTAAGAGAGGAATGCCAGTCCTAAGGAACATTGATGATATCCACAATTGGCTTGGAAAGCCAGTGATCATGCAAAAAGTTTACTGATTTTCCATCACCAATTAACCAAGAAGAATTTTTCATGGTTGTATGAAGAAATTGCTTGACACCGGGCCAAATTGAGGACTTTATGTAAGTAGCAGTTGGCTTATTATGCCTCAGAAACCTTGCCTTTAGAAAAACAGCCCAGGAATCACTTGAGGAAATTAAATCCCAAGATAGCTTTAAGATAGCAACCTTGTTAATAGACCAAATTGGTCTTAAACCAAGGCCTCCTTCACATATAGGAGAACAAACTTTACTCCATGCCACAGTAACCACATTTTTTATATTCACATCACCTGACCAAACAAAGTTCTTGATACATCTGTTAATTGATTTGATTAAGGATACTGGCCAAAGATAAATGTGGAAACTATAAAGAAGCATGCCATTGATAATGGAATTAACCAGTTGAACCTTCCCCAAAATAGATAATAAAGATCCTTTCCAAGAGCTCAACTTGGACTTAATCCTATCTACAATGGCTTGAAGATGGACAACTTTTGGTTTGCCTTTAAATATAGGCACACCTAGATAGGTAAAAGGAAGAGAGCCAGGGGAAAACCCAAGAAAGTTCTCAAGATCTTGGATCCTTCTAGCAGGCATTGAACCAGCAAAAAATTTACATTTATCCTTGCTTAGATATTGGCCTGAAGCTACGGCATAATTTGAGAAGAGAGAAAAGAGATTGGAAAGGTTTTTCTTAGTCCCACTGCAAAAAAACCATTACATCATCAACATATAGCACATGAGTTGGAGTTTGACATCCTCTAGGACTAACCATAGACTGCAACATTTTGGATTGAACCGTGAGAAAGATGCTTCTACATAAGACATCCTCTGCTAGGCAGAAAAGAAAAGTGGAGAGAGGATCACCCTGCCTCACCCCTTCTTTTGCAAGAAAATAACCTACAGGGTTGCCATTCAATAGAAAAGACAGCTTTGCAGAATTCAAAATTGTCCAAATCCAATCACAAATTTTAGAATGAAAGCCAAAAGCATGAAGCACCTTCAACATAAATTTTCAATGTAGAGTGTCAAAAGCTTTTTTAATGTCAAATTTTAGAGCTACATTGCCTCCAAAAGCCCTGCTATCTAAGAGATTGATTGCCTCAGAAGTAGAAAAGATGCACTCGAAGATATGCCTACCTTTAAGAAATCCCCTTTGTTGTTCTAAAACAATTTTAGGGGCAATAATTGCTAGTCTATCAGCCAACACCTTGGTAATAACCTTGAATTGGAAATTAGCCAAGGCGATTGGCCTATAATCACCAATATTTTCAGCTTCAGGGAACTTAGGAATAAGTGCAACAACATTCGAATTCACACGTGGGAGGATCTAGTTCTGTTTAAAAAATTGAATAACAAAATTATGCACATCATAAAGTTGACACATGGAAACACAAGAAAGGGGTTGAATTGTGTTTTTTAACATATTTTTTAAAACCCTTTCGAAAATAGTTTTGCAAGAAGACAAGAGATAAATACACACAATGAAAACTTCTTTAGAAAAGAGTTAATAAAACTCAATATCAAATCACCACATTTAGTATAAAATCAAACTGTAAAGAGATAGTGATAAAAAATTCACACAAAACGATTTTATCCTGGTTCACTCTCTTCCAACAAAAAGCTACGTCCAGTCCCTTCTATTTGAAGGTTTTCTCAACTATAATCCAATAGCTTACAATCACTCAAGTATTCAACACCTCTCCGGGCACTCAAGTATTCTTTTCCAGTCAAGCCTTTTCAGGCTCTCTCTAACTTAAGAGATTAAAAGATTGAACTAAAAGCAACTCACTATGTGTGAGGATATGAAGGTTAAAGTTCAGGTCAGATTACAATAAAAGTATTCGAGAGAAGTTTGAGCAGAGATTCGGTAGTTTCAAATATCAGAGCTTCGTTATATTCTTTATTGGGGTCGTCCAGTATTTATAGATGAAATGCAGCTTCAGCTCTTTCTTTTTCAACAATCTTCAAGATATATCCGTTTAGAGATTGCATTAAATGCTAGGATCTGTTAAGTCTGATAACTTGATATGTGATCTTCAGAAAAGCACTCCTAGTTATCAGAAATGCTCAAAGTGGTACTGTCACTTCTCTGCTGTACCCGAAAGTTGCCTTTTGTCTTTCCTTCGTTGTACAGGGTCAACTTTGCAGTAGCAGATGTCAGAATACAAAGCATTTGTGTAATCGATGGTACTTTGTTTCTCTTACCAAGGAATATTCGAAAAAAACAATTAAAACAACCAAGGTATTTGAAAACATACAAGGCATATATAATATTCAATCATTTGAAATAAAGGCACTGACTAGATGAGTTATAAGAGGCACGTCTTTGGACGTGTGTTTTTAACTTTGAATGAAATCAACATAGTGGTCCATTACTATATCGTTTAGTGTTTTACTGAGTAGACTAGTGTTAACTTATTTTGGTGACACCAGATAGTCTACTTAACGGTTCGTCTACTTTTTATTAGGTAGACTACAAATCTTTGGACTTGCTATAAATATATTGGACTTGTTCATTTCTCCGATAGACTTAGTAGCTCGTCTAGCGAACTAAGCTTGGACTAGCGATGCTTTTGACTAGTTTAAACAAATTTAGACTAGTTTCTTCGTCTAGCGATATAAAGGCAGTCTTGCACACTTTGAATAGACGAGTTAGTCCATAACTTTAACTTTGCCATACAAATTTAATCTTTTGTTAACATCAAAATTTCAGAGATTATTAGCCAGAACCACTTTGGTTCCAACACATCATGGCCAACTATATCCCAGTAGGTTTCGTGAAAACTCCCACCAAACCCATCAGGACCTGGAGAACTGTCATGACCCGAATTTCGTAGCCATGACCGGCCGAAAGAGAAAGCTTCATCTTTCCCCTTCGTAGCCTCACAAGCATACACAAATTCGTCTCATCCAAAGTAAAATATTATACTCATTACTTACATAAGAAATATAATACATCAGAGCAACTAACAACACAAATAATTACAAAGTCCTTCTTAGATAAATAAATAAAAACTAAGGGTACAACCCCTTAAGCTATCCACATGACATCCAACACTTCCGACGACTTCACAGATAACTGCAGCTGAAATGTTAAACATGGGGTGAGTCCACTGACTCGGTGAGGGAGTCCCCCCAAACACATGCAGACATGCAAGCTAAGAATAAAACAATAGCATACTCTAACACAAGCACACACTCATATTCATGCATAATCCATCTCAAAACCCATCAATAATACATAGCAACATTCATATAGTAAACACAACTAAAAAGGACACACTCATTCTTAATATAACCATCACTTTGGGCCTTAGGTGGGTAAAGGCCCACAATCTCATTAAACCACTAATGTCATTATTTAAGTTAAATTAATCTAATTACCAAGGTGTGTCAAATGTGCACTCTCATGTTTAAGCCTTAAAACCCTCATTTAAATTAATTATTAAATATTGCTCTAAAATATTTTTGATCATAACGTAATTAATTAATTACTAACATATTTATTTATAACTTAAAAAAATTACCATGTATTGGCATTATACAAAAGAAATTTTGAACTACTAAAATAATGTCACTTAAAATCTTTAATTAAATTATTAAAATTTCGGGGTATTACAAGAACCTACCCCGTTCATACTAAAGACAACAGATCTAACTTCTTCTTTGGTTGGTAAGTTTATGAGCATAAGATTATCCTCTTCATAAACCATAGGAGCAATGACTTTTTCCACCATTCCATTAACCAAACAACTATTGTCAGAGACATATAGTTTGGATAGAAAACAATAACATGAGCTTCAATTTCAGTTTGAGAACTAAGGATAACATCATCCTTCTTAAGAATAGAAATCTGTTTAGTAGACTGTTTGATTTTAGCTATTTTGTGGAAATAGACAGTGTTCCTATCATCCTTTGAAAACCAATTGAGACTTGATTTTTGTTTCCAAAAAGACTCTTCTATTGAAAACATTTTGCAGCTCTACCCGAGCTTTTGATTCCTGATCATATAAAATATCTGACAAACCTTCATTTGCAATTCTCTGCTGAATAGCATCCACAACAGCCACAACTTTATCCACATAAACTTTTACATCTCCAAAAAGCTCAAACTTTCAATTCAGCTTTGAGCATGTTTAGCTTATGCATCAAAATATACACGGGACACCCAAAAACGTGCTTAGACCATATTTCTTTAACAAACCCTGCACAATCTGGATGCCCATTCCACATATTGAAGAATTTGAAAGATGAGGGTTTTGATTTCATACATTTGACCAATGAAAGCATAATAGGAAAGTGATCGGATTGGCTTCTAAGAAGAGTCATACATGAAACATTAGAGAAGAAAGATAAGCATTGATCCTTTACAATTGCTCTATCAAGCCTCGTTTCTATATAAGCTCTAATTCTCCCATTGGACCAGGTGTAAGGACTGCCTCTAGTAACTACATGTAACAAACTATTGGCATCAGACCAAACCTTGAAATCGTCATAGGACAACTTTAAAGGAAGAGAGCCTCCTCTTTGCTCATGTGCACCAAGCACTGCATTAAAATCCCCAATAAAAATCCACGGATCATTACTAGAGTGAACAAGGTTTGTAAGATCCCTCTAGAGCTCCCTTCCACCAAGATAGGTGGGGATAGCATACACTGCTGAGAAACAAACTTTTCGACCTTCCCAGATGACAGAAAAGAAGCAGTGTTGAGAAGATGTAGAATTAATGGATGGAACCATGTAATCAGCACAAAGACACCAGATATTAGGAATTTTTGCAATCCTAGAATTAAACATGAAAATCTTTAGCCCAAATGATTTAAGGAAGCGGGAATTTGATCAAAGTCTATCATAGGCTCTGATATTAGAGCAAAAGCAGGGTGTTGATTCGCACAAAGATTTTTAAGAACAAGTCCAGACTCAACATTGCCTAGACCTTTAGCATTTCAAAAGGAGGAATCTAATTGAGCAACATTCTTAAGGGCTGTCCTAGATTGGGTTAGAGGAACTTCTATAACAGATATTTTCTTCCTTCCCCTCTTAAGCTTCTTCTTTTGGGACTTGGATAAAACTAAAGTAAATTCAGTATCATCTTGCAAGGAATTATTGGTAGTAGGAGACTGAGTATCCTCATCTACATCATCTGGCCATAATCTGGAAAAAAATTTGCATGTCCTTTTGATTATTATCATTCAAAGGACTAAAAGATGAAATATTTTCGCTATTCTAACTCATAGGTTGCTCTTCCTCAGCATCCAAGGAATCCTAAACTATCTCTAATTTGTCACAACCATTGCCATCAGTTTCAAGAACCTGATTTTGGACAAAATTGGAATTGAAATCAGTTGATTCATCAAAAATTGACTCAGCAGAATCAGAATCATCACCACACACTAGCTGCATTTGCATAGATGGAATTGCTTCTGTCTGAGCCGAAATATTTTGACTAGGTGGATTTACTTCTTCAAGAACATGTAGCGCCGATAGAGGAAGGAAATAACTATCCACTTCCTTTTCTCTATGAGCAGCAGGCTGAGTCTGAGATCCATGAAGAACATTTTCAACCAAATTTTCCATATTACTGCCTTCTGCCTGATCACTCTCGAAAAGATCTTGATTATTTTGAGCATTCCCCTCAGGGATTGTACCTACACCGTCTGATTCCTCACCAAGATTATTATGCATAACTTCATCCAAATTTTAAACCACAACTGCAGCATCATTAGAAGCAGCTAGATTGTCTGGAGTTTTATTCTTAGGAACATAAATAACAACATTTTCTTCTTGACCCCGTTACCAGAGTTATTTTTCATTGTTGCACCATTAGAATCCTTGTTAACAGGACCTAACTTCTTGCAATTTGACAAAGAGTGCCCTATAACTTTACATGATGAAAAAAAAAAGAGAGGAAGCCTCTCATACTCAATGCCCACAAAAAATGCATTCTGTAACGCCATTCCTTATATTAGTAGCCTAAATTAATTTTATATAAATACCTTTAAAACATTTAAATTAAATAATCGAGTCATTAAATTTTCCTCAATAAATTTAAGTCTAAAAGTATCTCGTATATTCAAATTAATTAAATAAAGTAATAGTGTTAAATAAACCATTATATCTAAATAAAATAAAGCCTCATAAATATTAGTTAATAAAAACAACATATTTCTTTTACAGTTGTTTTTGCCTCAAAACACGGGACGTCTAATAAACCAAAGGAATAAATGAAAATAAACTAGAACTAATAACTTCAAGACTTTCTCAGGTCGCTGCACCATTCATGTCATCACCTGTAAACTCTGAAAGACAACACCACTAATGAGATTTATAATCCTAGTAAGTGAACACAATTCTAAAATGTATTCGAAAAGATGTTGCTTTCAGTGGCACGACCGGAAAAACAACCATGTTAATCCGTCATTTTCAAAATAATATAATTTCAAAGTATTTCAAATAATAACATAAATAAACCACAACACATAATAAAATGAACATAACAAACATATGAGTGCAATGACATCTAATTGCCTTCTCTTCGTAGGAGTCCATTTGTCATTGCTTCGCATTAGGCCAATCTGTCATCGCTACGAGTTAGGCCATTTGTCATCTCTACGAAGCAAGTATCCAGAACCTTGCATTGTCCAACATTGCCTTCTCCATGTAGGAGGCCCTTTATCATCGCCTCGCATTATGCCAATCTGTCATCGCTACGGGTTAGGCTCATTGCCATCTCTACGAATGAGGTATCCATACCCCTGCAATAATCATCATTGCCTTCTCCTTGAGGGAGGTATCTCAAATGATCATCTCTCCCCAAGGGAGATAATCAAACACACGCATATTACCATACAATCATTCCAAAATAACCTCAATAAATTCATCATGGTCATATCAAAACAACACTAAGACATCACATATCACAAAAAGACGTATCAAATAATAAAAATCATATCACCAATTATGTAAATATTCAGTCTCATAATAATTAATCACCAATAAAACATCAATTTCATTTTAAAGAAAAATTCCAAATAATTACTCTTTAATTTCATACTCAAAATCTTTAAAATCTATATCAAGCAAGTTTAGGAAAAGGGTATCTACTTCTTGTAGACCTCCCAAAATGCTCTAAAAATTATCTATGACAAAAGCTATTACTTTAGTAAAAATCTTTCTTCCTTTTGTTCCTGGTGGGCCTTTCTTTCCCTTCCCTCCTGCTCGGCGGCACTAGACTGGTGCTCTAAACAAAATCAGGTTTTGTTTTTCCCTTTAGATTTTTAATGAGTCCCTGGCCCGTTCCTTTTTCTTTTTATAAAAGAAACCAACTTGGCAGTGGCACGTGAATGGCTTTCACGTGATGCCTTATTCAACTATTTATTTGATTTTTTTTTTCTTTATATTATTATTATTATTATTATTATAATCATTTCTTAAAGAAAATCCTTAACAACTTCAATTCCTAAAGAAAAGTTCCTACCCTGGTGTAATTTGCTTCTCACATTAGCATGGGTTTTGTTTATTATATTTATTTATTTTTAATTTCTATTCTTTTGTAACGACTAAACAATTACAATTAATTTTTGTATTAACAATTTTCTACACAACCATATATTAAATCAATCTTTTTATTAAGATAATTATATTGAAACTTTAAGATGTTACATTTTCTCCCCTCCTTAAAGAATTTCGTCCCTGAAATTTCCACATCTAAACACTCCTAGAAAAAAAATATAAACAAGCAACTAGAAAATAAATTGATTTACATACACTATAGAGACATGAATCATGATCATCAAAATAAATTTTCAGTACCACAAACAATCTCAGGTAAGTTTAATCACAATCAATAAATAATCCAAATCAACAGCATCAGACAAGTCTTATATGCTAGAGAACAATTTAATCAGGAAGTGGAGTTAACATGGTTATCCTTCGCAAGAATAAAAAAAAACACAAAACAAGACAATCAATCAACAGTCAACTCCAAAGTTTCTGACGCACAACAAGTTTAATAAATATGTACACCATAAATCTGTACACCACCAATCAAATATTGGGTTGGCCAGACCCAACATCTAAAAGAATAGCATGCAGTCTTTATAACTCTAATATCAGTCATATGCGTCCATGTTTTAATTTTAGAAAAAGTCACACCACCACAGTCCAATTTAGGATTGAACTGCTTTGATACCATAAATGTAAAGTCATTCGTTACATTAGTAGCCCAAATTAATTTTTATAAAAACCTTTAAAACATTTAAATTAAATAATCGAGTCATTAAATTTTCCCCAATAAATTTAAGTCAGAAAGAATCTCGTATATTCAAAATAATTAAATAACGTAATAATGCTAAATAAACTATTATATCTAAATAAAATAAAGCCACATAAATATTAAGTAATAAAAACCATATATATCTTTTATAGTTGTTTTTGCCTCAAAACACGGGCGTATAATAAAACAATGGAATAAATGAAAATAAACTAGAACTAATAACTTTAAGACTTTCTCAAGTCGTTGCACCATCTATATCATCACCTGTAAACTCTGAAAGACAACACCACTAATGAGATTTATAATCAGCTGACACAGTAACATGAAAAACAACCATGGTAATCTGTCATTTTCAAAATAATATAATATCAAAGTATTTCAAATACTAACATAAATAAACCACAACACATACAATAAAATGAACAAAACAAACATATGAGTGCAATGACATCTCATTGCTTTCGCTTCGTAGGAGTCCCCTTGTCATTGCCTCGCATTAGGCCAATCTGTCATCGCTATGAGTTAGATATTTTGTCATCTCTAAGAAAGGAAGTATCCATAACCTTGCAATGTCCAACATTGCCTTCTCCATGTAGGAGGCCCTTTGTCATCGCCTCGCATTAGGCCAATATGCAATCGCTACGAGTTAGGCCCTTTGCCATCTCTAAGAAGGAGGTACCCATATCATTGCAATAATCATCATTGCCTTCTCCTTGAGGGAGGCCCTTTTCCATTGCCTCGTATTAGGCCAATCTGTTATCGCTACGAATTAGGCCATTTGTCGTCTCCTCGAAGGAGGTATCTCAAACGATTATCTCTCTCCAGGGGAGATAACCAAACACACGCATATTACCATACGGTCATTCCAAAACAACCTAAATACAAAATATCATGTCACGTGTATTAATATTCATTATGTTCATATCAAAACAACACCAAGGATCACATATCACAAAAAGACATACCAAATAATAATAATCATATCACCAATTATATAAATATTCAGTCTCATAATAATTAATCATCAATAAAATATCAATTTCATTTTAAAGACAAAACCCCAAATAATTACTCTTTAAATGATTATGACTTCGAGCTGATTTATCACCCAGGAAAGGCCAATGTGGTGACCGGTGCCTTAAGTAGGAAAACCCTGCATGTCTCCGCTTTGATGGTTAGGGAGATGGATCTGATTGAGGAGTTTAGAGACCTCGGTCTAACTTGTGAGTTTACCCCTAAGAGTATTAGGCTTGGTACCTTGAAGGATACCAACATCTTGATGGATCAGATTAGAGAGGGTCAGAAGTTAGACAAGTTTATCTTAGACCAGCGAGAGTTACTCGCTCAGGGTAGAGACATTAGTTTCAAGGATGGAAATGATGGGGTCTTGAGGTTTAAGGATAGAGTATGCATACCAGATACTCCTGAGCTTAGGAAGTTGATCATTGAAGAGGGACATAAGAGTGGGTTGAGTGTCACCCAGGTGCCACCAAAATGTATCAGGACCTTAAGAGGATGTTTTGGTGGCCTAGGATGGAAAAGGATGTAGCTGAGTTTGTGTATGCGTGGCTAGTTTGTCAGAAGGCCAAGATAGAACACCAAAAGCCATCAGGTAAGTTGCAACCTTTGAGTATCCCAGAATGAAAATGGGATAACATCTCCATGGATTTTGTGTCTGGACTCCAATTGGTTTTGAGGCTATATGGGTTATTGTGGATAGATTAACTAAGTCTGCCCATTTCATCCAGATGAACATGGAGTGTCCTTTAGAGAAGTTAGCCAAGCTGTACATCAAATAGATAGTTAGGCTTCATGGTGTACCCTCTAGCACAGTATCAGATAGAGACCCGAGATTTACCTCTAGGTTCTGGGAGAGTTTGCAGTATGCTTTAGGGACAAGGCTTAGGCTTAGTTCAGCTTATCACCCACAGACTCATGGTCAGTCTGAAAGAATCATCCAGTCCTTAGAGGACTTGTTGAGGGCTTGTGTGTTAGAGCAGTCTGGTGGTTGGGACAAGTTTTTGCCCCTGATAGAGTTCACCTACGACACCAACTTCCATTCCATTATTGGGATGGCACCTTATGAGGCTCTTTATGGGAGGTGATGTAGGACACCTTTGTGTTGGAGTGAACCCAGTGATAATATGGTGCTAAGGCTAGAGATAGTCCAGGAAACAACAGAAAAGATCAGGTTGGTTCAGGAAAATTTGAGAGTTGCATAGAGTAGGCAAAAGAGCTATCATGACAAAAGGAAGAAGGCACTCGAATTTCAGGAAGGCGATCATGTATTCTTGAGAGTTACTCCAACGACTGGGGTTGGTAGAGCGATGAAGCTTAGGAAACTTACTCCAAGGTTCATTGGTCCTTATCAAATCCTTAAAAGACTCGGCAAAGTCGCCTACCAAATAGCCTTGCCACCGTTCTTGTCAAATCTCCATAATGTCTTCCATGTGTCTCAACTCAGAAAGTATGTCCATGACCCTAGTCACGTGATAGTACCCGATGCCATACAGTTGAAAGAGAACTTGACATTCGAGGTTTTACCCCTTCGAGTCGAGGAAAGGAGGGTGAAGCAGCTAAGAGGCAATAAGATTCCTTTGGTAAAAGTGGTTTGGAGTGGGGCAACTGGGGAAAATTCTACCTGGGAGCTGGAAGGAAAGATGATGGAAGCATACCTGAACCTTTTCGTTTGAGGTACGTAGAAATTTCGAGGAAGAAATTTTTATAAGGGGGTGGAATTGTACCACCCTGCTTTTTCGTTAAGTGATTTCCTTAAGCTTCTTTTTTTTAAGTTTGTTTGGTTGGCTAAGGGCTTAGTGGAATTTTTGGTTCAAAAGTCTCTTTTTTGGTGCATGAGCACGCCCGTGCTCGCTAGCCAGCACGCCCGTGCTTAAAGTCAGGAGCGTGTTGCAAGTTTTAAGTTGAGCACACCCGTTCTCAACAGTGAGCACGACCGTGCTTATGTATGGACCATGTCTCGTAGACGCTAAGTCCAACACGCCCGTGCTTGATGGGGAGCACGATCGTGCTTCGTGCACAGCCTATATATGTTTGCACAGAACTGAGGGTTGCGTTTTCGACTCTATCTGTGGTGGCTGCTAGACCTATTGCGGCTGACACTGTTCCTTTCCCTTTTTCCCTCATATTCAGAGCAATTCTTGAGTATTGGAGGCCTTTGGGAAGTGTAGTTTCATCTATGCTTATATAGAGGTAATGTTCCTTTCCCCTTGTGGTTTCCTTTACATGATGTTGAATTGGAACTGATGGTTTGTGTTTTCTTTGGCCAAGGCTCGAAAGGTTAATTGAGCCGCTTTGGGAACCGTGACCAGTTTGATCGTTTGAGCATAGAGCAACCTTCAATCCAGGTATGGTGAGAAGGGTAGTATATACATTAGGCAGTGGGGGTAGCGTAAGGCAAAGGGGTTCCCCATGACCCCGATGTTGTTTTATGTTGTGTGATTAATATGTTAAATGTTGTTTCTGTCAATAACATGCTCTGTTTGGTTGATTATGCCTTTATATGTGTGTTATAGACATGTTGGTTATTGGTATGAGTATGATGATGTGCTTATTGTTGGTTGATAATATGATTGATTGGATGGTTGCTGCCATGACTGTTGCGATGATGGTTTGGTTGATTAAGATATTAATTGGCTAATTAGGCTTAAAAATGATTTTAGATTAACTGATTAATGAACTCTAAATTGGATTGAGAATTTGTGTTGAACTCTGCCCAGAACAGTACTATCGTGAACTGAGCACGACCGTGCTGAACAGGGAGCACGCCCGTGCTTCCACTTGAATTCTGGAAAATGGCCGTGCAATAAGCACGACCGTGCAGCAAAGGAGCACGATCATGTAGCCGAGCACGACCGTACCCAAAAGGAAGCACGACCGTGCTTCACTTATATGACCAGCACGGTCGTGCAGGGGACAAGCACGCCGCCCGTGCTCCCCTAACAAATAGAGATGGAATTAAAGGTTTGAATAGGGGCTTTTGACCCCAATCTTCCCAATAACATGTTGATGACATAAATGACTCAGTTTAGATAACTTGGCTAATGATTAACTAAGATGATTAAGAAGATGAGATGGTGAGATGTTGAGTTTGGTAAGCCGGTATCCGTTGGGTTACCGCACGCCGTTAAGATTGACAACCTTGGTGCTTATTGGCCAAGGTACCCTCGATGCTTATTAGTTGAGGTGTCGTTGACATTGTACCTTGGTAGCCGAGAGTTTGCTCCAAGGGGACCTTGACCCGGTTGGGTCTAAGGTGTTGCGGTCGATTCCGCTAAAGTTTAAGGTGTTGCGGTTGATTCCGCTGAAGTCTTTGGGGCTTATAGGCCCAAGCAAAGGAGATGACGATTACCTGTGGTTTGTTGTATGCTGCATGCATCATTGGAGATGTTGTTGTTGATGGACGTTCGACATAGGGGAGGTCGCCCGAGAGTACGGTGATCTGGCCATCCACGGTAGGTCACCCAAGGTTTGGTGACCGTACGCCCCCGCGACGAGGCATTCGTTGGTTTGATGCGTTGGCTATCCTAGGGGTAGATTCCCCGGTGTTGGGTAGATTCCCAATGTGGATATTTAACTCCGAAGTCGTTCATCCTGAGTTAGTTTGGATCCACATGCATGATGGAGTAGCGGAGTAATGTTGCATTGCACCGCATAACATATTTGTTTTTGATGATGTTGATGTATGATGATATATATATATATATATGTGTGTGTGTGTGTGTGTGTGTGTGTGTGTGTGTGTGTGTGTGCGCGCGCGCGCTGATGTATGCTATGATGTTGTCATGCTTGTTTGTTTACCTTGCTTCCTATCTCCATGCTGTATATGTTTACATGATTCTTACTCCCTGTTCTTTGTTTGGCCTGATTGGTATCTTGCAGAGGATGACGAGCAGTCATGAGAGGAGTGACTCTGAGGAGTCACCACTCATAGTTAGGACTTTTTCTTATGTTTTATTTAGTTCAGTTGTACTCCGAGGATTTCATTCCGGAACGGTTATACCAGCTCCGTTGTGACATCGGGTTGGGTTATGTTGTTTATCTTTTGGTTTATTTGTTTTAAACTTGTTTTATTTTCCGCGTTTTGAGAACTCGTTCATGTGGGACCTTTCTACCCATGGACAAATGTTTTATTTTATCCAGTAAATGCATGTTTTGTTTTATATCTTTATCTTTAAATTGCTTTATAACATGCGAGGTAGCAGGGTGTCACAGACGGCGCTAGACTGGTGCTCCTAAACAAAATCAGGATTTGTTTTTCCCTTTTGATTTTGTAGTGAGTCCCTGACCCGTTTCTTTTCCTTTTTATAAAAGAAACCAACTTGGCAGTGGCACGTGAATGCCTTTCACGTGATGCCTTATTCAACTATTTATTTGATTTTTTTCTTTATATTATTATTATTATTGTTCATAATATTATTATAATCATTTCTTTAAGAAAAGCCTTAACAACTTCTTCAATTCTAAAAGAAAAGTTCCTACCCTGGTGTAAATTGCTTCTCATATTAGCATAGGTTTTGTTTATTATATTTATTTATTTTTAATTTCTTATCTTTTTTAACTACTAAACAATTTCAATAATTTTTTATATTAACAAATTTCTCCACTAAATATTATTAAGATAATTATATTGAAATTTTAGAATGTTACACATACCCCTCTCTTTCAACAAGAATTTGATCATGAAGAATACAAGCAAGATCAATATCTACAAGAACTCTTGCAAAGTGACCAAGAGTTTTGTTATAAGTTGCATCATCTACAGATAAAGGTACCCCTATCCCTCTTGCTATTGCAAATATGATCTTTGGCCTCCAATGCTCCTGAGGAAGGCCAACCATGGATCCTACACTGAGTATTCGTCTGTTTCATCAAGGAAGGATTAAAGTCAGGAGACCAAGAAAATAACCTTGAGATTTCAGGTTCTAAATTCCAAGAACCAACTCACCACACTTTGCTCAAATCCTCAACAGATGAAAAAGTAAACTTGTAGAATTCCTTTCCCAAAGGCACCATGCGTCATTGAGCCAAGGGCTTCCAAATGGTATATAACTTCGTGCACAAGTCACCATTTTTCAATGGAGTATCACCCTTAGAAAGCAAGATTTGACTGTGCAAATTGTTCTTGGATCCTTCAAGACCCGCTTTGTATTCATCTTCTAGAATTCTAACAGAAACCACATCACCTTTCAAGCACGGAGTTGGAAGTTGACTTAGGGGGATGTCGCACGCGTTATTCAAAGCTCGGGTGAAAGTTTTCCTTTGAGGATGGGGATGAGAAGAAGACGAGGAAGGAAGAGAAGAGGAGCAAAAAAAGCTCCAAGGTACTATCAGCTTATTGGAGGCCATGATGAACCATGCAAACCCTGGCAACACACTTAGAGGCAAACCCTAACAGAGAGAAACCCTAGCAGAGCCATCCACATACACTTTAGTTTATGCTATAATAAAAATTTAAATTGATCCTTGTACGTAATAGCAATAAAATAATAAAGAATCTAAAGAAATTGAACAACAAAATATAACCAAAATATGAGCTTCCATTAATATTTGCAATTTGACCAATCACTTTGTTCATAGCACATTGATATTGCATGCCCAGTTTAAAAGAACTCACCCTAACTCGACAACACCCATAAATTGTTTCCCTTAATTAATTTTTCCTATGTGCAATATGACAAAACCAAAAGATGTGATTGACTGCACTATTCTTCTAGTAATTAGGAGGATATACATGCTTCTCGTAGCAAACATCAATAGTGTAACCTAACTTATTGAAAAGGTACACACTTTGGAATCTCGCCCTCTTCCTGCACAAATCCTTCCACCTGACATGTGACATTGTCCATGAAAGCCTCTACCCTTGGACTTTCCTCTTCCAAAACGCTATCAACTACATTAGCCAGAATTCTTGGCTATTCCATTAACAAGTTCATTTACACTTCTTGTCAGACTAACATAGAAAACACCTTGTTTATGCTAGGAAGTGGATCCAAGAGCATGATTTGTGATCTTACCGCAGCGTACCGGTCATTACCCTTCAAAACTATGATAACATAATCATTTTTTCTATATGACTTTATAGTGGGAACAAGGTCACATATACATATCACAAAATTGTTTTAACTAACACTTGGGGTTTGTTATTGAATTTCTTAACATCTTCTTTAAGAATCTTTTTTCCGTGTGTTTTATTTATCTACTTTGTGTGTGAAACTGGTTTTGAAAAAGATTTTCAAAACATTAAATTTAGCTCTATGCTAAATTTAATGCTAATTGATTTGGAATAAGGTTTGAATTCGAGAATCTTACTTATTAATAAATTATGAACGCCAAGCGTTGGATGTGATTTTAGTGTAATAGGGCTCTAAGTATAAGCCTATTGGTATAATCGTTAAGTCACTAAGGAACTTTTTATGATGTGTGAGACGCCCCGACATCCCATTAAAGAAAACCCATAACATTTAGGACCTAATTGTGTTATTATCGTTAAGAGTATATATTAAAACGGCGGAAAAATTTGAACTTAAAATCTAAACAACATATATACACACATGCATAACATATACACATCATATCCTGATGCAGTACAGTAGAGGGAATCCCTTCAGTAGGATCCCAATAGGTACAAACTAATATAAACAACAAAAGATAAAACGCCTCAAAAAGACGCACTGGTCGTAGTCTCTCTACTCAACTACTCGGGTCCACCGCTCGTCCTCCAGCATCTGGCTCATAAGGGGATCCATCTAGTTCCTCCATAGCTGGCTTCTCCACCGAGTCTTCTTATAGCGATCACATAAATAAAACATACCCAACAACAAGAAGAAAAGGGATAAGAAACGATATAACGTCAAACGTGGAAAGGGTTTAGCAACATTTAATTAAATAACGGCACACTAAACATTCATCTCCAAGAGTATACATTAATAAAATACAATCATCCTCAATCCACATCTAGGATCTTTCCTCTACCCTCCATCATGATGCAATGCAAATGTTGTATGAATCATCTCATCAGGTATCGGCCATATCCGGATATCACATCAATAAATCGACACGTCCCAGAGTCCCCGGCGCACACCCTCGTCTGCGGATGGAGGATGCCCATGCAAAGCAATGGCACTATGATGCATAATCCGGTGCACACCTCTGAACCCTGGACAGAGTGCTCATGCAACGCATGAACTATAGCTGCTACTAAAATGAAATCATGTCTGAGACGGTCCGCCGTTAGCCTATCCCCAGGAATTCTCCCTCCGAGGCATAGACCCCACACGACCATGTTTCAGGTCCACCATATCACAGACCATGTTTCAGGTCACCCCCTAGTGTCCTAACCGCTCATCATAATCTCATAGGTAAACTCAATAAAATCTTATCTCATCAATCTCATTATCATCATATCTCAGGAATCATCTCAGTTAGGCACTACTAACACATATAACATGAATTCCCCAATACATCCTCATGTCTCGATATAACTTATCATTTACTCAAACTCTAATCACAATTATAACACTAAACACATCATACCATAATATCATCATGTCATAGCATCATCATTACTAACATGTCATAAAATCATCATTTCCAAAATAATAATCATTATCAAAATCTAATTAAAATAATAAGATATCATGCTTATAAAATACTCACAACTCATAACATCATCATCCAGCAGTTATCAACATCAATTCAACCAGTCAAATCATAAAATAATATATAATAAACATAACGGTGATAAACGCACAATCTCAATATCATCACGAGTACTACTAAGTAGTCCCCAGCGTGATATGGACATTGTCCGTTACTCACAATCATGTGGGGTTTGGGTCACCCTACGCCATTATCGAATTAAACGTCACCGTGTTGTTTCCGACGTTAAATAATTTCTTTCCCCCACCTGGAGAGTCGTACGATGACCTAGATGCAACGAAATTACTCGTCCTCTACTCCTCACGATTCTGCCTCACACGGACCTAGGCCCCTGAGTCTCTGAAAGTCCACCTAAGAAACTACATTGTGAACAACACCTTGTAAGGAACTTAGAATCTGCAACAAACACCCTAAAATCCACCACTGTTTTGGCTCCATATCTCACAACCCAGACATTTATTTACAAAAGTGAGAGGTGAGGTTAAAGAGCTACCTTTTACTTACCTTATCCAAAAATTTCAGCTCGATCCAACGGTGGATGAGCCTAGGATGAACCTCCCAAGGTGACAGGTCAGGAGCTACTCGGGTTGATCTTATATCCTTTTTCTGAGTTGAATAACTCTCACTCTGGGGAACGTACAAAACTTTTAACCGTTGGACGTTAAGAACTACTAGCCTAGAACCTCTCCATGAAATTTCAACACGATCCAACAGTTGAAGAAGGTGAGGGGATGGTTTTACAGAAACAGGATAAGATGAGTTTTTGAGTGTGAATGAGTGTGCAACTTGTTCTTTCCTTCACTTAACTATTCAGCCAACACATGCAGAGGTGAGGGAACGAAATTGACTATGGAAGGATGAGTGAAATGAGGCTGGAGGAGGAAAAATGAAGTCACTTTTGTGATTTTGCTTTTATATATGAATTTAGGTAGGTTTTGATAAGTTAGTGGGAAGACGGGTGTCATGCATGCAAAAGGGGTAGTGGAGATAGGTGTCATTCATGCAAAGGGGTTAGGTGTCACACATGCAAAAGGGTTAGGTGTCATACATGCAAAAGGGTTAGGTGTCACACATGTAAAAGAGTTACAAAAGGGTTAGGTGTAATACATGCAAAAGGGTTAGGTGGAATGTGAGGTGGCGTCACCATGGCCACCTTCCTCCCGGTAACGACACGTATCACTGGGTGTTGTTCCGTCGGCACAACTGGGTGTTTTCTCCCGTATCTTCCTGTGTAACCTACTGTTGGAATATTTTTCTGTAATTATTTTAGGTTAATCCTAAGACGTATTGTACTCAGGACCGACCTAAATTAATATTCCTACTTTCAATTAATTAATCGATTACAAAACGCTTCGTTTATGTTTCTTTGTGTTTTGATCCGTTCAACGTCCGATTGACCTCAAATTTGAGATATAGGCTCATCAAGACCTAATAAACAGCTTCAAACCATCAAAAAGTTCTAATCTCATTCCTAACTCCAAATTTCTTATTTCACACTCTGATATCTCAAAGATGCTAATCGGGAAACCCTAATTTTGTTTCTACGTTCAAACTCACTCGAAAAGGTTGTGTGCTTGCCAAGGAAGGGTCTCTATGCCTCAAACCACATCCCAGCTATATAATCTAAGTCCTAACCCTAACCCTCATACATTAACCATGCATAATATAACGGATGTTACATTTCCACCCCCTTAAAAGAAATTCCGTCCTCGGAATTTACATACCTGAAAACAAATGGGGGTACTGCTGCTGAATATCTGCCTCACGCTCCCAAGTAGCATCTCCTGTGACATTATCCCATATGACCTTGACTAGGGGAATCAGTTTACCACGGAGTTCTTTAATCCTTCTATCTGCAATCTTAGACGGTAAAGCCTCATATTCTAGATACTCTCGGAGTTGTATGGACTCAGGCTCAATGACATGAGAAGGATTTGGTAATATTTTCTCAACTGGGAAACATGGAAGACATCGTGAAGGTTGGAAAGGTAAGGTAGTAAGGCTATCTGGTAAGCTACTAGACCAATTCGTCGAAGAATCTGAAATGGTCCAATGAATCGGGGGGTGAGCTTTCTAGACTTCATAGCTCTGTCAATTCCGGTCTTAGGGGTGACTCTCAAGAACACGTGATCACCTTCTTGGAACTCTAAGGGTCTCCTCCTCTTATTCTCGTAGCTTCTCTCGCCGATCCTGGGCTTCCTTCATTTTATCTCTTATCTTCCTAACTTGTTATGTTGTTTGCTGTACCATATCAGGACCCAACACTTGGCTCTCGCCAGTCTCATACCAACACAACGGAGTCCTACACTTTCTCCCATACATAGACTCATACGGCGTCATCCCGATGCTGCTGTGGAAACTGTTATTGTATGTGAACTCAATCAAAGGTAGGAACTCATCCCAACTGCCCACATGTTCCAACACACAGGCTCTTAAAAGATCCTCCAATGACTGAATCGTTCTCTCTAATTGTCCATCCATATGAGGATGATAAGCAGAACTCAACCTCAACTTTGTCCCCAAAGCATTGTGTAAATGCCTCCAAAATCTAGATGTAAATCTAGGATCTCGGTCGGAGACAATACTCGACGGCACACCATGCAACCTCACTACTTCCTTGATGTAGATCTGGGTCAACCTTTCAAGACTATAACTCTCACCAATAGGTAAGAAGTGAGCACACTTCGTCAACCTATCAATGATAACCCAAATCGCATCAAACCTCTTCGGAGTTCGTGGCAATCCAACCACAAAGTCCATCGCTATGCTATCCCACTTCCACTCTGGGATATCCGAGGACTGCAACAACCCTGTGGGCTTTTGATGCTCTATCTTAGCTTTCTGACACACCAAACATGATAGAACATACTCCACCACTTCTTTCTTCATCTTTGGCCACCAAAACATCTTCTTCATGTCTTGGTACATCTTGGTGGCTCCTGGGTGGAAACTCAGCTTACTTTTATGTGCCTCCTCTAAGATCATCTTCCTAATCTCTAAGTCCTCTGGCACACATATCCGATCTCTAAACCTTAACACCCCATCTGATCCTCTCCTAAACTTTGACACCTTGCCCTCATCTATGCCTCGACTGACCTCTACCAAGTATTCATCCTGACCCTGTTTAACCTTAAGATCTCTCAAAAACTCACTACTGATGGTGATTATACCTAAGCATATTCTATCCTCAGTCAAATCCATACCTAGGTTCAAATCTCTAAACTGTTCAAGCAACTCCATCTCTTTCACCATCATTACGGATACGTGCAAGGATTTCCGACTTAGTGCATTCGCCACAACATTAGCCTTCCCTGGATGGTATTGAAGATCAAACTCATAGTCCTTAATGAACTCCATCCATCTACATTATATTGCCTCATGTTCAACTCCTTCTGATCAAACAAATACTTTAAAATCTTGTGATCGCTGAACACATTGAACTTATCCCCATAAAGATAGTGTCACCATATCTTTAATGCGAACACTATAGCTGCTAACTCCTGATCATGGGTCGGGTAATTCCTTTCATGAACCTTCAACTGACGGGAAACATAAGCCACAGCTCTTCCCTCTTGCATCAAAACGCATCCCAAACCTTGATATGACGCGTCACAGTACACGTCAAATTGTCCCAATGGATCTGGTAACGTCAGCATTGGAGATGTAGTCAACTTCTCCTTGAGCTTCTAAAAGCTCTCCTCACACTTCTCTATCCAGACAAACGCCATACCCTTTCTCGTTAATTGTGTAATAGGCAACGCAATCTTCGAGAAACCCTCGATAAACCTCCTGTAATACCCGGCTAATCCTAGAAAACTTCTCACCTCACTCACTGACTTAGGCCTTTCCCACTTAATCACTGTCTCTACCTTAACTGGATCAACAACTATCCCTTCCTTGTCGATTATATGCCCTAGAAACTGTACTTCTTCTAACCAAAATTCACACTTGGATAGCTTAGCATACAACTGTCTATCTCTCAACACCTGTAACACCACTCTCAGATGTTCCTCGTGCTCTTCCCTGCTATGAGAATAGATGAGAATATCATCTATAAATACCACCACAAACTTATCGAGGAACGGTCTAAAGATTTTGTTCATGTATTCCATGAACACCGCTGGAGCATTAGTTACACCAAAAGGCATAACTAGGTACTCATAGTGTCCATACCTCGTCCTGAAAGCAGTCTCAGGTATATCTTCCTTCTTCACCCTAATCTTATGGTATCCCGATCTTAAATCTGTCTTGGAAAACACCGAAGCTCCCTTCAACTGATCCATCAGATCATCTATCCCAGGCAACGGTGCTCCTCAAGGCGAAACACTTGGTCTGATGAATTCCTTCTTCATCATGTCATCCAGTTGTTTCTTCAACTCTGTCAACTCCACTGGTGACATCCGACAAGGAGCTACTGATATAGGTCTAGTCCCTGGTATGAGATCTATAGCGAACTCCACTTCCCTCTCTGGTGGCAAACCTGGAACATCTGGAGGGAAAACCTCAGGAAACTCTCTCACGATAGGCAAAGAATCCATACTCGGAGTCTCCTTAGCTTCTAAAGAGAAAAGCATCACATACAGCTGAGACTCGTCACTCCTCATAGCTGTTCCTTCATTGGAAGATACTATGCTAGAAGGCTCAATAAAAGAAAAAGGTCTTTCGGGCACAGTCTAACACTACATGATTAGCCGAAAGCCAATCTATGCCAAGGATAACGCCTATCTGCTGCATAGGCAAACAAATGAGATCTACCAGAAATGTCTTATTTTCAACAACTATTGGACACTGTAAGCAAACAGACATAGTGATCAAAGGATCACTAGTAGGGGTAGATACTGTCAAAGTATATGGTAGTTGAGAAACGGGCATATGTAGATGATTCACACACTCAAGTGAAACAAATGAATGTGTAGCACCTGAGTCAAACAACACACGCGAGAGTCTGCCAGATGGTAAACACATACCTTGAATAAGATCTGCAGATTGAGAAGATTCAGATCCTCTTACTGTAAACACTCTCCTCGTGGCCTGAGGTCTGGCTGTTCGTCGCCCTGCCGCTGGAACTCCTCTCCCAACTCCACCTCTAGAACCACTGGCTCCTCTACCGGCAACTGGCTGCTGCTGTCTTGCTCTCTGTTGGCAATCTCTAAGAAAATGACCTGGTTTGCCACAGATTTAGCAACCAGATCTATTCTGATCTCTCGAGATAATGCGGACCTCCACATCTGAAACATACTGAGCCCCTCTGCTGCTGGCCCTCTTTAGCAACTGGTGCTGGTGATGCAGATGTCTGAGCGCTCTGCCCAGGTCTAGTATATGGTCCTCTTCTCCACAGAGAACCCCTATCACCTCTCCTCTGATGACCTGCTCGGGTAGGACCCCCACTACGCTGCTGTCTTTGCTCTGCAGCCTGCCTCATGTCCATGCTCTAAATAGCACTGGCCCTCTCCACTATCTCTGGAAAGCTCAAAATATCCAAGGGCGTTATAGCCCTCCTCAGCTCGTGTCGCAAACCCTCCTCAAACCTCCGGCACATCCAATCCTCATCTGGGAACCTCTGATAGAACTCCGAAAACTGAATTAGGGCCTCAAATCTGGCCGCATAATCACCAACAGACCTGTCTCCCTGCTGGAGACTCATGAACTCTCTCTCCTTCTCGGGTCTGACTAACCGAGGGAAGTACTTCTCAAAGAAACACTCTCTGAACAACTCCCAACTGGCCAATCTTCCCTCAGCCTCAAGCAATCACCTCTTGCCTCTCCACCATGACTCGACTCCTCCTGTCAGCATGAAAGTAGCATAAGTCACCTTCCTGTCATCTCTGCATCGCATGGTGTCAAAGATCTTCTCGAGCTCCTGTATCCACCACTCTGCCCGCTCGGGATCATACTCTCCTCCAAACTATGGTGACTTACCTTTGAGAAAGATAGCTAGTCCTGCATCCTCGGCCTCCGCGACTCTCCTTCTATCATGCCGCTCCTGCAACTCTGCCTCGCTCTGTACCCTCTGAGCATTCTGTTGTGCCTGCTGCAACAGAACGGATGCTAACTCGCGGATAGTCCGAAGAGACTCGGTGGACACTCCTCCATCTCCAATCCCTGCCTCTGGCTGATGAGGCTCATTCTCAACACCCTCAATAGCTCTACCACCACGTCTACCACGTCCGCGTCCTCTACCTCGAGCCATGATTATGTTAGAATAAATCGTTAGCCCACATCAATATGACATATAATACTACATAAAACTGGAATATAAATACTATATTCCATAAAGATGTCGCGTCAGACTGACTACCCAACTTCTAAGCATAGCTGTTATCCGATGTGGATTCAACTAAATGACCAGTTCACCCTAATCACAGTCCTTTTCAGAACCGAACTGCTCTGATACCACCAAATGAGACGTCCCGACGTCCCATTAAAGAAAACCCATAATATTCAGGACCTAATCTTGTTATTATCGTAAAGCGTATATATTAAAACTGCAGAAAAGTTTGAACTTAAAATATAAACAACATATATACACACATGCATAACATATACACATCATATCCTGATGCAGTACAGTAGAGGGAATCCCTTCAGTAGGATCCCGATAGGTACAAACTGGTACAAACTAATATAAACAACAAAAGATAAAATGCCTCAAAAAGACGCACTGACCGTAGTCTCTCTACTCAACTACTCGGGTCCACTGCTCGTCCTCCAACATCTGGCTCATAAGGGGTTCCATCTAGTTCCTCCATAGCTGGCTTCTCCACCGAGTCTTCTTATAGCGATCACATAAATAAAACATACCCAACAACAAGAAGAAAAGGGATAAGAAACAATATAACGTCAAACGTGGAAAGGGTTTAACAACATTTAATTAAATAATGGCACACTAACAATCCATCTCCAAGAGTATACATAAATAAAACACAATCATCCTCAATCCACATCTAGGATCTTTCCTCTACCCTCCATCATGATGCAATGCAAATGCTGTATGAATCATCTCATCAGGTATCGGCCATATCCAGATATCACATCAATAAATCGACACGTCCCAGAGTCCCCAGCGCACACGCTCGTCCGCGGATGGAGGATGCCCATGCAAAGCAATGGCACCATAGCTGCACAATCTGGTGCACACCTCTGAACCCCGGTCAGGGTGCTCATGCAACGTATGAACTATAGCTGCAACTAAAATGAAATAATGTCTGGGACGGTCCGCCGTTAGCCTATCCCCAGGAATTCTCCCTCCGAGGCATAGACCCCACACGACCATGTTTTAGGTCCACCATATCACAGACCATGTTTCAGGTCACCCCCTAGTACCCCAACTGCTCATCATAATCTCATAGGTATCCTCAATAAAATCTTATATCATCAATCTCATTATCATCATATCTCAAGAATCATCTCAGTTAGGCACCACTAACACATATAACATGAATTCCCCAATACATCCTCATGTCTCGATATAACTTATCATTTACTCAAACTCTAATCACAATTATAACACTCAACACATCATACCATAATATCATCGTGTCATAGCATCATCATTACTAACATGTCATAAAATCATCATTTCCAAACTAATAATCATGATCAAAATCTAATTAAAATAATAAGATATCATGCTTATAAAATAATCACAACTCATAACATAATCATCCAGCAGTTATCAACATCAATTCAACTAGTCAAATTATCCAAGCAGACAATCATAAAATAATATATAATAAACATAACGGTGATAAACGCACAATCTCAATATCATCACGAGTACTACTAAGTAGTCCCCAGCCTGATATAGAAATTGTCCGTTACTCGCAATCATGTAGGGCTTGGGTCGCCCTACGCCATTATCGAATTAAACGTCACGGTGCCGTTTTCGACGTTAAATAATTTCTTTCCCCCACCTAGAGAGTCGTACGATGACCTAGATGCAACGAAATTACTCGTCCTCTACTCCTCACGATTCTGCCTCACACAGACCTAGGACCCCGAGTCTCCAAAAGTCCTCCTAAGAAACCACATTGTGAACAACACCTTGTAACGAACTTAGAATCTGCAACAAACAACCTAAAATCTGCCACTGTTTTGGCTCTATATCGCACAACCTATACATTTATTTACAAAAGTGAACGGTGAGATTAAAGAGCTTACTTTTCCTTACCTTATCCAAAAATTTCAGCTCGATCCAACGGTGGAAGAGCCTAGGATGAACCTCTCAAGGTGACTGGTCAGGAGCTACTCGGGTTGAGCTTATCTCCTTTTTCTAAGTTGAATAAATCTCACTTCGGGGAACGCACAGAACTTTTAACCGTTGGATGTGAAGAAATACTAGCCTAGAACCTCTGCATGAAATTGAAACACAATCCAACGGTGGAAGAAGGTGAGGGGATGATTTTATAGAAACAGGATAAGATGAGTTTTTGGGTATGAATGAGTGTGCAACTTGTTCTTTCCTTCACTTAACTATTCAGCCAACACATGCAGAGGTGAGGGAACGAAATTGGCTATGGAAGGATGAGTGAAATGAGGCTAGAGGAGGAAAAATAAAGTCACTTTTGTGATTTTGCTTTTATATATGAATTTAGGTAGGTTTTGATAAGTTAGTGGGAAGACAAGTGTCATGCATGCAAAAGGGGTAGTGGAGATAGGTGTCATTCATGCAAAGGGGTTAGGTGTCACACATGCAAAAAGGGTTAGGTGTCACACATGCAAAAGGGTTAGATGTCATACATGCAAAAGGGTTAGGTGGAATGTGAGGTGGCGTCACCATGGCCACCTTCCTCCTGGTAACGACACGTATCGCTGGGTGTTGTTCCGTCGGCACAACTGGGTGTTTTCTCTGGCATATTCCTGTGTAACCTACTACTTGAATATTTTTCTGTAATTATTTTAGGTTAATCCTAAGACCTATTATAATCAGGACAGACCTAAATTAATATTCCAACGTTCAATTAATTAATCGATCACAAAACGCTCGGTTTGTGTTTCTTTGCGTTCTTGACCCGTTCGATGTCCGATTGACCTCAAATTTGAGATATAGGCTCATCAAGACCTAATAAATAGCTTCAAACCATCAAAAAGGTCTAATCTCATTCCTAACTCCAGATTTCTTATTTCACACTCAGATGTCTCAAAGATGCTAACCGGGAAACCCTAATTTTGTTTCTACGTTCAAACTCACTCGAAAAGGTTGTGTGCTTGTGAAGCAAGGGTCTCTATGCCTCAAACCACATCCCAGCTATATAATCTAAGTCCAAACCCTAACTCTCATACATTAACTATGCATAAAATAACGGATGTTACATTGTGCGTTTGTTTCCGAACTTAGATTCGGAAGGTGTTGGAATTTTATTAGTTTCTATTTATTGAACTTACGAATTCAATCTCAAGGTTTATCCGTATTCATAATTTGATAATTCTTGGTCTCGAAATTGATGTGATATTTGTAACTTGGAATGTAACGATAGACCCAAATATTGGAAAGTTAAATACTTTCGAAATCTTGGTCTTTGATAATTTAAAACCTTTGGTTTGCAGTTAATCTTAGATACCAAATGTTAATTTTAAATATTGTTAAATAATTAATTTTAGCATAAGTGTGCTTTAATTAATTTTAAGTGTCCAAATGAACTTGAGTTGAGAATAATGATTTTGGTTAATGGTCTTTCGAATTCAATTTTTAATAATAGCTTTTTTAAAAATTGATGCCGACGCTTTAGATGTATGGTTTATGCCTTGTTTGTCTTGGGACAATATTTCTGTCGTTCTGAGATTATAGATACCCGAATAATGGGAGATTAGGGGATGTGTGGGGGCCACAGAGACCTTGGGGATAGTCAGTCATGGATCTTGTCAAGGGTTCAGTGTTCAGATGCATTGCGCCCATAGAGACCTGGACAACTGGGCTATCTTGAAACTCCCCCGCATTAAATCATCATTCAGTATTGAGTATTCTTCGTCAAGACAGAGGATTTTGGGCCAGAGATATCCAATAATACGTCTTATAATAGACAAATATATTTTTTAAAAGTGGTTAACTTTCACTGGAAAAAAGGAGAAATAAATCAAAATATTTCAAAGAAAGAAGTTTTTTTATATGATAAATAAATATATTTTCTAAAAATTGTTAACTTGCATGAGAAAAATGGGAGAAATAAATCAATTAGATTTGAAGAGATAATAATAATAATAATAATAATAATAATAATAATAATAATAATAATAATAATAATAATAATAATAATATGATATATAAATATATTTTCTAAAAATAGTTAAGTTCGATAGGAAAAAGAGGAGCAAAAAATCAAATAGATACTCAACAGAGAAGAAAAAATAATATGGTATATAAATATATTTTCTTAAAATGGTTATCTTGCAAAGGAAAAGAGGAGAAATAAATCAAATAAATTTTCAAAAGCAAATAAAAAAATATGATAAGTAAATATATTTTATAAAAATAGTTAACTTGCATGGGGAAAAGAGGAGAAATAAAGCAAATGGATTTTCAAGAAAGAATAATAATAAGATACACAAATATATTTTCTAATTTTTTTTAACTTCAATAGGAAAAAGATGAGAAATAAATCAAATAGATTTTCAAGAGAGGAGAAAAAACTACATATGATCACCAAGACACTGGGAAGAGTTTAGCATTAGCATTTAAATTAAATACACTGAGAAATGATTAATTAGCTAGAAATATAATTGTAGCTTTGACAACGGGCGCACGCACGCGCGCGCGCGCACACACACACACACACACACACATATATATATATATATATATATATATATATAATTAAATGCTTTGAAAAGTAACATCCCAATGTAGTAGGATAATAAGTGGTTAGAACTAATTTATAATTTTGCTTAAAAAAACAAGTTCATTATAATATTGATGTTGAGAGAAGCAGAATACAAAGGTATTGTGAAAATGTCAAATGTTAGAAATAATATCATAAATAAATATATTTTCTAAAAATGGTTAATTTAAAGGGAAAAGAAGAAAAATAAATAAAATAGATTTTCAAGAGAGAATAAAATAGAACTATGATACATAAATATATTTTCTGAAAATAGTTAACTCACACCGGGGAAAGAGGAGAATTAAATCAAATATATTTTGAAGAGATAATAGAATTAATATGATAGATGAATATATTTTCTAAAAAATGTTTAGCTAATGTGACACCATCTACCCCGCATATTATTTATAAAACATTTACTTAAAAGATGTAATATAAAAACATGCATTTATTTCATTAAATAAAAACTTGGATAAAAGTTACCACATTGTAACAACTCAACGTGGAAATAACATAATTTTAAAAAGATAAAACATAAACAAAACAATAACATAACCCAACCCCGATGTCATATACAGAGATGGTATAACCATTCCGGAATAAAATCCTCGGAATACAACAAAACTGAAACTAACAACAAACTATAACTACTGAAACAACTAAACATCATAGCTAGAATCGCGGCTCCTCAGAGTCACTCCTCCACTGGCCGCTCACCGTCCTCTGCATAAAGAGAAACATGCCAACAACAGAAAAAGAGAAACGGGGAATAAGAAATCATGTAAACACAACGGCATGGAATTAGTTGAGCAAGATGAACATACATCACAACATGGCATAGCAATATACAACATAACATCAACATAATATATTCATATCAACATGTCATCTCAACCAACATATGCTATGCGGTGCAACACTACTCCGCTACTCCGTGATGCATGTGGATCCAAACTATCTCAGGAAGGCAACTTCGGAGTTACATATCCACATTACCCAAAAAGCACCAACACCGGCGATCCATCAAACCATGGGTGAACCCCTTGGATAGCCAAGCATCATAACGAGGACACGCCACCGCGAGGGCGCACGGTTCACCAAACCTTGGGTGAACCATCGAGACTTGGCCAGATCGTCATACTCTAGGACGACATCCCATATGTTGAACTTCCCCCACTAACAACTTCAACATATGAATGCACGAGCACAACAACAGACAAGGCAACCACCTCCTTTGCTTGGGCCAATAAGCACCTAAGACTTATCACCATCATCAATGTCAACATCAACACCATAACCTTTCTGGGTCAATGCCCCCTTAGCCAAAAAGCACTAAGGTTCAACTTATCAACACCTTGACCGAAAAGCATCGAGACCACTCTGGCCTAAAAGCACCAAAGCATATCAACGTGCGGTAGCCCTAAGGGCACCGGCTTAACCAACTTATTATTCTTATTCATCTTAATTAATCTTTAATTAAGTTATCTAACTCTTCTTCATTCGATGGGTGTGTTATTATATTATTGGGGACATTTGGGGTAAAACACCCCCTAATTCCTGTAATTCACGTTCAGACCAGTAAGGGGAGCACGGGCGTACTCACCCCAGAATGATCGTGCTGCCACTTAAGTGGAGCACGGTCGTGCTCACAGTCCTGCACGACCGTGCTCAATGCACGGCCATCTTCCAAAATTTAACTAGGAGCACGGGCGTGCTCCCTGTTCAGCACGGTCGTGCTCATGGGCCAGCCGTACTGTTCTGGGCAGATTCAACTTATGTTCTTGGAGCCAAAACTCCCTAACACTCTCAAATCAGATCCTAGGGTCCTTTGACTAATCCAATTGGCATCAAACCTCACATCTCACTAACAGCTCATGTCTTATGAAGCATTGGGGAAATTAATCCCTTAATCATTACATTAATTAAGAGCCCTATTAAATCAAGTAGAGTCTTATTAATCATTCAACCAACATCATTCATTCAACCAACACTCATTGTAACGTCCCTCGTTACATTAGTAACCCAAATTAAGTTTTCAATAAAAACCTTTTAAAACATTAAATTTAAAAGGATGAGTCATAAATTTTTTCACAATATATTTAAGTCCGAAAGTATATCGTATATTCAAAATAAAGCCTCATAAAAATTAATTAATAAAATCTACATAATTCTTTTTCAATAGTTTTTGTCTCAAAACACGGGCATCTAATAAACCCAAAATAAATAAATAAATAAAAATAAACTTGAACTAATATCTTCAAGACTTTCTCAAGACGTTGCATCATCTATCTCAACACCTGTAATCTTTGAAAGACAACACTACTAATGAGATTTATAATCCCAGTAAGTAAACACAGTTCTAAAAGGTTTTCGAAAAGATGTTGCTTTCAGCCGGCGCGGTAACTAGAAAAACAACCATGGTACCCGCTAATTTTCCAAAATAATGTTCATTAAAAAAAAGTATATTTAATTACAACAATCAAATAACGACAACATAATCAAATATCATATATTAATTAAACAAAGTAATCACACATCACACAATAACACAATCCTCAAGTGGCTCGGAAACCCCACTCTGTGTTGGTTTCTTGCCTAGTTCGGTGACTCGAGAACCTCATTAAATTGGTTCCTTTCCCCTTGTCTACGGTGACTCGGGAACCCCGTTCTAGAATTGATTCCTTGCCACCTTCTTTATGGTGACCCGAGAACCTCGTTCTATAGTTGATTCCTTGCCCCCATGGTGACTCGGGAATCCCATTTTAGAATTGACTCCTTGCCCCTATGGTGACCCGAGAACCTCATAATTAAATTAGTTCCTTGCCTCCCATTAACGGTGACCCGAGAGCCTTGTTCACAAAATGGATTCCTTGCCCCATATCTTATTTTTCGACATCCCATTAAATGGTGATGTTACAAGCCAATGCCCCATTCTTAGGCGGCATATCAACAAATTCCACACATCATGCATATACCCATTCATCCATATTCCGAAGCATAAAACCATCAATCACAATTGACAAACTTTTTAAAGCATATAACCACTACAATTCCATATCATCATATAAACAACTCATAAATATCAAAATAACCTCAATACATAACATCATGTCACATGCTTTATTATTCATCAAGTTCATATCAAAACAATATTAAGGCATCACATATCACAAAAAGCATATCAGACAATAATATCACTCAACATGTGAATATTCACTCTCATAATAATTAATAACCAATAAGACAACAAAATTATTTTGAAGACAAAACCCTAAATAATTACTCTTAATTTCATAATCAAACACCCTTTAAAATTATATACCATGGAAGTTTAAGAAAAACGGGTGTTTACTTACTTCTTGTAGACCTCCAAAAAGCTCTGACAACTATCTAGGAGAAACATTAGTGCCTCACAAAAAAAATCTTTCTCCTTTTTGCTAATATATTTTATCCGCATGACTCCCTACTAAGCACCGCAAAAGCTCCTCAATGCCCCTGTTCTTGTTCGGCGGCACTAACTGGCTAACCATGTCCAATAGGTTTTCTAACTCTAACTCTTAGATATATATTTATATATTTATAAGTATCAGAATTTGGGAATTGAATTGTATTTCTATTGATCAATGATGCAGAAATGTATACAAGTTCCTAGCATCTACATTAGGAAACAACATATGTTTCCTTAATTTGAAATCCCTTGATTTTAGGGATTGACTAATTACAAAATTAAATTTCCTTAATTTGAAATCCCTTGATTTTAGGGATTGACTAATTACAAAATTAAATAAAGATTCTAATTCTAAAAGGTAAAAGATACAATATAAACATTCCTAAAATATCACACAATCACAGATTCTCACAATAAGGTTTAAAAGTTGAAACCCATCCCTCACTTCAATTCTACCCGGTGGCCCATATTTATTTGCTTCTTAGAAGCCCGAGTAACTTCTCATATCCAACATTTATTATGAAATCTCATTATTATTATTTTAAAAAGAGAACACGCTACCCCTGCGAGTGGAATTTGGCTAAAGCTCAATTTCAACATTGAAAACAATGTGGTTACGTGAATAGCACAGCACCTAGGTTTCTTAGTTTTTTTTTTAACTTTATGTTTCTTTTATAAATTATTAAATAATTCTAATTAACTTTTATACTGATAATTTTCTACAATAAACTTCATAATAACTTAATCTTTTTATTAAAAAGATTATATTAAATTATATTGAAATTTTAGGATGTTACACTCATCCAATCCATACATAACAACAACATAACAGCCATATTCATATCATATACAGACTCAATGAGTTATGCATTATTGGCATACAATATAGGATTACAAACAATAGGCATACCATTAATCAACTAACACTTATGACAATTAACTCATACAACTAGGCAGATCATGGCATCAACAACAGTTTAGGCATAGTCATAATCAAACATAACATGACATTAATAATAGTTAACAACAACATATAACGGGGCTATGGGAACCCCTCATCTTACGCTACCCCTTTCCTAATGAATATACTATCCTTCTCCCCATACCTAGTATGAAGAATTCGGTAGCGATAACTCGAACGGTAGACCAAACGGCAACCAACAAGTTTCCCCTTGAGCGACTCAGTCAACTTCCAAGTCTTGGTCAAACAAGAACATTAACCAATTAGTTCCCAAATCTAAATAATATAGAGGAAACCAAAAGAGGAGAAACCATTACCTATACCGATTTGGCACATAAGAACTAGACGTTCCCACAAATCTCCAAAGCTCCAACAACGCAACGGGTTTAGAGAAAATAGGGAGAAAACTATGTTCAGCTGCACTAGGGTGGCTGTTGTTGCCAAAATAGGGTTTATGATTAAAACCCTCGGTTACTGATCTGTATTTAAAGGCACAGACCTGAGCACGGTCGTGCTCCTCCTTGAGTATGACCTTGCTCAACTTAGCGCCTACGAGGCCCGGCCTGCCCTTGAGCACGGGCGTGCTCACTGTTGAGCACGGACGTGCTCAACTTAGCATCAGCGAGACGCTGCCAGCCCCAACGAGCACTGGCCGTGCTCTTTATTAAGACGGCCCGTGCAGGATCGAGGGCATCACAAGACACAAGCCTGAGAATGGGATTTTCCACCTAAAACCCCACTTAGCTCATTCTAAACCTTCCTAACAAACAAGACATACATACATGAGTTTATATGAAAAATGAGGTGTTACAGCTTACATGGGGAAATAGGATAAATAAATGAAATAAATTTTCAAGCGAGAATAAAAATAATAATATGATTGATAAATATATTTTCTAAATTTTTTTGATAAGCTATTTTCTAAAAATGATTAACTTGCATGAGAAAAAGAGGATACATAAATCAAATAAATTTTGAAAAGAGAAGAAACTGATACTTTGTATTTAGTATTAGTGTTTAAATAAATAACATTGAGAACTGATTAATGAGCTTGGAATGAAGTTGTTGCTTTGAAAATATATATTTGCTATTAAATATTTAGAGAAGTAC
Source organism: Sophora flavescens (assembly GCA_030762895.1). Taxonomy (NCBI): domain Eukaryota; kingdom Viridiplantae; phylum Streptophyta; class Magnoliopsida; order Fabales; family Fabaceae; genus Sophora; species Sophora flavescens. The sequence continues at coordinate 114,633,902 of CM061066.1, forward strand.
GATACTAAGGTAGTGAAAAAAGAGACAACATCTTTTTTATTAATCACAATCGTTTTTTTTTTGTTTATGTACATCATCTTGTTGTATTATCATTAAGTTTTCTTTTCAAATAAACATTTTTTAAAATTAAATAACAATATTCTTCCTTTATCTTTTTTCTCATGCAAACATTTTTATCTACCTTTTTATATTGCATACATATTATGATATTCCATGTGCATCGCACGGATAACAGGTTAGAGTGCCTATTTACAAGACAATATGTACCTACTATTTACACTTAATAGTCATTATCTTTATTATAATATCAACAATAGTTATTAAGTTAATATATGTTATACTTCGTCAACAACAATTAAGACAAAATAATTTTTTTAACAAATTTTAGTATATAATTTTCTCACTTATAAAAAGAAGTATATAATTTCTTAAAAATAAAATTAAACCAAAACCGTGAAATCATCAATTACATTTTTTTATGAAATCCTAAAAAAATAACATATTTCCAGTGTATGGTTTCGTGGTGCCGATAGTCACGACCCATACACCAGTGTGTTTGTGTGTGTGTGTGTGTATATATATATATATATATATAATATTAGATTTGAAAAATTATTGGTTAACTTTTTATTTTTCATACGAGGCCATATAGGGGGAGGGGGAAGGGATAAGGGAATCGAAAAAAGGATGGAATGTATTGTTTATTTTTGAACAGCTCATGGCTTAACAAACTAAACTAGTTCACGGAGATAATTTTTTGATTAGTTATTCAGTAAAATGCTCTTTTAGAATTATCAATAACCCCATGGTTTTCAATTATGAAAAATAATTACACATTATTTTTTGAATTATCACATTATATATTACAAGGTTTAATTTTAAAACATTGTTATGTAAAATCTTTTACACTACCAATCAAACATTATTACATGTGATATTTTAAGATAATATTATAAAAATAATCTAATTAAGACAATCACTATCAGTACTCATGACATAACATACTTTTTGTTTGCAAAAAAACATTCCAGAAAACATGTTTGCTGTTTGGTGTTCTTAAACATGGAAACTAAGAAATAGATAACTTTACACGGGAAGGTTCCCACTTTGCCACAAGGTAATATAATTGAACCCACTATCAGGGACGAGGAAACAACAAATGGGATCAGGATTTCTTGTATTCAAAAAATTATGTTTTTTATTGTCAAAAAAAAAAAAATTATGTATTTGAAATTTAAATGCATTCATGGATCAACACATCGTTAGATTAATTTTAAACTTTATTAAACACTTTTTGTAATTGTACCAAATCCATTTTCTACGGGCTAAAATTATTTTTAAAAATTGTAGTTTTAAAATTAAATACATAATAATAATGAACGATTTGATTATAACTTCTTTCTATCTTTTGCTTAAAAAGAAAAACGTCTTTCTATCTTTTACTTTAATGTATCATCCATTATTGTGGTCTGATACTCTGATCATACTTTTTACTTAAATTAAATAAATTAAAAAAGGACTATCAATATGTGGTTGGTCTAAGCAGCACGCACGAGAGGTCATTCCTTGTATTCATATTCTCCTGCTATTCGAGGAGTATTATGTTTTTCTCTCTGCTTGTGAGAGCTATGTTTTTCTCTCCGTTTGTTAGAGTCTATCGTTGTTGGATGAAGAAGATGAATGAATTGTTTCTCTTCATTTTTCTCCATTTTTTATTAGCAGGTTTTGGTTCCTAGGCCTGCGAGAAGCCATAAGTATCCTTGGTTAGAACTGTCGAGGCATGTGTAACATGTGTGCAGTTTCCATCTATAAATACATCGTTTGGTATTATTGGTCAGACGCGTTTTGTCATTTTCTCTTTTTAATTTTGGTTTTTTGAGTTTATGCAACTAAAGTCGAAGACAATTGACAGTACATTGAGCCTTTCTTGCAGGTAGCTCGAATTTGTTTTCCGGACATCTTCCAAAGATTAATCTTCGGACGTATAAAACGACATTTCGAAAATTAAATTTCAAATGTGTAAAATGACAATCTGTATATTTTTAGAGTAGCCAAAATTTAATTTTCAAACGTAAAATTTTACGCATCCAAAATTTAATTTTCAGACGTGTAAAATTTTATACATTCAAAATTTAATTTCTGAATGTGTAAAATAACAATCCGTATGTTTTCAGAGTGAAATTGGAATTTAATTTTCAGATGTGTAAAATTCTACACATCCGAAAGTACCATACTAAGGGTACTTGAATGAGAAGTGGTTAGTGCTAATTTATATTTTTGCTTTGAAAAAAAAAAACAAATTCACTATAATATTGATATTGAGAGAAGTAGAATTAATACCAATTTATTGGGAAAATGTGAAATGTTAAAAATAATATGATAGATAAATATATTTTCTAAAAATGGCTAACTTTGATGGGAAAATATGAGAAATAAATCAAATAGATTTTCAAGAGAGAATTAAAAAGTAATATGATATATAAATATATTTTCTGAAAATAGTTAACTCGCACCGGGGAAAGAGGAGATATAAATCAAATAGATTTTCAAGAGAGAAGAAAATTAATATGATAGATGAATATATTTACTAAATTTTTTTAGCATACATGGGGGAAGAGGCGGACAAATAAATCACATAAATTTTCTAGTGAGAATAAAAATAATAATATGATAGAAAAATATATTTTCTAAAAAAGATTAACTTGCACGAATAAAAGAGGAGAAATAAATCAAATAGATTTTGAAGAATGATGAAATTAATACTTTGTGTATAATATTAATGTTTAAGTAAATAACATTGAGAAATGATTAATGAGCTTGAAATGCAGTTATTGTTTTGGAAATATGTATTTGCTATTAAATATTCAGAGAAGTAGAATACTAAGGTAGTGGAAGAAAGAGAAAACATTTTTTGATTAATCACAATCTTTTATATTTTGTTTATATATATACATCATCTATTTGTATTACCATTAAATTTTCTTTTCAAATAAACATCTTTTTTAAAATAAAAAACTTAATCACAGTTTTGGTCCCCCTACTATTGGTCATGTGCGATTTTGGTCCCTAAAGTTTTTTCGTGCACATTTGGTCCCTATAGTTTTTCAATGTTGCAAATTTGGTCCTTTTCTGTCCAATGTCTGTAAATTTTTTCAATGATCAACATAGAGGAACCACTCCTCTGAGAACATACAACCTCTGGTTGATTTTCTTCCTCATCCGCGTCTCCGATTCAACATGATTCAGTGGTTTCTATCTACTATTTACTAGTTTTGTCCATCTTTTTAAGAATTTTTTTGGTTTCACCACATGATCCTTTACCACAAAAGCTCAAAAAAAGGTTCTGTGTGCTTAGAGGAGTGCTTCCTCTATGTTGACCATTGAAAAAATGTCAGACATTGACAGAAGGACCAGATTTGCAATATTGAAAAAACAGAAGGATCAAATATACACGAAAAAAACTTCAGGGACCAAAATCGCACATGATCAATAGTAATGGGACCAGAACTGCAATTAAGTTAAAATAAAAATATTCTTCCTTTTTTTTCTCCACGTGCAAACTTTTTTTGTATCTATATTTATATATTGTATAAATATTGTGATATTCCATATATGTCACACAGCTAAAAGGCTAGAGTGCATATTTACAAGACAATATGTACTTACTATTTACATTTAAGAGTTATTATCTTTATTATAATATCAATAATAATTATTAAGTTAATATCTGTTACGCTTTGTGATCGACGACGAAGGCAAAATAATTTAATAACAATTTTAACATGAAAACATCAATTACATTTTTTTTATGAAATTCTAAAAAAAATAAGCATATTTTTCATGCTTGACACAAGTGCATACATTAGTATAATAATATTTTTTTAATTGATATTAATTAATAATCCAATAAACAAATCCAAATGATTGGTTCATGCTAATCCACAAATAATTAAAATACTACGTCCTCCCGGTTGGATAACATTACTCAATTATTGAAAATAAAGGATTATTATAACTATAGTAAAATATGATTATGACCAAGACACATATTTACCAATAAGCTAAAGAAATATAAAGCTTTAACTGTGCAAACCATAAAATATTTTTTTTTACAAAAAAAAAAACTTAAGCAATTTCGTTAATAATGGAGAACGCAATACATTCGGTAACATCATCACGAATTTGGAGAATAGTAATATATGTAGCCATCCCTAACAAAAAGTGAGCAACTACATGAACTTTCATTTTATCAAACTCTACCAAAGAGTTGTTAATACATAAGATGATAAAAGACTCCTACCTTTTGAAATAACAGTCCTAAAATTAACTTGGTCTTCTTGAAGGAGGTATAAGACTTCCTCTTTTTGCACCTGGAGTCTGAGAGAGTAACTATAAAATTTTCCTTTGAAGAAATAACCCACCTCATCACGTAAATTGTGATTGAAGTCGATGCTTCGAGCTACCTGCAAGAAAGGCTCAATGCACTGCCAATTGTCTTCCACTTTATTTGTATAAATTAAAAAAACCAAAATTAAAAAGAGAAAACGACAAAACATGCACGTTTACCTAATAACACCAAACGAGGTATTTGTGGATAGAAACTGCACATAGGTTATCCATGCCTCGATAGTTCCAACTAAGGATACTTATGGCTTCTGGCAGGCCCGGGAACCATAACCTGCCAATAAAAAATGGAGAGAAATCGAGAGAAACAATTCATTCATCTTCTTCATCCAACAACGTTAAACTCGTAAATAAAAGAGAAAAACATAACTCTCACAAACGGAGAGAAAAACATAATACTCTTAAAAAACATACCTCTCGTTTTGCTGCACAACCCTAGCGGCGCTCAATAGCATATGTAAGCTTACTTATACAAAAATTATTTTATGTGATGTAAATAAAAATCTTGGGAAGTAAAGAAGGGACATCTCAAGTAGGATCGTGCCATCTCCTTCTGTCTCATGGGCTATTTTCAATCAGTTCAATACAATGCAATTTCAATTTCTCTCATCAACTCCTGGCACGGATTGATTAGTTGACCATTTACAAACCATAAAATAATTAAAATGTAACAAACCATATATAGCAAAAATGAGCTGAATACAAATGTTGGATGGACTCTACACTACCCAAAAAAAAAATTTTAAAAAAAGAACTAACTCACATATAATGGTGGTAGGGTGAGGGTGGCTTGGATTGTTTCGATTTGGTGATTGCTGTGTTTGATCTAGTTAAATTTTTTTTTTTTTTGTATGTGTGTGTGGATAAATAAAGAGAAATGCTGAATGGTAAAAACGAAATTCGTACCCTTATATTCATATTCATGACCTATTACAAACCAAAATCCAGGATTGGTCACTCCTCTGTCTGATTTTTATTCTCTCTCTCATCAGTGGTCCCTTTTTAAGTATTTTCATTGGCTGAATCCTAATTTGTTAAATTTCGTGAGAGGTAAATTCGAACTATATAGCTCGAATACCATCAAGATGAAAATCCCACTGTTGGAGAACTTGCCTTGACATAGATCCAAGTTTGGCAAAAAATAAAAAAAATAAATAGCTGCATATGGTGGTGGGAGAAGGATATGTTAATCAGTAAATTTTCTCAAATTTCCTCTATGCTCCATAGTTTTCTTCACGAAAATTTTGATTATGTGATTGATCCTTCATTCAATTTTTCCCATTCTCTCAATTTACTCTTCTAAACCAAACAAAGGAAAATGGCATTTCTTTTGTTCCCGTCCAAATTAGACCAATGATGTAGGCCAGACCCAACTATATTGGGTGAATGACCCACTAAGGATGAAGAACAATCAGGATAAGAGAAAAACAACTCAGTCAGTCTAAGAAGAAGACATCTAGGTCAGGGCAACAATATATCTAGGTCAGGACAAGAAGACAGCTCGGGACACGGGGAGATAGCTCGGTCGACTGGGCCAAGGCCCAATTCCTTGAAGACAATTAGGTTAGGCCCACTAAAAATGTTATAAAAGGAGGACCTTCATCCTCATCAGGGGACACTCTCCCTCGCACACATTAGCCTAGGGTTTTTGCTCATACCTAGGTCATTTTGTAACAAGCCTTCCATGGCTCTCATGTAATCAATCATCCATCAATAGTTCTCTTCACTAGAGAGAGGTGAGAGAAAGAACGTTTCTGTATGGTGCGACCGGAAGGTGTTTTAACGTGAAGGTAGGGACCAAGTCTCACAACCCTGGTAGTTATGGTCCTGGACTTGGCTTAGACTTAGATCGTCGTCCAGAGGCTAAGTTCCTTCAAGGGACTACATCCTTTTTCTTTACAAAATTTCCAAAAGAGTACGGTAAGAAAGATATGTGGTCTCTGTTTCTGAGGTGGGGTAGTGTACGTGATGTCTACATTCCTCCCAAAAGAGACAAACGGGGGAAAAGGTTCGGTTTTGTACGGTTCATGAATGTCAGAAACGAAAGGGGTCTTGAGGAAAAGCTCAACAATGTGTGGATTGGAAGTTATCTTCTAAGAGTCAACTTACCGAGATTTCAACGTTCTCAACCTTTGGGGCCCATTAACTCACATGTTGTAGCTCATGCAAGTGGTGGGGTTCACAATATGGTCAGAAAAGGTTCGTCCTTTACTGGTGTGGTGTCGGGGGGTTTTGATGGTCATAGGAATGGGAGGCCCAACAATCTTCATAATGGCAATAGAGGAGTAAATGCCATAAATACTGATGTTTGGAGGGGTATAGATTTTGACGTTCCTGAGGAGGAGATGAGGTGGCTGTAGGGAGCTTATGTTGGGCAAACTCATGACTTAAAGTGTGCTTTTGGGATCCAGGACAACTTGCATTCTTTTGGAATTTTCTCCATTAATGCGGTCCCTCTGGGTGGTAATTTTTGCCTTCTAACGGCAAAGGGTGATGAGGATCTCAGAAAGTCTCTTGAGGTGGAAGCCGATGGGTTGAGAAAATGGTTTGTAGATATTAGACCTTGGGACAAGGGCTTTTCTGTGCGAGACAGATATATGTGGGTGAGTGTATCTGGGGTACCTCCACATGCTTGGAAGGAGGACTTCTTTCAAGACTTGGCTAGGGTGGTGGGAAGGTTTGTTGCCTTGGATGAAGGGACTAGATGTAGAAGAAGGATGGATGTGGGGAGGATTCTAGTCTCAACTGCAAATTCAACTATCATCAATAAAAACATCAACATAAAGATTAATGACCTAATCTTCACAATAAGACTAATGGAGGATTCTTTGGGTGATCAATCTTGGTTGTTGAAAGTAAGAAACGAGGTTGGTGTTTTTGAAGGTAGCTCTGTGGATGGTAGTGATTCAATTATTGACAGTGACTTGGAGGTGTCGGACACTGTGGTTTCTGATGGTGGCGTGCCGGAGTTTGGGATGAAGGATTTTCAAATTTCAAACTACGTGGTTGACGGTAGTTGATGGTACAATGGAGGTTGACCGCGCTGTCGCCACGCGCCAAAAAGAACGAGCGTTTACAAAATAATGTAGTATAGAGCGACAACTCGGATCGTCTCTCAAGGACTCTTTTAGGTGTTGTTATTATTAACAGAAAAAGTTAGAAATGGGGGTTTTGAGATTAAAATAAAATAAAGAAGCAAAACAGAAAACAAAACAAGAAAATAGAGCAGTTACCAAATAAGCTAAAACGATTAACCTACTGCTTTTGGTTTCCCAACTATCATCGGTTCATGCAACCCTAAGCAAATTCTAATCCCCTCCCGGTTGTAGCAACAATTCACAAGCGGAACCACTACTACAGATATATATCCCTATTCCCGAATTAAGCAAACGGGGTTAAGCCCTTCGTGAACTAAGCGAACCACGAAAGCGAACACACGCGAATTAAGCAAACGCGATTATATATAGGAACATGATATCACCGAGATAAACCAACACAACACAATATACTCCTGAATTAAGCAAACAGAAATATAAATCATGGCATTGAAAAGAGAAAAGGAAATGAAACAGGATTACAGAAACCTCAAGTCTTAACAGAACCAATTGCGGTAGATTAATCTAGGAGACTAGCTCTCCATTACAAAAGGAAAACAAAACATAACTAAAAGAGAAAACAAAAGGCTAACTAAGATTAGCTCGTAAACTAGCCAAAATCGGCTAATTTCGACCATCTCTTCATTTCGCCTAAGACTGCTTATATACACGTTTCTGGAGTCAGAGTACTCGCGAGGCGAATCACTGCTCGCGAGGCGAATTACATGAAAGGTCTGCAACTCTTTGTCTTCTCGCGAGGCGAGCACATCATTCGCGAGGCGAACTATTCAGCTTCCAACTGTTACGCCCGTGGCATTCAACACGCCCAAACCGTGATGGCTTCTGATCTTCCAATACTCGCGAGGCGAAGGAATGCTCGCGGGGCGAACGCTTCAACTTCAGAATTGCCACGGCTGTGATCTTCAACACGGGCAAGCCGTGATCATCTCTGACTTTTTCATGGTTGCAATACTCGCGGGGCGAGAGATTATTCGTGGGCGAGCGGCTCAGCATTTATTACTTTTTATTAACCTGAAAATAGAAAATAAAAGTAAATAATTATTCAACTCTAAAACAACTAAATTAACATAAAAACAATTTACAGACTCAAAATACTACTTAGGAACAATCAAGTCTAATTTGGGTAAAAATGGTATAAAATAAGCACAAAGCTAGGGTCTTTACTAGTTATAAAACCAGTCAAATAGAGGCTCATCAAAATACCCCAAACTTAAACTTTGCTTGTCCCCAAGCAAACTACACTCAAAAACTTAAAAAGACTCAAGACCTGGCAAAACATGGCAAGCTTAAGAATTCAATCAACTTTCCATAGATTTCAAGCAATTTTTTCAAAAGAATTTTTCTTTCAATGTTCCCCCCTTTTAAACAAAGTAATCCCCACATTCATTTATTCCAAACAGTTGAGAAATTAATTATTCAGACAATCAGAAATCTAAGCAGGGGATCTAAGTTACACACAAAAGGGAGATCACCAAAATCAAACAACTGCCTTCCTCACAAGGGAAATTTATGTTCACTCAATCGCTCAATTTGTGTCAGGTTATCAACAATTCACTCAATTTCACTTTTCAGAAGCACTTCCCATAAATTTGATTTTCATCTCCTAATGATTCCCACAGAAAATATGCATGCAACATCAAAAGGTCTTTTATGGGTTGTAATGGGGCCTGGCTAAGGGTAGGATATACAAAGGAAACTAGGCTGAAGACCCTAGGAACTAAGAGAGCATGAACTTATTTACACTTTGAAATTCCACTCAAGTTCCTTTTCTCATTTTTCATTTTATGCCTTGGGTGACTACAGCCTTTTTATTTTCTAATACTTTTTTTTTTTCATTTTTTTTTTTCTTTTTTCTCTTTTTTTTTTCTTTTTTCTCTTTTTTTTTTTTTCATTTTCATTTCTGTTTTTTTTTTTTTTCTCAATCCCAACAACACATTTACTGTAGCCACCCCAAACTTAATTTCTTGCACCCATTCTAAGATTACATGCTCTCCTAATCCTAAGATCGGGTTAACATGGTTTTCCAGATTTTTGGGCTTATAACATTAGGTTATCAAGAATTAACAGGCTAATAGGCTCAATGGGGCTAACTAAGGAACATGCATTAGGAATTGGTTATTTTTTGGCTAAGTAGCTATTTACAAAGAAAATGCCTAAATCATTTGAAGCAAACACATAATCATGCAAACCAAAAAGAGATTCAAGCAAATCCAGGAAAGTGCAACTTGAAAAGTGATTTTCACACAGTCAAAAACATGTTGGAGGCTCAAAACCTCACCTGGACATTTTTTTCAAATTATTTGACAGAGATTCTATCCCTAGTGTGTGCTTCCTATCACCCCAAACTTATCATAAATCATGCCATCATAATAAAATCTCAAAGTTCAGTTTTCAATCATATGGGGATCAAATTTCAAAAAAAAAAAAAAAAATTCAAGTCCTAGGGGGGAAACAATCAATTAACATGCAATCCATTTATGCAAATATTAATCAAATCCAATAAACTTGCCATAACCAAGACACAAACACAACTCCTGAGCTTCTCAAATTATTCAGGAGCATTATTGACAATAAAACAGAAATAAAATAAGGAAAAGAAAATTAAAAAGAAGAAAGGTAAAGAAAACTCATTGAAGGGCGGTTCCGCCAGGATCCCACTGCTTGTAGCATAAGTCCCACATGGTAGCCAAAGGACTGAAATTCATTCCATGCTTCCATGACTTGCAGCCTTGATTTGGAAGTGGGTGCTTGACAATTATGACGACCTCGCCGAGTGCGGCGGACTTCTCACTACCTCTCGGGTCACAGATGACCTCCTTCTCAACAAAGTCTCCCCAATAGAAGTGGGTTTCAACCTCTTGGACTGGCCATGGTGCAAGATCCAAGGGTGCAAAATCCATCACTAGTGGCTCCTCAGGGGGAGGTGGCAAACAGTTAGAAAGTGTTACTGGTGCTGCTTCAACTTCTGCAAGGTCTTCATTCACTGCATTAACAAATGTATCACCTGCTATACACGCAGAAATTTCAGCACACACCACACAAAGGTTAGAGTTAGCAGAGTCAGTACATAAATCACAATAAAATGAATCCGAAAAAGTTAGAATGTCTGGAAATTCTTCAATTAATTCATCCACCCCATTACTCTCAACACATGCATTTGATTCAATTGCATCATCTACTCCCAAAGGTTCTTCATCATCCTCAGGCACAGTGGAGCAGATGTCCTCCTGATCCTCCTGATCCTCATTTTCGTTGTTTCCTTTCAAGTATAAACCTGCATAACAGTGTATACACAAAGCAGCAGTGCCATCACAATAACATGCATTAGGATCTGGGATTCAACACTAAATTCATCATCAATGAAGTATTATCGAATCATAATCGAAGTATTTTCAAAAATAATCGGTGACTCGTATGATCTTCAAGGGGCTGTGGAGTTAGCATTGCAGCCGAGTTGGCGGTAACTTGATCAATTAGAGCCCACAACTTCCGAGATTCAGCTTGGTCCCTCTGGTGGGCTTCAAGATTACTTGCCTCCATTGCCTCCATCCTCTGTTGAAATTCAAGATTGTATGCCATCCGTTGATTGTTCTCTTCCATTTGTTGTAGCATTGAAGCAATCTCATCCAAGGTGCTTTGTGAAGGTTCGGAAGGTGCAGAGGTGGTCACTTGGCTAGGATAGTATGGTGGTGGCTCACTAAAATTAGGATAATACATGCAAGGTGGTTCATAATAAACATTAGGCAAATATCCATACATGTAATTATCCATGGCAATCAAACATCCAGACAAAGCAGACAGAACTAATTAGCAAAGCAAAAAGTTTTTTTTTTTTTTCAAAAATTATTTTCTGCTAATAACAACAAACCAGAGTCCCCGGCAACGGCGCCAATTTTTGACCGCGCTGTCGCCACGCGCCAAAAAGAACGAGCGTTTACAAAATAATGTAGTATAGAGCGACAACTCGGATCGTCTCTCAAGGACTCTTTTAGGTGTTGTTATTATTAACAGAAAAAGTTAGAAATGGGGGTTTTGAGATTAAAATAAAATAAAGAAGCAAAACAGAAAACAAAACAAGAAAATAGAGCAGTTACCAAATAAGCTAAAACGATTAACCTACTGCTTTTGGTTTCCCAACTATCATCGGTTCATGCAACCCTAAGCAAATTCTAATCCCCTCCCGGTTGTAGCAACAATTCACAAGCGGAACCACTACTACAGATATATATCCCTATTCCCGAATTAAGCAAACGGGGTTAAGCCCTTCGTGAACTAAGCGAACACGAAACGAACACACGCGAATTAAGCAAACGCGATTATATATAGGAACATGATATCACCGAGATAAACCAACACAACACAATATACTCCTGAATTAAGCAAACAGAAATATAAAGCATGGCATTGAAAAGAGAAAAGGAAATGAAACAGGATTACGAAACCTCAAGTCTTAACAGAACCAATTGCAAGAGATTAATCTAGGAGACTAGCTCTCCATTACAAAAGGAAAACAAAACATAACTAAAAGAGAAAACAAAAGGCTAACTAAGATTAGCTCGTAAACTAGCCAAAACGGCTAATTCTCGACCATCTCTTCATTTCTCGCCTAAGACCGCTTATATACACGTTTTCGGAGTCGCAGTACTCGCGAGGCGAATCACCATGCTCGCGAGGCGAATTACATGAAAGGTCCGCAACTCTTTGTCTTCTCGCGAGGCGAGCACATCATTCGCGAGGCGAACTATTCAGCCTTCCAACTGCATTACGCCCGTGGCATTCAACACGCCCAAACCGTGATGGCTTCGATCTTCCAATACTCGCGAGGCGAAGGAATGCTCATGGGCGAACGCTTCAACTTCGAGAATTGCCACGTTTGTGATCTTCAACACGGGCAAGCCGTGATCATCTCCGACTTTTTCATGGTTGCAATACTCATGGGCGAGAGATTATTCATGGGGCGAGCGGCTCCAGATTTATTACTTTTTATTAACCTGAAAATAGAAAATAAAAGTAAATAATTATTCAACTCTAAAACAACTAAATTAACATAAAAACAATTTACAGACTCAAAATACTACTTAGGAACAATCAAGTCTAATTTGGGTAAAAATGGTATAAAATAAGCACAAAGCTAGGGTCTTTACTAGTTATAAAACCAGTCAAATAGAGGCTCATCAGATGTGCATGGGGAAGTGGGAGTTTCAGGTGTAGGGCGGCAGAAAGTACAATTTGGAGGCGGAATTTCCTCAATTAAAAGTCCTCTGAGTGACAGCACTGGAAAGGTTGAAAAGGTGGAGGGAGAACGTTCTGGAGGTGTTGTTGGACCGGTTGAGATGACAAACTCTCTAAGGCCCATCTTGCGAAGTAAGTCTCGCAATGACCTACAAAAGCTGAAGGGCTCGATTGATAACACTAAGGAGAAAAAAAGACATGACAAGAAGGGTGTTAGGCACACAGTTTTGGACCTTCTACATCTAGGGCCGCTTGGATGGAATGGGCTGGGCTGTGGTTTTGGAAGACCAAAAGTTAATCAGGAAAATGAGAAAATGGAAAATAAGAGCTCCAAAAAGGCTAAATCAAGAAAGAGGCGAGAATGTCGTGGCAAATTTGTGGTTGTTGAGTCGGTCTCGGAAGAGGACAACTCTCAAAGTAGTGTCAATGGAGTAAGTAGTTTGGCAGTGGTTAACATAAACCACGAAGGGTTAGGGACTTCAAAAAATCCATCGTCCTCAGCACCTTCGTTGGTTCCTTGCTCATTACTTTTCCAAGGTTGTTCTAGGCCTTCTGTGTTGGAAGGAACCAGTAAACGGGTCATGCGACATGTCTTCGAGTTGCAGGCAGGGGGGTCTGCGGTTGAAGGGCCACAACTTTCACGTAATTCAGTCTCTGCTGTTGATATTCTTAGGTGTAATGCTAAATTTATTGCACGGAATAATGAGGGTTCTGCAGAGAAAAATTGGGCCATTTACAAGGATTTGGGGTTACCTATGAAGGGGATCAGACAGAAATGATAAAATTTGTGGAGGAACTGGAGACTAGGGATAATTCAATTATGAGGGGTTTAGGCGAAAAGGGGGGTTACTGATGAAGATAGTCTCCATCTTAATAAAAAATGAGGAAGTTGATTTTGTGGCAATACAAGAAACCAAACTGGCTGTTATGGATAGGTCACTCTGTGAATTCTTATGGGGAGATTCGGAGGTGAATTGGATGTTCTCCCCGTCCGATGGAAACTCAGGGGGGCTCATCAGTTTATAGAATGGCAAATTGTTCTCATTAAGGTATTTCTTTTCTGGGCAAGGCTTCTTGGGTGTTTGTGGCTGCTGGGTCAAGTCTTAGACAGTTTGTACAGTATTAAACGTCTACTCTTCGTGCACTCCTGCAATAAAGAAGGAAATGTGGAGGAACATTTTGATGTCTAAAAGGGGTTTTGGAGGATTGTTTTGGTGTGTTGTTGGTGACTTTAACGCAGTCAAGAATAGTTCCGAGAGAAAAGAGGTGTCGCAAGAAGTTAATGATTCTGAGAATTTGGAATTCCAGCAGTTCATTGATGATTTGAATATGGTTGATTTGCCGGTTTTGGGCAAGCGCTTCACTTGGTTCAAGCCTGATGGTTCGGCCATGAGCAGATTGGACAGGTTTCTGCTTTTGGATGGTTGGATATCTTTGTGGTCTCTTACAGCATAATGGGTTGGTGATCGTGACGTCTCCGATCATTGCCCGATAATGCTTAAAGGTGAGATTTACAATTGGGGTCCGAAACCATTTAGGTTCAACAATTGTAGGTTACAACACGGTGACTTCAGACTATTTGTGGAAAAGACTTGGTTAGAATTGCAAGTTTCCGGTTGGAAGATTTTCGGGTTCAAAGAAAAGCTGAAACTTCTAAAAGCTAAGATCAAGGAGTGGAATGTGGGGGTTTTTGGCTTTCTGTATGAACAATTAGTAAGCTTAGTTGCTGGACTGAATGAGTCGGATGAAAAGGCATCTTGAAGTTAATGGATGATCTTTGGCACACCCAGAGGCGTAAGGATACTCCGTCTTACCAAAAATCTAGAATCCGTTGGTTGAAGGAGGGTGACCCCAACTCTTCATTCTTTCACTTATGCATCAATTTCTAAAGAATGAGAAACAATATTTGTGCCATATATTCAAGAAATTCTTGGATTGAGAGCGTGGAAAAAGTGAAAAGTGAAGTTAAATCCTACTTTGAATCTGTTTAAACTTCACAAAATCATCCTAGGCCTGGTATGGATGGTGTTCAGTTCAGTTCACTCTTGCAGGGAGATAATTTAATCTTGTCAGCTGAATTCTCTTTGGAAGAATGGTCGCGCTGTCGCGCACGCGCCAAAAAGCGAGCGGTTTGTAAAAATGTAAAATGTAGTTTAGGGAGCGACAACTCGGATATCGTCTCACAAGGACTCTTAGGTTGTTGTTATTAACACAAAATCAGTTTTGGGGGGGGGGGGGGGGGGTTGGATATGAAATAAAATAAATAAAGAAACAGAACAAAAACAGAGCAATAAAACAAAGCAGTTAAAATGACAAATAAGCTAAAGACAATTAACCTACTGTTCTCGGTTTCCCACTATCATTGATTCATGTAAATTCCAAGCCTTAAGCAGATTCTAATCCCCTTTCGGTTGTAGCAACAATTAACAAACGAAATCACTACTACATATATATGTTCCTATTCTCGAATGAAACAAACGGGGTTAAGCCCTCATGAACTAAATGAACATGAACGAACACATGCGAATTAAACAAACGCGATTCAATATAGGAATATAACATCACCGAAATAAATCAACGCAACACCATACACTCCAGAATTAAACAAATAGAAATATATAGCATAGTATTGAAAAGAGAATAGCAAACAAAATAGG
Source organism: Sophora flavescens (assembly GCA_030762895.1). Lineage (NCBI taxonomy): Eukaryota > Viridiplantae > Streptophyta > Magnoliopsida > Fabales > Fabaceae > Sophora > Sophora flavescens. Next base: position 114,649,311 of record CM061066.1, read on the forward strand.
AATTACAGAACCTCAAGTGATAATGGAAACCAATCGCAGTAGATTAATCAAGGAGACTAGTTCTCCATTACAAAGGAAAAACAAAACTGTAAACCTAAATTCGTAGCAGTCCTATTCTAAAAGAAAAGAAGATAAACTACTACTGACTAAAAGCGCTTCAATCGTCATAAAACAACAATTTATATCTCGTGAGTTCCGCGCGAGCTCGCGAGGCGAACACTTGTCTCGCGAGGCGAATATTATGAACCGTCTCGCAACGTTTGGTCTTCTCGCGAGGCGAAGTACGGCTCGCGTGGCGAGGAATGGAAGAGTCATGGCTTCGGTCTTGACCTCGCGAGGCGAGACATGTATTCGCGGGCGACACGAAAGGGTTGCATTTTTCTCGGCATAGTCACGCTCGAGTTCACGGGCGAATGCCTTCTCGCGAGGCGAAGAACTCTAGAATTATTTCTTTTTATTACCCGCAAACACGGATTAACAGTAAGTACTTTATTCGACTCTAAATCAGCTAAATTAACCTAAAAATACTTTACAGACTCAAAATGTCGCTTAAAGACAATCAAGTCTAATTTGGTCGAAAATGAGATATAATTAGCACAAAACCCCGGTCATACTAGTAATAAAACTAGATGAGCCAGCGGCTGATCAAAATACCCCTAACTTAAACCTTGCTTGTCCCCAAGTAAACTAAACTCAAAAACTTAAAAAGACTCAAGACATGGCAAGCTTAAAAGATTCAATCAACTTTGCACAAATGTCATGCAATTCACCAAAATAATTTTTCCTTCAATGTTCCCCCCTTTCAAACAAAGCAATCCCCACATGCATTCACTCCAAACAATTGAGAATTTCATCATTCAAACAATCATTAATCTAAGCAAGGGATCCAAGTTACACACAAGAGGGAGATCACCAAATTCAAACAACTGCCTTCCTCACAAGGGCATTTAATGTTTCACTCAATCGCTCAGTTTTTGTCAGGCAATCAACATTTCACTCAATTCACCTTTCAGAAGCACTTCCCATAAATTTGATTTTCATCTCAAAATGATTCCCACAGAAAACATGCATGCAACATCAAAAGGTCTTTTAAGGTTGTAATGGGGCCTGGCTAAGGGTAGGATATACAAAGGTACTAGGCTGAAGTCCCTAGGAACTAAGAGAGCATGAACATTTTGATACATTGAAATTCCACTCAAGTTCCTTTTTCCATTTTTCTTTATGCCTTGGGTGACTACAGCCTTTTCCATCAAATAACCTTTTTTTGACATTTTTTTGTTCTTTTTATTTCTTCTTTTTTTTTTTTCTGCTTTTCTTTTCTTTTTGCCTTTGGATCCAACCTTTTTATTATTTTTTTCTTTTTCTCACCCCAGAATGACATGTCACTGAAATAAATCAACACAACAGCATACACTCCTGAATTAAACAAACAGAAATATATAGCATAGTATTGAAAAGAGAATAACAAACAAAACAGGAATTACAGAACCTCAAGTGTGGATGGAACCCAATCACAGTAGATTAATCTAAGGAGACTAGCTCTCCATTACAAAATAAAAACAAAACTGTAAACCTAAATTCGTAGCAGTCCTATTCTAAAAGAAAGGAAGATAAACTACTACTGACTAAAACTGCTTCAACCTGCCATAGAACAACAATTTATATCTGTGAGTTATGCGCGATCTCGCAAGGCGAACACTGTCTCGTGAGGCGAATATTATGAACTGTCTGCAACGTTTGGTCTTCTCGCGAGGTGAAGTACGGCTCGCGTGGCGAGGAATGGAAGAGTCATGGCTTCTGGTCTTCAGTCTCGCGAGGCGAGACATGTATTCGCGGGGCGACACAGAAAGGGTTGCATTTTCTGGCACAGTCACGCTTCAGGTTCGCGGGGCGAATGCCTTCTCACGAGGCGAAGAACTCCAGAATTATTTCTTTTTATTACCTGCAAACACGGATTAACAGTAAGTACTTTATTCGACTCTAAATCATCTAAATTAACCTAAAAATACTTTACAGACTCAAAATGCTGCTTAAAGACAATCAAGTCTAATTTGGGCGAAAATGAGATATAATTAGCACAAAACCCCGATCATACTAGTAATAAAACTAGATGAGCCAGCGGCTGATCAAAGAAGTAAGGGAGGCGGTGTGAAGCTGTGATGGGGACAAAATCACGTCATCACGGGGCTAGACGGGTTTAACTTTAGGTTCTTCAAGGAGTTCTGGGAGTTGATTGGAGTTGAGGTAGGACTCCTGGTTGAGGAATTTCATTCAAAGTGCTCTTTACCGAAAGGGATTTGTTCGTCTTTTATAGCTCTAATCCCGAAGAAGGAAAATCCACAGATGTTGAGCAATTATAGACCAATTTCTTTGATTGGTAGTATACACAAGATCATTTCAAAGCTTTTGGATTAGATTAAAGAGAGTAATCGGTCCTTTGATCTCAAAGTGCCAATCTGCATTCATCTCGGGTAGACAAATCTTAGATGGTGTCCTGCTTATTAATGAATTGGTGGATTGGGCGAGGAAAAAGAGAAAGAAGACCTTCATTATGAAAGTGGACTTCGAGAAAGCATACAACTTTGTGGATTGGGACTTTCTCATCTACTTGATGAAAAGGATGGGTTTTTGTGATAAGTGGACGAGGTGGATGAAGGCATGCATCTTTTCTGGGAGTGTATCGGTATTAGTCAATGGAAGCCCTACCGAGGAAGTACCTTTGAGGAAGGGTCTTAGGCAAGGCGATCCGTTGGCTCCGTTCCTTTTTCTCATTGTGGGGGAAGGTTTGACCAGTCTTATGAGTAGCACGGTGGCTTGTGGAAGGTTTTATGGGGTAGACTTTGATGACAATACCTCTTGCTCTATTTTACAATTTGCCAATGACACTTTAATCACTGCAAATGCAACGTTTGATGATTTTTGGGCAATTAAGGGGATATTGAGAAGCTTTGAGATGGCTTCAGGTCTGAAGATTAACTTCCTCAAAAGTTATGTTTTTGGTATTAATGTTGATGATGGTTTTCTTCAACCTGGATCAACTTTTCTCTGTTGTAGAGTTGGCAACCTACCATTTTCATATTTAGGATTGCCTGTAGGGGCTAACCCGAGGAAGGCTACTACTTGGCATCCGGTCATTGATATTTTGAGAAGAAGATTGGCTAGGTGGAAAGGTAGAAATCTATCCTTTGGGGGGAGGATTGTGCTCCTCAAATCGGTCCTATCCGGCATTCCTCTATATTTCCTTTCCTTTTTCAGGTTTCCAAAGAAGGTTCTCAAGATCCTCATAGGTATTCAAAGTGTGACACCCTCTACCCCGCATGCATTCAAAAGCATTAACACATATATAAAAGAGAGAGAACACATGCAAATATATTTAATTATCAAAATCGGGCAGAGACTGCCGCATTGTAACATAACACGAAAATAACCAAAACATGTTTATAAAGAAAACATAACATAAAACAAAACCATAAACGAACCCAACCTGGTGTCACACTACAGAGCTGGTATAACCAATCCGATAAAACAACTCGGATAACAAGCTAAACTAAACATAAACTAACTACTAGAAGCGGTTCCTCAGAGTCACTCCTCAGCTAGCTGCTCACCATCCTCTACATAATACAAAAAGGGTACATGAAAAGCAACAACAAAAGATGGGGAGTAAGAACCATATATATAAACATATCAGCAACAGGATAGTTTGCAAGATGAACATACAACACATAGCAACATAGCATTAATAACATAGTCAATATACCAACACAACAACACATCACAGTATAACAATATAATCATCAATCATATAATGCAATGTGAAACACTACTTCAAATGCATGTCGATCCATCTACACCAGGTGTACGACTTCAGAGTTACATTTCCACATTGGCCATAGAAGCACCCAACCATGGGTGGACCCCTTAGATAGCCGACGCACTTTACTCTCAGATGCGCCACCACGGTGTATACATGATCCCCTTGCGGACGAATCCTGCGGACGGCCAGATCGTGTTACTCTCGGACGACCTCCCCTCAAAAATCTGGCCAAAAAGCACCAGAGCCTCAACACTCTGTCAAAAAAGCAACAAAGCCTCAACACCTTGACCATTAAGCATCAAGGCCCCCTTGGAACGGACACTAGGCTGCCAAGGTACAACATCATATCACTTGGAGCGAACACTAGGCTACCAAGGTACAACATCTCATCACTTGTGGCGGACACTAGGCCACCAAGGTACATTATAATCTTTAAGTTGTCTAACTTGTCTTCACTTTGTTTGGTGTCTTCTTTTATTATTATTAGGGGCAACTGGGGCGAACCACCCCTGTCCAGCTTTCTATGTAACATCCGTTATTTTATGTATGGTTTATGTATGAGGATGAGGTTTAGGAATTGGATTATATAGTTGAGATGTTGTTTGAGGCATAGAGACCCTTGCATGGCAAGTACGTAGTCTTATCGAGTGAGTTTGAATGCAGGAACAAAATTAGGGTTTCCCGGTTAGTGTCTTTGAGACGTATGAATGTGAAACAAGAAATTTTGAGTTAGGGTTGATATTAGGTATTTTTATGGTTTGAGGTTGTTTATTAGGTCTTGATGAGCCTATATCTCAAATTTGAGGTCAATCGGACTTCAAACGAGCTCAAAACGCAAAGAAACGCGCAAGGTCAACGTTGCTGACCAGAGGCCAGCGCTGAGCGTAGGAAAGCTGGCGCTGAGAGATGGGAAGAAGGCCATGCACACGGACACATGGCAGGTGACATGGCGTGCATGCAAGCACACAGGGGATGCCCCAGCGCTGAGCGCTGGAAATTTGGTGCTGAGCGCCCATGCTCAGCCTAGGAAAAAATAAAAGAGGTTCAACCCCTCATTTGAACCATATGCAATAGAAACAAAGAGCAGCCCTTAGAGATAAGCCAGAGCAGAAACCAGAGAGTTCTAGAGAGAGAGGGAGAGAACTAGAGAGAGAGAGAGATATAGTTTGAGAGTGAGGAAGGCTATCAAGAGCCTAAACCACCATTTTTGAGCTGGAACAACTTCATAAAAGCCATCACCACTCCTTCTCCCACCGTTGGATCTTGTTAAAATTTCATATAGAGGTCCTAGGTTGGTATTTATTCATATCCAGCGGTTCAAATTTCCGTATTTTACCCAGAGTGAGAGTTATGCAACTCGGAAGAAGAAGGAAAACCCAACCCAAATAGCTCGTAACCAGTCACATTGGAAGGTTCGATCCAGGCCCGTCCACTGTTGGATCGAGCTGAAATTTTTGGATAAGGTAAATAAAAGGTAGTTATTTAAACTCAACGGTCAATATTTTAAACAGATTTCTATATTTTGAGATGTTGATCCTGAACAGTGGCGGATTTACCAATGTTACTACAATTTTTGAGTTCCTTACTTTGTGCCTTTCAAATGTGATGTTTAGGAGGAATATCGGAGCTTCGGGGACCTCTTTCGGTGTGAGACAGAGTCGAGAGGAGTCGAGTGAGAGTGATCTCGTAGTGTTTCTGAGGTCGTACGTTTTCAGGTGGGGGAAAGAAGCCATCTAACGTCGGAAACGACGAAGTGGCGTTTATTTCGATAACGGCGAAGGGCGACCTAAACCCTTCACGGAAGCGAATAACGGACAATGTCAATGTCGTACCGGGGACTACTTTGTGGTACCGAGGACGATATTGAAATTGTGCGTTTATCGTCGTTACGTTTATTGTATATTATTTTATTATTTAATTGTTGCCTCGCTTGACCGCTTTTTGGTTGAATGAATATTGGTGATTGATGGATGATGATGTTATGAGTGTTGTGATTATCCTATGAATATGTTATATTATTATTTTATTATTATTTTATTATATTTTGATAATGATTATTATTTTGGGAAATGATGATATTAATGTAATGATGATCTTATGACATGATGGTAATGATGATGATTCAGATGATATGATGTTATGATGTGATGAGTGTTATGATTATGCTTAGAGGTTGAGTAAGGGATAATTTTTGTACAGATATGATGATGTATTGGGGAATTCATATTATATATGTGTTAGTAGTGCCTAACCGAGATGATTATTGTAATATGATGATGAGATTCATGAGACGGGATTATTATTGAGGTTATTTATGAGATTGTGATGAGCGGTTAGGGCACTAGGGGGTGACCTGAAACATGGTCCATGATATGGTTGACCTGAAACATGGTCATGTGGGGTTTATTCCTCAGATGGAGAATTCTCGGGGTTTAGGTTAACTGCGGACCGTCCCAGACATGATTTCATTTTAGTTGCAGCTATAGTTGATGCGTTGCATGGAACGCATGAGCACCCTGGTTGTGGTTCAGAGGTGTGCACCGGATTGTGTAGCTGTAGTGTCATTGCTTTGCATGGGCATCCTCCATCCACGGACGAGGGTGTGCGCCGAGGCCTCTGGGATGTGTCATTGTGTTGGATATCCGGATATGGCCGATACCTAATGAGATGATTCATACAACATTTGCATTGCATCATGATGGAGGGCAGAGGAAAGATCCTAGATGTGGATTGAGGATGATTGTGTCATATATATATACTTATACTTTTGAAGACGGATGTTTGTGTGCTGTTATAGAATTAAATGTTGCTATACCCTTTCCATGTTTGACGTTATATTGTTTCTTATCCCCGTTTTCTCTAGATTGTATATGTTTTATTATGTGATCGTGATGAGAAGATCCTACAGGGGAGCTAGCTATGGAGGAGCTTGATGGGACCCCTTATGAGTCAGACATTGGAGGATGAACAGTGGATCCTCATAGTTGAGTACAAAGTCTATGGCCAGTGCGTCTTGTCTCTTTGGGATGTTGCTTTTATTTTTAGTTTGATTATCTGTTTGTACTTATTTGGGGTCCTACTGATGGGATTCCCTCGATAGTACTGTATGATTGTATAATGGATATGATGTCTATCTATATATATATATGCATGTACGTTTAGACATATTGATACCTCAGTACGACAGTGGTTTAAGTTGTAAAATTTTCAGCCGTTTTAAGGTAACCGCTTACGCTAATAAAGAAATTAGATCTAGATATTTTGGGTTTTCTTTAATGGAACGTCGGGGCATCTCATTCTGCATTCTGGTCAACACAGGTGACCACAGTCGTGCTCACCCTTCAGCACGGGCGTGCTGAGCTCACAGTCAAGCATGGTCGTGCTGATTATTGAGCTCGGGCGTGCTTAACCAGCCCGCCCTTTACTAGGATTCAAACTGGAGCACGGGCGTGCTCCTTGTTAAGCACGGTTGTACTCAATGGAGCGTGGTTGTATTGATCCGGGCAGAAGGGTCACAGACCCTTTGCCAAATCCTTGGGACAATTCATAGATTCAACCTATTGGCTTTTACTAATCCATTGAACATTAGCTTCATTATTCTTAACTATTCTTCATGTCTTATCATTAAGGGGAATTAATCCTTTAATCACAGTTTCATTATTAATGTCCCTAGAACACTCACTAATCAATCATAGGGTCTTTAACTAAGCCCCATGGTCATCATGTAACACCCGGGTGCCGACGAGGGCGGGGAGTGGTCGCCGGTGCAAGAATGCATGGACAAGGAGCGGCTCTTGGCAGGCTTCTAGGCGGAGGGACACATGAATGAATCGATTACACGCCCGAATGAGAGGGATCCTGAGACTGTGTAGGTATGGGACTATACATTTGAGGAAGGCTTATATGAATTAATTGGTACTACCTATACTAACAAAATGCATCTTCTTTTCGGTAGCTCATCACTTAAGAACTCCACAGTTAAGCGTGTTTGACTTGGAGCAATTCTAGGATGGGTGACCTCCTGGGAAGTTTTCTCAGGAAGCGTGTGAGTGAGGACAAAGCACGCTGAAAAGACCCATGTTGGTTTGTGGGGACAGTCATCAGTCCATAAAGCAGTCAGGGAAGTTACACATCATCTTTCATCTCATACTATATTCATGTCTTATGAACAACTGGGACAACATCCCTTAAATCTCATTTATCATTGTTAACGTATTTTAACGTCTTCAGCATCATTAACAAGACCTATTAATTATTTAGAGACTTATTAACGTCATTGTTGGTATTAACATCCTCAACAATCAACACTCATAAGAGCACAACATCATCATCATCATAACAGCATCTTCGTTACAACAACATCATCATCATCATGATCATTCATTCATAACGTCATCAATCCAAACATAATCACGACATAAACATCATTATCAGTTATAACAACAATAGGCATACCAATCATCAACACAAACCACTAAAAGGCATACCAACCATCAATTAAGCATATATCTTCATAAACATGATAGCAAACAAATAGATAAACAACACACGACAGGGTCATGGGTTAACGCTTCATCTTATGCTACGCCATAACTTACATGTTTATACTAGCCCTTCTCCCCATACCTAGTATGAAGATTCCCAAAACGATAACGTTAGCAAACTAGACACGTTCCCTCGAGCGGCTCGACGAGTTCCTCAATCCTTGGCCAAACAAGAAGAGAAGATAACAACCAATTAATCCCCGATTCAAAAGAAGGGAAAAGGAGATTAAGGATGGATAACTGCGTTACCTTAAACGATGCTAACACGCATAACTTCTCTCCCAAACGGACTCACAAACTCTAAGAACTTCTAGGGGTTCAAGGGAAGGGAAAATGAAGAGGTTTTTGTCGCATTAGGATTGCCCAAAGTGCCAAAAAGAGGGTTTGGGTAGCAACCCTCATGGAACTGCTCTATTTATAGACTGTGACCTGAGCAAGACCTTGCTCCCTGTTGAGCACGACCATGCTCAATTCCTGAGCACGGCGCTCAAATATTGCACTATAAGACAATCTAAACAATCGAATTGACCAAAACACATAAAATAAGACTTGTAGATAATTCTCTTAGATTTCCAACACCACAAAGATCACCTTGATCGGACATCTAGAACTCAAGATATGGTCAAAACGGTGAAACATGTTACTAGGACTCTAAAAGGGTTGACCTTTCTAAGGCTAAACTTCCCCAAATATGAACTTAGGCATAAAAAAACAAACATAATAAGCATATACAAACATATATATAACATATACAAATGCATTAAGCTTATTTACGAAAAACGGGGTGTTACACAAAGGACTTTTTTGTGGTGGGGGTGATGGCAAGAGGTGCATTTCTTGGGTGTCATAGGACAAGGTTTGTTCTCCTAAGGAGCAAGGTGGGCTGGGGGTAAAACAATTGGATCTCTTCAATCGAAGTCTTTTAGGGAAGTGGAAAATTTCTGGATGATAGTAATGCTTCCTGGTCTAAAATCATTTGTTCACGATATGGGCCTTTTAATCCGGTCTCTGGTCATCAGCAATAGAACTCTCAAAACTCATCACAGTGGTGGAGGGACATCTGTGCAATTGACAGAGTTAATTCAGCTCCACCGGATTGGTTTAATAGCTGTGTAGGTAGAAAGGTGGGTAATGGAGCCAACACTCTATTTTGGCATCATGTTTGGTTTGGGGTACAAAGCCTAAAGGAGGCCTTTCCGAGGTTATACTCTCTGAGCTTAGATAAGAACAATCCTATATGTGATATGGGTAGTTGGGTTGATAGTGTTTGGACCTGGAAATGGAGGTGGAGAAGAATACTTTTTGCTTGGGAGGAAGAAGTTTTGCAACTGTTCTCCGATACTATGTTAGATGCATACATCCAAAGGGAGGTGGATTATGTGTGGGTGTGGAAACTCGACCCTTTGAAGGCTTTTACATTCAAGTCGTGCTATGATTTTTTGATGTCACAGTCGAGTGTCATTTGTTCTCACCTATTTGCACAGTTGTTGTTTAAGAATTTTTGGGTAAGTTGTGCACCGAGTAAAGTTCTGGGGTTCTCTTGGAAACTGCTTTGGGATCGATTGCCAACTTGTTCCAACCTTTTTCTTAGGAATGTTCTGAATTCTCAGCAGCTACGTGAGTGTGTTTTTTATGGCCATGCGGAGGAATTGACCATTCATCTTTTCCTACTTTGCCCTGTTTCATCCCAGATCTGGTCCTTTATGTATAGTTGGCTCGATTTTAGTGTTGCTATCCCACAAGACTTAGTTTCTCACTACCTTTTGCATAGGGGTTTGTTTAGAGGTAAGAAGATGAGGAAAGTAAAGAGCTTGTTTTGGCACTTCACAGTTTGGTCCATTTGGCTGCAAAGAAATGATATCTTGTTTAATAGTCTTTGCAGAGTGAATGGTGGGGCTATTATTGAGTCCATCAAACAGAAAACTTGGTCATGGTTTTTCATTATTTGTGGAGCCGGTTGTTACAACTTCACAAACTAGAGATTGTGTCCAATGGGTTGCATTATTTGATCCCATTAATTATCGGTTGGTATGGCGGCTGTGGGGCTTTATTCATGAATTTCTTCCGTTTTTACGGTGCCATTTATTTTTGCTGTTTTTGTTATCTTTTTGCTACTGTTGGGCAGTCTGGAATCTTGAGTTTCAAGTACTGGTTTTTGGCGTCATTCTGCAGTAACTCTTCTATCAGTATGTGTGTTTTTTGGTTTGGGTATTATGTTGTTGTTTCGGCTTACTTAGCTTTGCTGTATGGTCTTTTGTTGTTATTTTGTTTGGGTTTGGTGGTGGTTTCCCTGCTTAGCTTTTATATGGCTTTCTGTTTAGTTATTTTCTCAACCTTTGGGCTTGATTTGTAGTTCTTGGTTGAATTAGTACCTAAGTTTTTATACTATCTTCTTTGTAAATGAGTTGGAGTATCTCTTATACTCCTTTTATATATACACTCTTTGGCTTATAAAAAAAATCATCCATCAATACAACAACTCTTCTTCCTATTTGATTTTTATTGTTTTAGCATAAACAATCGTGTAGTTTCTATTCTCCCATTTTTTCCATCCAATTTCTATTCAATTAAACACAAGGTTAGCTGATAAGAAAGGTTATAATGAGAGTTGAGTTTTTTTTTTGAATAGACGGGGCTAAAGCCCAAGCAAACTACACAACCCTATAAAAGAGGGTTCTGAAAAATCAGTAAATTAAAAAAAGCAAGAGACAAGAACGGGGGCACCTGAGTAAAGGTATGAATACCCCAACCGACAAAATGACCATGATTTGCAAGAGCATCTACACAAAAATTGGCCTAATGGGAGTCGAGTTTAAGTATTGCTGCTGTGCACCAATTATATATTTTCCATATACGTAACTATGATGGAAATAAAGTAGGGAAGCAGCGTACTCAATATTAACTTCCTTATGTGATGACAACCAAATGGATAGTTGCCTTTGAAAAGATCTTTTTGGTTGAATTTTAGTCAAGAACTTAGTGTAACCAATTTGTAACCAAAATCAAATGAAGAAAGAAAACAAAAATGGAAGAAGATGAGAGATGGATGGCACCACAAACATGTAGTTTGATAAGCCTAATGATGTTCGCCACAAGAATCTTGGATTCTTGATATGAACTTAGCTTGGTTCAACCAAGAACCTAGGAGAACAAATTCTCACAATATGGATTCAATCCAAAATCAACATCAAAGTTATTATTCATGTGTTTTAGGCCTCATACATATAAAAGTGTGACTGATTTCATTTGGCTCACACTTAGTCTTCCAAATGGTTCCAAACCTCCCTCATAACTAGCCTAATCAAGACTAACTTAACACCATTTTAATTCAACCACTAAAACTATCCTAACACCCACATAATTGGCCTAATAAAGGCATTAAAAACTCACAAAAAACTAACTTAACTCAGCCACCAATAGATAGGTTACCCCCCCCCCCCCATGACTCTCTATCTCACTGATTATATGGTGGTTACACTTGCTTCTCAAATTAAAAGTGTAACCCCCCATAATTTATTCAAAATACCAACACACTAATTTAGGAGTTCTTATAGCATGCAAGCTAAAGATTCCTCCCACTAAGACACTACAAATTCGTTTTCCATCATGGATTACAAGTAGGCTGCCCCAAAAACAATACTTAGTAATTGGGCTCACTCATAAAACTCATTTACACTTATTGAATTAAAATAAACAACTAAAATTGGACTCTTCTTCATTTTGCATGCCCCTCTTGTCATGGATCCTTTGGTTGGATAATGTAAGTTAATAATTTGGGCTTCATTCCATCCAATCTTGCATTTGGGCTTGCTTCCATGATGAGAACCATAGTTTGAATTAACACTTGTTGGGATTTCTTGGTTGTAACATTTGTCATTGACCCACCAAGTCCTTGGCTAGCTTCTTGAACCACACTCCAAATTGGGCTCATATCATACCCTCATTCTTTGAGTGAATTCGATCTCGAATTGAAGTCTTCATCACCAAAATTAGTCATTTTGGGTGCATCCAGAGTGTTCTTCACAATCACATTGCCATAAGGTTCTTCCTTTGGAATGAAATTACCAAATTTCTACAAAAAAGTTACAACACCACTAGACAAAGAAAGATCATTAGAAGCATTAGCAATTAAATAAAAATTGTTGCAATAAAAAATGAATTGGGGCTGCCTTGAAATCAAAGCCTCCTTCTCTTCACTTTTTGTTGCCAAACAACTCTCTTTTTTTTCCCACTAATTTTCACAATATTTTCCTTATTATTTTTCTCTTGATCACTCTTTTTTTCAATTGTTTTCTCACTCTCTTTTTCAATCTTTTTCTCACTCTCCTTTTCTTTCTTTTTCTCACTTTCCTTTTCTTTTCTATCTTGCTCTCTCTATTTTTTATCTTAAGTTGATCATCTCTCACTTCTTTTGGAGACAAAGAACCAAGAGTAACTTTTCGGTTTTGATGCAAGAAAAAGAACTTATTGGTGTACCCTTCATGAGTGACCTTCTTATCAAATTGCCAAGGCCTCCCTGGCAACATATGGCTTGCCTCCATAGGCACCACATTACAAAGTACACTATCATGGTATTTCTCAGTTGAGAAAGGAACCTCAACTTGGTTATTCACCACCATTTCTCCAACCTCACTTAGCCATTGAAGCCTATATGGTTGTGGATGTGCCTTAGTAACAAGATTTAATTTTGAAACCAATCTAGAACTAACAACATTGACACAACTACCTCCATCAATGATTAAAGAGCAAACTTTCTCTTGGATTAGGCATCTAGTACGGAAGATGCTTCCTCTTTGACTATCATCTTGCTCTTTGGTTTGGCTTCCCAAAAGTCTTCTTACCATGAATAAGTCTCCCTCCGGAATTTCTTCTCATTTTCAGTCTCCTCCTCACTTGAAGCTTCATTTTGTGAGACCACTTCACCATTCCTTGCCACCATTGTCCTCTTTGTTGGGCATTGGGATGCAATATGTCCATGGCCTAAGCATTTGAAACACTTCACATCACGGCTCCTAGAACTTGTTTCCATTGGCTTCTTTCCTTGAGGGGTGCGCATGGCCTCTTTGGAAAATGGTGCACCCTCCTTCTTTGAATCTTCCTTCCAATTTGAGGATGGAAATTTGGAAGATGAAGAAGAAGAATATTTGGAGTTCCTCCTCTTAAATTGTCGCTCTAACTTAATCGCTTGTTGAACCAAATCTTCAAGCTCCACATAATTTTGTAACTCCACTATGTCTCGAATATCTTGATTCAAGCCATGTAAGAACCTTGCCATGGTAGCCTCCCCATCTTCTTGAAAATTTGACCTAAGTAAGGCCAATTCCATCTCCTTGAAATATTCATCAACACTTTTGGTCCCTTGGGTAAGCCTTTGTAATTTGTTATAAATGTCCCTTTGATAATGATTTGGGACAAACCTCTTCCTTATGACAAATTTCATCTCCTCCCAAGTGTCTATGGGCTCTCCTCCATGTCTCCTCCTTTCTTTTTGTAGTTGGTCCCACCACACAAGGGCATATTCTTTGAACTCAAAGGTAGCTACTTTCACCTTCTTGCTTTCATTGTAAGAATTACAATCAAAGACTTGTTCTATTTTTAACTCTCACTCCAAGTAAGCCACCGGATCATTCTTCCCAATAAAGGGAGGAACTTTGATTTTGACCCCTTCAAGTCCTCTATCACGTCTCCCTCCTCTACATCCTCCTCCTCTATGTCCTCCTCCTCTAGGTCTTCCTCTTTCACTCTCATATCCACTAGAATCATCATTGTGTCGAGGGTTGACAAGTTGTCTATCATAGTTTGCTTGCATTGCCTCCGTTTGCCTTGTAAGAGCTTGAACTTGAGTAGCCATTCTAGCATTAATGGCCGCTGACCTTGGAGAAAGTGATGGACTATCATCTTGGTTTGCCATCTCTTGAGTTTGTGTAATTCCTCACTACACTCCCTCACTTGTACACACAAATGTATATACATTTTTTTTTTCACTCTTTTGACTTTTTCCACACAAGATGTAATTTGTCACGCTTTGCCTTTTTCCACTCAATTATCCTCCTTTAATTCTTAGAAGAGTCAAACACAAAATCCACACAAAAATCCAAAAAATTCAAGTAACAAAAATCACAAAACTTATCAAAAAACAAAGGAAACAAAAGAAAGGCTAGAAAAACAAAGCTTTGGAAATAAGAACAAAGGAAGAAGGGAAATGTTTTTTTCAAGAACACAAATTGCTCAAATAGATTTTTCTCTTCTCTTTTTTTCCCCCCAAGATTTCATGCACAAATTTTTTTTTCTTATAATTTGCGCAATTTTTTTCTCTTTTATTTTTCTTCAAACTTTGAAGAAGAGAATCACACTTGAAAACTTGTTTTTGAGCAAGAACAACAACCACGAAAAATTCCCTTTACAACAAAATCAAAGTGATATATATATATATTGATTTTGTGTTTAAAAGAAGAAAGGTAGAAGATGAAGAACAAAACTCAAATTCAACCAAAGCCTAAGCTTTTATACCACTTGATGACAACCAAACGGATAGTTGCCTTTGAAAAGATCTTTTTGGTTGAATTTTAGTCAAGAACTTAGTGTAACCAATTTGTAACCAAAATCAAATGAAGAAAGAAAACAAAAATGGAAGAAGACGAGAGATGGATGGCGCCACAAGCATGTAGTTTGATAAGCCTAATGATATTCGCCACAAGAATCTTGGATTCTTGATAAGAACTTAGCTTGGTTCAACCAAGAACCTTAGGAGAACAAATTGTCACAATATGGATTCAATCCAAAATCAACATCAAAGTTACTATTCATATGATTTAGGCCTCATACATATAGAAGTGTGGCTGATTTCATTTGGCTCACACTTAGTCTTCCAAATGGTTCCAAAACCCCTTCATAACTAGCCTAATCAAGACTAACTTAACACCATTTTAATTCAGCCACTAAAACTAACCTAACACCCACATAATTGACCTAATAAAGACATTAAAAACCCACAAAAACTAACTTAACTCAGCCACCAATAGATAGGTTACGCCCCCCCCCCCCCCCCCAATGACTCTCTATCTCACTCATTATGTGGTGGTTACATTTGCTTCTCAAATTAAAAGTGTAAACCCCCATAATTTATTCAAAATACCAACACACTAATTTAGGAGTTCTTATAGCATGCAAGCTAAAGATTCCTCCCACTAAGACACTACAAATTCGTTTTCCATCATGGATTACAAGTGGGCTACCCCAAAAACATCACTTGGTAATTGGGCTCACTCATAAAACCCATTTACACTTATTGAATTAAAATAAACAACTAATATTAGACTCTTCTTCATATTGCACGCCCCTCTTGTCACGAATCATTTAGTTGGATAATGTAAGTTAATAATTTGGGCTTCATTCCATCGAATCTTGTATTTGGGCTTGCTTCTATGATGAGAACCATAGTTTGAATTAATACTTATTGGACTTTCTTGATTGTAACATTTGTCATTGGCCCACCAAATCCTTGGCTAGCTTCTTGAACCACACTCCAAGTTAGACTCATATCATTATGGATCATTAAAGACAAATCATAATAGGCATAAATCAAGTTCAATATGCCACTGATCTCTTTCCATGAAAAGGCTTGTTCACACATACATGCATATATATACACACCATGTGGTGTGTAGGTTAGTGTCGTAGACATTTACAACACAAACATGAACTTTAGGATTATTTTAGGACTCCTGCTTATATATAACTAGGAATCGTGAACCGTGTCCGGCACGGGGAAAAAGATTGTCTAATACAAGCAGGCAAATTGTCTAATATGAGTAATCACACATACATTGACTGTCCTAGAGAACAATGCTTCTTTAACAAACCGAGCAGACAAATTCTACAATTATAAAAATATATTTGTTAGTATAATTAGCAAAGATGTTATATTCTCTTAAAAATTTATTTGATTTATTTCTCTCATTTTCTTTATGCAAGTTAACCATTTTTAGAAAATATTTGTATCTATCATATTATTATTTTTCATCTCTCTTGAAAATATATTTGATATCATCTTTTCCCCGTGTAAGTTGATTTTTTAGTAAAAAAATACATTTATCTATCATATACATTGTATCTATCATATTTTTGTTGTGCCCGGCACAAGACAAAAGTTGTCTAATATGAATATAAATGATACACATATGAATGGTTAATAATGTAATCATTTAATGTTTAATAAATTGAAAGATATGGTAGAGGCATGTTTATTTTCTATCATATTATTTTTCTTTTCGACTTAATTTGTTTTTCGTCTTTTCCCTATTATCATTTTTAGAAAATATATTTATCTATCATATTATCATCATCATTGTCATCATTAATATGATTGTTAATATTTTTATTCTCTCTTGAAAATCTATTTGATTTATTTCTCCTTTTTAGAATTTTAGAAAATTTATTATCTATCAATTTATTTTTCTTCTCTTTTCGAAATATATTTGATTTATTTCTCTTCTTCTTTTTTGTGCAAGTCAATCTTTTTTAAAAATATTTCTACTTATATTGTTATTTTTTTTCTCTTGAAAATCATTTTGATTCATATATCATGTTTCCCCCCGTATAAGTTAATCATTTTTAGAAAATAGATTTATCTATCATATTGTTATTTTTCTTATTCTTTAAAAATCTATTTGATTGTTTTCCTCTTTGCCAAATGCAAGTTAACCATTTTTAGAAAATATATTTATCTATAATATTTTTTTCTCTCTTAAAAATATTTTGATTTATTTATCATATTTTTACGTGTAAGTTAAAGAATTTTAGAAAATATATTTATCTATCATATTATTTATCTACTTTATTTAAAATCCGTTTGATTTGTTTCTCCTATTTTCCCCATGACAATTTTTAGAAAATATACTTGTCTATCATATTATTATTATTATTACTAATATTGTTGTTGTTGTTGTTCTTCTGTCTTGAAACTCTATTTGATTTATTTATCCTCTTCACGTCGTGTAAGTTAACCAATTTTTAGAAAACTTATTTATCAAAAAAATTAATTTTCATTCTCTTTTGAATTTGTTTCTCTTTTTTCTGTGTAAGTCAATTTTTTTAGAAATAATATTTACTTATCTTGTTATTGATTTTTTTTCTCTTGAAAATCATTTTTATTTATTTATCATCCTTCACCGTATA
The DNA here is from genome assembly GCA_030762895.1 of Sophora flavescens. Lineage (NCBI taxonomy): Eukaryota > Viridiplantae > Streptophyta > Magnoliopsida > Fabales > Fabaceae > Sophora > Sophora flavescens. The sequence goes on from CM061066.1 coordinate 114,666,849, forward strand.
AGTCAATCATTTTTATAAAATATATTTATCTATCATATTATTATTTTTATTACTAATATTGTTGTTGTTGTTGGTCTTCTGTCTTGAAACTCTATTTGATTTATTTATCCTCTTCACGTCGTGTAAGTTAACCAATTTTTAGAAAACTTATTTATCAAAAAAATTAATTTTCATTCTCTTTTGAATTTGTTTCTCTTTTTTCTGTGTAAGTCAATTTTTTAGAAATAATATTTACTTATCTTGTTATTGATTTTTTTTCTCTTGAAAATCATTTTTATTTATTTATCATCCTTTACCGTATAAGTCAATCATTTTTATAAAATATATTTATCTATCATATTATTATTTTTATTATTCTTTGAAAATATATTTGATTTTTTTCCTCTTTGCCAAATGCAAGTTAACCATTTTTAGAAAATATATTTATCTATAATATTGTTGTTTTTTCTCTCTATAAAATCTATTGATTTATTTCTCATATTTTCCGTGTAAGTTAACCAATTTTAGAAAATATATTTGTCTATCAAATTATTTATTGTTAACTTTTGAATATGTATTTGATTTGTTTCTCTTCTTTTCCGTGCAAGTCAACCTTTTTTTAGAAATATATTTACTTATCATGTTATTAATTTTTTCTCTTGAAAATCATTTTGATTTATTTATCATTCTTTCCCCGTATAAGTTAACCATTTTTAGAAAATAGATTTATCTATCATATTATTATTTTTCTTATTTTTTAAAAAATCTATTTGATTTTTTTCTCTTTTCCCAAGCAAGTTAACCATTTTTAGATTATTGAGGAAGGATTTAGTGACTGTTGTATAGACTTTTCTTTCCAAGATATTTTATTTGTATACCTTATTATAAATTTATAAATAAATTATAGACATAGACATAGACATAGACATTATAGATAAAATAGATTATAAATATTTTATATTAATATTATATATATATATATATATCAATTTATTAAAAATTCAAAATAAAATCCCTATTCCCAAAAGTTATATATTGATTCCAATAATTAAACTTAATAGTAACTCCTGAAAACAAAATCAGAAAAAAAAACCAACAATACCTTTATTGCCTATTTCTACTTGAAAATTGTTTAATTAACCTTAAGCATAGAAAGTGGGAGTTGTTTGTTGGCGTAGCCAAATATTCAACAATAGCTAATTCAGATCTTTTGAATAATTTCTACTTGATTAAAAAAAATATGAATAATTGCTACAAGAAGTTGATATTCAAACTTTTGTAGAGAAAAATATATTGATCTCATATTCTACCCTTTTTCAAATTCCAACAGCTTTGAAATTAAATACCTCCTGATAGCAGGAATGAAAAACCACTTTATATAGCTACATGGCCCCAAACTTGTATATTCAACACATCAAAAAATATATATGATTTAAATTCAATAGCACTTCTAAAGATTATTTTTTGCTTGCCATAATAACGGTAAAATCTACAACTACCATAATTTCAAAACGATGGATATGTATATTAATGTCATTTTGCCATAACCAATGAGTGTAAATGGTAACTCATATTGTCATTGGTGGAAACTAAACGTGGAAGAGAATGATAAAAAATAATAATAATATGTTGCTATATTTAAGGATTGGTGATCAGTTGCAACCAAGACACATCAATCTTGGCTGTGTTTGTCAAATTTTAGTCTGATACCATTTTTTAACCATTAATCTTAATTTTAATCTAACGGTTTATCAACTTATCAGATTTATTGAAAAGACAATACTTAAAAACAACTTTAATAGGGTAGAGAAAAAATATAATTAATTTAATGAAAAAAAATACTAAGTATTCATTTAAATTATAATATTTATTTAATAAATATTTTATAGTTTTAATTGAAAAATACTTATTATACTATATTTTTAAATATAGATAAATTAAAATACAAAATGTTTATGAAATAAATATTTTATATTTTAACAGTTTTAATTTTTTTAATTTTAACAAAATATAAACATTTAATAAATATGTCGTATATTTTTCACCAAAAAAATATATCAAATATTTAATTAATTGATATTTATTGTTTATCTAATAAATTTGCAGTCTTTTTTTTTTATACTAAATTATAATGTAAAATACATAATGAAATAATTCTTTAACGGTTAATAAAGATATTAATGAAAACACACACACACACACATAATACATATATGTACATAATAAATATCGGCATTTTATTTTTTTAGGTAAAAAGTTAATCATTAAAAATAATAATTTATTCTCATATAAAAAAAAACTAATTTATTCTTTGTCAAAAAAATGCTAATTTATTCACAAATAATTTTACTAGGTAAAATAAATATCCTTTTAATATGTTTCTTTCATTAATAGGCAAAAATTAGTTAATTGTTTATTTTTAATATGTGAATAAATTTTGTATTTCTATAAATATATTTATTTTACCTAATAAAATCATATGAAAATATATTAATTTTCACTATTTTTAGTTTTGTAATAAAAAAAGTTTTGTAGTCTTTTCATCTCTTTATTAATATAATTTTAGGATAAATTAAGTATTACATTAAGTTTTTACCTACTTCTCTCTTTATTTATTTTTTACCTATAAGTGAAAGAAACATATTAAAAATAGATGTTTTTTAAATAATAAAATCATTAGCTAACAAATTAATATTCTAAAGAGTTAATGTTTTTATAATTAATTTTTTACCTAAAAATTAAAAAAAATCAATATTTATATTGTTATAATTGACTGAATTGCCTGTGTTGCCCACATAGCAAAATGGTATTTACTTTTATACACTTGAAATATTAATTACAACTTGTGTTTACAAGACAAATAAATGTGATACCTATTCCCTAAGTACATGATCTAGGAAACACATCAATCTATTAGTTTACAATTGTCACTTCCTAAGTTAATATGAACAGCGGAAGGTAGATGCATGAATACTTTAATGTGGACGGTGGAAGGTAAATGCATGAATACATTGATGTGGACGGTGGAAGGTAACTCATTAATACGTTTGAGCTTGCACACACCTTTAGAAGATGAGAACAAGCCCGGAGGAGGAGTCATAAAAATATCTTCTATCAGATCGATCACCATGAAGAAATGCATTATTCACATCCATTTGGTGGAGAGATTAACCCTTGGAAGCAGCAATAGCAAGGAAAATTTTGATGGTGGTCATTTTAGCCATAGGTGCAAATGTCTCATCATAATCCACACCATATACCTCTTTGTTACATAGAGCAACCAGTCGAGCCTTGTAACGATTGAGAGACCCGTCAGAATTAAGCTTCACATAATACACCCATTTGCAGCCAATGGGTTTAATACTAGGAGGGCAAGGAATAATATTCCAAGTACAATTCTCCAGAAGTGCCTGCAACTTATCTTGCATTGCTTTTACCCAACACATATCCTTAACCGCCTGTGAATAACAAGTAGGGATAGATATACCAGTTAAAGTCGTATTAAGGGAAGTGTGTGGGAATCCATACCTATCCAATGGATGAGAGTTGCGAGTTGATCTTCGAGGTGCTGCTGGTACAGGCTCGGGAGGCGGGTCAACATCGAGAGGGGGCAAAGTGGGCTGGTGTCTAAGATACATAATCCCTAGTTGATAATGTTCTATAGCACGAGATATCTCATTGAAGTTTGGCAGAGTGGCATCAACATTAGAGGAAGATGTGTGACATGGAATTTTTTTTTGATTCTTAAAGAAAACCACAATCCTAGAGATGAGTAAGCGATTTGCAGTAGCATCATAACACAAAAAACCTTTTTGAGTAGTACAATAACCCATAAATGCACATTGAATAGACTGTGCCCCAAGTTTGTGACGTTCGATAGGTGGTAAGTTAACAAAGCAGACACAAACAAAAGTGCATAGATTATCATAACTAGGACGCTTATGATAAAGACGAGAGAAAGGTGGATCAAAGTCTAGAATCTGAGATGGAAGATGATTAATCAAGCAGACAACAATTGACAAAGCCTCGACCCAGAAATGAGAAGGAACAGAGGCTTCAAGAAGTAACGTTCTAGTGACATCAAGCAAGTGCCGATTTTTCCACTCAGCAACGCTGTTTTTGTTGAGGTGTATATGGACAAGAACGCCAAGAAATAATTCCCTTTTACTGCAAGTATTCTTGTAATGCATTAGAAATATATTCTCCTCCAGAATTAGTGCGCAATATCTCAATGCTTGTATTGAATTGATTTTCAACATATGCCATAAATTACTTGAACACTGAAAAAACTTCAACTTTAGAGTGGAGAAAATAGATCCAAGTAAATCGGCTATAGTCATCAATAAATGTCGCAAAGTATTTGTAATTGGCATGATAAATGATAGGTCAGACACCCCAAACATCACTATGAATAATCACTACAAAAAAACAACTGTTTAGTGATCGTAATATTCGGTCGCTAAACATTGTAAATCGGTCGCTATTTAATTTAGCGACCAAATTAGCGACCGATTAATGGTGGTGGCTGAATACCTGGTCGCTAAGGTTTTAGCGACCGAAATAATATTTCGGTCACTAAATGGCGACCGAATATACAGTCGCTAAATAATAATAAACGATCGTTATTCGGTTGGTCGCATTTTTTGGGTAACCATTTCTAGTGACCGATAATCGGTTGCTAGTTCGGTCGCTAATTTTGGTTACTGTTAACTTATATTAGCGACGGATTTTCGGTCGCTACATCACATCTGTAAATGTTAAATAAAGTTTAGCGACCGAATTATTGGTTTCTAATTCGGTCGCTAAACTGGTTATTATTAAAAAAAAATTATTTTAAATTTTAAAATAATTTTTTTTCTGATTTTCTTTAAAAGTTAGCAAAATTACTAATAAAACACACCAAATTACTTATGAAATATACAATTATAAGAAATAATAAATATATATAAAAAGAATAATCCAAAATGTCGTACAAGAATCGTTTAAAGTCAAAAATATGGAAAAAAAATCAGTCATGATGAGAGGGAGATGGAGGAATCCAATCATCCTCAGCGTCCGTACCACCGACGTCTGCTAGTTGATCGTCCTCTGGAGTAGCAGCATCAGTCGCTGGCGGCGGAACTGGAGGAGCGGCAGCAGCGGCACAACTGCCGTCGAGCATCATCCTGAGCAACTGGAGCTGGATCCTCATCTGCTCCAACACCAGCCGCAGTGTCTGGCCCTGCTCGATGCTCGCCTGCATCAGCTGCTGGTGTGCCTGAGTCAACTGTGCAATCTGGTTTGCCATTTGCTGCTCTCTCTCGCTCTACTCTCGAAGCTCCGCGTTTAGCTGCATGATGGTGTCCTGCATTTGGTGGAACTGCTCCTGAGGGACGGTATCGGCGTAGGAAGGAGCAGGCGTGCCGGATGATGAAGCGATAAACTCGACTCCCAGGTGTCCGAGGCCATACACGTGCCCCTTCTTGTTCCTGCCCCCGACGACCTCCAAATAAATGGCATTATCGTCGATAGAGACAGGAGAGCAGGGCCCATCACCAGTCAAAGCCTCATCTTGTGACTGTGAGGCACGTGATATGGCATCGTCCTTCTTCTCGTTGAAGCCCACCTACAAAGTATAGTTGAAGAGATTTAGTTAAAATTATATCCAATATTAACAAATCATTTATAATAAATTACAAGTAAACACTAAATTAATTTTTTGCTTACAGCATAGTTACGGGCCTTGTCGTTGACCCATGTCCCCGACTTCAACTTCTTCGTCCTCTCCACCAACTCCATAGCAGTGGGGGCCCGCTGTTTCTGTGCTTTCTGCACAGAAAAATATAATCTTAAATTCATAAGAATAATTAAAAATGAAAACTAATTAATTAAATAGTATATTAAGTCAAAAGTTTAATGTATTACCAGCTCGTCGTAGTGGGCGGCGACTGATTTAGACCCACCGGTCCAAGCACATGCGCCACCATCAGAAGCTCGATTACGCCGAGCTGTGGCCTGGATCTCCTGGAACTTCTCAGTAGCCCAGTACTGGTCCAGCTGCCTCCTGATCTCAGGATCCACCCACTTCCCCTTATTCTGACCCTTCCTCAGCTTGTTCGTCAGATTCTTCATGACCAGTGAGCCTTTATGCTCAAATATGTCCCTGACGAGAGCCTCTAAAGCTAAGTCCCACCTATACTCTTTCTGTAACTTACAGTTGTTAGGAAATTCGTGTGTACATATATATAATGTAAATTTAATTAAATAACTTAATAAATTGTTACCTTAAACTCAAGAAACAACTGATCCCTATGGCCCCCTGGGATGGCCTTCCATGTAGGCCATGGACCATCAAACTTGCGTCGTAGGATCTTCGATATCGAATCAGAAGGACCCTTCGCGGGCAGAAAGCTGCAGCAAAATTAGAGCATTAATAAATGTTGTACATAAATTAAAAAAACAAGTAAATAGAAATTAACGATACTTTATATATATTAAAAAATTAAATTAGCATACTCTTTATCCCCCCTGGGGATAAGAAGAATCTCCTGTCGGATGGACCACGACTCTCCTGTCCCGATGATGATGATGGTCCTGTCGTCATAGGTGTGGATGATGAGGGTGCAGCCTGTGTCCCGATCACATGAGGCTGGGTAAGGGGTGCAACTCCATCACCCTGAGGTGTCCCGTCCACAGAGGTGCTGGTCGGGTGGTCTGGATCTGAAGGCTGTGGGTCAGCCGGTGAAGAGACTCTCGCAGCACGACCTCCACGACGACCTCCATGACGACCCCTACCTCTAGAGGAATCTGCCATCTGTGAAAAAAATGAAAAGATGATTACACAACAGTATAAATAATACAAAAATAAATTACCTAAGTAGAATGACATTTACACAATGAATTATGACATAAATAAATTGCCTAAGTAGAATCTCCGTCACCTAATTCACCCTCACTCTCATCAGTATCACTTGATCGGAATGTACCTTCGCTAGATGCGTCCAACTCGGATTGATCCATTAACTCTCTTTCAACTTCTTCCCCATTTCCAGAAATGTCCGCCAGAGAATTAACAATAATGTTCGGCGCAATTTGCAACGGTACGTGGGGTCTTGAAAATTCATCATCTTGGTACGGAGCATCTTTTTCAGGCTGGTTGATTACATTATCAGTAATTATACTGCGAGCCTTTATCTTAATAACACCCAACCAGCCATGATGTCCTTCGGGATATGGCGAGTAATAAACCTGCTCTGCCTGTTGTGAAAAAATGAATGGGTCGTACACCTTATTATACCTTCGAGACAGCCTAACTTGAACAATACCATAATTTTTATCTAATTTTGTCCCTACGTCAAGAGTAGGATCAAACCAATCACACTTGAAGATAACTAACTTCATCATGGGGAAACCGGTATAATCGAGTTCAAGGATGTCAGTTAGAACCCCATAGAAACCATCCTCTACATTGCCATCAGTGGCTCGCACACAAACACCATAGTTACATGTCTGCATTCCTTCATTCCATGTTTTTGTGTTAAATTTATATCCATTTACAAAATAAGTATTCCATGATGTAACCCATATGTTAGGCCCCCATGCCAAATTTGTCAACAATGGATTTTGAACATTGTTTTCTGGATCTAGTACCTAAAAAATCAAATATTATATTATTCTTATACATGCTATATATTTAAGGAGATAACATGTATTTCAACAAATGAAGATGCTTAACCTACATATTTATTGAACCACGTAGCAAAGTGAGAAGTAATTTCTCGATCAACACCAACCAATGGTCCAGCATGATCCATTATCATCTGCTCGTATGGATTCAATTCTTCCCTCCGGTCACCACTTCCATAGTACGAACCTTCAACCACAATCGAGTTTAAGTCAGGCAACGTCTCACCATGGTTACTCCACCAATAGTAATCAGGCATGAAGCCCTTCTCATAAAGATCGGCTACAACTCCATCCACGCTTTTGAAATATTGACACTTGCATCTTTTGCAAGGACACCTCAATTGATCACCGCCCAGCCGTATAAATCTCTCCTGGCTAACAACAAACTCTATAAACTCACCCACTCCAACTCTATACTCTTCCCTAAGACTTTTATTCCGATCCAACCTACGATACATCCATTTCTGATTCTCCGGAATATCCATTACTGGCAATTAAATAGCCTGGCCAATCCTACAATTTATATATTACGGTGCATTCCAATAACTCCATCAATCTCGTTCTTATGACAAGGTATGAACATATCCCATTCGAGAAGAAACCTTTGCCACACTCGGCTACTAATAGTTATTCCCATATTCAAATACCTTATACTTGACAAAATTTCGGCAGCATTTCCCATCGGTCTCCAAGTTACACGACTCGAGCAAGGTGAGATTCACCGCGATCAAGTATGCACCAGGAGAACAAAAGGAAATGCATCAGACCGAGATTTCAACAAGTATACAAGGCATTTGAACATTGAAATGACTATTGTACGAGTGTGAAAAAGGTTTTTTCCCAAACTGTCCCACTTGGACAATTCAAGATTCAATACAATGAGCATGCATACCTTGATAAGTTACGCATGCTCATTAATATTAAATCTCAAATAGGAAACTAAGGCTTTCATAAATTAATTATTAACTCTAACAGAAAATAAAACCATTAACCTATAAATATTGCAACATTGTTGAGCTTATATAAATTGCAGCGTAAATCAATACAAACATAGATTAAATATTGTAGCAAACATACTATTGAGCTCCGCTCTCCATTAACAAGTAGCAGTTAATTGTCAAACACATGCATAATTTCTAAATTATCAGCACACAACCAGCATCCCGCCTTTCGGACAGGATCACATCCTATTGAGCTCCGCTCTCCACTAACAAACAACACATATTGACAAACACATGCATAAACATTAAATTATCAGCATACAATCAGACAAGATCACATCCTATTGAGCTCCGCTCTCTACTAACAAACAACACATATTGACAAACACATGCATAAATATTAAATTATCAGCATACAATCAGACAAGATCACATCCTATTGAGCTCAGCTCTCCACTACCAAACAACACGATAATTCACATAATACATTACACCGAGTGTTCAGAGAACTTACCTGAGAGAGAAAACACAACCGAGTAAGGATAAGGGGAGGAGCCGGGGCCAACAGAGAGTAGAAAAATATGACAACAAGGATCTATCGTGCATAAATGAAATTAGTCATTTCAAATCAAATAACTATTCTATATTTTTCAGAAGAAGAGGAAACAAAGGGAGAAAAGTACTAAGGAACCTTTTCTCTCCCAAAACCTAACTCTTGGAAGATGAGGTAAGGGTTTAAATCTTAAATTACAAATTCCATTTGTTTGTGGGTTGTCATATTTGCATGTCTGAGAACTCAAAACAAAATTCACAAAGAGCAGAATTTTTGGTGTATGCTAAATCACTGTGCATTTGGTGTATGCTAAATTTTGATATTGTGTAAATTGTATAAATTTTGAGGATTTGTTTGCTAAATTGTGTAAATTTGGTTCTTATTTTTATGCTTTCTTAAGCCTCTAACCGATGAAGAGAATAGAGCTCCCAGATAGACATCAACTTGCTTCCATTTGTTTTTTGATGTTCCTTCTTCATGCTACTTTGGTTTGGCTGGTATGTTCTGTTGTGGGATTTTGATCATGGCATTATTAGTACAGCTGATTTTTAGATGACCAAATGAGTGGTAGATTGTGAAAGTGGATTCTCCTACATCGGACACATAGCAAAGTTAATTTGTTCCTGATTGAACAAAGGTACTCTAATTTAAAGCAATAACAAATACAATTCTCAAACATGTAGCCCAAATTTAGAAGGACAAAAAGTTAATTAACAAAAAAATATTAGTGTACATACATATACAAAAACATAATGCTTTAGGCATTAGTAATAGTTTAATCTTGCATGCCATGAGTAATTGCATACATGGAATGCAGGTTGTAAATTATTTTGCAAAAAGTTAAGTGCCAAAATATAGTATAAATGGTTCATTTTTTTACTTGGCTGTTAGTGTTTCCAAAATTCTACAATCTACACTACAACTTAATGTCAGAGATATGTACACCTCAAGAGTATAACCATATAATTTATCAGAAAGTATCACCATGAATTGGAAAAAAAATCATAGTAATATAACCAATTAAGTATCAAGACAGGCGAGTGCAGTGGAAGGTAACAAAGCGTGGGGAGGACATATCAAGAGGCTTATTTTAGGATAGTTCAGATTCTTTACTAAGGTGCTTTTGTGAGGTGAAAATTCACAGAGATGAACCCTCAGAAAATTTTTGGACCATGTTAGACATACCACCAGAGCAGAATTTTTGGACACACTCACAAAGCAACCAAAACAGTAATCATCATTGTTGCAAAAAGAATTTTATAGACTGTGAGATAACAATAAAACGGAGAATGAAGGGCGAAGTGGGATACATAGAAGGAAGGAGGGGATACCTTTGCAGTGGTCCTTGCGGTTGTCCCTGTGGTGGACGGAGCTCTACGGTGGTGGCACTGTTTCTGCGGAGGGAAAGACCAAAGATGAGAGGGAGGAAAAGGAAGAGAAGAAAGGAAGATATGAGAGGTAAGAATACTTACGGTGGTGGCCGTACTGGTGCGGTGGTGGCCAGAGGGATGCGGTTGTGGAGACGGATAGGTTAGACGATGGACTGGCGCGGTGGTGGAGGTAGGGAGCAGAGCTGACAGAGGAAAAATGTAGAAATGAGGAAGAAGGAGGTTCTGTCGAATTTAGGGATTTCAGTTTTAGCGGCCGAATTAATTCGGTCGCTAATTCGGTCGCTAATTGGAATTTGAATTTATAATTCTAGCGACCGATTTAAATTTCGGTCGCTAACACGCGCTATTTTATATTTTTACGCGCCGTTTAGCGACCGCAATAATATCGGTCGCAAATATAAATAAAGTTTGAAATATGAATTCATAAATTTAGCGACGGATTTTTAAATAGGTCGCTAATATAAATAAAGTTTGACCGTTACATTTAAATCGGTCGCTATTTCGGTCGCTAAAAAATCATAAATTTCTGACTTTTACTTTCCTTTATTTAGCGACCGACATAGCGACCGATATCTTTGCTACGCTCTATTTCGATCGCAGAATCAACTCTAACCAGTGTTTCATGTAGATCCTACAATCGATCGCTATTTCGATCGCAAATAGCAACCACAAAATTCGGTCACTATTTTCGATCGCTAAATGGCCTTTTTTTGTAGTGAATATTTAAAAAAAAAATCAGCACGATGACCGTTAGATGGAAAAGGAAGAGTTTTGCTTTTAGCCAGCTTACACACAGAACAGTCAAAGGACAAAGAAGAAACCACATTTTTATCTCCCAACAAACCATGTTTTATTAAGTGAGGCAAAACAAGTTAATATGGATGACCCAACTTTCTATGCCAGATCTCACATTTATTTGTGACACCATTACAAGCTAAAGACATAAGACTAGGAAGAGAAAATTGGAGAGGAAACAATCTGCCCACTTTAGGCCCCTTCACGATCACCTTCCTCGATTTCTGATCCTGCAAAAAACAACCAGCCCGAGAAAAGTTCACATTACAATTGTTATCAACTAATTATCCAACGGAAATTAAATTGGAAGCAAGTCCAGGGTACACAAACACATCTCGAAAAGAAGAATTGATGTCACCAACACCATCAATTGAAAGAGTATTACCATCGACAATCTGAGTGGTTTGTGTAACCTTATAAGATCGAACATTGTGTAAATTTTCAGATGTACCAGTCATATGATTTGAGGCCCCGGAATCAACAAACCGTGGTTGAAATATGTAGTTAGGCTTACCTTGGATGCCCAAAGCAGAAAGTGCTGAGAGTACCATTACTGCACCATTTCTAGAATCAAGGTAGCGGTATTGGATCCCATGGAGGGTGCTGGTGTGGAAGATTGACCCTCTGATCCCGCAAGAGAGGGGTGGACAGTAGCGTGAAATGCTTGCACTTGTCGCTGTGCGGATCTTGTATGACATTCCGTTATGATATGACCACGTTGTTTGCAATAGTTGCAAAATTTCTTACTGTAATTTCGTGCAATGTGGCCAAATTGCTTGCAAGAATAGCATTGAACCTGCTTCATATCCCCCCCCCCCCCCTTTTCCTTTTCCTTGTGCTGCATAGGCAACTGTAACCACATCGGAAGCAAGGTTGTCACGTGACAATGCTCCCTGAGTGAGTAGGCATTGCTCCTCCTAGAGTAATTCTCCAACACAAATGTCCAAATGAGGAACTGGTACTGGATTCCTATTTAATAGGGCAGCCCGTGTGACTTCGAATTCTCATATGAGTTTCATGAGAAATCGATCCCGTTTACTAACCTCATAAACTTCCTGAATGGCACCCAACGATTCCTTTGGAACATTGGCATGTTGAATAGCTGAGTGCTCAGCCCACAGGTTAAGGAAGCCAGAATAATACTCCTAAATGGACAAATTACCCTGACTGTAATTGGCGATGTCTAGTTCCAATTGGAATCACTTGACATTGTTGTCTTGATTGTAGATGTGCTTTAAGTAATCCCACATCTCCTTGGTAGTCATAAAAGATCGCAGATTGTTGACCATCTAAGGCTCAATGAATCCCAAAATCCAAGAAATAATCTGAGCACCCTTTGTCTCCCACATATCCAACTTAGCTTTGTCCTTGGGTTCAAATAGAACAGCTTTGTCCTTGTCTCCCACCCTTTCTCTTTCACGAAAATCTTAATTTGAAATTCCCAGGCAGCATAGTTCTTCCCATTAAAACGAACACAAAAGCTTTCGTTTGCCATTGTGAAAAAAATGAAGCTCCAAGAACCTTAATGAACAAAAGTCCAAGAAAACCGAGAACCTATAGTTGGCTATAAGCGAGAAAAAAAGCTTTGAATGACCAAGAATCAAGAAACCAAGAACTCACAGGTACTTAAAGGTAGCTCTTGATACCATATTACAATTGACTGAATTGTTTGTGTTGCACATACAACAAAATGATGTTTACTTTTATACACTTGGAATATTAATTACAAGTTGTGTTTACAAGATAAACAAATGTGATACCTATTCCCTAAGTACGTGATCTAGGAAACACATGAATCTATTAATTTACAAATGTCACTTCCTAAGTTAATATGGACGGTGGATGGTAGATGCATGAATTCATTAATGTGGACGGTGGAAGGTAATTACTAATCAATGTGGATGATAAGATAACTAATTAATGTGAACGCCGGTGGTCAACATATTTATGGGTCAACGGATTCCTTGGCTCACACACATATATAAATATATATGTTATTAATATTTTAATAATTTAATACCAATTATAAATTATAATTATCTTAACCATGAAAGTAAAAGATTACAAAGTGATGAAATAAATGATAAATATCGATGAATTAAAATATATAAATATTTATAAAATGTTAAAAGTATTAAACTAAAATATTAAACTATAACATATTTATTTCATAAACATTTTATATTTTAACTCATCAATATTTGTTATTTTTTAAAAAATTATTATTATTATTTCATTTCTTTTTTAATACTATTATAGTTTTACTATAAGTATCCTGATATTTTTTTAATTAAATATTATAATTTTATTTATTTCTCAATAATGTTTCCTATTTTTAAATACTAATAATCCTATTATTTTAAAAAGATAATACATTAGTGATTTCAAAGGGCTCCTCTCTACTATTCCTAATTCTTGGATTGAGTTTTCTAGGAGACAAGCAAATGTAGCAACTCATAAGCTTGCACGAGTAGCTACATCTTTAGCTAGTCCCCATATTTTTACTAGCGTTCTCGGTTGTATTTTTGACGTTATTGTATTTGAAATGAAGTACGCCTTTTATCGTCAAAAATAAAATAAAATAATACTACATCTGGACTCAATTATAAGAAAAAAAATACATATATTTTTTGGACTCAAATATAAACAAAATCCAACCACTCAACTATATTTAATATAAGTATTCCAAAAATCAAAAAAAGTAACCAATCAAACCAATTCTCCCTTTATTTTTCCAAGAGCATTGCATATTCCCGAGACAATGAAAGGGTAGTTTAGTAATTATAACTAATTTTTTTTTACATAAATCAATACAATTAAAACTAAATTAACTAACTTCTTTAATAAGTGTGAAATTAGGTGTTTTTGTTTATAATTGAGTCCGGAGGGAGTACTTAGCATATCTTTATATTAAGAGGTATGATATTTTGACACCAAAATTTGACACCATGGGGGACACCTTAGTTTTGAGTAGGTTATTTATCACTTTACTCATTCTCTCTCTTTATTTCATTGGTTCATAACCTACTCAAAACTAAGGTGTCCCCCGTGATGTCAAATTTTGGTGTCAAAATATCATAACTCTTACATTAAATATATCCTATTTTTTCACTCCTTATTAAAGGTATATTTAATTATTCTGTTTTGGTAAGTTGAAATCATTAGATTAAATTAAAACTAACGGTTAAGATTTGGTGTAAGAGTAAAATTTGTCAAATCATTATGGTTTCTCACTTATATTAGTACAAAGTTCAAAAAATAAATAGAAGATCGAAATTCTGTATCTTTATCTTATCATCATTATTATGTTAAAAAAAAAAAAAATCTTATCATCATTATTTTTGCAAAATAGCTTCTCATAATTTTTTTTTGTTTTTTTTTGGGTTTTCGAAGTATATTCTAATTTGATAGGCGTGAGACTAAACTTTTGGGATACTATCAGGCGCCTAAGCGATGACCCTTTCTAATAATATTTTTTCCGTGCACATGGATTTGATGAGATAACTTAGAATCACATGCTTAAGGGATCCAAGCCCCTTCCATGTGGACCAACACATAGGGGTGTTCAATGTTCATCAACCGATCCAAATCTCAAAAACTGAACCGAAAAATCGAAAATCGAACAAACCGAAAACCGAAAAAATTGAAAAACCGAAAAATACGTTTTTTTCATTGGATTGGACCGGATTTTGGATATCTAGTGAAATCCAATCCAATCCAATCCAAACCGATCTAATATAGACATATACTATTATTTTTGGAATTATAGTATTACTCATACTTAAACACTGTTTTTTATACTTTTATAACCCTCATTCTCTTTAATATTTTTGTTGGAATGACATATATGAGATTATTTAGAATAAATGTTAATGTCTTGAAGTTATATTTCGTTAAAAGTTTTGATGCATAATATATATATACTTTTGATGAAGTAAACATGAAAAATAGGAAATCAAATAAGTAATTTGAAAAATAATTAGCTACAATTTATTTGTAGCTAATTTAATGAAAAAATAGGATAAGTGAGAGTATGTATAGAGAATTAACATAAAAGAATATTTAACACAAAAAAACATGTTAAAAAATATCAATAATTATTTTTTTCAAACACCCAATATTTTGTCGAGAATTCCCTAAAAATTTCCCCACTCTTCATCCAATCAAATAATGGTTAATAATGAACAAATAGTTACGAGCTTTCATAAAGATTCTACTATTCTATTATAGAGAGAGGTTAAAATAGGTATTAGGCACCCTAAATTAGCTCCCTTAAATGAAAATTATCTTTTTTCCACTATTAAATAAGTAGAAAGGACACTTGACATAAGAAAAAAGTAAAATATGACAAAAATCGAATTATCTAATTCAATCCAAACCACATTTAATTGGATTGAATCGAATTTTTTTTAAGGAAGCAAACCTATCCAAATCAAACCTCACGTTTTCATTATTGGATCATATGATTTTTTATCTCAAAATAATCCAATCCGCGAATACCGTATCAACACATATTGGTTAATTTTTTATAAAAAATAAATAAAAAGTTGCATAATTTGAAGTTTTAAATATTAAGTTTTTAAATATTTTACCCAATATTTGGATTTAAAAAAAAAATCTTTTACCAAATATGTCACCAACATGCCGTGAAAACCGGATATTATATATTAATGAAGCTCGCGGAGGGAGAATCATTTTCTTTAAAACAACAGACAAAACGTTTCCTCCTCCTCCTTCCATAAATACTCTGATCAAACTTTCATTTCTTTCTATGCTTTCAAATTAATTAACCTGAGATCTGCTAAAAGGTCAACCTCTTGTTGTTTTGCTCAGATCTTCATCGCCACTATGCTCAAAACATTAGCCAGGTTCGTCACTCATATTCCTTCATGTCTAATATCATCCTTAAATTATTTGGTCAATATTGTTTTCTTCTAATTATTTAACTTTGCTACTTTAAATTATAGTACTTGAAGCTGTGGTGGGATTTTGAAGTTTGGTAATTTGACTTCTAATTATGATTCACTTTGTGATCTTTTCCAGGGAGTTCAAGCTCACGACCCTTACCAATGGTTTGCTTAAAAGAAGCAGCAGGTTCTATGCAACGGTTGGTGGAAGAAGGTAAGTCTCATTAAAGCTCCTTTACTATAGCCACTGATGTTTCATTTTATTGAGTGCAATTATCTGAATTGTGAATTCTTCACAAATGAATTACACTAATCTTTTTGGATTTAATTGATGATCAGAAATGAATACATCATTAAAAAATTGATTATTATCAAAACCATTTTAAAAGTCATTAATTTTATGATTTTGATTGATTGTCAGTGTAAAAATCTTTACATCGACAGTACATACAAATTAAACTCAATCTTTTTATATTTTTAAATTTTTATTTTATGGGGTTTGGTTACGTTTCTAAATCTTTATGAGATTAGTATAAAGCATACATTTTCATTTTTTTTTAATAAATATGTGCATGTTTAGTTTATCTTTTTTTTTAACCCAAAAAAAAATGTGCATGTTTTGTTTATCTTGAGAAGATGCCATTTGAGATAAAGTATATCAAAAGTATATTTGTAATGATAAACCAAACATAACCTATATCATTCGTTTTGTTCGTATTCATATGTAGTTTCTCATTTGAGTAATGATTCCATATATTTTCTTATATCTTCTTAAAACTTCTTTGGTAATTTTTTTATGGTTTAATAAAAACTTATTAAATAAAAAATACAGACAATAGTTTAACAACAGATAAAACATTGACTACGATTATTATAATAATATAAGTTAGGAAGATTTAAAATTATCCTTTTTCCACGCAAAAAATGGTAGGTTGAGTTGGTAAACAACCTCAACGAGGACACGCGCGAGTTTAAATTCTAAGAAAATAACTCTTATGAGGAAATCACATAACCCCTCATACTCCTTTCATAAATGAGAATTAGGGCCATGCCAAAACCTATGAGTATATTTTAAAGCCAATTCTAACACACACAGTCTCCCTCTATCTCTATCTACATTCTAGCTGTTAACAACAATTATTAGATTAAAAAAAATAGTAAACTATGTTGCACACCTAACACCATTTTTTAATTCAGTTTTATTTATTTCCGTTGACAAATGAAAAATAACACACTTTATAATATTTGTAGAATATTAATAGTCAAGTACGCAAGCGACTTTAAATTAACAGAGACATATAAATTTAAAGGCTTAATTGTACTTTTGGTCCCCCAAGTATTGGTAATGTGTGATTTTGGTCCCCCACATTTTTTTCGAGCACATTTGGTCCCCTTAGTTTTTCAATTGTGCAATTATAGTCATTCCATTCATATGCTGTCAAATTGGTAACAAAGTTTGTTGACTATCAAGTGGATTAAAATATATTTGTTTTAGGATTTGGGAGCAAAATATGTTTAGGGTTTTATCTATAACAAATGGATGGGTTTGGGGCTCATTTGACACAGATTAAGGGACCCGTCACCCGCTAAAAATAATATTTAAAATTTTTAATTAAAAAAATTAATAGTAAATAAATGTATTTTATTCTACTTGGTGTGGCATATCAGCAAACTCTGTTACCAATTTGACAACAGATGGATAGAAGGACTACAATTGCATAATTGAAAAACTAGGGATCAAATGCGCTCGAAAAAAATGCGGGGGACAAAAATCGTACATTATCAATACTTGGGGGACCAAAAGTGCAATTAAGCCAAATTGAAACAATGGCAGCGGCCAGCGGAATTCCGTGAAGCACATGGAACAAATCGTGCTAGCTGCCTCCAATTTGCATGTTCCCATGCTGTAGATCTACCAAACAGAAACACCCTTCCGTGATTTAATTGTCCAATTTTATTTTTAAAACGTGTCAGTTCCTTAGTGATTCTTGTAGATTCTACAACTAATAATGACGAAAAACAGTAGAAAAATGTGAAAACAAACTCCAGTCCCTTGGTATGCACACAAAGTCCTTTCCCGCTTATCAACGTATGTTAGATCGAGTGGAAGTGAGCTCGGATCTCTTAAGTAAGATTTCGAATTTAAGTATTGTAGATGGAAAAAATGTGATTAGGAGGGGAGACCCCATTAAAGATGGTCGATCAAGTTCTCTGACGGAGATCAGTCATTTGTGAAAGCCAGCAAATATTTCACACCTATCATATAGGGAAAAAAAAATCCTTTTCTACTTTGATACCCACATTCAGAACCAGAATTTGTATAGTTAGTAATAATGGATTTGAATTGTTTTGGGTAGATCATAATTCTTAAGTTTAAAATCTCCTTAGCACTATGTATGTATAAAAAAAAATGTCAACTATTTTAATCTTAATCAACCTTCTAATGCAAAACACTACTATAAAGTCCTTTCTATTTGTCTTACTTTTCAAACTCCTTTAAGGAATATGCAATCTCAATCAATTTTGTTGGATAAAAATTTGGTCCACGACATCATCCTCCAACTTTGTGAAAAAGAAAGGTTTCTTTCTGATTAAGACGTTGAGATAAAGCTGTAGCATTATCTTGAAAGAGGCCATCATGATTGGTGAGAAATTCATTATTCCCATATGCACATTTCAAACCAAGCAATCTCTTTTGTCTTTCTTCACCCATTATGATTGACATTCATTCACTTTTGGTTCAAAAAACAGGCTAGAGGGAAAAGTGGCACTCATAACAGGCTCAGCAAGTGGACTTGGCAAAGCCACAGCCCATGAATTTGTCCAAAATGGGGCCCAAGTCATCATTGCTGACAATGACACTGAACTTGGTCCACAAGTTGCCAACGAATTGGGCCCTTCAGCCCAATATGTGGAATGTGATGTCACTGTTGAGGCCCAGATTTCAGAAGCTGTAAATGTTGCCATGACCCATTATGGCAAACTTGACATCATGTACAACAATGCAGGTATAACAGGCCCAACAATCCCACCAAGCATCACAGAGCTAGACCTTGATGAATTTGATAGGGTCATGAAGATCAATGTGTGGGGAATGATTGCAGGCATAAAGCATGCGGCCCGAGTCATGGTACCCGTGGGCTATGGGTCCATTCTATGCACATCAAGCATAAGTGGGCTAATGGGTGGGCTTGGGCCTCATCCATACACAATATCAAAGTTTACAATACCTGGGGTAGTGAAGTCTGTGGCTAGTGAGCTATGTAAAGCTGGAATCAGAGTTAACTGTATATCCCCAGCTCCAATTCCTACCACTATGTCCTTGGCCCAAATAGGGAAGTTTTTTCCTGGTTTAACCCAAGAACAGGTAGTGGGCATTGTGAATGGGCTTGGTGAGCTTAAGGGTGCCAAGTGTGAAGACATTGATGTGGCCCGGGCTGCATTGTTTTTGGCATCAGATGAGGCAAAGTATATCTCAGGGCACAACCTGATTGTGGATGGAGGCTTCACCTGCTTTAAAAATCTTAGCTTTCCTTCTCCAGATCAAATTGCCTGACCTTAATTGTTCAATTCTGTAATGTATTATGGTTGATTTCAGAATATGTTGGAATATTTTCTTTTAGGTTTAATTATTGAGTTGGTCTTTGAACTATTTGAGAATTTTCAATTAGGTCTCTAAACTAAAAAAATTTATAATTAGGTCCCCGAACTTATATAAATTTTTCAATTGGGTCCCTGAACTAAAAATTTTCTAATTGGGTCTATGAACTTATATAAAATTTTCAATTAGGTCCCTAAAGTAAAATGGTGAATATGTAAAATAAAAAATAATAAAATGATAGATGATGAAATTTTAAAAAAATTATATTGTTTGAGATAATAATAAAATGACAAAAGATGAATGAGATAAAAAAATCACTATTTAAAATATAAAAAAATAAAACTCGGTGAGAAAAACTATTGTTTGGCATAATAAATAAATAAAAATAAATAAATTTGTGAGACAAAATTTAGTTCTCGAAATGATAATAACAAAATAATGAAATATGAAATTGTGTTAAAAAAAAATCATGTTTCATACCAAAATATTAAGTTATTAGCTTGAGTCAAATATTTAATATTTGAAATAACATTAAAATAATAAAAATAGACTTAGCAAGCAAAAATATTATTTAATAAATATTAAAATAATTTAAGAAAAACCTCAATTTAAATATAAAATAACATAATAAATAATAAGATAAATTAAATATGTCAAAATTGAAGTTGACACAGGGAAACACAAGAAGGGGTGTTGAATTGTGTTTTTTAACAGTTTTTCGAAAAAGCCTTTTCTCAAACACTTTTACAAGTAAACCAATAAAAGCAATACACAAATAGGTACCTTTTTAAAGAGTTAATAAACAAAGATTCAAAAACCCCACAGTTAGTATAAACCACACAAGTATTTTATCCTGTTTCACTCTCTTCCAACCAAGAGCTACATCCAGTCCCTTCTACCTGAAGGTTTTACTCCACTATTCTCCAAAATAGATTACAAGTATTCAACACCTCTTCAGGCTACAAGTATTATTTCTCTACCAAGCCTCTTCATGCTCTAACTCTAACAAAGAGATTAACAGATTTGATCTAAGAACTCACTATGTGTGAGGATTTGAAAGTTTAAGATCAACAAGTTTTACAAGTAAACTTGTTTTACAATTTCAACAGAGTTTACGCACTTTGATATCAGAGCTTGTGTGTATGTTGTTGTCTTCTGTTGAAGTTCTTCAAGTATTTATAGATGAATTGTTTCTCTGCCTTGATCTTCTTCAACGGTCTTCAAATTATATCCGTTTAGACATAGCATTAAATACTTGGATCCGTTGAGACTGATAACTTGATATGCTTCATGGAGAAGTGCTCTTGTTTATCAAAGGAATGCTCAAAGTAGAGCTGTCACTTCTCTGTTGTACCGAAATTTGCTTTCTGACTTCCTTCTTTGTACCTGGCTTGAGCTTTACAACAGTGTAGATGAAAGAGTACAAAGGTTTATGTTTTCCATGGTACTATGTTCTTTTATCCAAGAGACAAAGAGTTAACAATAGAAGCAGTAAGGGTAAAAAGACATATATTCTTTGTAATTAAATAAACAATTATTTGAAATCAATACGCTTAAGCTAGTCTAGATGGGTTCACGTTTCAAAACTTGTGGACGCGCAAGTCTTTGGATGTGCCAGATTAACTTATAAGTGATACAGGCTCGTCTACTGATATTGCGTCTAGAGACTTTTATCTAGTTCCAAGTATTGGACTCGCTATACTCAATAACTCGTCTACTGACGTGGCGTCTAGTGAGACTACTTGTCTATCAAGTCTTTGGACTTATTATATTTCTGAAAATTATTTCATTGTCTCATCTACTTGACTTTTCTTTTAGACTTAGATACTCGTCTATTTTAGTCAATTTTAAGCTCTCGTCTAGCATAAAATTAATAGACTCAGAATTTTATCAAGAGTTGCAGACTCGTCTAGAAGATCAAAATAGAATCTGATATGATTCCATACTTTATGTTAAGTTCCTCTTACTAGTTTAATTCAAACAGTCCCTTCACTCTTATAACAAACAAGTTAGATCTTTGACAACACTTTGCCATACAAACTTAACCTTTTTGTTAACATCAAAACTTAAGAGATTATTTAATCCAAAACCACTTTGGTTCTAACAATCTCCCCCTTTTTTATGATGACAAAAACTAATTAAATTTGAGTGAGCAAAGTCTAAGAGAGCTACAGAGCCCCCCTAAGACAAAGCATTCAAACTTAAAATAAACAAATAAATAGCAGCACATATCAGATTAGTTAAGTATTGACTCATATTAAAAACCTAGTTATTAGGGCTTAGAAGAATTTAGCATAGAAACATATTAAAAACATCAATACACAATAAGGTATCGGAACATATCAAATAAAGGTATGCAACAAAATAGTATGCATGTGAAAGCAGATATGTAGGTCCAAAAACTGACTTTATATAAATTTAATTCTCAAATATCCTTTCTCCCCCCTTTTTTGTCATCAGACAAAACGAAAACAGGAGTAGACCATCATTGTCAGTTAAAGAAATGAACAAAACTAAGAAGAGGGTGGAGATGGTGGAGGAGGGTTCTGATTTGGTGGAGGTGGAGGGGGTTGAACAGGTAGATTATGACTCTGTTGGAAACTTTGAAGAATGCTCATCATCTGATTTATCATCACATTTGTTGGAGCCAAAGCTTCTGCAACTTGTTCTTTGACCTGTTCCTTGACTTCTACTTTTACTCTCTCCTCTATTATCTTTCCTATAATCTTTTCGAAATTTTGTGGCAGAGTAGGTCTTGAGCTTTCAGCACTATCATGTACGTTTGCTTGACCTTGAAAGGTGCTCAGTGCTCTAGAATGTTGAGGTTGATCATTTGGATGGATAACTTCTAGAGCCAGTGGTTGAGATGAGTGATTTCCAGAAGTGAAGTTGAGACAAACACAAGAAGGGGGATTGGATTGTGTTTCTTAACAGATTTTCGAAAAAGTCTTTTTTCAAACCTTTTACAAGCAAAACAATACAAGCAACACGCAAAAAAGAAAACGTTTTTGAAGAGTTAACAAACTCAAATTCAAAACCCCACAGTTACTATAAACAAAGACTGTAAAAGATAAGGGTTTAGAAGATTCACGCAAGTGTTTTATCCTGGTTCACTCTCTTCCAACCAAGAGCTACATTCAGTCCCTTCTACATGAAGGTTTTTCTCCACTATTTCCAAATAGATTACAAGTATTCAACACCTCTTCAAGTTAAAATTATTCTTTCTCTACCAAGCCTCTTCAGGGTCTAATTTTAACAAAGAGATGAATAGATTTCATCTAAGAACTCACTATGTGTGAGTATTTGAAAGTTTAAGATCAAGAATAATACAACTGAAATTATTCAAAAGAGATTTGATCAGAGATTTAGCACTTTGACGATTTCACAGCATTAAGTTGTTTCTTCTCTTGAGGTCGTCTACTATATATAGACATCTTCATCTATTCTTCAACGGTCTTGAGAAAATATCCGTTTACAGATAGCATTAAATGCATGAGATTCGTTGAGATTGATAACTTGATATGCTTCATGGAGAAGTGCTCTTGTTTATCAGAAGAATGCTCAAAGTAGAGCCGTCACTTCTCTGTTGTACCAAAGGTTGCTTTCAGACTTTCCTTCTTTGTACTTGACTTGATCTTTACATCAATGTAGATGACGGAGTACAAAGGTTTATGGTTTCGATGGTACGAAGTTCTTTTAACTGAGATATAAATATATTAAACAATAGAAGCATCAAGAGTAAAAGACATATATTCTTTGAATTAAATAAGCAATCATTTGAAATAAGTACACTTAAGCATGGATTGGTTCTCGTTTTAAAACTAGTGGACGCGCAGGTCTTTGGACGTGCAAGATTAACTTATCAGAGAGATGTGCTCGTCTACTGATAGTTGCATCTAGTTCTGAGAGATGGATGTGCTATACTTAAGAGCTCGTCTGCTGACGTGGCATTTAGTGAAACTACGCCGTCTACCAAGTCTTTGGACTTGTTATATTTCAAAGTCTCGTTTACTTAATTCTTCTTTAGCAGCTCGTCTACCTTAGTTAATTCTAAGATCTCGTCTATCTTAATAGACTCATAATTTTTCCCAAGAGTTGTAGACCCGACTGGAGGATTGAAAATAGAATCTTATAGATTCCATACTTTTAAAATTAAGTTCCTCTGACTTGTATAAAACAAATAATCCATGCATACTTATATCAAACAAATTAGATCTTTTGTCAATACTTTGCCATTCAATTTTAACCTTTTTGTTAACATCAAAACTTACGAGATTATTTTAATCCAAAACCACTTTGGTTGTAACAATCTCCCCCTTTTTGATGATGACAAAAACTAATTAAATTTGAGTGAGCAAAGTCTAAGAAAGCTACAGAGTTCCCCGAAGACAAAGCATTCAAACTTAAAAAGGTAAAACAGATAAGTAGCAACACATATCAGATTTAACCTATTAGATCAGTCACAGTCAAAACATAGTATCAGAGCTTAACTGTAAAACATAGAATCAGAGCTAAACACAGTATTAGAACTTATAAGTCTAGCTATAAAGATATATCAAAGGTAACAACAAATATCAGATCATTTCATGCAAGTAAAACAAACAAAATAGAATGCATGTGAAGACAGATATGTATGCCAAAAACTTATTTTATAAAACTTAATTCTATATCATTTCTCCCCCCCTTTTTTGTCATCAGACAAAAAGGAAACAAGAGTGGACCATCACTGTCAGTTTAAGGAATAAACAAAAGAGACTAAGAAGTGGGTGGAGGTGGAGGAGGAGGGTTTGGATTTGGTTGAGGTGGAGGAGGCTGAATTGGCAGTTTTTGACTCTGTTGAAAGGTCTGAAGGATGCTTATCATTTGGTTGATCACGACATTGGTTGGAGCCAATGCATCTGCCACTTGTTCCTTAACCTGGTCCTTGACCTCAACTTTGACTCTATCCTCTATGATTTTTCCAATAATTTCTTCAAAGTTCTGAGGCAGAGAAGGTCTTGAGCTTTCAGCACTGTCTTGAGCATGTGCTTGACCTTGAAAAGTATTTATAGCTCTGGAAATTTATGTTGGAACCAGAGTGATTTGGATTTAATTAATCTCTAAGTTTTGATGTTAACAAAAAGATTAAATTTGCTTGGCAAAGTGTTAGTTGAGATCTAACAAGGTTATCTAGTTTTGTAGGATCACTTGAATCTTATAAGTTATGGAAACTTAAAAAAAAAATTTCATATAGCTGCTTGGACTTTAAATATGAAATCCACGTCCACCCATGTAGACAGGCTACTTAAAAGCTTGGTAAAGTTATTTATTTATTTATTTGAGTAGACTGAAACTTAAGTAGACGAGGCATGAGAATTTCTAAGTAAACGAAATATTAAAATATTTCTACTAGACAAAATCTAAGTTTCAAATTGAATAGATGAGCTTAACTTGCCACATCATTAGACGAGATCTTTTTAAAGTTAATAGACGGACTTTAATGCCACCTCACTAGATGGAGATCAAAATAACTCACTGAGATATAGCAAGTCCAAAGACTTGAGTAGACGGGAGGATATGTCACGTCAGTGGACGAGCAAAATGAAAGAGTGAATAGACTTAGTTTCACATATAACTAAGTAGATAGTTTTTAAGTAGACGAGCTCATCTTTATGATAAGACTACATAAATAATTTCAATCTGGTCCATAATGAATCGTATTTATTTCAAATGATTGATATATATTTCAAGAGAATTTTTGTTCTTCTCATTTGTTTTATATGCTTAATGCTTTGTTTCCTTGTGAGAAAATCATAGTACCATCGAGGAAATACAAAAAGTAACACAGTACAATGGGAAATGTAAAATGATTTGTACGATAGCACCTTTATGACTGGAAAAAGCTGGAAGTTACATAAAAGAGAAAAAAATAGTTTTCAAGCTGCAAATGCTCAGAGCAGTGAGCCTCCATTTTGTACTATCCTGATAACCAAGAATACATTTCAGCATGGCCACGATCAAGCTATCAGTCACAACGGATATTGTGCATTCAATGCTATCTCTAAATGAGAAATTCAAAATGACCGTTGAAGCTTTTCTAGAGTAGAAGAAGGTCACTATAAATAGATGGCCTTAAGCGATAAAGAACAACTTTTGCCAATCCAATATTTACGAGAACAGGCTCTCATTTATTTCATTCTTTAAAAAGCAAAAGTCTATATTTTTTAGTTTTAATATTGTGAAAATATTCAACAGATCTTAGTCTTTCATATCCTCACATATGAAAGGATATGAAAGGTTAAAATCTTTGTTAGAGTTAGAGCCTGAAGAGTCTTGGTAAGAAAGGAATACTTGTAGCCTTGAGAGATGTTGAATACTTAGTTGTAATCTATATGGCGAAATAGTGGATAAAACCTTCAAGTCGAAGGGACTGGACGTAGCTCTTGGTTGGAAGAGAGTGAACCAGGATAAAATCATTTGCGTGAATCTTCCATTCTTAAACTCTTACAGCTTTATTTGTTTATACTGACTGTGGGGTTTTGATATTGCTTTTGTTAAGTGTCAAAAGTTCTTTTTCAGTGTGTGCATCTGCTTTATATATCCTTGCGTGAGAAAAACAGTTTTAAAAGGTTGTTTTAGAAAAAATATTAACAAAGACAATTCAACCGCCCCTTCTTATGTTTACCTGTGTCAACTTCAGTTGGTATCAGAGCTCAGCCTCGAAAGGGTTGAGCATCTAACAAGTGCCGAGGGAGTATGATCCAACAACCATGGATACAAAAGGACAAGCTATCAACAGACCTCCTCTCTTCGATGGAACTGATTATGACTATCGGAAGAAGAGGATGATGGCCTTCTTGGATGTACAGAATGTAGATATTTGGGAGCTGATTGAAACCGGCTACACGGAGCCAAGAGATGAAGCTGAAGCTGATGTTCCTAGAACCCAATGGACTCCAGAGCAGAAAAACCAACATAAGCTTAATCTAAAAGGTAAGCACTATCTCATGTGTGCTATTACTAGATCTGAACATGACAAAGTTCACAGCTGCAATACTGCTAAAGAAATCTGGTATACTCTTGCCCAAGCTCATGAGGGTTCATCACAAGTGAAGGAATAAAAAATAAGCATGCTGGTTCACCAGTGTGAACTATTTAAGATGACTGATCATGAAACTATAGATCAGATGTTTCGGAGATTTCAAACTATAATTAACAGTCTCGGATCACTTGGAAAAACTTATGAAAATACAAACCATGTAAGAAAGATTCCGAGAAGTCTCTCAAAGCAATGGAGACCCAAAGTGACTGCTATTCAAGAAGCCAAAAATCGGAACACTCTTTCTCTAGAAGAGCTTATGGGATCACTCAAGGTGCTTTAACTTGAACTAAATGAAGACGAAAATTCCAGAAAAGGAAAATCTATTGCCCTAAAGGCAAAGAAGGCAAGTTCATCAAAAGTCCTCAAAGCTGCTGAGTCATCAGATGAATCTGGGTCTTCTGATAATGATGAAGGGACAGATGAGGATGTACTATCTTTCATCCCCAGGAAGATTCAACATATGTGGAGAAAGAAAGGTGGTTTCAGGAAGAAGCAGTTCAACAAGAAATTTTCCAAGGAAAAGTCAGATTCAAAGGAAAAAGGTCCACCCTTGTGCTTTGAATGTAAGAAACCTGGACATTTCAAAGCTGATTGCCCTGAGCTGAAGGATAAAAAGAAATTCTTCAAAAAGAAGAAAGGCTTAATGGCTACATGGGAGGATCTTGATCTGTTTTCATCAGATGAAGAAGAGGAAGAGGCAAATATCTGTCTCATGGCAAACACTGCATCAGAAAGTGAATACATTGATGCTGAGGTAATGGACACTGACCCGTCCACTCTTCAAAATGCTTTTTCTGAATTGTTGCATGAGTCGTCCATACTGTCTCGAGATTATAGGAGTCTCAAAAAGAAATTTTTTAAATTGTCTAGAGAATATGATAGGGTTTTCATTGAGAAACAAAAACTTAAAGATGAAAATGACATACTAAAATCAGTGAATGTCAGTCTAGCTGACAAAATGGAGTGTGAGTCTGATGTTTCTTGTGAATTTACAAAACTGAAACAAGATGTAACATATCTGACAGACTCTCTATCAAAGCTTGTAGGTAGCTCAGATAAACTTAGTCTCATTTTAAGGTACTTTAGGTCACCACATGATAAATCTGACATTGGTTATGACAAAGAGAAGCAAGATGAATTTCACCAAAAGACAACACCACATACACAACATAGAGCTTCAAAAGCTCAAGCTAAACATGCTAAAACCAAGTATGGCCCATCCAACACCTTTTGCAAAGTGTGTGGAAAGAATGAGCATACTACAACTAGATGGATACATAATAAACATGCTAAGCATACTCGTCCAGTGACCACTGTAACACCCCCCTTGGGCATTACTTTGTAAACACGTGCGGAAATAAAATTAAAAGATAATTTGCTAGTGCTTTCGGAAAATAATTTATATAAGTACATAAGTGTCTGAAATTGGGTATAAAAATTTTGTCACGACTCCACACCTAAGCCTTGATCGGCACACAGACTTACTATCATAGCCTGGCAAGCCTATTTAATTTAAAGAATATACTTGAATAAAAGCTAGTATTTTTACGAAAATTTCGACAGAGTCTCCTCTGAAATTCGGACATCCCATGTAAAAGAACACCTGCTAAAATAATTACATTTTTATTCCAGAATTCCAATTACACCAAATACAACCAGGCAGTAATATTATAAAATAGTTATATCAATAAGTTGTACAAGACCAAAAGGAACAACTTAGGTTTTCATTCAAAAGATATGCTCTCCGAGCCATAAACATTCCATTTTAAAATAAAGGCTCTCTGAGCCATACTCATACATACTATCAAATAAATAATCTAAGTCTCAACCCTAAGCTGGTCGTCCTAAAAGTTATTCCCGAGGAAAACTCACGTGATTACTCCACGAACAAGTACTTCATCAAACCACCAGATCTAAGTCTCTGAGTGACTTAGGGAGACTCCTCTGCACCATATGTACTAAAGTACCCAGGGTACGATAGCAATCCAGAAGAAACCTGATATATCTGTAAGGGTGAGATACCAATATATTGATTTAAATACGATAACCACATGCACGACTCTCAATTACCATTTAACATGAATATTCAAAGATAAACAATATATTTAACAAAGGGTTTCATACCCGACAGTCGTACCCGTTTTAAAAACCATGACACTTCAATATTCCACAACTAACTTTGAGACCTAATCTCCGGAGCTCCAACCAACAAATAAATGAGCTGATCAGGCTCTAGTTGCCAATTAAGGCAGAATCAATGCCCGATATGGCAAAGTTCTATTGACCATTCTACAGTCCAACTCAAGGCAAAGTGGTGACTACATATAGCACATGGTCTACTTGGTCGTATATCCATCAAGGCACAGTGACGCAAACGTCATGAATACTTGCCATCAAGCATTCAAGTCCCATGCAAAGGCACGTCTGCCCTGGAATGCATGTAAAACATTTTTTTCACGTTGTTTTCTTTGTGATCAATCTTTAGGTGTTGGAGCTAAAAGTCTCACGACTAAATCACCAATTTAAACTTTCAAGTTTAATACCTCATTCCAAAATAACTGACTCCAAGTCAAAAGGTGTGCAAATCACGAAACCCATACCGATGCACCAGTCTTGGACGCGTAGATTTTAGTGCACAAAACCAAATATATGGTTTATAGGACATTGTAGTCCATAATTTCCTCTTCGGACCCCAAGCCCATATCTTAGAATTCTAGACCCGACGTCTCGGTTGCAAGGTTCGTTTAAACCATTTTCGTTCTGTGAAAAACAAAACAAAATCAAAGTTTCCTCTACTTATCCAAGTTGACGGAAATAACACCATTGTGCAAAGCTCGTTTACAGAAATCCTTTTCGTTTGAAATTCATTTATAAAACCATCAAATCATAAAGAAATTCATTTTTCTCAAATCTGTTTTCTTTTGAAAACTCCTTTTTCCGTAACAATTTCAAATCCTCGTAAAATCATTTCCAACTCATTTCTATTTGAAATAATAAAATTGTCCCTCATAGTTTTCGTTGTCAAATAATTTTCTAAAGTATTTTTTGTTGTTGGAAATAAAGTCATTTGTAAATCAAATGATTTTCTCTTTTACAAAAGTTCTTCATAATCATTGTTAAAATATCCTTGACACTTACATTTCTTAGAATAAATTTTTGTCTTATTTTTGAAATTGTTTGGAAAAGACAACGTAACTGAAATATTTTCAAGATATCGTCCTCACTATTTACTTATAAATCACTCTTTTCTCCAAAACATCATCAAATATAAATACTTTCAATATTTTTCTTCCATAAATCAAGTCCTTTGAATTTCTCCTCAAGCTTTTTCAACGCTTTTATCTTTAATTTAATTGAGCACTGACCAATGTCAGGCTTCTCGGTCAATCAACCAACCAACAAATAATCCATACATCACAGTATAATCATGCTTTCACATAAAACATTAAAAACCACATAACAGTCATATAACAATTTAATTTGACACCACACATCACAACAGATAACTCAAATACGACACACAAATAGCATGCAGTTACCGAAAATCCCTCAGGCAGTCTCCCCTTACCTTTGAAGACAAGAATAATATCACGCATTCCGGGTTCCTCTAACACTTTGCAACGCTTATAAACAACTTCAAGATAGCTCCAAAATGTATTCTCTACTCCTCCAACCATGACAGTCACATCCACATAGATGGAAATTGGCCGTCAACATAGCCAATAGCAAGCACAACCAAAAATCAGAAACTTATCATCACAAAACATAAGTTTGTACCACTTAAATAATTAATTCAACTATGTAAACGATATTGGTTTTTCATTTAAAATAATCGGGGTTTTAGAGTTCACTAGGAATTTGGGGAAAACCAATTTTAATCAAGTAATATGGAATTAGACTAGGGAATCATAAATTAATAACTCTAATTACATTAAAATATAATCAAAATTGAGAAGCCAACATGATTTGACTAATGTTTCAAATTGGGAAGTTTGGGGTTTTAATTGAAATTGGGGAAAATGAGATTTACTCACAGAAATACGAAATTGATTTGTCAAAACTTAAATTAACAGTCCTAATTTCATGATTGCATAGTTAATTTTACCAATCATAACCAATTTCAATAAAAATCAAATTGGGGCTTTAGGGTTCATAACCTAAATTGGGAAAAATTCATTCTAATTAAAGAATCATGAAATCGGTTCAAGAAATCACTAATTCAACAGCTCAATTGATTACAAACATAATTAATTTCATGTTTAACAAATGAAATCCAAATCTTAGGGTTAGGGTTTCCAAAATCAATTTGGGGTTTTTACAAAATAGAAGAGATTAGGGGTAAAACACTTACCCAAAGTGAGGAGAAGAGAACATGGTGGTTGGATGGTCAACCGGCATGGCGGCTGACGACCCAGACGCGGCGGCAGAGACAGGGACGCGTTTTCTGGGACATTCAAGAACAAAGGGATAAGTTTTTAGAAAGAAAGGAAGAAGGTTTAGCAACCCAGGGTGGCAGAACCACCATCAACAACGGCTGAGAACACTCACCGCGAAGGCTCACTGCGGTGGAGATGGTTCTTCACGCGGCTGCAGAGACGAACGTGTGCAGGTGGCGCGTCTTCCCTTCCCTGCGACGACGAACGGCGGCCGACGAGCTCCCAGAAGCGGCGCGCGATCGAGTCTGTGAAGGGAGAAGGGAGGAGATGAGCTTGGAGTGGGAGGAGGTTTTGGTGTTTGAGGAAGAAGAAGAAGAAAGAAAGAAAGAAAAGAAAGAAAGAAAAAAAAAGAAGAGGAGAAGGGGTGGGCGTCGAGTACGGGAGTGGGAGATATAAGGAGGAAAAAAATTTGTGATTAGTAATAGTAGGTATAAAATGAGTAGTAAATATTGAGCCTAAAAATAAATATGTTTTTGGCTTTTTGATTTAAAAATAATGGTTGACAATTATATACTTTCAAAATTTAAATTAGAGTCAAGATTGATAGTTGAACTGATCAACTAAGAAAATCAACGGTCCAAAATAATCTTCGATTAATGTCAAACCAAAATATTTTTAACTCTAAAATTAAATAGAATAAATATATAACAATAATTTTCTTCCAATCTCATTATTACAAATATATATATATTTTTTCTAAACAAATACTCATAGTGAAAATAACATAATAGTATTGTCTAGTAATCGTGCCTATAACGACATAAGACAGTATCAACGCACTCAAAAATAAATTTTTAAATGAGTAATTAAAATTACTCAAACCAAATCACATAAAACTAAACAAAAATAAATAAATAAGTAAACATATACAGATATTTACTATTATTGAAGAATAGTAAAAACCGGGGTGTTACAACCACTAACAAGAAAGGACCCAAGTCAGTTTGGGTACCTAAAGAAAACATAATACCCGTTGCAGATTTACTTAACAACAGGAAAGAAACAAACATCTTGGTATTTGGGCAGTGGGTGCTCACGTCACATGACGGGAGAAAGGTGTATGTTCCAAGATCTTAGACACAAAGATGGCGGTTGGGTTACATTTGGAGGAAATCTGAAAGGGAAGATCATTGGTATAGGTAAAATTGGTAAACACTCTTTTCCTTCCATTGATAATGTTCTTTTGGTAAATGGTTTAAAACATAATTTGCTGAGCTTAAGTCAATTATGTGACATTGGATATGCTTTTTCTTTTGATAAAAACACGTGTAATGTCAAAAAGAATGATGGGTCAATTTTATTCACTGCTAAGAGGCAAAAAAATCTGTATAAGATTGACTTGGAGGACCTCTCAAATCAAAGTGTCTCATGTCTAGTGTCCATTGAAGATGAGCGATGGATTTGGCATAGAAGGCTAGATCATGCAAGCTTGAAGTTAATTTCAAAGCTAAATAAACATAATTGACCAGCCCCTGGCTCATCTAGTTTTATAGCTAGTGGGGCCACGATTTTGTGCTAAATGTTCGAGTTTAATCTCAATTTCGCCCAAATTTGGCTTTAATTGTCCTCGAGCAATATCTCGAGTCTTTTAAGTAGTTTTTAGTATTTTTTGCTATTTTAAAGTCAAATAAACCATTTAATGCTATTTTATATTTTCAGGTTAAAAGTGAAGCTCAAGAGAACCTGGAGAATTGAAGAAAACAAACTAAAAGAAGAATTTCATGGTCTCATCCCGCGAGACAGTGCTCGCCTCGCGAGCCAGAGCTGATATTGAGCAAGAAATTGAGATTTTTCAATCTCGCCTCGCGAGACAGTGCTCTCCTCGCGAGCCAGATATAAGAAGTCTGAGAGCGTTCTGTCTCACCCCGCGAGACAATTTTCGCCCCGTAAATACTAAAATATGCTTGCAACTAGATTCACGTGAAGTAAATGTGTAGGAACCTAATTGTTGGATATTAATGGCTTATCATAAAAATAGAAGATGGAGATATTGATTTGACAATTAATTTAGAAGATTGAAACCATTAAAGAATATCAACCACAACTAAGTTAAAGGAGAAAAAAATGCAAATAGTATCATGGACCCACGTGAATTTAAATGCTAACGGAATGAAGAATTTGCTTGCCAAAGCTTGGTCACGTATAACGCAGATTGGGCAATCAATGCAAAAGTTGGCAATTTCCAATTAATGGACCAAATTGCTATAAAGAAGGACTAAAAGTAGTCAACGTAAATCCAATATGCCAAGGGTCCCACATGCTGAAGATTGATTACAAATTATAAAAGATGGCCAGGACTTTGTCAAATAAATTGTTCAATATTATAAGTTGCCAATGAGACAAAAGTAGCATGGCCCCATGCAAGTCCAATTTGATTTGAAATAAGGATTGAAATATAAATTGGCAGAGAAAAGTAATTTTTCCGGGGCCCGCGTGAGAGATTTTGCTCCTAATTAAAATTAGGAGGCTGCACTATATAAGATATAGCGCACAAGCGCAGGTAGGGAGAGTAGCACAGAGCAGAGTCCTAGCGATGCACAGTAGTAACTGCAGGGGACAGCGCTGCAGCGTATAGTTGCGATAGTTAGAAACGGTCATTCGAGGATAACATTGAATTATCATAAATCGTAATGGATTCAATTTATATATAATTACCACGAGAGTAAGAGTTGGTTTAATTGAGCACGGTTCTTGTATCTCGAGAGAGAACATTAACTAAGTTAGGATGATTCACCTTCAATTGAGTTAAATATTAACAAAGGGGTAGTCAATCAGGATTCATAATTGGTTATTGTGGTAGTCCCGATCCTGTAAGCTTTCTTCTTATATTTAAAATCCCAAAAATATTTGATTTTTTTATCGTTTCTTCTATTTTCTTGAAATCTTTTCACACCTATTTCTCAGTTTAAATAGTTGTTTAATTTGTGAAGTGGCACTTAGTTTCCCAATCTCTGAGTTCGATACTCGGTTTCTCACCATTTTATTATTACTTGCTTCGTTGCGACACGTTTACTGGAGCCCATCAATAACCTTATGAGAGGGTTACCAAACCTTAAGTTCAAATTTGATGCTCTTTGTGATGCATGTCAAAAGGGAAAACAAGTCAAAGGTTCTTTTGAATCTAAGAATGTTGTTAGTACCAATAGACCACTAGAATTGCTTCACCTCCATCTTTTTGGTCCAACAAGGATTGCTTCTGTCAGTGGTAAGAAATATGGTCTAGTCATTGTAGACGACTACACTAGATGGACATGGGTTATGTTCCTAGCTCACAAGGATGAGTCTTTCAAGGTCTTTTCTATATTTTGCAAACGTGTACAGAATGAAAAAGGCATGCGTATCACTTCAATCAGAAGTGACCATGGGGGAGAGTTTGAGAATGAGCTATTTCACAAGTTCTGTGAAGAAAGTGGTATTCTTCACAACTTCTCAATACCAAGAACATCATAGCAAAATGGTGTGGTAGAGAGAAAGAACAGATCTCTTCAAGAGATGACTAGGACTATGCTCAATGATCATTCTGTCTCTAGACACTTATGGGCTGAAGCTTTTAACACTGCCTGCTACATACAGAACATAATATACATTAGACCAATCTTGAACAAGACTCCTTATGAATTGTGGAAAGGAAGAAAACCCAACATTTCATATTTTCATCCCTTTGGTTGTAAATGCTATATACTGAACACTAAAGATCAACTTGGTAAGTTTGATGCAAAAGTAGATAATGGAATTCTGTTAGGATATTCTGAAACTTCAAAAGGCTTTAGAGTTTACAATTCTAGAACTTCAGTTGCAGAAGAATGTATTCATGTCAAGTTTGATGACAAGCAGCCTGATAAGAAATTATCAGAGCTAGATGAAGCTTTTGCAGATCTTGATCTAAATATCTCAGGAGATACAACACAGATTAAAGCTGATGATCAAGTAGACGACCCTCCTCAACAACCAGAACCAGAGACATCCACTTCTCAACAAGAAAATGTTCAAAGATCTTGGTACTTCAAGAATTATCATCCACAAGATCAGATGATTGGAAATCCCAATGATAGGCTAAGAACCATATCAACCTTCAGAGAGCAAGATGATTCTGCACTTGTCTCTGAGTTAGAACCGAAGACAGTAGACGAGGCTCCGTTGGATGATGGCTGGATTCTAGCTATGTAAGAAGAGCTGAATCAATTTGAAAGAAGTAATGTTTGGACTCTGGTACCCTTGCCTAAAGATAAATCAGTTATTGGAACAAAATGTGTTTACCGAAACAAGCTTGATGAAAATGGTAAAGTGGTAAGAAATAAAGCAAGACTTGTTGCACAAGGATACTCTCAAGAAGAAGGTATAGATTACACTGAAACTTTTGCACTTGTTGCTAAATTAGAAGCAATTAGGATTTTACTTTATTTTGATGCACATCATAGCATTATGATTTTTCAAATGGATGTTAAAAGTACTTTTCTAAACGGCTTTGTTAATGAAGAGGTATATATTATGCAACCTCCGGGTTTTGAAAGTGAAACCCAACCTGAACATGTATATAAGCTTAAGAAAGCTTTATACGGCCTCAAGCAAGTTCCTAGAGCTTGGTATGATAGACTAAGTTCATTTCTAATGGAAAACGGCTTTAATAAAGGAAAGGTTGATACAACACTGTTTAGAAAATCCATAAAATCTTACTTCTTAGTTGTGCAAATATATGTTGATGATATTATATTTGGTGCTACTAATGAATCTCTATGGAAAGAGTTTTTTAAGCTCATGCAAAAAGAGTTTGAAATGAGCATGATGGGAGAACTCAAATTCTTCCTTGGACTTCAAGTTAAACAAACTATGGACGAGGTGTACATCCATCAAACTAAATATAAAAAGGAACTACTAAAGAAGTTTAAGATGGATGATTGCAAGCCAATGAATACCCCTATGCACCCCACGTCCATACTGAACAAAGATGATAAAGAGAAAAAGGTAGACCAAAAGGTATATAGAGATATGATAGGATCTCTCTTATATCTTATTGCGTCTAGGTCTGATATTATGTTCAGTGTATGCTTATGTGCTCGATTTCAATCTGATCCTAGAGAATCTCACTTATCAGCAGTTAAAAGAATATTTAGATATTTGAAAGGTACTACTAATATGGGTTTGTGTTTTAAGAAATGTAAAGATTACAGATTAGTTGGCTTCTGTGATGCTGACTATGATGGAGATAGAATTGAAAGAAAAAGTACCAGTGGAGGATGTCACTTCATTGGAGCTAATCTTATCTCATGGTCAAGCAAAAGACAAAGTATCATTGCCTTATCAAGCTTGAAAGTGAGTATATTTCAGCTGCTAGTTACTGCTCACAACTTCTTTGGGTCAAATATCAATTGGAAGACTACAATGTATTTGTAAGTAGTATTCCACTTATGTGTGATAATACTGTTGCAATTAATTTATTTAAGAATCCAATATTGCATTCTAGAGCTAAGCATATAGAAATTAAAGATCATTTCATTAGGGATTATGTACAAAAATGTGTTTTTGATATACAATTTGTGGTACTAACCATTAATGGGCAGATATCTTTACTAAACCTCTTGCTGAGGACATATTTATTTTTATTAAGAAGCATCTCAATATGCTATGTGCGGATTGATTAAGGCATCTTGCCTAAAGAATCTTAGTTGATGTATGTGCGTCTATAACATTTCAAGTCCATTGTATGACTAAAATACACGTCCATTGCATATCGCGTCCATTGTATTTGTGTGCCGCGTCCACTACATGTCACGTCTATGCATGTTTGCATCTTGTTTGGACCCGTCCAGACATATATTTATGACTTGCATTTATTTTGTCTCAATGACAAATTTATCCTTTACTATCTCTGCCGAGTTAGTATTTCCATCAATCCCATCATAACCTTTTTATAGTTTCAAAATACCAACGCCATTTTATCCTTAATGACAGGTCTTGTCAAATATTTTCCTTTTGATTTATTTCTAAAAGAAAAACCTTTGAAATTCAAAACCTTTTTAAAGCAACCCACTTCCCTCTGAGAAACCTTTCACTACCCTGTCATCTCTAAGATTACTCGAGCTCTCTATCTCTTTGCTTTCAAACCCTAACTCTCAGTTCACAAAAAATGGCTTCTTCTTCTTCAACCCTCAATGTGGACAAACTTAATATGGCTATTGAGCACCACTTTAACTTCGGATTTTTAAAATACTACAATCTAGATATCAGCAAGTATATCAACGCTGCTGGGTGGGGAGGACTCTTCGCTGAGAAAGTCTCTGTTTATCCCAATTTGATAAGGGATTTCTGGAGGAGACTTCAAGTCTCTGATACTGATATCTCCTCTACTGTACTGGGAAAGAGGATAGCATTATCTGAGAAGACTATTGCAGATGCCATCTTCTGCGCTCGGGAAGGAATGGATTTTATTGAGTCATGGGAGACTGAACTAGGTGGTACTGAGGTCATTGAAGTTTTCTTAATGAGAGAGGATACAATAAGGAATCACTCATCTGTAGAAATGAAGGACATTGTTCGCATATTTCACCAACTACTGAACAAAGTGGTTCTTCACAAAGCTGGGTCCAAGGATACTTGTCTGCCTTGCACAAGTTCTACCTCTTCCATCTCTTTACTGAGACAAAGATCAACCTTCCCAGAATTTTGTATGGAAGATTTAGGGATGCTGTGATTAACAAGAAGAAACTCTCTGCATTTCCCTATTGTCATCTCCTTTCCAAGATCTTCAAAGCTTAAGGAATTCATGAATTCATTACTGCTAGGTCATCTGAAGAGCAAGCATGAATTTTAACTGAAAACCAATGTCACCTGCTGATTTTGGCAAGATGAACATTGAAAATATGAATCTCAGCACCTATACTGCTGCTTCCATAGCCAAGACTGAGGAATTAATGAAAGTCAATGAAGAAATGGTTGAACAGAACAATGCCGATGTTCTGGGGCTGAAGAGGAATGTTAAAAAGAAAACCACTGCTACAAGGAATCCAATGCCTAAAAGGCCTACTGGTGGAATTGTCTTCAGAGAACCCACTAATACTGCTCCTAATCCTGCCCCCACACAGAAAAGGACAAGAGACTTGATTCCGTCTTATAATGAGGATGAGGATGATGAGGACAGGGTTCCCATCAGCTTTGTACTGAAGAAACAGAGAATTGTTGATTCTGCTGATGCTGTTGCTGCCTTTATTCTAACCAGGAGGAGACAACCTCAGAGAAGATCTAAAGCTGCCATGGGAGCTGAGGTAACCCTTCCTGCTAATGACCCTGTCAAGTTAGCAGTAGATGCCCTAGTTTGCAGCTTTGAGCATAGGTTAGATGACTCTATACATGCATCCTCTGTAAATCAAAATCAAACATTGGATGTTGTGTATATTCCCACACCCCTTTCACCACAAACAAACTCACCAGATCAACCACAAACAGTCTCACCACCAAGACCAAAATTCTCACCCATCTTACCTGAATCTGATCCCTGGTTTCATCAACCAAATAATGGAATTAGCCCTGGTCCCAAAAATAGAAAAACTAGATTCCCTTACACTCATCCCTCTGTTCTTTATTATGGCAAAGCTGAAAGCTTAGCCAAGATAAAGAGAGACTGGAGAATCTTATTTCACACCCACCAAACTGAACCTGAACCTATTCTAACCAGATGGTATCCTCTATCAGAATATGAGTATGAACCTGAAAACATCTACTCATATTGGATTAACCCTGAACCACAAACACCTACTAGACCATTTCCATCTGAGTTATTCAATTCCCTTGGACCTCTTCTCACCCATCTACCACAAAAGAGATTCCCTCATAAGAAGATATACCCAAACCTCATCAAATCACCACCCTTTAAACCTTTCACTGATGGTGTAGAAAGGCACATCATATCTGATTGGACTTAGGATCCAGGAAAGAAAAATCTTAAAAATGTTCTTGAAAAGAGATCAAGATCATTCTGACATGTTCCATTCATCACGGCTGCCAACACCAAATGGAAGTCCTTTGTTCATCCCGGTGAATATGGTAGAGCTACTGACTTCATTGATCAACTCCTGTATGCTTTTTGGAAAATGGAGTTGGAAATGCCAAGATATGGCAGGGCAGCAAATTTTGTGGCTCCAACATGGCTGCATCATTCTCTGGAGAGAACAAGAATAGGATTCATACCCTACATGATATGTCCCAGGATACCAATGATTGACATGAATAAAGACAAAGATCTGAAGATGCAGAGAAACACTGGCAAGATGCCTTTTCCTGACAGCTGCATAATCAATCCAGCAACAATCAATCTCACTGATCAGAATGTAATTGACTACTGGTTTGCTCAACCAACTGAAGATGTTCAAGAGGATGTTGTTGTGGACATCTGGAGGACTCACATGGTGGAATGTGCATAGGAAGCTTCCTCCTCTGGACTGACTATTGAAGAAAAGAAATATATTCCTAAAGTTAGAGGGAAGTGTGGCCTTGCTTACTGCAGATTCCTCATCTATAAGGACATCATTGGCATTCCGGTCATAAGTCCTGTCTTTGAAGAGGACTCTATTCATTGGGCCAAAGAATTACCAGAACCAGTGCTGCAATATGCTACTTCACCTCCTCCATCACCATCTTGAGATAAGGAAATTATTGTTGAAGATATGGAAGTTGAGGAAGTTGCTGAGTCTATTCCCATACCTAGTACTTCTGAGAAGCATTCATCTCAACCATTAGCACTCACAATCATTCACCCTCAGGACCAACCTCAACAGTCCAGAGCCTTGGACACCTTGCCAAGTCAAGCACATGCTCAAGACAGTGCTGAAAGGTCTAGACCCTCACTCTCTCTGCCACAAAACTTTGAAGAGATGATTGGTAGAATAATTGAAGAAAGAGTAAAGGTTGCAGTGAAGGAACAAGTGGAAGAGCAGGTTGCAGAAGCTCTAGCTCCAACAAACATAGTGATGAACCAGGTGATGAGCATCATGCTTAGCTTTCAACAAAGTCAGAATCTGCCTACACAAATCCCCGCTTCTCCACCAAATCCTGATCCGTATCAAAATCAAAACCCTCCTCCTCCACCTCCGCCTTCCTCTTAATTTCTCTTTTATTATTGACAATGATGGTCCACTCCTTAACCTTTTTATCAAAAAGGGGGAGAAAGGAAAGAGAATTAAAATTATTGAGAAGGGTTAATTTTTGAAAAGTATATACTTGTTTGCATATGCATGTCTCTGTTTATGCTTTAATATACTATATCTGTTTTGAATGCTCTGATACTGTTTACCATGATTTGTTTATTGCTCTGATATATCCTAAGTCTACATGCTCTAACATTGTTTAATATGATATATTCTATATAAGTTTGATTAAGTCTATAACGCTCTGATACTATCCTAACTGATAAGTAATTGCACTGATATGATAAGATATATATATGTGATGTTAAAAGTTTGACTGCTTTGTCTTAGGGGGAGCTTTGTAAGCTCTCTTAGACTTTGTTACTCAAATTTAATTAGTTTTCGTCATCATCAAAAAGGGGGAGATTAGTTTTTCTCAAATATCCTTTCTCCTCATTTTTTGTCATCAGACAAAAAGGAAACATGAGTGGACCATCATTGTCAGTTAAAGAAATGAACAAAACTAAGAAGAGGGTGAAGATAGTGGATGAGGGTTCTGATTTGGCGAAGGTGGAGGGGGTTTGTAACAGCCTGTTTTTAATTACGTTGTTTTAACAATAAAAATATATTTATTTATATTTTTAATTGAGACTTAGGAAATGATTTTTGGAGAAAACAAAATCATATCTGGAACTTACTCTACGGTAGGAAGCTCTGGTTAAGATTTGGGTTTAAAACTCAGACGGAAACCGGTTTGCATTTTTTTAACTGATAGAAAACCCTAATTTGGCCCGAAAACTGAAATTTATAGATTTTTTATATTTTGTTCATGAGGAAGTCTACTTTCCAAATTTCTGATCAGAAATAAAACATTATGTTTATTCGGACGAATTTTGTTCGAACGGAAAATAGTCAGTGTTATCATTGACTGTAAGATTTTAATGATCAGAAAACCTAATTTTGACTCGTGTACGAAATGGTTTATATTTAAATCATATTTCCAACAAGTTTGGTTAGTTTGAAAATTTTCAGACGAAAACAAAATATTACGCTTTTATGCGGGCCTAAAACCCTATTCGGGGAACCGACAGAGTCGAGAAGGGAGGTGTAGAGACAAAACCGAACACCGGACGAGCTGAGGCATGGGGTGAGTCACCACCATGACTCACCAAACATTTATGAAGCATTAAATGCAAATTTAGTTGAAATGACCAAAATGCCCTTTTAGCTTAACCTAACCAAAGTTAAGTTAGATTTTAACCATGGTTAAGGAACCATGGTTAGTTTGTGTGGTCTAAAATCAGCCACACCCTCCACTAAATGTGAGCCACATATTTATTAACCATAGTTAGCAAAGTGACCCTAATTAAGTTAATTATTAACTATGGTTAAGCTTATATTAATTAAATAATCACAAAAGCTATTAATCTAACATCTAATAAACCAAACAAGGCCTAAGATATAGCCTATATATACCACAAAACCACAGCCCCTTCACTCACACCTTAATTCTCTCCATCTTCTTCATTTCTTCACTTTTCGTCAAAAACTCCATTGTTGATTCAAGAGCTCAAGTTCATGCTTTAGGAAAATCTTGCCAAGATCATAAAAAATTCTTCATCTTCTTCACACTTTTAAGGTAATAGGATCATCCATGATCATCTCCTTCCATTCTTAAGCTTTTGTTCTTCATATTTCATGAATTTCCATTTCTAGATCTAGAACTTTAAATAATTATAGAAAATTGTAGAAAAATCATAAAAATGTGAAATCAATTTATATGATCTATATATGATTACTACTTTCATTATCCAAAAGCATGTGATCAAAATCATTTTTTTCCCTATTAACCATTAATGGCCGAACCTATGTAGGAAAATGGGTTTGGTGTTTTGTTGTTTGTTTTGAAATTTAGTACTTGATTTAAGTCCTATAATACTTGTATAGCTTAAATCCAAGTGCTTGTAATCAAAAACAATTTCTAACCTATTCTGCTCATTGAGGCCGAAACCCTAACCTAGTTGGTTAAAGGATTTTGTTTTACAATCTTAACTATTAACACTTAATCTATGCCAGTTAATACTTTGGGAATTAATATCTAAAAGATTGGATTAAGAAAATAACCCTAGCCTTATTTTTATGACTTGGCCGAACCTAGCACCATATGGTCATATTTAGATTTGTTTGATTAATTTGTTAATTTGTTGATTTGGCTGAAGGTGGTTTTGGTAACTCGTGGCGGGATATCAAGGATCGCCGATTTCTTGTTTCCGGTGGTAACTTAGGTGGGAGAAAGAACCATTCCATCGTCGGAACCGATAAGTAGTATATAATTTATAATAATGGTGTAGGGCGACCTAAACCCTACTAGTGGTTGAGTAATCGACAATACCAAAATCACATTGGAAACTTTTATGTAATACCAATGACGATTTGGGAATTGTAGGTTTATCGCCTTAGGTTAATCATTCATATTTGAGGATGTCTGAATTATTTACTTTTGACTGTTTGTGATCCGCTGGTTGAGGTATTCTACTGCATGTGACGTTTATTTTGGTGTTTGAATATTTTATTGATTATTGTATTATGCATGATCTACCTGGTTTGATAAATTGCTTAGTTCATTTTAAATACAGATATATATTGCTCGGAGGTATTTTTTTTGGGTGAGAGTTTTGAATATGAATTAGAGGTGCCTCGCTATTATTTTACAGAAGTGATGTGATATAGAATGTAAGTGGAGGTTATGAGGAAAGCTTGAGGTACTAGGTTGTTATTGATAAAAGTCAGTGAGAATCATATGTTGCATTATTGTTCATAACCATGTATTTGAGATACACGAGGTTCGAAGTTCTCGTGGACCGTTCCAAGTTAGAAGTTAAGTTGTGCAACTATAGTGTCATTGCTATGCAAGAGCACCCTTTATAGAGTTGAGAGAGAAAATCAGGGTGTGCACCAACGGTACTATGCAGCTATAGTGTCATTGCTTTGCATGAGCATTCTCACTATGGATGAGAATGTACACCGGTGTTGGGAACGTGTCACTTGGACGACTGACTGACATTCCTAACGAGGGATGTGTGACAGGATTAGCAGTGGCCACGTCAGCATAAAGGTTTAGTTGCATGAGTTGGAGGGTAAAGGATGATGTTATAAAGTATGGATGATTGTAGATTGTGAGTAATGCATCTTTGTGACTATTATTGTATTATATGCTATGAATCTTTTCCGTTTATGATGTTAGAACTGTTTCTTATCTCCCTATTTCTGTATTTTTGTGTATGTCTACTTTACTACGTTAGAAGACCCGATGGAAGAATATGTTGCTGAGGAGATGGATGAAACCCTGTATGAAATGGAGGTTGCCGAGGAGTTGGATGACACTCCGTATGAGGCTAACGCTGGAGAACAAGTTACGGATCCTAATAGTATAGTGTAGTAAGTTTAGGGCCAATGAGTCATATAAGACATTTTTATTTTCCGCTAGTTATAAGCTGTTTGTATAAATAAGTACCTGTGCGGGATCCTGCCGAGAGGATACCCTAAACAGTGTTTTGTAAAATAAAGGATAGTTATGTGTGCATTTATGTAATATAACTTTGGAGTGTTTTATATTTGCAGAAGTTATAT
This sequence comes from Sophora flavescens, assembly GCA_030762895.1. Taxonomy (NCBI): domain Eukaryota; kingdom Viridiplantae; phylum Streptophyta; class Magnoliopsida; order Fabales; family Fabaceae; genus Sophora; species Sophora flavescens. The sequence goes on from CM061066.1 coordinate 114,710,944, forward strand.
GATTATTAATTAAGTTTTAATTTTTACGTATTTCCAATGATAAGTGCGCGATTAAGTAAATAAATAATAATGTTTTTAATTTAATAATACAATGAGGCACAACGGGGTGTCTCAAGGTTGAACAGGTAGATTATGACTCTGTTGGAAACTTTGAAGAATGCTCATCATCTGATTTATCATCACATTTGTTGGAGCCAAAGCTTTTGTAACTTGCTCTTTGACCTGTTCCTTGACTTCTACTTTTACTCTCTCCTCTATTATCTTTTCTATAATCTCTTCGAAATTTTGTGGCAGAGTAGGTCTTGAGCTTTCAGCACTATCATGTACGTTTGCTTGACCTTGAAAGGTGGTTAGTGCTCTAGAATGTTGAGGTTGATCATTTGGATGGATAACTCGCCGAGCAGTGGTTGAGACGAGTGCTTTTCATAAGTGAAGTTGACACAAACACAAGAAGGGGGGGGGGGGGGGGGGGTTGAATTGTGTTTATTAAAAGATTTTCGAAAAAGTCTTTTCTCAAACCTTTTACAAGAAAAACAATAAAAGCAACACGCAAACAAGAAAAATGTTTTTGAAGAGTTAACAAACTCAAATTCAAAACCCCACAGTTAGTATAAACAAAGACTGTAAAAGATAAGGGTTTAGAAGATTCACGCAAGTGTTTTATCCTGGTTCACTCTCTTCCAACCAAGAGCTACGTCCAGTCCTTTCTACCTGAAGGTTTTTCTCCACTATTTCTAAATAGATTACAAGTATTCAACACCTCTTCAAGCTACAAGTATTCTTTCTCTACCAAGCCTTTTCAGGCTCTAATTCTAATAAATAGATGAATAGATTTCATCTAAGAACTCACTATGTGTGAGTATTTGAAAGTTTAAGATCAAGAAGAATACAACTGAAAATATTCAAAAGAGATTTGATCAGAGACTTAGCACTTTGAAGATTTCACAGCATTAAGTTGTTTCTTCTCTTGAGGTAGTCTACTATATATAGACATCTTCATCTATTCTTCAACGGTCTTGAGAAAATATCCGTTTACAGATATCATTAAATGCATGAGATTCGTTGAGATTGATAACTTGATATGCTTCATGGAGAAGCGCCCTTGTTTATCAGAGGAATGCTCAAAGTAGAGCTGTCACTTCTCTGTTGTATCAAAGGTTAGTTTCTGACTTTCCTTCTTTGTACTTGACTTGATCTTTACATCAATGTAGATGACAGAGTACAAAGGTTTATGGTTTCTATGGTACGAAGTTCTTTTAACCGAGAGATAAAGATATTAAACAATAGAAGCATCAAGTGTAAAAGACATATATTCTTTGAATTAAATAAGAAATCATTTGAAATAAATATACTTAAGCTTGGACTGGTTCTCGTTTTAAAACTAGTGGACTCACAGGTATTTGGACGTGCAAGATTAACTTATCAGAGAGATGAGCTCGTCTATTGATAGTTGCGTCTAGTTCTGAGTGATTGAAGTGCTATACTTAAGAGCTCGTTTGCTGACGTGGCATTTAGTGAAACTACTCCGTCTACCAAGTCTTTGGACTTGTTAAATTTCAGAGTCTCCTTTACTTAATTCTTCTTTAGCAGCTTGTCTACCTTAGTTAATTCTAAGATCTCGTCTATCTTAATAGACTCAGAATTTTTACCAAGAGTTGTAGACCCGACTGGAGGATTGAAAATAGAATCTTATGGATTCCATACTTTTAAAATTAACTTTTGTTGTTTTGGCTTCAACGACTCAAGAGGGGGGGGGGGTTGAATTGAGTTTTCTTAAAATCTTTACCTCTTAAAAACTTTTCACAAAACTTTAGTTTTCAGATTTGTGGCCTCAGGATATTTTACAAAATCAATGAAGGGTTTATATAAAATCTTGAATAGAAGGTGATGAGCATAAGAAAGATTGATTCAAAATTAATAGATCTCAGAATAGGTTCAGGTTCAAAACTCAGTAATAACAAAATACAGAAACTGATTAAACCTTTAATGATTAAGAACAAGTTATGCAAGTTTCAAAAACAAGTATTAACAATCAAGAACAAACTTGCAGGTTTCAGTTTCAGTATATGATGCAAGATTCAATTCAAATATTGATCCTTGAGAATAGAATTGAATACATAGTTATTATTACAGTTTACTCAAGATTCAATACTGATTATGCAGATCAAGAACTGATATAAATTGACCTCTTAGAACATCAAGATCACAGTTATATGCACAAGGCAGAAATTAAAGAGTTTGAGTTTAGAGATACCACAAAACCATATTTATCCTGGTTCAGTCACCACCACTGTGACCTACATCCAGTCCCCACTTCACGTGTGGATTTTCACACACTAACTCAACAAGCTTTAGCCAGGTAGCTTGAAAAACCTTTACACCACAAAGCACTCTTTCACCTCAAGATACCGCACTCTTGTGAAGAGCCTCAATGTTCTTCCTTATGGATACCTCACCCTAATCACACAGAGAGACTCCCTCTCTCTTTACAATCAAATAGAACAGAAAATTGATTCCTAAATCTCAATAGTCAGATATACAAATTGAAGCACTTATAAGAATGAAAAACTCTTTTTTACAATAAGCTCAAGAAAGATGATGAATGATATATGTATTGTTCTTGATATATGATATGATAAAAGTGTTTCTTTGATCCCTCTTTATATAGAAAACAAATTATAGTCGTTGGGATCAATTAAAACAGATTTGAGTCTGATAACAGAATCTGTTTTCTTGATTCTGGTTCTTGAAATAAGATTCTACATCGGCGTCGTCTTCAATCCTCAGGGCTCGTAGTTGATAGTAGACGAGCTCCATATGCCACGTCATTGGACGGAGCTTCTCATTAAGGACTTAGCAAGTCCAAAGGCTTGAGTGGACGGGAGCTTCTGTCACTTGTGTGGACGAGCGCTTCTGTCACTTTAGTGGACGAGCACTTCTGTCACTTTAGTGGACGTGGACGGGCACTTTTGTCACTTTAGCGGACGAGCACTTCTGCACTTTAGTGGACGAGCGCTTCTTATGAAATCTTATTTCCAAAAATCATTTTCATTAACGAAAACTTATTCCTTTTAATACAGGTTATGAAAATTGATTTTCTTTATGCATCTTTTTAGTTGAGCTATTTTGTGACCAAGAGATTTCTTTCTCTTACAAATCATCTAAGACTTAAATCTAAAATTCTCCGTTAAGGCTGGTCTTGATGATCATTTGATCTTTGTCTTTCCTCTTTGATTCCTTCATGTAGCTCTTTTGATTTCTTCAAGTTCTTCCTTGAATATTTTCCTTGAATTCGCTTAATGAACTTGTTGATCACTTCTTGATACCTGTCTTTGCAATTTGACACTAAAACACTTGCACACACATTAAATTGTATTTGTCATCTATCAAAATCTCTAAGTCATTGAGTCTAACAAACTCCCCCTTTTTGATTATGACAAATCTTTTAACAAATTATAATAGCAGAGTATAAGTGTAGCAGAAGCTTAGTGTTTTTGATAGATTTATATCATGGTATCGGAGCAGAAGTATATCAGAGCAAAAAAAATATCATCAGAGCAGAATTTGTTTTACTCCCTATTAATCATGTAAGCTTATAAGCTCCCCCTTAACATATGCATGTATAATTTGTAATTATCCCCTTTCTCTATATCATAAATTTTCCTCCCCCTTTTGGCATTATCAAAAAGGTAAAGAAAAGAAACATTCAAAGAAATAGAGAAGGCAAGCATTTAAACATTCAAACATAGCATATAAAATTGTTCATGATAGAGGGATAGGTGCAGGGATAAATAAAAAAAACACGTCCATCTAAAATTGTTCCTTTTTTATTTTCTTTTGTTTCTTTAGAGATTAGTTATATGATTGATCAATTATGCCCAATTCTCTTCTAATGAAAAAGAAGCTTTCCTTGTTCAAGGGCTTGGTAAAAATATTAGCCAGTTGTTTAGTTCTATTAACATATTCAATCTCAATTTCTCTACTTTGAATAAAAGTTCTTATGATAGAGATCATGTTCAAAGTTAATTGTTGCATAGCAAGCAAAACAAATCATTCAAGGCTTCATAAATTTTCTTAGATTCAATTTGTGAAACAAAAGCCATATGATTATTCCAAGATTGATCAAATAACTTTAATAGAACAATGTAGACATACTATACAATGATATATAAGTCAACACAAAGATTCACAATCACACATTAATAATGATAATTAGAAAACATATTCAATCAATATTCTTTCTTTATTGTTACCCATTTTGTGTTTGGTGAAGGCTCTGTGTCATGATTCCAATTTTTGCTCTTGACCTTCCACCACACCTACAAAATAGAATTTCATGTTTTTGCTATAGGTACCCAAGTCTGTTTGGGTCCTTTTGAGTTACTTGCAGCAATAGTTCCTTTAGGAACCCATATATACTTAGATTTATTGTACACTGATTTTCTGTATCGATATGTAGAAGCTGTGTGACCTTTTCTAGCACAAAAATTGCATTTAACAAATGGTGTGTTTGATGTCTTAGGTGCAGCAAAAAATTTCTTGAAAGATTTCTCATGTATCTTAGGTTCATAGCATATTCCAGCCTTATCATAAACACATTTTTGCTGTCCTAATAAAGCATTCAAGGTATCTCTACCATTTGTGAACTTGGCTAAGTCATTTTTCAGTTTTTCAACTTCTTTAATCAATGTACAACACTTAGAACAATTAGATCATATAGGTGGTTCCAAAACAGTAGCCAATCTTTCTTTTATAGCACAATTTTCTATTTTTAATTCATCTAGCTCTTTGTTTAAAACATAATTTTTCTCTTCTAGGCATGTGATGGTTTTCTTAAACTTAATTAGCAATCTATCAAGTCTAATGGATTCTTTATGAACTTCTTCAAAAGCATTTTGCAATTCATCATAAGAAGGTTGATAATTAGAACTTACTTCACTTTCTGAATCACTATGATTGCTAGCTATCAAGCACAAGTTTGCCTCCTCGGATTCAGATTCTTCAGTGGAATCTACATCATTATCATCCCAAGCAATGTAGGCCTTTCTTGGCTTTTTCCACTTCTTGTCCTTTGGGTCAAATTTTTCAGTTTTGTCCTTCTTTTGTAGCTTTGGACAGTCAAGCTTTATGTGGCCAATCTTTCCACATTCATAGCATGTGATGTTGTTGGAATTGTCACCTTTGCTGAAATTTCTTTTAGGAAAGGTAGAAGGCTTTCTTTTGAAGTTACCTTTCTTCTTTAGGAACTTCTTGAATCTTCTAACTAGCGTTCCCATTTCTTCTTCAGATTCAGCTTCTTGTTTTGTATTATCATCATCATCATTGTCTTCTACTTCTTTGACTTGCAATTTCAGAGCCAATCCCTTTTTCTTTTTGTCAGTTTCTTCATTCTCATTCAGTCTGTTCAACTCCAATTCATGCTCTTGCAGTTTTACAAACAATGTGGCAATGGTCATTGATGAGAGGTCTCTAGATTCTGAGATTGCAGTGACTTTAGGTTGCCATTCCCTACTCAAGCATCTCACTACTTTGTTAACTTGATCTTCATTGGAGATTGTCTTTCCAAGTGTAGCCAATTGATTCACAATGTGAGTGAATCTCTTTTGCATAACCTCCATTGGTTCTTCACGATTCATCTTTGAGCGAAGCTCATACTCATGTGTAAGGGTGTTCATTCTTGCTCTTTTGACATCTGTGGTTCCTTCATGTGTTACTTGCAATGTATCCCACATCTGCTTTGCTGATTTGCAATTTGAAACCCTGAAAAACTCATCACGGCTTAAAGCAAATGTTATAATATTCTTAGCAAGTGCATTAAATTGAACTCTTTTCTTATCATCCTCATTCCATTCAGTTTTACGCTTATTTCTTGGAGCACTATTAGCATCTATAGTAGAGGGGACAAATGGTCCATTTTCTACTGCATCCCATATATCAACACCTGCTGCCTCAAGAAAGATTACCATTCTTTCCTTCCAATAGATATACTCAGATCCATTGAAGGCAGGAGGGCGTGCAAGGGAAGCCCCTTCATTCAAACAGTCATTGGAAGCCATACTCTTATAGCTGTTAAGACAAACTTAAGAGTTTGGCTCTAATGCCAATTGTTGTTTTGGCTGCAACGACTCAAGAGGGGGGGGGGGGGGGGGTGTATTGAGTTTTATTAAAATCTTTCCCTCTTAAAAACTTTTCACAAAACTTAGTTTTCAGATTTGTGGCCTCAGGATCTTTTACAAAATCAATGAAGGGTTTATATAAAATCTTGAATAGAAGGTGATGAGGATAAGAAAGATTGATTCAGAATTAATAGATCACAAAATAGGTTCAGGTTCAAAACTCAGTAATAACAAAATACAGAAACTGATTAAACCTTTAAAGATTAAGAACAAGTTATGCAAGTTTCAGATACAAGTATTAACAATCAAGAACAAACTTGCAGGTTTCGATTTGGTATATGATGCAAGATTCAATTCAAATATTGATCCTTGAGAATAGAATTGAATACATAGTTATTATTACAGTTTACTCAAGATTCAATACTGATTATGCAGATCAAGAACTGATATCAATTGAACTCTTAGAACATCAAGATCACAGTTATATGCGCAAGACAAAAATTAAAGAGTTTGAGTTTAAAGATACCACACAACCGGATTTATCCTGGTTCAGTCACCACCACTGTGACCTACATCCAGTCCCCACTCCACCTGTGGGTTTTCACACACTAACACAACACGCTTTAGCTAGGTAGCTTGAAAAACCTTTACACCACAGAGCACTCCTTCACCTCGAGATACCGCACTCTTGTGAAGAGCCTCAATGTTCTTCTCTAGGGATACCTCACCCTAATCACACAGAGAGACTCCCTCTCTCTTTACAATCAAATAGAACAAAAAATTGATTCCCAACTCTCAATAGTCAGATATACAAATTGAAGCACTTATAATAATGAAAAACTCTTTTTCACAATAAGCTCAAGAACGATGATGAATGATATGTCTTATAGATGTGACCAGCTTAGGTTTTATTTTTTGTTCGTTGTTGGTTTTCAATAAGGACCTATACTTATAAATGTCTAGGTGTGAAAACAGTAGGATGCAGTATAGTTGTATGATGTTACATATATATATATATATATATATATATATATATATATATATATCCATATGCGGTTATACTTACGTTGTTGTTGTGGTTGTCGGAAACTTGTCGAAAAGAAAAAGAATTTTTTTTTATTTATTATTGTTTTGAGAGATGATAACAACTTAAGAAAATATTATTTTCCGAAAGCAACCAGCGAATTATTTTTAATTTATTTCCGCACGTGTTTATGAAGTAGTGCCCAAGAGGGTGTTACAGTTAACACACCTAAGCTCCTAGCCACTTGGATCACACCTTGTATGTATAAACTTTTTTTTTTTGTAATCATGACATATGTACGAAGAGTCCACCATCGTTAGCAGTGATTAATCTCTGTCGGGAACCTATTGGACACATAAGGTGGGTTCTCCCCTTTCTATCAGGTTTTTTCCATACAAAAGAATCAAGATTCGAACCTCTGACCACTTACTTAAGGTACCCAAATCCCTTACCACTTGGATCAACCATATATTAGTAGGTATAAACTTCTTTACTAAATACCGTTATTTTAGTCAAATAAGTTTATAACTTATTCGACTTGTTATATAGAGAATATGGAAATAGAAATTTTAAGATTTGAGAAGTTTTTGTGAAGATTGTATTAAAATGTACACTGAATACGAGATGTGTAGTAATGGAAGATGAGTTTTAACTTCAACGTTGAATTTCAAATTTAATTTCTAAGTAGCTAATGAATTTAGTTATCAATTGACAATCAAATTGATGTGTGTCTTTGAATCTGTCTCTACTATCTCTCTTTCTCAATTGTCCTTTACGAACGTTTGAATTTTGAGGAACTTTAGATTGTTTATGTTGATTTCGAATAATGATATTTGACCATAAAAATATATTTAATATTATATAAAAATATTTCATCTAATTTTTTTATTGTTTTCATGATTATCAAGATATTTATAAATTTTATGATGTTTATATAATATAATATTTTCTAATGGTATATTTAAATATCATTACTCTTAATTTCACAATACCAAACTACTCCCTTGTAATTGAGCAAATTGTGAAGATGGCATTATGATTACATGCGAGGTGGGTAGCCGTTCTCTGGGCGGAGGCACCAATGCAATACCTGTACCCCCTATGTCTTGTCTTGTCTTATAGCCGTTAACTCTTTGTCCTTTTGTTTTTTGGTTCTATGATCTGATAGCACTTGAAGATGGATAACTCTGTTACCCTTTATTCTATAAATCAAACCATCTGAAACATTACCAAACCCACAAACTTCAACAACACTGTTACATACAAACACCCTTCCAAAATCCCAAATCAAAACCACAAAGATCCAAACAATAAAAACAGAAACATATCAGATCCTTCTCCCCAAGCTTTTCCACCGAGTCAACACCACTCCGCCAGCTCAGCCGCCTCGAGCTCCGTCAGAAACTGCAGAACAACAGTGCCGACTCAGCCACACCCGCGATCTCCCTACTGCCGTCGTGCTCAGCGGCTGCGTCATCGACCGTGCCCGCCATCCAGCCACCCTCCGCAAGGCTGTCTTTTTAATTCCATGTGAAAACTCCATAACCACACCAAGCAAGTGTTTCTTCCTGTGTAACACTACCGGAACTTTGGGTAAGCTTTTGATTTTGTTTTTGTTTGCATAACTTAATGCATTAAAGTGGTGTCGCACTATTGAGTAACCTAATAGATATTAGAAGCAGTGTATGTACCCAAAATAATAATAATATTAGAAGCATGTTTTAAAACCGTACCGGACCCACAAGACCTATGGGTCATGAATCAATGATTTGAATTAAATCGGATAATTAATAAATAAATAAATTATATATATATATATCGTGACCATGTTTTAGGATTTGAGGTTTTTCTAAGCCTAGAATAAAGGGGTTTACATTTTATCATAATATTGGGAACGAACTCAGAGACATGATTTAAACAACCTAAAAATCTTTGTAACTGATTTTTATTAGTTAATTCATTTGAAAAATTATCAGCAAAAGCTATACTTCTACTTATTGGTGTTATTGTTCCTTGGTAAATTTCATGACCTATAAACCTTATTTTAGTTTGAAATAATTTTATCTTTTTGGCAGATATCACCATACAATTTCTTTTTATTGTTTCTTTAAAAATAATGAGATGTTTGAAATGTTGTTCTATTGATTGTGAAAATATCAAAACATCGTCAATATAAACAATAGTGAAATCAGAATGTGGGTTTAATATATCATTCATTATGTGTTGGAATTCAGAAGGAGCATTTTTTAGTCCCATGGGCATTACATTCCACTCATAATGTCCAAAAGGAACTGTAAAAGCTGTTTTATACTTATCTTTTTCTTCCAACTTTATTTGATAAAATCCTGACATCATATCAAATTTTGAGAAGATTATACCATCATGTAATCTTCTTATTAAATCTCTTTTATTTGGTATTGGATATCTTATCCATTTCAAGACATTATTTAAAGGTTTATAATTAATTACCATTCGAGGTTCTCTTCTTTCTATTTCGGATTGATGGTTAACATAGAAGGCAGTGCAACTCCAAGGAGATTTGCTTGGCCTAATAAGTTTTTTATCAAAGAATCCTTTTATTTCTTTTTTACAATATTCCAAAGTCTCGCTATTCATTTGAATAGGCCTAGCTTTGGTTGATATTTTACTTTCATGAAAATCTTCCTCATAAGGTAGGGACACCATATGAGTTTTTCTTTCCCAAAAGGCATTGGGAACTTCTGAACAGACTTCTTTTTCAAAATCTTTTTGTATTTTAATTATTTTTTCTTTTATTAAAGGATCTTGAATTTGTTTTTCTATTTTAGCATATAAGATTTCTTTTTGAAGAAATCCTATTTGCTTTTCTTTTCTTTGAATTATTGTTAGAAAATTCTTTTCTTCTATGTTATCATTCAAGTTGTTTAGCTCTTTGGTTCTTATTGGGTTTATGAATTCAAAAATTATTTCTTGATCGTCTTTTACTGTTTTTATTCCTTCTTCTGTAATCTGGAGGGGATAAATCTGGGTTAGGAAGGGAGTTCCTAGTATTATTTATTCTGAAGTATCTTTAACAAGGAGAAATGAGCTTTTGAAACAAATTCCTTTGTTACAGATACTAGCATCCTCTAGTTTGTAATTTACCTGTAATTTTTGGTTATTAGCTGTATACAACTTTTGAAGTGTCTTTTGATAGTATTGTGTAGGTATTAGACCTTCTTGAATGCAATTAAGGTCTACTCCTGAGTCTACTAAAGCAATAAACGGTTGATGAAAAGATTTATTGATTTTTAGATTTATTTTTACATGCCATTTTTGTTGCATGGTTTTTATTCTATAGAAGAAGTTTGCTTCTTCATTGTAGAGAGCATCAAATTCTTTCTCTTCATCAAAATGAGTGGGAGAAGAGTTTGAAGGAGTGGCCTTAGCCTTTGTAACATCCCTGGCTGCTCTATGGATTGACGACTATCCCCACAGACCAACACGGGTCTTTTCAGCATACTTTGTCCTCACTCACAAGCTTCCTGGGAAAACTTCCCAGGAGGTCACCCATCCCAGAATTGCTCCAAGTCAAGCATGTAACACCCCGTTTTTTGTATGCTTCTTTATCGGTAAATACATGCTTTAATGTATTTATTTTCGATAAAAAGCCAGAAGATGATTTTATTTAAAATAAAATCATTTTCTTGTGTTGTTTTACCATATGAAGTCACAGTAAAATTTTCAAATGAAAATTCGAGGCAAAACCTATTGCGGGTTCTCACTACCGGTACAAGTTTACTGAGCTAGAAACAAAATTTTTATTCGTGAACGAGACAGTTAGTGTTTTTATGATGTTTTGTGTGGGTTGGTAAATTTTCAAATTTTGTTGTCCGGGAATAAAATACAGTATTTTATCCGGACGAAACCTTCAGAAAATACGATCGGATGTGCAACCGGTTACGTATTTAAGCAGTTAAAGGAACCCTAAAGGAGGAGAAAAGTCTTGATGGGAAGTCTCATTAAATGCCTATGACACACCTAAGGAAAAAGAAAATCCTTATGTCATTCCAAAATTTTACTTTTCAACTTTCTCTCTCCAATCACATCACATCACATTAACTCTTAAACCTCTCTTCAAGAAACTCATCTTCTTTCTTCTTCTCCTTCTCAAGGCCGTGCACCCTCCCCTTTCCCTCTATAAATATCACTCATCAACTTCACTTCAACACTTTCCTTTCTCCTACTTCACTTCCCTCTCTTCAAGAAACTCATCTTCTTTCTTCTTCTCCTTCTCAAGGCCGTGCACCCTCCCCTTTCCCTCTATAAATATCACTCATCAACTTCACTTCAACACTTTCCTTTCTCCTACAACTCTTAAAGCATTCATCTTTTTAACTTCAAGCTTCCAAAGCTCTTGTTTTTACGCTTCTTTTCACTAAGTGTTATTCATCAAAGTTGTTCCTCTTGTTTAGGGTAATACTCTCATGTATTCTTTTCTTTAAAAACTTCATTTTTTTCTGAAGTTTCTTCTTTATGTCATTTATGAGCTTTTATCTTCAAAAATCTCTCAAAAATGGTAGAAAACTCCTTTTGAGTTGAAACCAATTTCTATGGCTTTGTATTTACTTGTAGTTTAACATACTAAAAGGTTGTGTAAAACAAAGTTTCCTAACCTCTACTTTCTAATGAGGCCGAACCATGCCTATGGTTTTGATGGATCTTGTTTCAACTTTTACAAGTTTGAGTTTGTATTTAAAAATTTGTTTTCCAAAATGATCATTGACCAAGGCTCCTTTATGTTAAAGGATGCTATGTCTAAAGTGATTGGAAAGTTTAAAGATTTTTACTCTACTTTTATGTCATTTACTTTCATGCCATTTATATTTATGTCATTTACTTTATGTCATTTACTTTTATGTCATTTATATTATGTCATTTACATTATGTCATTTACCTTATGTCATTTATGTTTATGTCATTTATTTACTTATGTCATTATACTTTAATTCTTTATAATCATATGTTGCTTTCAAGATGATCATAGACTTGAGCTCCATAAGTTATTGGATGCTAAAAGGTCTAAGAGATTGGAAGAATTTAAAGATTTTTATCATAAAAACCCAAGGATGGCCGAATCTTAAAGGTTATGGACCTAGGGTGTTTCGTTTTTCATTTTCAAAAGTGATCATGGTTTTGAGCTCCTTACTATTAATGGATGCTAAACCAAAGAGATTGGAAATTTTAAATGTTCCTAACCTATTTTATTGGTCAAGGCCGAATCTCCATCAAGGTGTAACTTGGTGGGATTTTTGTTCAACTTTGTTTTAAGTAATCATGTTTTAAACTCTTAGCACTTGAGGATCATAAATCTCTAAGTTGCATATGTTTTGGAAACTTCTAACCCTAAGTTCTTGGTTGAGTTCTAATCCTTTGAACCTTGTGTCTTGAAACCTAGACTTGCATCCTAACCAACCTTGAAGAACGTCCGCGAAACCATTTATTTTCTCGCATTTCTTTTAACTTCTTAAGGTAAGAGGGGATTTCCTAAAGATATTCAATAACTGTATGCATGTGTGTAAGTGTTTAATTGGATATTTACCTGTTGATTGAGCTTACTTGATTATCTAATGTATTTGAACTGTTGTGCTATTATCTGATGTTGAATCGCATTTGTTCTGAATGATATAATGCATCTATGTGATGAACCGCTTTCAAGCGTGATATTAGCCTTGCAACCGATGATATATATCTTGTTGTTGATTGAAAGTTTGCTAAGCCGGGCGTGCGTCTGTGCTCAACCATAACAAGGATTAAAAACCTTAATAAGCTTTGCAGATGAAGGGATTAGTGTTCTTTTCCAAAAGCTCTTTAAACTTAAAGGACTTGTTTTAAATGTTGAAATGGTTTTGGTGTACTATTGTTATACGAGAGAAAAATCCTTTTCAAACTATGTGTCTTCAAGTGAAAACTTTCAAGATTATTTGGCAATATCCTATTGGGGGAAATATTTCAAAGATAAAAGAATTTCAAAGATGCTTTATAAAAGATTTTCAAAGAAAATGTTTTTCCTAAATATTTTAGAAACTTTCCGATAACCTGGATAGGTTATCGAGGATTCGGTTTTGAATTTGTTTTTCACTGAACGAAAAATAAATACTTATAAAAGAGAATCTAGTACGCGAGACGTCGCCTCTAGTATTCAGTGATGCACACGTGATCTTGGATCAGTGTTAATTCGGGACTACGAGTCCTGGCTATGATATTATGGACTGAGAGTCCAATTCTCAAAATTGAGGACAGTTCGTTCTGATTTCGTTGTGATGGACTTAGGTCCTAATCACGTGTTGGACTGTGTATTCTAACCGCGTGTGAAGAACATGATTAAAGGTGAAGGTTGTTTTCTACGACCACAACCCTTGACTGTGGCCACGGTCTTGGGCATTGTGATTGAGCGTTCGGACTATGAGTCCTATGCTTCTAAGTTTTTAAGTGATGGGGAAATGATGATTTAAGTCGTTAGCCTTGAGCAGCGACAGTGAAAAGAATGAACACAAAGAAATCCTTTTAAACAAAATATTTTCTCATGTGCATTTCCCCAAGCAGACATGCTATTGATGAATAAATCAGATACAAAAGATGGTATCCGGGAGTGCATCCCATGTAAACCGAGTGAAGAGGCACATGTGGCGTTGCTCGTCCCGAGACCTTAATGCATGAGGGTAAGGAGGCAAGCGCCGGTGGGCTAGAGCTTGACCAACTCTAATTCTTCTCCAGTGAAAAACGGTGTTGATATCTCATGAGATTAAGTTAGAGCCTGATATTGAAGTGCCATGCATATTTTCGAAAGATTGACTGTGCGGGTTTGATGCCCTTTGATATAACCCTGATGTATTATGTATATGCATGATTTAACTGCTTATATGTTTCTGTGATGTATGTATCATGTATATGGTTGTTGTGGGATATATCTTATGACGGTATCTCACTCTTGCACCACTGTATGTTTTGTTCTTTTCTCCTTGCATCGGGAACGCACGTGCTCTTAGATGGATCCGGACGTTCCCCTGGCACCGACGAACTCGAGGAATGAGGTCTTCGATCACGCTGGGGCGGCGGGGAGTTGGACCATACATGAAGGAGCGACGACTGCGACTTATCGGGGACCGATCACGACTACTGAGACAAATGCCAACGGAGTACCTATTCGGAGGATCCATACCGTCGAGTCTAGGACTGTGGCGCTTTCGCCTCCATGGTTCTACCTCCACACGCTACAGGTCACCGGACTTCTTCATGAGCACCTTGACCCGGTCGAACCGCTCGAAGAGGATCCAGTGGAAGAGGATCCGGAGGAAGACCCCTACGAGTTCATAGAGGTTGAGGCGGAGGAGGAGGAGGAGCCCGAGTACCACCCACAGGATCCCGGCGACGACGACATGATTATCGATGATGGCGGCGACGTTATTGATCCGGTTAGTGGTCCCTCGTCTGAAGGTAGCTTCTGCGGTCACTCCGAGTACAGGAGGCATGGATAGATCGTTGTTGGTTTTTTTGGAGTTGCCCCGATGGTCCCTTGGCTTTTGGAGCCTTCTTTTGAGCCTTATGCCCGATTTTCCCTATTTCCAGTGTGATGTCCTCTTTTACCTACTTCAGTTTTTTGTATCAGTGTGATGTCCTCTTTCCAATGTGATGTCCTCTTTTGAGCCTTATGCCCGATTTTCCCTATTTCCAGTGTGATGTCCTCTTTTACCTACTTCTTCAGTTTTTTGTATCAGTGTGAGTTGGCCAGTTCGATAAGGCCTGTTTTGTAACCAGAAACCTAAGATCCCAAGTGGGTCGGCTATATATATATATTTATATGTATGATGTTTATTCACATGTTCTGAGTGTTCATCATTGTTTCTTAACTACCGCTTGCAGAAAAAAAAATGAGTACCCTTTTCAGTAACCTTCTAATAAAGGTTATATTTCCGAAGGCGACCAGCGTTTTAAATAAGTTTCTTTTCCGCAAATGAGTAACCATGTGATGCCAGGTTTTAGGGCGTCACATGGTTACTCATTTGTGGAAAAGAAACTTATTTAAAACGCTGGTCGCCTTCGGAAATATAACCTTTATTAGAAGGTTACTGAAAATGGTACTCTTTTTTTTTTTTCTGCAAGCGGTAGTTAAGAAACAATGATGAACACTCAGAACATGTGAATAAACATCATACATATAAATATATATATAGCCGACCCACTTGGGATCTTAGGTTTCTGGTTACAAAACAGGCCTTATCGAACTGGCCAACTCACACTGATACAAAAAACTGAAGAAGTAGGTAAAAGAGGACATCACACTGGAAATAGGGAAAATCGGGCATAAGGCTCAAAAGAAGGCTCCAAAAGCCAAGGGACCATCGGGGCAACTCTAAAAAAACCAACAACGATCTATCCATGCCTCCTGTACTCGGATTGACCGCATAAGCTACCTTCAGACGAGGGACCACTAACCGGATCAATAACGTCGCCGCCATCATCGATAATCATGTCGTCGTCGCCGGGATCCTGTGGGTGGTACTCGGGCTCCTCC
Organism: Sophora flavescens; assembly: GCA_030762895.1. NCBI lineage: Eukaryota > Viridiplantae > Streptophyta > Magnoliopsida > Fabales > Fabaceae > Sophora > Sophora flavescens. The sequence goes on from CM061066.1 coordinate 114,726,617, forward strand.
TCCTCCTCCGCCTCAACCTCTATGAACTCGTAGGGGTCTTCCTCCGGATCCTCTTCCACTGGATCCTCTTCGAGCGGTTCGACCGGGTCAAGGTGCTCATGAAGAAGTTCGGTGACCTATAGCGTGTGGAGGTAGAACCATGGAGGCGAAAGCGCCACAGTCCTAGACTCGACGGTATGGATCCTCCGAATAGGTACTCCGTTGGCATTTGTCTCAGTAGTCGTGATCGGTCCCTGATAAGTCGCAATCGTCGCTCCTTCATGTATGGTCCAACTCCCCGCCGCCCCAGCGTGATCGAAGACCTCATTCCTCGAGTTCGTCGGTGCCAGGGGAACGTCCGGATCCATCTAAGAGCACGTGCGTTCCCGATGCAAGGAGAAAAGAACAAAACATACAGTGGTGCAAGAGTGAGATACCGTCATAAGATATATCCCACAACAACCATATACATGATACATACATCACAGAAACATATAAGCAGTTAAATCATGCATATACATAATACATCAGGGTTATATCAAAGGGCATCAAACCCGCACAGTCAATCTTTCGAAAATATGCATGGCACTTCAATATCAGGCTCTAACTTAATCTCATGAGATATCAACACCGTTTTTCACTGGAGAAGAATTAGAGTTGGTCAAGCTCTAGCCCACCGGCGCTTGCCTCCTTACCCTCATGCATTAAGGTCTCAGGACGAGCAACGTCACATGTGCCTCTTCACTCGGTTTACATGGACAGACTCCCAGATACCATCTTTTGTATCTGATTTATTCATCAATAGCATGTCTGCTTGGGGAAATGCACATGAGAAAATATTTTGTTTAAAAGGATTTCTTTGTGTTCATTCTTTTCACTGTCGCTGCTCAAGGCTAACGACTTAAATCATCATTTCCCCATCACTTAAAAACTCAGAAGCATAGGACTCATAGTCTGAACGCTCAATCACAATGCCCAAGACCGTGGCCACAGTCAAGGGTTGTGGTCGTAGAAAACAACCTTCACCTTTAATCATGTTCATCACACGCGGTTAGAATACACAGTCCAACACGTGATTAGGACCTAAGTCCATCACAACGAAATCAGAACGAACTGTCCTCAATTTCGAGAATTGGACTCTCAGTCCATAATATCATAGTCAAGACTCGTAGTCCCGAATTAACATTGATCCAAGATCACGTGTGCATCACTGAATACTAGAGGCGACGTCTCGCGTACTAGATTCTCTTTTATAAGTATTTATTTTTCGTTCAGTGAAAAACAAATTCAAAACCGAATCCTCGATAACCTATCCAGGTTATCGGAAAGTTTCTAAAATATTTAGGAAAAACATTTTCTTTGAAAATCTTTTATAAAGCATCTTTGAAATTCTTTTATCTTTGAAATATTTCCCCCAATAGGATATTGCCAAATAATCTTGAAAGTTTTCACTTGAAGACACATAGTTTGAAAAGGATTTTTCTCTCGTATAACAATAGTACACCAAAACCATTTCAACATTTAAAACAAGTCCTTTAAGTTTAAAGAGCTTTTGGAAAAGAACACTAATCCCTTCATCTGCAAAGCTTATTAAGGTTTTTAATCCTTGTTATGGTTGAGCACAGACGCACGTCTGGCTTAGTAAACTTTCAATCAACAACAGTATATATATCATCAGTGCAAGGCTAATATCACAATTGAAAGCAGTTCATCACATAGATGCATTATATCATTCAGAACAAGTACAGTTCAACATCAGATAATAGCACAACAGTTCAAATACATTAGATAATCAAGTAAGCTCAATCAACAGGTAAATATCCAATTAAACACTTACACACATGCATACAGTTATTGAATATCTTTAGGAAATCCCCTCTTACCTTAAGAAGTTAAAAGAAATGCGAGAAAATAAACGGTTTCACGGACGTTCTTCAAGGTTGGTTAGGATGCAAGTCTAGGTTTCAAGACACAAGGTTCAAAGGATTAGAACTCAACCAAGAACTTAGGGTTAGAAGTTTCCAAAACATATGAAACTTAGGGATTTATGATCCTCAAGTGCTAAGAGTTTAAAACATGATTACTTAAAACAAAGTTGAACAAAAATCCCACCAAGTTACACCTTGATGGAGATTCGGCCTTGACCAATAAAATAGGCTAGGAACATTTAAAATTTCCAATCTCTTTGGTTTAGCATCCATTAATAGTAAGGAGCTCAAAACCATGATCACTTTGGAAAATGAAAAACGAAACACCCTAGGTCCATAACCTTTAAGATTCGGCCATCCTTGGGTTTTTATGATAAAAATCTTTAAATTCTTCCAATCTCTTAGACCTTTTAGCATCCAATAACTTATGGAGCTCAAGTCTATGATCATCTTGAAAGCAACATATGATTATAAAGAATTAAAGTATAATGACATAAGTAAATAAATGACATAAACATAAATGACATAAGGTAAATGACATAATGTAAATGACATAAATATAAATGGCATGAAAGTAAATGACATAAAAGTAGAGTAAAAATCTTTAAACTTTCCAATCACTTTAGACATAGCATCCTTTAACATAAAGGAGCCTTGGTCAATGATCATTTTGGAAAACAAATCTTTAAATACAAACTCAAACTTGTAAAAGTTGAAACTAGATCCATCAAAACCATAGGCATGGTTCGGCCTCATTAGAAAGTAGAGGTTAGGAAACTTTGTTTTACACAACCTTTTAGTATGTTAAACTACAAGTAAATACAAGGCCATAGAAATTGGTTTCAACTCAAAAGGAGTTTTCTACCATTTTTGAGAGATTTTTGAAGATAAAAGCTCATAAATGACATAAAGAAGAAACTTTAGAAAAAGATGAAGTTTTTAAAGAAAAGAATACATGAGAGTATTACCCTAAACAAGAGGAACAACTTTGATGAATAACACTTAGTGAAAAGAAGAGTAAAAACAAGAGCTTTGGAATCTTGAAGTTAAAAAGATGAAAGCTTTAAGAGTGAAGTAGGAGAAAGGAAAGTGTTGAAGTGAAGTTGATGAGTGATATTTATAGAGGGAAAGGGGAGGGTGCACGACCTTGAGAGGGAGAAGAAGAAAGAAGATGAGTTTCTTGAAGAGAGGTTTAAGAGTTAATGTGATGTGATGTGATTGGAGAGAGAAAGTTGAAAAGTAAGATTTTGGAATGACATAAGGATTTTCTTTTTCCTTAGGTGTGTCATAGGCATTTAATGAGACTTCCCATCAAGCCTTTTCTCCTCCTTTAGGGTTCCTTTAACTGCTTAAATATGTAACCGGTTGCACATCCGATCGTATTTTCTGAAGGTTTCGTCCGGATAAAATACTATATTTTATTCCCGGACAACAAAATTCGAAAATTTACCAACCCACACAAAACATCATAAAAACACTAACTGTCTCGTTCACAAATAAAAATTTTGTTTTTAGCTCAGTAAACTTGTAACGGTAGTGAGAACCCAGATCGGTTTTCGTCTGAATTTTCGACTGAAAATTTTACTGTGACTTCATATGGTAAAACAACACAAGAAAATGATTTTATTTTAAATAAAATCATCTTCTAGCTTTTTATCGAAAATAAATACATTAAAGCATGTATTTACCGATAAAGAAGCATACGAAAAACGGAGTGTTACAAAGCACGCTTAACTGTGGAGTTTTTAAGTGACGGGCTCCCGAAAAGAAGATGCATCTTGTTAGTATAGGTAGTACCAATCAATTCATATAAGCCTTCCTCAACTGTATAGTCCCATACCTACAAAGTCTCAAGATCCCTCTCATTCGGGTGTGTAATCGGTTCATTCATGTCTCCCTCCGCCTAGAAGCCTGCCAGGAGCCGCTCCTTGTCTGTGCCTTCTTACACCAGCGACCACTCCCCGCCCTCGTCGGCACCCGGGTGTTACATGCCCACCAGCTTCCGCTTTGGTTCATCCTCGAACCACGCCGTACTGGGAGAGGTGCCGCTCTGATACCATTTAATGCGACACCCTAAAACCCGGCATCACATGGTTACCCGTTGCAGAAAAGAAACTTATTTAAAACGCTGTTCGCCTTCGGAAAAATAACCTTTTATATAAGGTTACTGAAAAATGGTACTCATTTTTTTTAAAAGCAGTTAAGAAAAGGTGATGAACACTCAACATGAAAATAAACATCATACATATAGATATGACTGTCCCACTTGGGATCTTAGGTTTGATTACAAAACAGGCCTTGTCGAACTGGCCAACATACATTGAAACAGCTATTGAAGAAATAGGTAAAAAGAAAACATCAAACCGGGAATAGGGAATTGGGTACAAGACTCAAAAGATGGCTCTAAAATCCTGGGGACTATCGGGACAACTCCAAAAGCCGACAAACGATCTACCAATGCCTCCTGCATGCAGAGTGACCACAGATGCTACCCTCAGACGAGATATCAGTTGCCGGATCAATAACGTCACCGCCATCGTCGATAGGGACGTCGTCATCGCCGGGATCCTGCGGATGGTACTCTGGCTCCTACTCCTCCTTGTCCTCGACCTCGACCTCGACCTCTATGAACTCAAGAGGCTCTTCCTCGGGATCCTCTTCGAGATCCTCCTCCACTGGATCCTCCGCAAGCGGTTCCACTGGATCAAAGTGCTCATGAAGGAGTCCGGTGACTTGTAGCGTATGGAGGTAGTACCATGGAGGTGGAAGCGTCACAGTCCTCGTCTCGACGGTATGAATCCTTCGTACGGGCACTCCGTTAGAATTCGTTTCGGTGGTCGTGACTGGTCCCCGATATGTAACGGTCGTCGCACCCTCGTGTATAGTCCAATTCCCTGCCGACCCAGCGTGATCAAATACCTCACCCCTCGAGCTCGTCTGTGCCAAGGGAACGTCCGGATCCATCTAAGAGCATGTGCATACCCGATACAAGAAGAAAAGAACAGAACATATAGTTGTGCAAGAGTGAGATACCGTCATAAGATATATCCCACAACAACCATATACATGATACATGCCACACATAATCAAGTTAACAGTTAAATCATGCATAATCATAATATAACCGTGTTATATCAAGGGATCTCAAGCCCGCACAAACAATTTTCGAAAATATGCATGACACTTCAATATCAGTCTCTATCCTAATCTCATGAGATATCAACACCGTTTTTCACTGGAGAAGAATTAGAGTTGGTCAATCTCTAGCCCACCGGGCAGTTACCTCCATACCCTCATGCATTTAAGGTCTCAGGACGAGCAACGTCACATGTGCCTCTGAACTCGGTTACATGGACAGACTCCCAGATACCACCTTGTATCTGATATGTAAGAAAGCACGTCTGCTTGGGGAAATGCACATGAGAAAATGTTTTCTCCTAAATGTTTTAGAAAATTTCCGATAGCCTGGATAGGTTATCGAGGACTCGGTTTTGAATTTGATTTTCACTGAATGAAAAATAAGTACTTAAGAAAGAGAATCTAGTACGCGAGACGTCGCCTCTAGTATTCAGTTATACGCACGTGATCTTGGATCAGTGTGAATTCGGGGCCATGGGTCCTATTCATGATGTTCTGGACTGAGAATCCAATTCTCGAAATCGAGGACAGTGCGTTCTGATTTCGTTGTTGTGGACTGTGTCCTAATCACGTTGTTGTGGACTATGTGTCCTAATCACGTTGTTGTGGACTGTGTGTCCTAATCATGTTGTTGTGGACTGTGTGTCATAACCACGTTGTGATGAACATTGTTAAAGGTGAATGTTGTTTTCTACGACCACAACCCTTGACCGCGGCATCGGTCTTGGGCATTGTGATTAAGCATTCAGACTGTCTGTCCTATGCTTTTAAGTTTTCAAGTGATGGGGAAATGATGATTAAGTCGTTAGCTTCAAGCTGCGACAACGAAAAAGAATGAACAGAAAGAAAACCTTTTAAATAAAACATTTTCTCATGTGCATTTCCCCAGGCAGACGTGGTTTCTTACATATCAGATACAAGGTGGTATCTGAGAGTCTGTCCATGTAACCAAGTTCGGAGGCACATGTGACGTTGCTCGTCCTAAGACCTTAAATGCATGAGGGTATGGAGGCAACTGCCCGGTGGCTAGAGATTGACCAACTCTAATTCTTCTCCAGTGAAAAACGGTGTTGATATCTCATGAGATTAGGATAGAGCCTGATATTGAAGTGTCATGCATATTTTCGAAAATTGTTTGTGCGGGTTGAGATCCCTTGATATAACACGGTTATATTATGATTATGCATGATTTAACTGTTGACTTGATTATGTGTTGCATGTCTCATGTATATGGTTGTTGTGGGATATTTATGACGGTATCTCACTCTTGCACAACTGTATGTTCTGTTCTTTTCTTCTTGTATCGGGTATGCACGTGCTCTTAGATGGATCCAGACGTTCCCTTGACACAGACGAGCTCGAGGAGCGAGGTATTTGATCACACTGGGTCGGCAGGGAATTGGACTATACACGAGGGTGCGACGACCGCGACATATCGGGGACCGGTCACGACCATCGAAACAAATGCTAACGGAGTGCCCGTACGAAGGATTCATACCGTCGAGACGAGGACTGTGACGTTTCCACCTCCATGGTACTACCTCCATACGCTACAAGTCACCAGACTCCTTCATGAGCACTTTGATCTAGTGGAACCGCTTGCGGGCTTGCGGAGGATCCAGTGGAGGAGGATCCCGAAGAGGATCCCGAGGAAGAGCCTCTTGAGTTCATAGAGGTCGAGGTCGAGGACGAGGAGGAGGAGGAGGAGGAGCCAAAGTACCATCCGCAGGATCCCGGCGATGACGACGTCCCTATCGACGATGGCGAGACGTTATTGATCCGGCAACTAATATCTCGTCTGAGGGTAGCATCTGTGGTCACTCTGCATGCAGGAGGCATTGGTAGATCGTTTGTCGGATTTTGGAGTTGTCCCGATAGTCCCCAGGCTTTTAGAGCCATCTTTTGAGTCTTGTACCCAATTCCCTATTCCCGGTTTGATTTTTTCTTTTTACCTGTTTCTTCAGTAGCTGTTTCAGTGTATGTTGGCCAGTTCAACAAGGCATGTTTTGTAATCAAACCTAAGATCCCAAGTGGGACAGTCATATCTATATGTATGATGTTTATTTTCATGTTCTGAGTGTTCATCACCTTTTCTTAACTGCTTTAAAAAAAAAAAGAGTACCCTTTTTCAGTAACCTTATATAAAAGGTTATTTTTCCGAAGGCGACCAGCGTTTTAAATAAGTTTCTTTTTCGCAATGGGTAACCATGTGATGCCGGGTTTTAGGGTGTCGCATTAGTTGGTATCAGAGCGGCGTGGTTCGGGGACGAACCAAAGCGGAAGCTGGAGAGGAAGCTGGTGGGCATGTAACACCCGGGTGCCGACGAGGGCGGGGAGTGGTCGCCGGTGCAAGAAGGCACGGACAGGGAGCGGCTCCTGGTAGGCTTCTAGGCGGAGGTAGACTTGAATGAACCGATTACACACCCGAATGAGAGGGATCTTGAGACTGTGTAGGTATGGGACTATACAATTGAGGAAGGCTTATATGAATTGATTGGTACTACCTTTACTAACAAGATGAATCTTCTTTTCGGGAGACTGTCACTTAAGAACTCCACAGTTAAGCGTGCTTGACTTGGAGCAATTCTGGGATGGGTGACCACCTGGGAAGTTTTCCCAGGAAGCGTGTGAGTGAGGACAAAGCATGCCGAAAAGACCCGTGTTGGTCTGTGGGGATAGTCGTCAATCCATAGAGCAGTCAAGGATGTTACTAATGGTATCAGAGCGGCACCTCTCCCAGTACGGTGTGGTTCAGGGACGAACCAAGCGGAAGCTGGTGGGCATGTAACACCCAAATGCCGACGAGGGCGGGGAGTGGTCGTCGGTGCAAGAAGGCACGGACAAGGAGCGGCTCTTGGCAGACTTCTAGGCGGAAGGGCATATGAATGAACCGATTACATACCCGAATGAGATGGATCCCGAGACTGTATAGGAATGGGACTATACAATTGAGGAATGCTTATATGAATTGATTGATACTACCTATACTAACAAGATGCATATTCTTTTAGAGAGCCCATCACTTAAGAACTCCACAGTTAAGCGTGCTTGATTTGGATCAATTCTGGGATGGGTGACCTCCTGGGAAGTTTTCCCATGAAGCGTGTGAGGACAAAGCACGCTAAAAAGACCCGTGTTGGTCTGTGGGGACAATTGTCAATCCATGGAGCAGCCAGGGAATTTTCAAAATTTTGTTGCAAAATTTTGTACTTTTGTTTTAAATCTGCAACTTCAGATTTCAGATTTTTGACTTCTCTGCATAATAGGGGGAGTGTTATGGGTTCTTGGATAAATGATGATTCAGGATTTAAAATATCTTTTAAATTGTACCCTGAAAATTCTTTAGCTGTTATTTCTTGATTTTCTATTTCCTTGTATTTTTATAACATTGCTAACATAACTTGTGGGTCATCTATTTGATTAACTAGGTCTAACAAGACTCTAGCTTCTTTGGAAATAACGTTAATTGTAAATTTACAATCACAGTCATCTCCAAGGCAACCACAACTTAAGCAACCAACATCAGAATCTGAGGAAGTTTCTTGATTTTGATAAATTATTTCTTGTTCATTATCTGTTGATGAATTATCCGAGGATTCTGTTTCATAGAGCAATATTTTAGCAATTTGTTCTTTTATTTCGTCATCCATTTTAAGTTCTTTTATTTTTTGTTTTACTCTACATTTTCTGGCAATATGGCTGGCTCGACCACATTTATAGCAAATAATGTTTTTATCAAATCCTTTATTGAAGGGTTTATTATAAAAAGTTTTATTTTGGGGTTTCCTATAAGATTTATTTGGTTTTTCCATTGGTGCCTTTTTATTGAATCTTCTGTAACTTCTAAATTTTTGAGGTTTTGCCCTTCTTTGTTTAGAAGGAGGAGTTAATTTTTCGTAGTCAAACTGTTCGCAAAAATTTCCTAATTCTTTATTATTAGTTTTACTTTCGAATTTAGCTTGCCTATGCATTTTAATATCTGTACAAAATTGTAAACCCGTTTTGTTTATTATTGAAATTATTCTTCCATAGGTTAAATCTTCTAACCGAGTACCTGAGTATTCGGTTTTTATCCGGGTTCTTACTTTTTGGGCGAAGTTTTTGGGAAGACCTGAGATAAATCTGTCTTTCCAATGGGATTGCCTACAATCCGTTCTAGTATAAATTTTTGCTAGGAAATTATCTTTGTACCATTTGAATTCTCCAAGAGTTGGACAATAAAGATTATTTAATATTTCAAGGGACCTATCAGCAAACACATTTGCATCCCCTATGAATGCTTGGGAAATTGCAAAAATTAATGCCTCTACCTGTTGTTCTATTTGAATGGGTTCGGGTTCACCTTGTTCATTATTTCTTACTTCAGTTTTTACGAAAGTGAGAATTGTTTGTCTATCAACTTCACTTAAATTATTATCCCACCATCCTTTAAGGCTTCCTGTGAAACCTTGGATTAATAATTTAACAGTACTCAGGGCATTATTTCTTTTTGCCCTATAGGCAGTAGCTGCCATAGACATTTCTTCTAATTTCCTCATTATTTGATGTTCTGAAAAGCCATCGATATTCCATTCTACGATGCCTTCTCCATTATATTGAGATGCTAGGTCAAGCATAGCATCTTCATATTGTATATCTGGTAGAGTAGGCCTATGATAATAATTTCTAGAAGTTGGGTAACTTTTAGAAGTATTTTTTATCTTATTGATTGTGTCTAATCCTGTATCATCAAATTGTTTTTCTAATTCTATTTTATCTTCATTTTTTATCATATTCACTCTTGATGATGATATTTTTAATGAAGCTAATCTCTTATTTATTTCATTTAAAAGATCATTGCTTGATTCTTTTCCTATTTTGATTTCTTTAATTTCGGAATCTGATAACTTGTAAGGAGTTATTAATGATTTTTCTAATTTCCTTGAAGTTTCTTCTTTGGATGGTAAATCATTATCTTCAGAAGTACTTGCCACTTGGTATAAAAGTTGATTTGTATAATTTAATTGTTGTTGAATGTTTTTAATATCATTCCGGTTAGGTTGTTGAGTGGTTAAAGTTTTGGTATCTTCTTTCATAGTTTTGAAAGGAGATGTTGTTATTTCAATATTTTCAACATTTGGGAAGGTTATTTCTTCCAAAGGAGGGATAACAGAAATGACCTCTTTACCTTTGGTTGTTTTCCAAATTCTTTTAGCAGAATTTAAAGTTTTTAATTCTAAATTTTGAAAACAGTGTTTTTCAAACCAAGTGAAGTAGGGAATGTTATCATCCTCTACCTCCTCGAGATAAGCATAATAGGATTCCCTATATTGTCTTATCTCTAATTGCGAGAAAGTGGAGAAAAACCATTTTCTCATACTTTCGTTGACTGGTTTTAAAAATTCTTTTTGAAGTTTTTGTTTGTCAATGCAAAATTTTGTAATAACAAAACATTGATTGTGAGTTTCAAAACTTTGATTAATTTCAGATTGAGTCGGCGACTCTCTCTGAGTTACTTGTTGAACTGATTGTGGTGTTTCCACCCTATATTCAGGTTGAGGAATAACAGGATGATCTCTTATTCCTGCTAATCTTAATGAATGAAATGAATCAATTGATTTTCGTGAATTATTAGTTTGTTTAGATCCCTCAGGGGTTCTAAACGATCTAGTAGAATTACTTCTACTAAATGGTGCAAAACTTATTGAAACATTACCAGATGCATATTCAACTGGTATTGTCATCTGGGAGGGTTCTGGCTCCTCAGGAGGCAGAATCTCTTGTAAATTCCATTCTAAATTCCTAAAGACTTCATTATGATTGAGTCTCTTAGGGGTAACTGCATTTGACTTTTCAAGATTAACTTGAAGAAGCAGAGTATCTTCTTTTGAAGAAATATTTAATGCTTTTGGTGAAATGTTAGTTTTCATGGCCTTGTAATATATTTTATATATTACTGCTACCGGGTAGGAATTTGGACTCCAAATTCCTTCTTTTATTTTAATATCTAACTTGATATTATGTTTATTTTTTCCTAAACTTTCAAGAGGCATTGTATAATTTGCGAAATTATTGAAAAAGGTAGGACCATCATGAAGATTGGTCTCAATTATTGAAAGCACTTGATCCTCGAACCTAGCAGGTCGAGTATCTCTAAGGCATACACACACAGGTGTATCTATGCCTAATCTATGCAAAGGTTTTATTGCAACTCGAATTAAACCAATGTGCAAAAATCTGTATTTTTGCTTATGTTCTTTTAACATTGATAAATTCAAGAGATTTAAACTCTCTTGAGGTTTATCAACTTTAATTGTGTATTCAACAGTTTTAATTATAAAGTCGGATTTAAACTTATCCATTAACTTGGTTTTATAAATTTCTTAGACATTTATTGAAGGTATACTCCAGTTATGTAACTTTTGTTCAATGTTAGGTAAAATTATTTGTTGTTCGTTAATTAGAGTTGAATTAAGACTTTCACTACTACTGGGTTTATCTAGTTCATCTATTTTCTCTTTACCTTTTCTAGAAACCATCTTTAGTAAGCTAGACATGATAACTTAGCCTGAATGATCTAGTACTTATATTAGAAACTGAGGATTCTCACCAGACACCGGGACCACCACGGCTTACCAACGGATTTACTACCCTGACCTTCGGGCTTTACGATCGGGAACACCCTAACGGCTGACTAACGCTGCAAAGAGAGAAAACTCGAAACCAATATAAGTACCAGAGCACTAAGGCTCTGATACCAGATTGCCACTGCGGATCATCTCAAGAATTAGTAGAGTTAAAATAGTTGTGAAAAGATAATCAGAGTATATAAGTGAAAGTAATATTTATCAAACTAACTATTTTATTTCATAATACTGGTAGTAACTTACAAAGGGTTATTAGTTAATTTTTCGTAGCCAAACTGTTCGCAAAAATTTCCTAATTCTTTATTATTAGTTTTACTTTCGAATTTAGCTTGCCTATGCATTTTAATATATGTACAAAATTGTAAACCCGTTTTGTTTATTATTGAAATTATTCTTCCATAGGTTAAATCTTCTAACTGAGTACCTGGGTATTCGGTTTTTATCTGGTTCTTACTTTTTGGGCGAAGTTCACCGCTAGGTTCCTCCTTAGAGTATCTATGACATGCAAATAAGTGCGCACCAAATTCACAAGTAATTCATGCAATAGGAATCAAATCGAAAGCAAAATTGAAATTAACAAGAAGTAAAACGTCAATTCATCACATAAAACGAGTCTTGGGCATAGCCCCAATCCCTAGAAATAAAAAGACTACTCAAGCATTGCCATGTTCATTGCAAGCTTGATTAACAAAAGCATAAAAAAGCCTAAGAGAAAAGAAGAAATTGAGAAGAAGAGAAATCCTAATTTTTGCCTAAGGTAGCTGCCCCAGAGATCCCTATTTTCGAGCCTTAGAGTCCTATTTATAATGTAGGGTAACTTGGGATTAAAGCTGTTACAAATCAGATCAAATCAGCAAATTAAAATTCCAGATATTGCGCATCACTACCGTGATGCTTGTCACGGCCAGGCCGTGACAGATTCTGTCTTGGAAAACTTGGCATTGGTTGGCCTGTCACGGCTGTGATGACCATCACGGCCTGGCCGTGACAGGTTCTGACTTTTGTGTACTTTTGCGAGCTTTGAGGCTCACTGCAAATTTATTTTTGGGATCTGAGGCCCACTGCAATTTTATTTTTCGAGCTTTGAGGCTAACTGCAAATTTATTTTTGGGATTTGAGGTCCACTGCAAATTAATCTTTCGAGCTCTGAGGCTCACTGCTAATTTTATACTTGGGATTTGAGGCCCACAGTCGTTTTTATTTTCCAAAAACTTAATTTTCTCCAACCTGTTTCCCATCCCGGCTAAAATGTGAGTTCATTTTCTTTACTAGTTCCTTACTACTCTCACATGAAAAATCGTTCTTTTTTCATGTATTGTAGTAATGAACAAGTAAAGAGGCAGCTAATGAACACCCCATTTTGACCAGGTTCACTAAAAATTTCAAAAAATAATAAAATAAAAAATTTGCAAAGAAAATAAAAATAATAAAAATAATAAAATGATTTAACCCATTTCATCCTCCCCAACAAACCCTAGCAACCACTTTTTTTTTTTGTGAATTAGAATTTAATTTTTGTAGATGAGGCTTGGTAGATTTTGATTTCAAATCAGAGATAGAAATCTTAATCTTGGCCTTTTTAGGATCAGGATCAGATTTCAATCTTAATCTTGACGGAATTTTAGGATCCAGATCGGAGGGAATTGACATTATAAAAAATCACAATCAATACCAAAAGGGGGCGGGGACAGCGAAAAAAATAAGAGGGCAAAGAAAAATTCCCTGGTTACAGGAAAATCACGTCCTTCCCCTTTTTTTGATTATTCTTTCTTGGCTTTCATTTTTCCCTGTCAGACACAGATTCTTCCTGTCATCCCTTTCCTTCTTCCTCTCATCTTTCTCAAAACAACATCCCTCTCATCTCTCTCAAAAATTCCATCCCTCTCTACCCACCTTACTCAGATCGTGCCGCCACCTTGTCCGTCTCAGACCACCGTGAGTCGCCGTCCACGCCCCGCCAGATCCGTCTGCGAATCGTCGCTCCGCCGCACCGATCGCGCTTCGCAGCCACCGGAGGAACTCGCCTCGCCATCTCTGCTCCACCCAGTCCAACACGCCGCCATAAGCCGTCGCCGATCTGCCTCTATTATGTGCCAAGCTGCCGTGCCTTGAACCGGCCTGCCCTGTTTCCTTTCCTTCATTTTCGTGTACACAGGTGAAGGAGAGAAGAAGAAAGGCTAACGTCACTGCTTCTCCTTCTTTTCTTTTTGGGTATTCTGATATTGTGTTGTATTGCATTTATCCATTCCTCTTATTTATTTATATTTTTTTTCTTTTTTTACTTTTGTATATTTAATTTGAAGTAGTTATTGGGCTTGTGAGTGAATAAGGCTCATATTAAGTAGGCAAATAAAAATGTATGAAATTGGATTTGATCTTCTTTTATGTTTTTTTTTCTTGTGAAACATTTATGTTGAAATGCATGAATAAAATGAAAAAAAAATATAAAACATTTGAAAAATAATTTTGGGATTGCTTTGTGAGAGGTTTCACACTCAATTCCTTAGATGTGGGATAGCTCTGTGGACGTGTCTGTCATGTTCTATCTCGCTTAAGAGTTTTTCGATAAAAATAAAATAAAATAAAATGAAATATATCAAATTCTTTTTTTTAATAAATAAAAAAACCTTTTTTAAAAAAGGAAATATAAAAACATTTTCATAAAAAAATAAAATCAACCAACAAATAAAATATTTTCTACAAGAACTACGTGGCTTTGAGTTTTTCATCGAAGCAGGGAATACGTAGGAGCGGGATCAATCATCTCGTCAAGCCAAAATTAATTTTCCATTATTTTTGTGTTCTTTTTATTTTGTATAATGTGGATAATTAATTAATGATTTATTTAATATTTTTGGGTTGCTCTATGACAAGTGTCATGCTCAATCCCCTAGCTTCGAGGTTGTCCTATGGACTTACGTGCTATGTCCAATCTCATTTAGGATTTATCCATGATTTTTAAAAATGAAAAAAAAGGAACAATAAAGAAACGTAAAATAAAAAAATATTAATAAATAAATAAATTCTTCCTTGTAAATATTTTTGGGGTAAAAAAATAAATTAATTAATTTTTGCACAATTAATTCAAGGTACCATTCGTAGGATGGGTGATGTAGGGTGCTTAACACCTTCCCTACTCGTAACCGACTCCCGAACTCGGCTTGGTTTCAAAGACCATTTTTTTTAAGGTTTTCCAATTTTTCCTAAATTAAATAAAATTGGCGGCGACTCCACTTTTCCATAAAATTTCCTTTTATCATCGTCCTTGCCGTAATTTTTGGTTGTGACAGATGGCGACTCCACTGGGGACTTTTCGAGAGTCAAGCCTAAGTAAGGAGTTGTGCATTTTGGTATTTATTGTTTACCCCTTTTTATTGTTTTCTTTTATTTTTTGTATATATTTGTTTCCTTTTTGCTTTAATAATTATTTTTTACATTAGGATAGAAGACCATGATATTTTTATTTTTATTTTGTTTGCTTGTCGAGCAGGTTCAAGTAGTTATGTATTAGGATTGTACAGGTTTGTATGCCTCCAGCACACATAACACCGACACTCATTTTCACACACTTTCAGCTCTATACCCGAGCTTGTGGGACCTTAAGGATTAGGTGGTGACTCAGCATTGTCATCGAAGGCCTAGTGCCTCTCTGATATTTGTTGACTCACCACTCGGATTGTTACTAGTGTCATGGACTAGTCATCCTGGAGGGTTTATCCCTACTTGTGATTAGGTTCATGAACTAGGTCCTTGACAAGGGCAATCTGGGGACCTTGACCTTTAGAAGTCTAGACACATCCTAAAGTTTATATTCCTAAATTGACTTAGTAGCCGCTCGACTTAGAAGTTGCCATCATAGGTACCCTTGATTAGGCCCTACCTCTTAAGACACTTGGAGGCGAACCATATCTCCCTTGTGTTTTTCTATCCATTTACTTATTTATTTATTTTTACTTCATTTCCCTTTGTGTTTTAACAAATGGATAATAAATAAGTAAAATACATAATATATATATATATATATATATATTTTAATTTTTTTTGGTAAAATAATATATATATTTATATATATTATTTTATTTTTTTTGGTGATTCTCTTTTGTGGAGGAATGACACTATCTGTGTAGCAAGGAACAGAAATGTCCAACTCTAGCAATGCAATTGGCCTGAAGAAGAATATTAGGATTGACATGGAAATCAATGATGTGAAGACTTTAAAACTTTTGATGTAATTCTGTTAGATGGGAAACATTGTATTTTCTCTTCAAAGAAATAAAAGCCTTTTTTTAGGGGTTACATCCATCAATGAATTCTGCTCTATCTTAGGGTATGTATGATTGCATTGCTAGTGAATGATGCTGTCTATTGAGGGACACATGTTCCCATGGATTTGTCATCAACCACGCATTAACCTAAGGGGGATGTGCCCCTAGAGTTATGTGTCGGGGTGAAGTTGCTTGCTACAAAAAAATGGTCTTTCCTTTGCAAAAGAAAGAATTCATGGTTTTTCGAAGCATACTTTTATCTTTCTTTTAATAATAATAATAATGCCAAAAATAAAAAAAAGGGGTTATTGATTAGAATAATTGACGATTTTTCGAACAGAGCTAGAAACACGAATCTGAGGGTTCGAGAATCATTGCGCAACCTAAGAAAGACAATACCAATCAAACCCGAGTTTACAACACAAGATCCCGGACCAGGATGACTGCCAACAATCCTGAGACAGGAAGGAACTTGAGTTTAGAAGTAGACGAAGTGAGGGGAAGGGTGACTGAAATCTCTGAAACTCAAGCAAGGTTGGAGGCTATACTACAGGATATGAGGGAATCTCTTAGCAAGCTTAGTGCAAATAGAAGTGGAAACGAAGATGACCCACATGTGAGCGTACAACCGGCCCTCTCCATGGTAACGGTGCCAATGTTTTCAAACATAAACCATAGCTTTACTCAGGGAATGTCGGGTTACACGGAACCCATAGTAATCCCCACCGGGGAAGGATATCGCCCCATCGAGAATGTGTATCACGAGGCTGCTGGCTATACATGGGAAAAACCCCATGCATTCATTCCTGAACAATCAAGAGGAGCCCAGTTTGGACCTGATAAGATGAAGGAAGAGTGGATGGAGAAGGTAGAAGAACAAATAAAAGAGATCAAGTGCTCAAATACTTATGGCCTTCTAAAGATTGAAGAACTTTGTCCTGCCACGAATGTCGTGATTCCTAAGGATTTCAAAATTCCTGATTTCTCCAAATATGACGGAAGTGGGAACCCACGATTCCATTTGATTAGCTATGCCACCAAAATGGCCATCTGGTCTAAGGATGACAAGTTCCTCATTGGCTTTTTCTATGAAAGTTTGACCGGAATCGCACTAGAGTGGTACCTTCAGTTAGACCATTCTAAGATCTCTCGGTGGACAGAATTAGCCGATTTGTTCATGGATCAATACAAATTCAATTTGGACATAGCTCCGACCTGTGAACAGTTGACTACAATGCAGGAGAAGAGTGATGAATCCTTCAAACAGTATGCACAAAGGTGGAGGAGTTTGGCAGCTCAGGTTCAGCCGTCGCTGATGTTGTCCGAAATGTGCTCATACTTTTTGGGAACTCTGGGATCCCCCTTTATCGGAGCAATGGCAGGAATAGCTTATAGGGATTTCTCTGACTTGATTGCTGCAGAGGAAAGAATTGAAATCCTAGCCAGAGCCGGGAAGTTGCCAACTGACATGGAAGGTAGTGCATCTAAGAAGGGGTTCCAGCCCAAGAAGAAGGAAGCAGAAGCAAATTATGTACAACACCAGCCAAACTTTGGACCTCGACATGTCCCTTCATACCCGAGGTACCAAGCACCATATCAGACCCGAACACCATTTTACCCACCTCAACAGGCCTCGCCAACCATCACCCAGTCACAAAACCAAATGAATAACATCCCTACCCCTCAACCATACAACCCCACTCGCCCAACATATACTCATTATCCACCTGTACCTCAACAAAACCATCCAAGCTTCCCTCGACCTCGCTCAAATTTTCCAAATCAGGGACGTTCCCAATATCAAAATCTGCCTCCTTTCCCAAGACTGTCTATCTCAAATGCAGATTTGTTCAAACAACTATTTGATCGTCACCTAATCGCTGGAAACCCTG
This sequence comes from Sophora flavescens, assembly GCA_030762895.1. Taxonomy (NCBI): domain Eukaryota; kingdom Viridiplantae; phylum Streptophyta; class Magnoliopsida; order Fabales; family Fabaceae; genus Sophora; species Sophora flavescens. The sequence continues at coordinate 114,744,445 of CM061066.1, forward strand.
TACGGCCTATGGAACCACCTTTCCCTGCTTGGTACAATCCAAACTTGACTTGCAAATATCACATGGATCACCTGGGACATTCCATTGAAGAATGTGAGACCTTCAAGACAGCAGTAAGAAAATTGATTGCTTGTGGAAGATTGGGTTTAGAAGAAGATTCTGGGCCTAGCATTGTTAATAACCCAATCCCAAACCATAATGCGGGAAATAGGGTGAATAACTTGGAAGTGAAAGGGCCTCAAGTCAAGAAGGTTTTGGAATTGCGAACCCCGATGCAAGAAGTATTCGCAGGGCTCAAGAAAGCAGGATATGATATTGTTGCACCGGTGAAGCTGATCGGAGAAAAGGAGAAGTATGATGGTGATTTAAGTTGTGATTATCATCATGGGAAGGTAGGGCATGATATCGAAACTTGTTGGGACTTTAAGGTCCGAGTCCAAGGATTACTTACCTTGGGGGTGATCCAAGCTAGGCGAGGTACGACTGAAGAAGTTAGTGTGGTTGAAAAAGTTGTGCTCCGGATACCACCTATGAATGATTCACCGACACCAGAAAAAGTGATTGTAAAGGTGACAAAGCCAACTCCTTTTGCCTATAATGATACACACGCTGTACCCTGGAATTATGAACAGAAAGTTGAGCTAGTAGGAGGGGCAGGAGAAACTTCGAAGGCCCATGTTACTAATGTTGTGAGAATTGGAGGCATCACAAAGAGTGGGCGATACTATGTCCCGGTAGAAGAAGAAGCAAGGAAGAATACCAAAGATGAAGGCAAAGAGAAGGAAGAAGAATAAGAAGAAGAGTTTATGAAGATCATGAAACAAAGTGAATACGATGTGATAGAGCAGTTGAAGAAAACACCGGCAAGAATATCCCTTTTGTTGCTTGTCCTCACATTAGAAATGCATCGTAAGGCATTATTGAAGGTGTTGAATGAAGCTTATGTTAATCACGACGTCATGCCAGAGAATGTAGTAAACATGGTGGATCCGGTGAGGCGGATCAACATGATCAATTTCTCGGAAGATGAGGTGTTTTTGAAGTTTAGAGGTAGTCCTAAGGCACTCCACATTACACTAAGGTGCAAAGGATTTGTGATTGCGAAGGTGCTTATAGATGGTGGCTCAGCATTGAATGTGATTCCGTTGTCCACTCTAGAGCAGCTAAACATAGGCTTGACGGATTTGACACCCCAAGAGATGATTGTGCGAGCCTTTGATGGAACAACAAGAGGGATCTTAGGGTTAATAACTCTGCCCCTCGAAGTAGGGCCTAGTTGTTTTCGTGTTCTCTTTCAAGTCATGGAGATCCAGCCAGCTTATACCATGCTCCAAGGAAGGCCTTGGATTCATGAAGCTGGTGTTGTTCCATCAACATTGCATCAGTGTCTGAAATATATTCAGGATGGGACTGTAATTACCATCCGCGGTGAAGAGGAAATCATGCTTTCAAAACCTGTTTCGGTACCATACGTAGAAAGTACAGAGCAAGTCGAGGATGATTCCCTACGTAGTTTTGAAATCCTGAAGCCAGAGAGAAAGAAGGAGGAGTTGCCAATGCAAAATGTGAATGAAGTGGCAGTATGTATAATGGAAAGGAATAGGTATCAGAAAGGAAGAGGCCTAGGGGCAAGCCTCCAAGGGATTCCTCAACCGATCGCAGCAGTTACAAGAGATGGAAGACATGGACTAGGATACAATCCTTCTCTAGTGAAAAATATGAAGTACCTGACTCTGAGGCAAGAAAGAAGAAAGAAAGGAATTTAATTATATCCCTCACTTGACAGATACTTTCTCAGCATCAACTGAAGTGATCTCGCCAAAAAGGTTGACTTCCCCTCATTTTACTATCAGTGCACTTGAAGAGGAGCAAGCAAGAAACCCCGTTATTTATCTCTCTGCTGACAATGAGGTCCTTGGCAATTGGCAGTCTGAACCATTTGTTGATGTTATTTCCATGAAGTAATTGTCTTTTTGTATCTCGCATAAACTGATGTTTACTTTAGTTGAGAAATGAATAAAATGAGTTAGTATGATTTTTCAGCATTTTTCTTGGTGTCTTCCTTTCTCTACCCTTTTATCTTATATCAATTGTGTTTCATTTCTTGAATAATATCCTTGCCTACATTTCTCTCATTTCAAACATCTTCTTTAGGAACCTCACCACCGTCGAAGGTTTGTCTCACAAAAGGAACCTTGAAACCTCATTTACTAATTCCCTTACGGCTATTGACGAAGACGATTCTGGGATTAGTGAGGAAGAAGAAGCCATTGAGGAATTTACAAAGTCAATAGAGCGCTCAGAAAATGGGTTCACTTCAAATGATGAAGTTATAGAAGTGATTAATATGGGGACCGAGGAAGACAAGAAGGAGTTGAAAATAGTGGATAATCCAGAACGTGCAGAAATGGTCGTGCTATTTAAGGAGTACCTTGATGTGTTTGCATGGTCCTACAAAGATATGCCAGGATTGGATCCAGAGATAGCATCACATAAAATCCCACTGTACCCAGATACGGTGGTGAAGAAACAAAGGTTGAGGAGGATGCATCCGGATATGTCACTAAAGATCAAAGAAGAGGTAACTAAGCAGCTAGAAGCTGGGTTTGTGGAAGTGTCGAGACACCCAGAGTGGGTCACTAATGTCGTACCAGTACCAAAGAAGGATGGAAAAGTAAGAATGTTCGTGGATTACAGAGATCTGAACAAAGCAAGTCCGAAGGATGACTTCCCATTGCCTCATATTGATGTCCTCGTAGACAGCACGGCAAGGAACCACAGATTCTCTTTCATGGATGGGTATTCAGGATACAATCAGATTCTCATGGACGTCGAGGACAAAGAGAAGACGACTTTCATCACCCCTTGGGGAACTTTTTGTTACAGAGTAATGCCTTTTGGGCTGAAGTATGCCGGAGCTACCTACCAACATGCTATGGTAGCATTGTTCCATGATATGATGCACAAGGAAATAGAGGTATATGTGGATGACATAGTGGATAAGTCTAAGGAGGGGGAAAGTCATGTAGCAGTTTTGCATATGTTATTTGAGAGATTAAGGAAGTACAATCTGAGACTCAATCCCACAAAATGTGTGTTTGGAGCCTCAACTGGGAAATTGCTGGGTTTTGTGGTCAACAGGGAAGGAATACAAGTGCAGCTGGAAAAGGCAAAGGCGATCAGGGACATGCCAGCTCCCAAGAATGAACGAGAAGTAAGGGGTTTTCTAGGGAGATGAAATTACATTGCCCGATTCATTGCTAACTTGACAAGCACGTGTGAGACTATTTTTAAGCTATTAAAGAAGAATAATCCGGGGAGATGGAATGAGGAATGTCAGGAAGCCTTTGACAAAATAAAGGCATACCTATTAAACCCACTAGTGTTGGTGCCGTCCACTCAAGGTCGTCCTTTGATATTGTATCTCACGATCCTCCCAACCTCAATGGGGGCAATGTTGGGGCAACATGATGAGTCTGGCAAGAGAGAACATGCAATTTACTATCTGAGCAAGAAGTTTAATGACTGAGAAGCCCGATACATTGCAATTGAGAAGACTTGTTGCGCATTGGTATGGACCTCCAAGAGACTCAGGCAATACATGTTATACTACACCACTTGGTTAATCTCTCGAATGGACCCTTTGAAGTACATCTTTGAAATTCCTCACATATCATTAAGGGACTCAAAGTGGAAAAATGATATTATCAGAATTTGATATTAAGTATGTGACCCGGAAATCCGTTAAGGGAAGTGCAATTGCTTATCACTTAGCTGAAAACCCTATTGAGGGAGGACTGCCAATTATATCCGAGTTCCCTGATGGAGAGATCCTGTCATTAGAAGAAGGTGAAACAGAGGAAGATGATATGTGGAAGATGTATTTTGATGGAGCAGTTAATATGCATGGAAGCGGCATAGGAGAGGTGGTTGTCTCTCCGGAGGGCAGGCAATACCCAGTGGCTGTTAAGCTCGAATTCGAATGCACCAACAATATTGCTGAGTATGAAGCATGTGCAAGTGGATTACAAGCAGCAATTGGTCTTGGAATAAAACAGCTAAAGGTCTTTGGAGATGCAGCCTTAATCATTTATCAAGTCAACGGCGAATGGCAAACTAAAGATCCCAAGCTTATCCCGTATCAGAAATACTTGACTCAGTTAGTTGTGAAGTTTGATGAGATTACTTTCTCGCACTTGACTCGAGACAAGAATCAATTTGCAGATGCTTTAGCCACATTAGCCGCTATGACCAAAATGGGTCTCCATACCACCGTCCAGCCTATTCAAGTGAAGGTACAAGATGAGCCCGTATACTGTGCACATGTGGAAGAAGAGCTCGATGGTAATCCTTGGTATCACGACATCAAGCAATATATGAAGAGTAGAACGTACCCAGCTGGAGCAAATGAAGTAAACAAGAGGGTGATTCGCAGATTATCAATGTCCTTTTATTTAGATGGCGAAATTCTATATAAGAGGAACTATGATGGGGTCCTCATAAGATGTGTTGATGCTCGTGAAGCTCGGACTATCATGACAGAAGTTCACGAAGGGATATGTGGAACACATGCCAATGGTCACATGATGGCACACAAGATCCTTCGAAATGGTCACTATTGGCTAACAATGGAAGCCGATTGTCTGGAGTATGTCCGAAAATGCCGTAAATGCCAAATATACGCAGATCAGATCAAAGCTCCACCGTTCCAACTACACAATCCGGTGTCTCCATGGCCATTTTCTATGTGGGAGATAGCCGTCATTGGACCAATCAATCCCAAGGCTTCAAACGGACATCGCTTCATCCTGGTTGCAATAGATTATTTCACTAAGTGGGTAGAAGCAGCATCATATGCCAATATTACTCAAAAGGTGTTTACCAAGTTCCTAAAAAGAGATGTTATTTGCCGCTATGGAATACCAGAAAGAATCATTACAGATAATGCTGCCAATCTTAATGGGGCGGATGTAAAGAAGTTATTAGAGACTTTTAAAATCAAGCACCATAATTCCACCCCATATAGACCTCAGATGAACGGGGCGCTAGAAGCGGCCAACAAGAATGTCAAGAAAATTATTGCTAAAATGGTCGTAAATTATAAGGATTGGCATGAAATGTTGCCATATGTTTTGCACGCGTATCGTACCAATATATGATCAAGTACTGGGTTAACGCCTTTCTCATTGGTGTATGGAATGGAAGCTGTTTCTCCTATAGAAGTTGAAATCCCTTCATTAAGAGTGCTGATGGAAGATGACTTGGAAGAATCAGAATGGGTGAATGCTCGATACGATCAGTTAAACATGATTGAGGAAAGGATTGGTAGCCCTTTGTCATGGACAACTATATCAGAGAAGAATGGCTAAAGCCTTTAATAAGAAAGTCCGTCATAGAGAGTTTCAACCAGGTGATTTGGTGTTAAAGAAAATACTTCCCAACCAATAAGATGCCCGAGGAAAATGGGCACCCAATTATGAAGGGCCATATATAGTAAAGCAGGCATACTCAGGCGGAGCCTTGGTCCTAACAGATGAAAATGGATGAGATCTACCGAGACCTGTAAACTCTGATACCGTGAAAAAGTTCTATGGCTGATAAAAAAAAAAAAGGAGAGCCCGTTAGGTCGAAAACCCGTGAGGGCGACCTAAGCAAAAGTTAGGGCATAAATAAAATAAATAAAAGGGAGAGCCCGTTAGGTCAAAAACCCGCGAGGGCGACCTAAGCAAAAGTTAGGGCATAAATAAAATAAAATATAAAAGAAGTCCGTTAGGTCGAAAACCCGCGAGGGCGTCCTAAGCAAAAGTTAGGGCATAAAAAAAAAGAAAAGAAAAAAGAAAAAAAGAAAAAGAGAGAGAGAGAGAAGTCCGTTAGGTTGAAAACCCGAAAGGGCGACCTAAGCAAAAATTAGGACAAAGAAGCTGAATCTTAGACTGAAAACCTGCAAGGGCAGTTTAAGAGATATCTCAATATTCACCACATTGGGGGAGTTTTGCTCATAACTTACTACACTGGGGCAATTTTGTTTGTGACTAGCTACAATGGGGCAAATAAAATCATTGAAATGTTAATGAAAGGATGTATGTGGAAGCTGAGACCAGGATCTGCGACGTCAAACAGTTGCTGGGAATCAGTTAAGAGGATCAAGGAACCAATACTGGGGCAAATTTTTATGCGGTTTTCTTTCCATTATCCCTTTTCGTACAATTCCCATACACCCCTTTGTATTTCCCCTTTTTCTTTCCAATTTCCTTGTGTGCAATGTAAATTCTCATATTAAGGCAAGGATTTTATTCATCCATTCTTTTTGTGCTTAAATCATGCTTGCGCATTGAAATCACGTCTCAATTTAAGTAAATTTAAGTTTAACAGAATGATTGGATAATTCTAATGGATACTTCAATGAATGGTTTGAACCAAAGAAAACCCAGCATTTCAAAGTCAATAGGGAGATAACGGTGCTCAATGAGGAGAAAAGAAAAGCAATAATGAAAGTCTCCACGAGCCCTAGTCTTGAAGGAAATAATCGCTCTATGTGTCTTCACCGCTTTAAAAAAGAAGCCCCTCTAATCGAAAGACACTGACTCAGAGTTGTTGATAAACAAAGGTTTGATTGGTCGAAGTCTTTTAATGGAGCGTGTGGTTCGGTTGTAATCGAGACAAAGGTAAAAGAAAAGTTTTTAAGAGAAAGTAAATTACCATCATTTTATTTCTGGGGTCTGAGGCTCGCTGCAATTTACTTTTCGAGCTCTGAGGCTCACTGCAAATTTATTTTTGGGATCTGAGGCCCACTGTAACTTATTTTTTGAGCTCTGAGGCTCACTGCGGGAAATTTATTTTTGGGATCTGAGGCCCACTGCAATTTATTTTTCGAGCTCTGAGGCTCATTGCAAATTTATTTTTGGGGATATGAGGCCCGCTGCAATTTATTTTTCGAGCTCTGAGGCTCACTGCATTTTATTTTTGGGATCTGAGGCCCACTGCAATTTATTTTTCGAGCTCTGAGGCTCACTGCAAATTTATTTTAGGGATCTGAGGCCCACTGCAATTTATTTTTCGAGCTCTGAGGCTCACTGCAAATTTTATATTTGGGATCTGAGGCCCACTGCATTTTATTTTTCGAGCTCTGAGGCTCACTGCATTTTATTTTTGGGATCTGAGGCCCACTGCAATTTTATTTTTCGAGCTCTGAGGCTCACCGCAAATTTATTTTTGGGATCTGAGGCCTGCTGCAAATTAATTTTTCAAGCTCTAAGGCTCACTGCTAATTTTATACTTGGGATCTGAGGCCCACTGCAATTTATTTTTCGAGCTCTGAGGCTCACTGTAAATTTATTTTTGGGATCTGAGGCCCACTGCAATTTTAATTTTTGAGCTCTGAGGCTCACTGCAAATTTATTTTTGGGATCTGAGGCCCGCTGCAAATTAATCTTTCGAGCTCTGAGGCTCACTGCTAATTTTATACTTGTGATTTGAGGCCCACAGTCGTTTTTATTTTCCAAAATCTTAATTTTCTCCAACCTGTTTCCCATCCCGGCTAAAATGTGAGTTCATTTTCTTTACTAGTTCCTTACTACTCTCACATGAAAAATCGTTCTTTTTTCATGTATTGTAGTAATGAACAAGTAAAGAGGGGCAACTGTGAACACCCCATTTTGACCGGGTTCACTAAAAATTTCAAAAAATAATAAAATAAAAAATTTGCAAAGAAAATAAAAATAATAAAAATAATAAAATGATTTAACCCATTTCATCCTCCCCAACAAACCCTAGCAACCACTTTTTTTTTTTGAATTAGAATTTAATTTTTGTAGATGAGGCTTGGTAGATTTTGATTTCAAATCAGAGATAGAAATCTTAATCTTGGCCTGTTTTTAGGATCAGGATCATATTTCAATCTTAATCTTGACGGAATTTTAGGATCCAGATCGGAGGGAATTGGCATTATAAAAAATCACAATCAATACCAAAAGGGGGCAGGGGGGCGCAGCGAAAAAATAAGAGAGCAAAGAAAAATTCCCTGGTTACAGGCAAATCACGTCCTTCCCCATTTTTTGATTATTCTTTCTTGGCTTTCATTTTTCCCTGTCAGACACAGATTCTTCCTCTCATCCCTTTCCTTCTTCCTCTCATCTCTCTCAAAACACCATCCCTCTCATCTCTCTCAAAAATTCCATCCCTCTCTACCCACCTTACTCAGATCGCGCCGCCACCTTGTCCGTCTCAGACCACCGTGAGTCGCCGTCCACGCCCCGCCAGATCCGTCCGCGAATCGTCGTTCCGCCGCACCGATCGCGCTTCGCAGCCACCGGAGGAACTCGCCTCGCCATCTCTGCTCCACCCAGTCCAACACACCGCCATAAGCCGTCGCCGATCTGCCTCTATTATGTGCCAAGCTGCCGTGCCTTGAACCGGCCTGCCCTGTTTCCTTTCCTTCATTTTCGTGTACACAGGTGAAGGAGAGAAGAAGAAAGGCTAACATCACTGCTTCTCCTTCTTTTATTTTTGGGTATTCTGATATTGTGTTGTATTGAATTTGTCCCTTCCTCTTATTTATTTATATTTTTTTTTCTTTTTTTACTTTTGTATATTTAATTTGGAGTAGTTATTGGGCTTGTGAGTGAATAAGGCTCAGCTTAAGTAGGCAAATAAAAGTGTATGAAATTGGATTTGATCTTCTTTTATGTTTTTTTTTCTTGTGAAACATTTATGTTGAAATGAATGAATAAAATGAAAAAAAATATAAAACATTTGAAAAATAATTTTGGGATTGCTTTGTGAGAGGTTTCACACTCAATTCCTTAGATATGGGATAGCTCTGTGGACGTGTCTGTCATGTTCTATCTCGCTTAAGAGTTTTTCGATAAAAATAAAATAAAATAAAATGAAATATATCAAAATATTTTTTTAAATAAATAAAAAAACCATTTTTAAAAAAGGAAATATAAAAACATTTTCATAAAAAAATAAAATCAACTAACAAATAAAATATTTTCTACAAGAACTACGTGACTTTGAGTTTTTCATCGAAGCAGGGAATACGTAGGAGCGGGATCAATCATCTCGTCAAGCCAAAATTAATTTTTCCATTATTTTTGTGTTCTTTTTAATTTGTTTAATGTGGACAATTAATTAATGATTTATTTAATATTTTTGGGTTGCTCTATGACAAGTGTCATGCTCAATCCCCTAGCTTCGAGGTTGTCCTATGGACTTACGTGCTATGTCCAACCTCATTTAGGATTTATCCATGTTTTTTAAAAATGCAAAAACAGGAACAATAAAGAAATGTAAAATAAAAAATATTAATAAATAAATAAATAAATAAATTCTTCCTTGTATATATTTTTGGGGTAAAAAAATAAATAAATTAATTTTGCACAACTAATTCAAGGTACCATTCGTAGGATGGGTGATGTAGGGTGCTTAACACCTTCCCTACTCGTAACCGACTCCCGAACTCGGCTTGGTTTCAAAGACCATTTTTTTTTTAAGGTTTTCCAATTTTTCCTAATTTAAATAAAATTGGTGGCGACTCTACTTTTCCATAAAATTTCGTTTTATCGCCGTCCCTGCCGTAATTTTTGGTTGCGACAGTGTTGATAGCATCTGGAATAGTTTGGCCATCATTATCGAAGATTGGATTCCCGTCTATGTCAGTTTTGATTGCCGTAAACATCTGTTCTTTCTGTATTTCAGAGAAAGAGTGATCCCACCAACCTTTTAGTTGGCCCGTGAATCCAGCAACTAAACTATTGCAAATGGCCTCTTCTGAAAATCATTCGCAGTTTGATATGCTGTAGCCATCATCATCATGCGCTGCATTGTTTGAAGGATTTCATACTCTATTTGGCCATATATGTTCCATTCATAGATGTTGTTAGCATTGAAGCTTTTGAAAGTTGGAGCATTTTCCTCAAGAAGCAGATCCGAAGGAGTTGCTCTAGGATAATAAAGTTTTGATGGTTTTTCCAGGATTGTGTATAAACTTGATTTATTTTGATTGAAGGTTTTTCCCATAAATTTGATTTAGAAGTACTGGCCACGGATTCTGTTTCTAAGCCATCTTCATTTATGACATTTATGGTTGGATCCTTATTCCTTAATAAGGGTCATCCTTCTTGGTTAATAGTGTTAGATGGAGACTCAGGAACACTTAATTGTTTTAATTTGTCTTCGATTTTCTCGATTAGTTCTTGTTTTCCCTTTTTTATTTCAGGGTTAAGAAGAACTTATAAACTTTCTTTGACCTTCTTATTAACCTTGAAAGGTTTAAACAAGGATTTTTCTAAGGGAATATTTTTTTAGTTCCCAAAGTAGATGCATGGGTGGATGCATCTTTTTTAATAAAATGTTCCCCTATAACTTGTAGGTATTTATTTGTATAGTTTGATTGCTCCATTAATTTGTTAATGTCTTGAGCCGAGACTACTTCATCAGTATTTTTTGATTTGAACGGAGCATCCATTATTGGTTTGTTGGTGCTAGGATTTTTAACACCAGGGAGTTGGAACGAGTTATTTGGTGGTAACTCTGTTTTGACTAACTCACCATTTTTCAAATGCCATACTGTAATGACATTAGTGGTTTTTATCAACATCTATCTTTGTTTTCCAAGAATAGTTAATTTGATTTTTGACTGCATAAGCATGAAACAAGTCAAAAAATAAAACATGTCTTAACATTGTTAAGAAATTGATAATATTCTTCTTGAATATTAATTCTGTTTGTTCCCTTGTATTCTTGTAAGAACCAATGCTCTTTGAGGTTTCCATCCCTCAGAGTAAAAGTCCTTTCGAAGGGATTCCTTATCAATAATGAACTTACAAATCATTATAAGATTCATTAAGAGAGGAAAATGTTGGAGACTGAATTGATCTTTGATCATCTTCTATTTGATAAATTGGTCTAGGGATAGTAGATGATGTATCTATTCCCTGAAGATTAATATTTGAAATCTATGATGTGGTTGAGAAAGATTGTCTTGAAGGGACATATCTAAAGTCTTCTGATCTAAGACTAGAAGATTTGATAGAACTAAAAGAATTACTTCTTTCCGAAGGTTAATTCAACTTGTCCTGTTTGAGTTTGGACAATACTATATGTTTCCCTTGGTAAAGCCGGTGCTGCTTTATCCAAAATCCATTTTCTGGTCATGTGACATCTTTCCAGAGGATTGTTTTAGGGACAAGAATGTTTGCTTTAGTTACATCAGTAAGAAACCGTGTTGTCTCTCCCGATGTTCTAGTTTTGAGAACTTTAGAATTACAGGAATTAATAACCTTGTATTGAATTCTATAAAGCAAAGCTGCTAGGATAGATCCAGGCTTCATGTCTAAGTCACAGATCTTAATGTTTAAAAACAAAGTCTATAATATTTCTATCCTGTAGACTCAACGTCCTGTTTGGATAACAATTGAAATAAATCAGACCTTGACTTAGACTAGTTTCTACCGTACCTAAGAGGGAATCTCAAAATTTATTGTGCATAATATCTCCTAAGCACATTAAAATTGATGCATTTAATCCTTTGCGGATTAAAGATTTAACAGATACGTGTACACATCCTATGTGTAGGTATCTGTATTTTTGTTTATGATTTTTTATTGTATCCATTGAGAGAAGATAAAATTCTTCACTTTCTGGATTGATAGGAATATTTTTCTCTACCGTTTTTATAACATAATCAGAAGTAGCAAAAAACTTACCTTCTGGTTTGTATAATTCTTTTGTGGGTATTTTTGGAATTACCCAATTATCAATATCTTGATTGATATTTTCAAAACAGATTTCCTCTTGGAAAATACTGCTTGGATTGTTAGGAACATCAGATTCCTAAGAGAATAAGAAGAAGGTTGGGAAGAGCGAAAGGAAAGCTTAGAAAGGGAATGAGATAACATAATTTTCATTAATCTGATATCATTGCCTTCCTTTGGTTCCATAACAATATTAAATAGGAATCTAAGCCGTACCCTGCTGAATATTTTATAAAAAATTTAAAATTAACATCTTTAGAAAATTTACAAAATCGTTAGATCTTATTATTCTTAACCATAGCTGTACCTTACCCTTGAAAAAAAGGATTTACTTAACTAACCAAAAGCTACCTCAAAGTAGACTAACTGCTACTCGCTATCCATACTTTGATTTATCTTGCTTCAAGCATCGGGAAATTAGACTTACTGCCTCATCATCATCCTTCGAGGTCTTACTGCTACAGCTTTAACAAGACATACCAAATCATAAACACGGAGGTCCTTACCAATTAGAGGTTCCCAAACCAGTTAAGCATAATAATTTCTTCTGGAAAGCTCTCTACTTTTTTTTTATTCAGCAAGGTATGGATCTTAGATCAATACTACAGTTCCTACTTCCTCATCAGGCTCTGATACTAGAGGGATGACGGGGTTACAAGAAGGGAGAAAGGGGAATAGAGAGCAGGATGAAAGAAGTAGGAGAAGAGGCGGAGATTTACATATAATAAAACAAAATAATTAAAATATGCAAATTAAAACATGAAAACAGTAAAAAACAGATACTGTATAAATTAAAACAAAATATGAGATCTTAAAACATAAACCCAGAGGTGGTAGAAGTGACCAAGATCAAGAAAATAAAAAAAAAAACCCGGAGCGGAGGCAGAGCCTCACCAGGACCGGTGGAGGGAGAAGAGAGATTTTCTAAATCATGTGTTTATATATTGAAATATAAAATATTACAAGATTGAAAACTACAAGATTGAAAGAAAGAAAAGAAGAAGAACCGAGGAACTCACAAGATCTATATATATATATATATATATATATATATATATATATATATATATATATAATATGTATATTAAAAAATTTACATTGAGAATGACTAGATCAGCTTTACCAAGGCAGCACCTAATACCTATCATATCATTTATTATCATATATATCATATCAGAGTTTTTGGTCATAATGCATAGTCATAGCCATTAGGGCTGGACAACGGACGGGTTCAGTCGGATTCGGGCCCAAATGACCCAATCCGAACCAACCCGCCCTTACATATATAAGGCCCATTTCCACCTGTGGAGCATTTGAATTGGGCAGGTCTCGGATTAATCGGATCTCGGGTGGGTCGGTTGGGTTGGGACGGGTTAGGGGATTCCATTTTTTGGACCATTCAATTTTGAGGCCCAAACTCGGATCACCTTTCACTCTCCCATATCAGAATTTCATTGCAAACAAACCCTACCCACCTTTAACCAAACCAAACCACCAGAGACAGATCGCAGCGGTGCCGGAGAGAAACAGCTGGCGGAGCAACACCACTAAAGGTTCCTTTCCACCATAGATCGCAGCCCACTAGCCGCTGTTATCACGCCTCGCATGTCCCTATTCACGCGACCTCCGTTCCTTCGTGAACCATCGCACCAGTTCTACATGCAACCACTGTACATCCGTTGCCGCCACCACCAGCGATCATGAGAATACTGGGTTGTCCCCGTCGCATCGAAATGAGAGAGCAAAGGAGTGTACGAAGTGGGGTTTCCCGGAGCCGGACCGGAGAGATCCAAACAGAGTGTGAACCAGAGTTCATATCCTAACTAGAAAGACGCACGTTATGAGAGGAATGAGGGAGAGAGCCAAGACGCCAGGGAGCAGAGCGGCGCTACTCAGCCTACTCTAGTCTCTAGGGTTTGTAAATGAAGACGATGGTAAAAATTGGGTTTGGGCCATTTAAGTTTTGGGCCCAATAATCAAAAAACCCTAAAAACCATATCTATGCTTTCTCTGTTTCTCTTTCTCATGAATCTCATCTCTGGGCACTGTCTGGCGGCTGGTCTCAGCCCTCTCTGTCTCGCCTGAGTCTTCCCCAAGCCATGGCAGCCACCTTCCTCCCCTCACCTCTCATTTTCTCTTACGTCGGTCGGGTACGGGTACCAACGAAATTTTTTTATCACACCTGCACCCGCCCGAATGTAGCAGTTTGGAACTGAACTTTGTAACCTGTGACCTGCGAACCCGAAATTATCCGCCAGTGAGCTTGCTTTTTCTTTCAGGTTTTTCGGTTCTGGTTCGGGTCGAATGATCTTGTCCACCCGTACTAGCCATAGCGCATGAGTTGTGATATTCTAACAACTCAATTTGACAACTTATACGGCACAACCGTATATAATCGGTGGCATTTTTGTAATTTTGTAAAACAATTTTACTTTTTTAATTTTTTTTGACTCTTTTGAGTACTTAGCTCTGATATCAGTTTGATACCACCCTATTAATTATGAAAATTTTTAATTTATTCATAATTTTGTGGTAGTAATTTTTAGAAATACTCATGTTCATTTTAATATCTCATAAGAATATTCATGATGGTCATTTAATAATTCATATCCTTGTTCAAATAATAATTCGCTTATAGATGCATCTATTTCGAATAATTCTTTATAAACCCATTTACGTTCTTGTTTATTATATTCTAGCTGTATTTTTAATTCTATCTGATTTAAGTAGAGATTTTCTTGCCAATATTGATACCTTAGTTTATTAATTATTATTTATTTACAGTCTTTTAGTAATTTCATAGCTAGTACACTTGGTATTTCTTTATCCATTATTTTGAATATCAATATTCATCATCTGAATATCTTTGCTCTGCAATAAATTCCATTTCTTCTAAATATTCAAATTCAATATTTATATCTATGTTATTTAAATAAAGTTCCTCTTGCCTATATTGTTCTTTTATCTTTTTTATTATAATTTGTTTACAATCAACTGGAATGTTTAATTGTGATACACTTATTATTTTTTTATATGTCTGTTCATCAAAATCCATTCTTATTTCAATCACTATCACTGCCTTTAAAGGAGGAGCTTCTATTCTAAAATAATTAGTAGGTTTTGATGAGGAACTTAAGGGTCTAAGTCCCAATTTATTCCTTATATATTCCATTCCTTCTTTAAAACGTTTCTTTATTTCTCTTTCATTGTTTTCTAAATTAGTTAATTCACATTCCTTCTTTATAATTTGTTTTTCAATTAATTTTCTATCTCTATTTTCTGGATCATTTTTAAGATAATAACTTATGGCTCCGGTGAGATCTTTAAGATCTAATTTTGTTCTTTCTTTCTTTGAGTTAAATTGTTTAATCAGTAGTTTTAATTCTTCCGTATTACTCAAATTTTATTTTTTAAATATAAAGAGAAATCTTTTACTTGATTGGTTAATTTAATAATATCATTTTCTTCATTAGTTCTTTCTGGAAGAATGATTGGTCTTGGGATTGATTCGATCTCAAGTATTCTTGGTCTATTTATTAAGTTTCCTAATTCTATTATTTTGTTTTTCTTAGGATAATAAATCTTTCCTATATCTTCAAATAACCTTGGCTTATCTAGTCGATCATTATTTCTAAAAGTAATACTATGATGTGAATTTGTTAATGCATAATTTACAAAATATGTTATAGAAAATATCTTATCTGCGGGTTTCATTAAGTTTTCTCTTAAAAACTTATGTTCTAGAGTTAATGCATGATCTAGTCTCTGAGTATTTAATGGAATTCCTATATTTGGTCGAATTTCAAACTTTAATTTTACATAGGCTAGATTTCCTTCTATTACTCTTGGTATTTTATCTTTTGGATAATTTATTCTATTATCTTTTAGAACTAATTCAATAGGTGAATTTATTCCTTCTTGAAAATTTGCTTTAATTAAAACTTGTACTGCTCCTATATGAATATATCCTAATTTTCTTCTATGTTCTTGGTTCTTTAAGTATCTTTTTAATTCTGAAATTTTTTCTTTACTTATTAGCGGAATACATGTATTACCTTGAGTTTCTGATATATCTATAGGTGTTTTATTCATTAATTTTCCATAATATATTATATTTTCTTTTTGATTGAACTTTGTTATTATATTCATGAATTTTTCTCTCTTTCCTACCATATTTGCATTTTCTACTAAATCTAGGTCTTCTTTCTGAATTTTCCTGAATAATTTCGGATTTATTATGATGTTTCTTTCATAATTTCCTTCTTCTATTTCACTAATATCAATTTTCTCTATTTCAGACATTATTTTCAAATAAATAAAATCTAATAATCAGATCTAAGAAGGGTGGCCTAATAATCATACCTGATGTTTGTTTCTTGAGGATTGATTGCTTCTGCCCACTTATGCTTCTGCTGATCTTGCTTGTATATGATAATTTGACAAAATAATTTTGAGAAAAGTGATTTTATTTAGTAATTGAATATTTTACATGGGGCTTTGGATGAACTCTTAATCATTCGACTATCACCGCATAAAGGTGTAGCACACTACTCTCAAAAGAGAGATTACACACAGATGAAAATTCTATTTTGAAGTCTGCCTTCTGCATCAGTATAAGAGGTCTTATTTATAGGCCTAAGGACACAACATATTTACATAAATAACCCTACAATTTCGTAAGTGCTTAAATCATCCTCTAATAATTCCCTTGGTGTCGTAAGCGCTTACATCATTCTTCAATTATTGCCTCATCGAATTCCTTATCTTCTTGCTAACTTTTTCTAGAGCCTTCTGATGCATTTTGGCTTCTTGTACACCTTTCGCATTCATGGTTTCTGCTTTCTCTGATTAGTACACACAGCTGGCTCAGGACAGCTGGCCTGCAATTCATTGTTGGTCCCTCCAAAGCATAGAAAGGAAATTCAAAGCTTGTCACGATAGATAAATCTTTTTATTTTATTGCTTTTTCCATTGTTTTTCTTAACAGCAAAGTATTTGGGCCTTTGTACAGAGTCTTGATGTATGACTCCTTTCCTATTGCTTGACACTGTGCATAGATGCTTGCCAGTTGGTTAGCAATTATCACAGTCATTTCGTCTTCATCATATTCAACTCCTTTTGCTCCATCCATCAAAGGGAAATTATTATTGCTTATTCCCATGTAGGCTAAGTGCTTGGTTGGTTGCTTTGTCTGGAAATCCGGATAAGCTGAATAGAACTTCAGATAAATAGTTCTATCACTGGCTACATTCTTTTTAAACATTTGGACTGCTTCCTTGAAATAATATGGGAATCAATTAATTTCTTAAAGATTCTTACTTAAGTAAGACATTCAATAAGTCCGAATTGAAACATATTGAATGCCATAGTAGGGGTTGCTCCTGGAGTGACTATTGCTTTGAGTCCATAAATATTTCTATCAACCATATAGAAACAATTGATTGTTTCTTTTCATTCCAATTGGTTAATCTTCTGAAGTGTTCATAGAATTTTTCTTCAGAAAACTGAACTAATAACTCATGATCTTTTCTGGTAATTATCAGGTAGTTGTCTAAGGAAGAAGGAACTTTCCCAAGAATCTTCATTGGTACTTTAGTCTCAGTCTTTACTAATTTTGTTGTTTCTGAATAAGTTCTTGGACCCAGATAAATTTCTTTACCTTTATTTGCCTTTTCTTCTTCTTGAAGCTTGTTCAAAGCCTTCTCTACTTCTTCCTTGGTTGGAAATGCCTGACGGATAGCTCCTGATATTTTCTGACAATGAAGAGCTGCTTTATACCAGTCATCATATATTCCTGGAAATTGCCCGTTAAAAATAGCATACCATTTGCTAGTTTCTTTTCGAGCTTCTTCCTTAACTTCATTTGGAATTATTTCTTCTAAGAGACCTTCTGTCTTCATCTGGAGTTCCAATGCTTTTATGTCTACTTTCATTAAGTCCAATTTCCTTTGCTTTTGCTCTTCTAGTGCTTTTTTGGGTTGGTATTGTTGCTTTAATAATTCTTTTGTGCCTCGCTCCATTCTCTTGACAAAATATCTGCAAGCACATTCTTTTATGAGGAATTGAATAATTATATTCAGGCAATTTCATTTGCCATTTGATGAATCTTCCTGGCTTATAATTTCCTTTATGATTAATATTCTTAAAACCTGCAACATAAGTAGAATCGGTTCTAACAATAAATTCTTTATCTAGTACATATATCCGATGTTTTTCAAACATTCGGATTAGAGCTAGAGTTTCTTTTTCATGTCTTGGATAATTAATTTCACTATCTGAAAAAGTTCCAAATGCATATCAACATAGTAATTCTTTCTTATGCCCTGGGGGCTTTGCTTTCATAACTCCTCCCCAACATTAACTAGACGCATCAGTTTCTATAATAATTAGATCATCATATGATGGATGATATAGCTCAGGAAGGCCCTGACATATTAATTTCATTTTTTCAATAATTGCTTCGTTTTCATCAGTCCATGACCAAAAAACATCCTTCTTTAATTTTTGTTGAAGTACCTTCCTCTCTACTGCAAGATTCTTTATAAAACCTTCATTTGAAATATATGTTAGTAATCAAAGAAACCTTTGTAATTCCTTTTTATCCTTTAATTTAGTTGGAAAATTTTGTGATTTTTCTAATTTATGCTTTTGCATTATTATTTTTCCTTCCTCAATTTCTAATCCTAAATAATTAATCTTATTTTGAGCTAATACCACCTTTTTCTTACTTAAGATTACTTCATGCATGTAAAGTATAACAATGCAGAGTAGTAATGATAGTTAGACTTAGTCAATCTAAAGTTTGTTTTTCTGTTTTGCTGTTATATTAGTTATAGGGTGTTATCTACTATGATAACAATCCTCTCTCTTGTATCTTTAAGTCCATCTTGTGGATATCTTGGTTTCCTTAGAAGTCTATAAATAGACTGCATGTATATGAATGATACACATTGAGTGAAGCATTATTTTCTCCCAAATCTTTCTCTCTACTTGATAACTCTTAGAAATAAGAGTTATTACTACCCTTTTAGCTTAATCATTGTTCTTGTTTGATCTTTTTTTGGAAAAGAAATTCAAGTTTTGATTGGTTTATTAAATAGCTGTGTTGATTTGTTAAAATGATGAAAAACCTTTGAATACTAAATTGTTATTGCTGAAGGTTGTTTGAGTTTTAAGAAGGTTTTAGAGGTGAAATTGCCGAAGGAGTTGCTCTGGAATGTTATGGAATGCTGCAGCTTCTGGGGAGCAATTCACTACAAGACAAAAACATCTCCAGCTCAACCAACACCCACTAGAGGACAAAATGTCCGCTGTGCTGTGCAAAAAGGAAGAGAGAGAATACAATGCAGCAACTATGTGTACTTGGGAATTGGGCCAAGGATTATTTTATTATTTGAATTTTTGTAAAGCCCAAAAAGTGAGGCATGAGAGAGAATGTAACCCTATTTTGTGGGAGCTAGTACAAATAGTGTGTAAGCCTTGCTTTTAGGTTAGCTCTGTACTGTGCACAACAGTCGTAAGCTTTCGCCTTTGTCCTCTCTGTAATTAATTTACGTTTTATGCTTAGTCTTTCTTTTATTATGTTGTATTTTGTCGCTAAGCTCATTATGAGCAAAATTCTCTTAGCTAGGATTCTATGAATTTGTAATTAACACTGATGGGTAATTCAATGTAAAGGATGTTATTCATTTTCTTCTTCTTTGCTTGAATGTTTATTTTAGTTTGGACTGATCAACTAAGCTGAGATACTAGCTAATTAAGTTTGGAAAAACTGAGTTAGCGGACTTGATTAGAAGATAAAGATAGAACAATTAATTGGAAAATTACTTGTGTTGAATGAGCTAGGAATAGCCTTCAAGTCTTTAAGTAGTTGGACGTGCTTATCTGACAGCTAAGGGAAATTAATTTGAACTTAGGAATAAGAAGCTTTTAATGAACTCAGTGATTTCTACTAGAAACAAATTTTCATTTCCTGGACTAAATGTTGTAGCATCCCGAAGCATGAATTACCCTGAAGTTAAGATTACAAAGGATTAGATTCCTAGTTGTTTCCATCTATGTTTTCAAAACCCTTATTTATTGTTCTTATTACTTTTGTACACTTAGATTTCTGTTCTGAGATTTAACAATACCCTTTACTTTACATGCTTAAAATCACCCTTTATTTTATAAAGCTAAGTAGAAACGGTTAAAACTAGAATTTATATTCAAATCATTTAAATCCTCGTGGGAACGATCTTTACTCACTCTTTATTACTTGTTTGACTGTGTACACTTGCACATCTTTATGAACTACAAGATTTTGGCTCCGTTGCCGGGGATTGACAATAGTGTTTAATATTTAAATTCTTTTGTTAACTTCTTCTATTTAGCTAGTATTGAAAACTGTGTGCACTTTGCTTAGCAACAGGTTTTATAGCTGCAGCAGCAAGGGTACACCCGAGTTTCAAATAGACTTGGAGATAGAGAAGACAGCAAAGCGGTTAAGGAAGAGAACTAAAGAGCAAAGAGCTAGAGATCAACACTCTGACTTAGGCTTCATGGCTCACATTCTGGGAAATGAGGATGAAGATCAGCCTGGTATGATTGAAATGGCAAATGATAGGGAAATATCCATCAGGGACTATGTTGTCTTCGATCCCCAAACCATGAGCACCGGGATTGTGAGACCAGAAATAACCACCCAGTAGTTTGAGTTCAAACCAATGATGTTCCAAATGCTTCAAACTGTGGGGCAGTTCAGTGGTGCCCCTACTGAAGATCCACACTTGCATCTAAGGCAATTTCTGGAAGTGGCCAGCAATTTCAAGATTCCTGGAGTAAGTGATGATGCTATCAGGTTAAGGCTCTTTCCTTATTCTTTGAGGGACAGAGCCAAGACTTGAATGAACTCTTTGGAATCCAACTCCATTACTTCGTGGAATGGCCTAGCTGAAAAGTTCTTGACTAAGTACTTCCCTCCTACTAAAAATGTAAGAATGAGGAGTGATATAACTTCATTCAGGTAAAATGATGATGAATCACTGTATGAATCATGGGAGAGGTTCAAGGAGCTTTTGAGAAGATGTCTTCATTATAGTATTCCTGTATGCATCCAAATGGAGACCTTCTACATTGGATTGCTGCCTCCTTCAAGATTGATGTTAGATGCTTCATCTGGAGGTACATTCTTGACAAAATCATACAATGAAGCTTATGCATTGATTGAGAGCATAGCTTCTAATAGTTATCAACGGCCAACTGTGAGGGACAACTCTGCTAAAACCCCTGCTGGAATGCTTGAAGTGAAGGAAGCAAAGGCCCTATCTGTTCAACTTGACTCCATCACTAATATGCTGAAAAATCTGACTGCTACTAACGCAAGTAAGGAACCTGCTATGGCTGAACCTGTGGTGGCTCAACTGAGTTCTACTTCACGTGTTTTCTGTGGAGGGGAGCATATATTTGAAGAGTGTCCCAACAACCCAGTATCAGTGAATTATGTGGGAAATAGAGGGAACAATGCAT
Organism: Sophora flavescens; assembly: GCA_030762895.1. Classification (NCBI taxonomy): domain Eukaryota; kingdom Viridiplantae; phylum Streptophyta; class Magnoliopsida; order Fabales; family Fabaceae; genus Sophora; species Sophora flavescens. The sequence continues at coordinate 114,765,708 of CM061066.1, forward strand.
ACTCCAATACCTACAATCTTGGTTGGAAACAACACCCAAATTTCAATTATGGGAATTACAACAACACATGAATTCCTCAGTTGGAAATGCTCCACAACAACACCAACAACAGGGACAGAACAACCAGCAGCAACAGAATCAAGCCCCTGCAAGGGAATCATCCTTGGAAGCTATGTTGAAAGCTTTCATGACTGAAACTAAGGCTCAGATCCAGAATCAAGGAGCTACTGTAAGAAATTTGGAGAACCAAGTAGGTCAGTTGGCCACTGCATTAGCTAACAGACCTGCTGGTACCTTACCTGCTTCCACAGAGTCTCCATCATCCTCAAATGATAAAGGGAAGGAGCAAGTTAAAGCCATAAACTTAAGAAGTGGTAAAGAGCTACAGGATGCTGTAGCACCTAAGCAGCAGGGAACAAAGACAACTGAACCAGCTGAAACAGAGAAGTCTAAGCATGACTCGGTTCCACTGCCTGAAGTTATAGAGCAAGTCATTCCTAAGTGGACTGAGCCCAAGCTGATTCCAGAGAGGCCACCTCCTCCATTTCCACAGAGGTTGAAGAAAGCAGCTCAAGAGAAACAGTTTAACAAATTCCTGGAAATTCTGAAGCAGTTGCACATCAATATACCTTTGGTTGAAGCACTACAGTAGATGCCTAACTACACCAAATTCATGAAATATATCCTTACCAAGAGAAAAAGATTAGGATAGTGTGTGGGTTAGCTCTGTACAATGTGTTCCAAAGAAGGGAGGAGTCACTGTGGTGAAGAATGAAAAGATTGAACTTATTCCCACAAGGATAGTCACAGGGTGGAGGATATGCATGGATTATAGAAAGCTGAACAAGGCCACAAGGAAGGATCACTTCCCACTACCATTCATTGATCAGATGCTTGATAGGTTGTCTGGGAGAGAATTTTATTGCTTCCTAGATGGCTATTCAAGCTACAATCAGATAGCAATAGCACCAGAAGATCAACAGAAGACCACTTTTACTTGTCCATACGGTACTTTTGCCTACAGAAGAATGCCTTTTGGGCTCTGCAATGCTCCGACAACTTTCCAGAGATGCATGATGGCTATCTTTTCAGATTTCATTGAGAAAACTATGGAGATTTTCATGGATGATTTTTAAGTCTTTGGAGATTCATTCACGGGATGCTTAAACAACTTAGAGCAGGTACTAGACAGATGTGAAGAAACCAATTTAGTTTTGAATTGGGAAAAACGTCATTTCATGGTCAAGGAAGGCATTGTCTTGGGCCACAAAGTGTCAAAGAAGGGTTTAGAGGTGGACAAAGCTAAGATTGAGGCGATTGAAAAACTTCCCCCACCTAAGTCTGTCAAGGGCATCATAAGTTTTCTAGGACATGCTGGGTTCTATAGGAGATTCATCAAAGATTTCTCTTATCCAAGCCAGTGTGCAAATTGATGGAGCATGATAATGCATTTGACTTCATATATGAGTTCCTATCAGCTTTTGAAACCTTGAAGAAGGCTTTGATCACTGACCCTGTAATAGTAGCTCCAGATTGGGAGAAGCCATTTGAATTGATGTGTGATGCAAGTGATTTTGCAGTGGGACCTGTGCTAGGCCAAAGGCATAACAAGATTTTCCACACCATCTATTTTGCAAGCAAGACCCTCATTGATGCTCAGATCAACTACACTACTACATAAAAGGAGTTGCTGGCAGTTGTGTTTGCTTTTGACAAGTTCAGACCTTATATGGTTGGAACCAAGGTGGTGGTATACACAAATCATGCAGCCATTGTTGACGGATCTGGGCAAGTATACCCAGTCGTGCAAGTAATACGGTGGTAAGACCGGTTTATCGTATCCACGGGGATTGGATGTCAACTACCAATTCACAAACTCGGCAACTATCTAGACTAAACAGAGAGTTCAAAACAAGCAAAAGAAAAGAAATAAAATCTTTTTGTCTTTTTGGGGACTTTTGACAAACACTTGGAGTGCAGAAAGGATATGTTGGGACTAGACTTCACCAAACCTCTAACTCATGCACTATCAGGACTAGATACCTCCCATTCATGCTTCAGATATTAAAATCAATCCACTAAATTACTCAAACCCCGATTCCTCGGATGGCAAGAGCCTAAATCCACTAATAGACCCTAATTCCTTAGGTGGCCTAGATTAATGAATTTGCATTAAGATTAGGGATCATGTGATTACTAATAAACCTAGTTCCATTCCTAGATACAAGGCTTACTAGGTGATTAAATTCAGTTCCGGTTATGATACGAACGTTCCCATTGCATACCAAAACACAAATCAAGTCATGGGGGTGCTAGCCACAACAAGCATTAAGCACAGAAAAATAACCACTAATATGAAGACATGAACATAGATTAATCAGTCAAGATAAATTCATAAACATAAGTTTGATTACATCTAATCCCAACACAGGGATTTAACTACTCATAAAACAAAGAAAACCAAACCAGAGAAATAGGAAGGAAGAGGAGAGAAGAGGCTCCATGTGAGCTTTCCTTCTTCTTCAAAGCAATCCCTCTTGGCTCCCTTCTAGGGTTGAAACCCTAGCCCAGCTGCAGCCTCCAAATGCCTCCAAATGGACCCTCAAAAAACTCCCCAGTTCTGTCTGCTGCGTTCTTATTTATAGGTCTGCTGCGCGTCACGGCCGTGATGGCCATCACGGGCTGGCCGTGACGCGTTCTGTCCAAGGCGTGTTTTCAACTTTTGAGCTCTCGCGGGGCGAGTTGAGTTTCGCGACGCGAAACCCTAATTTTCTGGTTGGTCACGACCGTGATGTCTATTACGGGCAGGCCGTGACAGTCTCTGACTTTTGCCTTCTGCTCTGCTTGATCACGGCCGTGATGGTCATCACGGCCAGGCCGTGATGGTCATCACGGCCAGGCCGTGATGGGCTCTGTTTGGCTCATATTCTTCACTTTTCAAGCTCTATTTCATCCAAGCTCCACCATGGCTGATTTTGATCATTTTTACATTGAATTCCTGCAAAACAACACCAAGACACCGCTTCACCCGTTCCAAGGGAAAATCTAATAAAAACCAAATAAAGAATGCCTAATCTATATGAAAAATGCATGCAAAAGTATATAGAAAATATCATGTAAAATCACACTATCAAATCACCCCAAGCTTATTCAATTACTTGTCCTCAAGCAATCACTAAGGCCAGTAGAAGAAAACAGAACATTGATAGTGAACTAAGAACCCGAGCAAATAATCCAAGCAATAGGCAATTCAAACAATTCAGTAAGAGACAATCAATTCAAGTCCAATTAGAGGCTTAGGTTCCTTAGAATCGTGTTCTCACTGATTTGGGCACTCTTTCTCACCTGAAGCTCACCCCAAGCTTGTTCATTTGCTTGGCTCTCTTCCTCACCACTCAAGTGTTTAGGGGATAAGACATTTCACTCAATTTTCCTCAAGGAATGAATCCTACCATAGGCTTGACTATCAACCAAATCTCTACTTTATTAATGAAAACAAATTAGAATCAAGAGGTCTTTTCTTTGGTTGTAACATGGCCATGGGATTAATCGTTAGGTGGGGATAACAAGAAAAGGACATTCCAAAAGGCTACATAAACATCAAGCATTGCAAAAATGACCTTCTAAAATACCTTCTTGGGTTTTCAATTTATTTTTCCACCTTTCTTTTCTTTCTTTTTCTTTTTATTTCTCACTTTTCTTTTTGTCATCCCCTTCTCTATTTATTTTTCTTTTCTTTTTTTTTCTTTTTCTTTTATTTGGAGAAGGAGAGATTTTTCGACTCAAGAGAATTATTTTTTTTTCTGATTCTTTTCCCAAACTTTTTCGACTACCTTTTTCACCCTTTTGTTATACTTTAGAAGGTCCTTATCAAACATCATTCATCAACATATTCTAGGGTACCAAGAAAAGCATTTTTTTCATGTAGGCTCAAAATTGGGCAACTAAGGGGTAGCATTTCGTCATTCCAAGCTCTGAAGGCCAGAAAAATACCTATTGTCTCAATCATTTTCAAAAAAATGTTTTCAAAAATTTTCAAGCTTCGAAATGGTTTCAAGTCAAGTTCTAGAGAAAACAAACCAAGAGGAATAACACTCTAACACAAAGAATGGGGTAGATTTAGTGAGTACCCCTTTTTGGCTCAAAATCTCACATTTTATTTCAGAATCAATTAAAAACACAAATCCTCAGAACCATATGCTAATTATCAACTATCCAAGATTAACTCAAACATTTTCATTTGCAGCCATATCACAAGAATAACAAATTGGGTTCCACAATTCACTATCACAATTTATTGGGCACTTAGCTCTCACAATTGGATGCAAAATTTAAGCAAGGGCAATCTAATTGTGTGATCATGCAAAGCTATCATGCAAAACTATATGAATGCAAAATGTAAAATGCAAATGCAAAATACCCCTACCCCAAGCTTAAAAATTTACATTGTCCCCAATGTAAACAATCAAGATAGAGAGAGGAGAAGAAAAATAAACTAAAGCAAAAAATTGGAACGGCTTACCGAGGCGGTAGCGGGTGTTGGCTTTCATTTCAGTCAGAAACTGCTTGAAAGTTGGGTTGCTTTTTCTTGTCTTCTTGCTCTTCCCTCCTTCCTTCTTACCCTGGAATCACTTGGCAATTTTATTAGTAAAAGAAAACTCTTGATCTTCTCAAATTTTTCAAGAGTTTAAAAATCAAAAACAAAAGGAAAAGGAAAAGAAATATTGGGTTGCCTCCCAATAAGCGCTTCTTTAATGTCACTAGCTTGACTTATTCAAAAGCATCCACCTGGATCCTCCTCCCGGATCAAATGGAAATTGGGATGGTGATTGTAGCAGTAAAATAACTTTATTCTCAATTCCACCCAGCCATTGGGTGGAAATTCCATTGACCTTTGCAATTATAAATTCACTTCCTCTGGGGTCAAGTGGAATTAACAAGAGGAAGTGTGACATACAAGTGGAAGGGGCTAACTTACCATTATCCACACATGCATGCAAGCCAACATATTTATTTAATGCAGTAAATTCAGCAAGCATGGTGGAGGGAGTGCTTTCCAAATGCACCGCCTTCTCACTTGTTTCTCTCCAAGGATGTGTGGAAGGTAATTCCTCTTGTTGTTGTTCACTTACCACCACCACTTCATCTTCAATTTGATCCATTCCCACAACCAGATTTTTCTCAAATGCTGATTCTTGTGGCTCTATGGGAATCATACATGGTGGTGGAGGTGGCAAATAGAAACAAAAGGTTTCCCAATCCTCCTCGGAGAAATCATATATAAGCCTTCCCGTCGTATAATCAACTTGTGCGGGAGTAACATGATCCATCAAATCCATGACGTCTCCCAAACACCAGTTGTCTTCCAAAACGCGACTGGAGGCTTCCTCATCAGGTGGATAATAAAAATTTTCCTTGAATTTTGTCCACCTGGCACTACCAAAGCTCAAAACAAAAAGATCAAATATATACAGAAAATAAAAGAAATAAAAATGTCTAAATTAGTTGCCTCCTTTGTTACTAATGATATTGGCAAAACCAATCCCCGGCAACGGCGCCAAAAACTTGTTGACGGATCTGGGCAAGTATACCCAGTCGTGCAAGTAATACGGTGGTAAGACCGGTTTATCGTATCCACGGGGATTGGATGTCAACTACCAATTCACAAACTCGGCAACTATCTAGACTAAACAGAGAGTTCAAAACAAGCAAAAGAAAAGAAATAAAATCTTTTTGTCTTTTTGGGGACTTTTGACAAACACTTGGAATGCAGAAAGGATATGTTGGGACTAGACTTCACCAAACCTCTAACTCATGCACTATCAGGACTAGATACCTCCCATTCATGCTTCAGATATTAAAATCAATCCACTAAATTACTCAAACCCCGATTCCTCGGATGGCAAGAGCCTAAATCCACTAATAGACCCTAATTCCTTAGGTGGCCTAGATTAATGAATTTGCATTAAGATTAGGGATCATGTGCTTACTAATAAACCTAGTTCCATTCCTAGATACAAGGCTTACTAGGTGATTAAATTCAGTTCCGGTTATGATACGAACGTTCCCATTGCATACCAAAACACAAATCAAGTCATGGGGGTGCTAGCCACAACAAGCATTAAGCACAGAAAAATAACCACTAATATGAAGACATGAACATAGATTAATCAGTCAAGATAAATACATAAACATAAGTTTGATTACATCTAATCCCAACACAGGGATTTAACTACTCATAAAACAAAGAAAACCAAACCAGAGAAATAGGAAGGAAGAGGAGAGAAGAGGCTCCATGTGAGTTTTCCTTCTTCTTCAAAGCAATCCCTCTTGGCTCCCTTCTAGGGTTGAAACCCTAGCCCAGCTGCAGCCTCCAAATGCCTCCAAATGGACCCTGAAAAAACTCCCCAGTTTTGTCTGCTGCGTTCTTATTTATAGGTCTGCTGCGCGTCACGGCCGTGATGGCCATCACGGGCTGGCCGTGACGCGTTCTGTCCAAGGCGTGTTTTCAACTTTTGAGCTCTCGCGGGGCGAGCTGAGTTTCGCGACGCGAAACCCTAATTTTCTGGTTGGTCACGGCCGTGATGTCTATTACGGGCAGGCCGTGACAGTCTCTGACTTTTGCCTTCTGCTCTGCTTGATCACGGCCGTGATGGTCATCACGACTAGGCCGTGATGGGCTCTGTTTGGCTCATATTCTTCACTTTTCAAGCTCTATTTCATCCAAGCTCCACCATGGCTGATTTTGATCATTTTTACATTGAATTCCTGCAAAACAACACCAAGACACCGCTTCACCCGTTCCAAGGGAAAATCTAATAAAAACCAAATAAAGAATGCCTAATCTATATGAAAAATGCATGCAAAAGTATATAGAAAATATCATGTAAAATCACACTATCAGCCATCACATATCTTATTGACAAGAAGAATGCAAAGCCAAGACTTATCAGATGGGTCCTACTGATGAGTGTGATTACATTTCATATTTCTTTATCATATTGCATGTATTTTCATGTAGTTTAGGCATTTTTAATTTGATTTTTGTTAGTTTTTACCTTGGAACGGGTAAGGTGGTTTTGTGGTATTTTTGTGCAGGAATTGGAGATTAAAATGCTCAGAATAATTTATGTTGGAGCTTGCATGAAGACGGAGCTTGAAAAGTAAGAAAAATGAGTCAAACACAGCCCATCACGGCCTAGCCGTGACAGCCATCACGGCCATGATCGAGCAAGGCTGAAAAGAAAAGAACGAAAAAGTCAGAACCTGTCATGGCCAGGCCGTGATGGCCATCACGGCGGTGACAGGACGTCAATGCCAAGTTTTCCAAGACAGAATCTGTCACGGCCTGGCCGTGACAGGCATCACGGCCGTGACAGGCATCACGGGCGTGATAGGCATCACGACCGTGACGCGCAATATATGGAATTTTAATTGTTGATTTGATCTGATTTTGTAACAGCTTAAGATTCAAGTTAACCTACGTTATAAATAGGACTTAGAGGATCGAAAATAGGGATCACTGGGGCTGCTACCTTAGGCAAAAATTAGGATTTCTCTTCTTCTCAATTTCTTCTCTTCTCTTCTCTTAGGTTTTCTTTTATGCTTTTGTTAATCAAGCTTGCTGTGAACATGTCAATGCTTGAGTAGTTGTTTTTATTTCTAGGGATTAGGGCTATGCCCAAGACTTGTTTTATGTTATGAATTGATGTTTTCCCTTTGTTAATTTCAATTTGCTTTCGATTTAATTCCTATTGCATGAATTACTTGTGAATCTAGTGCGCACTTATTTGCATGTCATAGATACTCTAAGGAGGAACCTAGCGGTGAACTTAGGTATTGGATCTATAGGAATCAAACTTAGGACTTAAATCGCGAGAGTTAGAAGCGGTCCTTCGAGGGTTCACTAAATTGTCACAAAGGTTAAAGGGTTCGATTTAAATTCGATTACCACGAGAGTATGGGTTGGCTTAATTGGGCACGGTTCTTGTATCCCGAGAGGGAACATTAACTTATTTAGGATAAATTCACCTTCAAAGCAATTTCGATAATTAACAAGAGGATAATCAATTTAGTAACATGAGCAGTCTTGTTGGTAACCCAATTCCTGGGAATCTCTTTTGATATTGAAAAATCTCAGATTTGATTTACTTTCCTATTTTGTTTGATTGCGTTTAGATATTTGATATTGTTAGTTAATCTTTTAAAAACCAAATCTTTTCCAAATATTTTTTTCTAGTCCAGTTTAATTGATTTAATAATTGACAGTTATTTAAGAACACGGTCCCTGTGGATTCGATCTTTTTATTACTTGACGACGAAGCCGTTCACTTGCGGATTCGAGCCCATCACCTACTGCTTCAAGAATTTGATTTGGAAATCAAGGACAAGAAAGGTATCAAAAAACAGGTAGTTGATCATCTTTCCAGAATTGTTGAAGGAGAAAAGGCCAAGTCTCAAAGAGAAATCAAGGAGAATTTCCCCGATGAGCACCTTCTGCTGATACAGGATGCTGTAGCACCCTGGTACGCAGACATGGTGAACTTCCTGGTTAGTAGGGTAATTCCAGTGGAAATGAACTCTCAACAAAAAAGGAGGTTTTTGCATCAAGCTAAGCATTTTTAGTGGGATGAACCCTTCCTGTATAAAAGATGCCAGGATCAGATCATGAGGAGATGTGTTGCTGAGGAAGAAATGCAATATATATTTTGTGATTGCTATGCTGCTCCTTACGGTGGTCACTTTGGAGGAAAAAGAATAACTGCAAAGCTCCTGCAACCAGGGTACTTCTGGCCCACTTTATTCAGAGATGCTCAGGAGTATGCCAAGAATTGTGATAGATGTAAAAGGGTGGGAAATATTTCCAGCAGACAAGAACTGTCACTTAACACCATTTTGGAGATTGAATTGTTTGATGTGTGGGGAATAGACTTCATGGGACCCTTCCCTACATCCTATGGAAATGCTTACATCTTAGTTGCAGTAGACTATGTCTCCAATTGGGTGGAAGCAGTAGCCTTACCCTCCAATGATTCCAGAGTAGTCACAAAGTTCTTGGACAAGAATATTTTCACCAGGTTTGGCACTCCCAGAGCTATAATCGGTGATGAAGGCTCTCATTTTTGCAACAAGCTGTTTTCTAACTTGCTTGCAAAATATGGAGTAAAACACAAAGTGGCTACTACATATCACCCTCAGACCAGTGAGCAAGCTGAAGTGTCCAACAGAGAGATCAAAAGAATCCTTGAGAAGATGGTGAATCCTTCTAGGAAGGATTGGTCCTTACACTTGGATGATGCTCTCTGGGCCTACAGGACTGCACTCAAGACCCCGATTGACATGTCCCCTTACAGATTGGTTTATGGAAAAGCTTGCCATTTATCAATAGAGCTGAAACACAAGGCATTATGGGCCATAAAGAAACTGAATTTTGATTCACAAGCAGCTGGAGAAGCAAGAATGTTGCAGCAGAATGAACTTGAAGAGTTTAGGCTCTTTGCTTATGAAAATACTGAAGCATACAAGAGCAAGATCAAGGCCTGGCATGATCAGAAAATCCAGCCCAGGGAACTAGTTGAAGGCATGCAAGTGCTCTTGTTCAATTCCAAATTGAAACTGTTCCCTGGGAAGCTGAAGTCAAGGTGGTCTGGACCTTTCAAACTGGTCAAGGTGTACCCTCATGGAGCTGTGGAGTTGTTAGATGAAAACTCTGGAAGAGAGTTAAAAGTCAATGGCCAAAGGGTGAAGCAATACTAGGGTGAGCCTTGTGCAAGAATGAAGGCCACCATTCATCTCACAGACCCTTAGCCACAAGTGTGGAGTCAGGCTGAAGGATTAAACCAAGCGCTACTGGGAGGCAGCCCAACTTTATATCCTTTTGCTTAGTTAGTTAATTTCAGTTTTAATTTCATTTTGTTTTAGTTTATTTTAAATAAATACATGTTGTTAACCCCTGTAAGAGTAGGTTGTAGCAGTCTCATGTCATTGGGTTGTGCTGGAAAGTGGGTCAAGTCAAGTCAAGCCCATTGTTCAGGTGCTGGAGGTGGTAATAATTTGAACAGCACAAAAGCCCATGTGGAATGCAAGAACTTTGAATTTCCAAATTCAAAAGCTGAATAGTTTTTGGGAGGGGAGGAGTTACAGAAATAGTGGGGAATGTAACTTGTCTATAACCACCCACTTAATGCCACCATTCTCTCCACCACTCACATATATCCCCAACCTCTCACCTCAACCTCCTGTTTCTCTATTAAAGCCACTGCCCTAACCCCAGCACTTTCAAGAGACCCCACTCCAGCTCCAGCACAACCTAGTGGCATTGACAAAGGCAAAAAGAAGATGGATGAAGCTGAGCCTGCAGCCCCTCCTCCACTCAAGAAAGGAAGAATCAAGCATACATCTCCTCCTATGGTGAGGAAAACTAGAGCAGAAATAGAAGTTGAAAGGGCTGCTGCTGAAGGCAGTGAGGACTCAGGATGATAAGCCTCTGAGGAAGAAAATGGAAAACATCAAAACTGCCAAGGCTCAAGCCAAGAGTGGAGGGGCTGTTGTGGAAGCTGAACAAGAGCCTAGTGATGAAGTGGCAATAACAAAGGAAATTCCAGCAACTAGCAAGGCCACAATGACGCAGCTGGTCAGAGGAGGCAATACCAGGAACAGTGCAAGATTAGCTCAGCCTTGAGCAGAAGTTCCACCCAAGATGTTGCATCATGCTGCAACATCAGATGACCAGGACCCCCCCTTTTAATCTCTCTTCAGTTTTAATGTTTTTAGTTTCTGTTGTTAGAAGTAGTTGCTTGTTTTTGTTTGTGTAGTTAGTTTGAGGTGTGTCTGCCCCCACTCTTTCAAAAAGAATTGTGATTAATGGAAAGTGGGGGCCTTTTTGAAAGAAAAAGTTAAATGAATGAATGAATGTTTTAGCTGTCCATGTGCATTTGATGAAGACCCTTTGTTTGTGTATGCTTTAATGCATGTAAAATACATTAATACCCTGAATCAATCCTTTCTCGCCACAAAATCCCTAGCTCAAAATGGACTTAAAAGAAGGACTCCATTCAAAGTCTTCAAAAAGAATTGTGATTAATGGAAAGTGGGGGCCTTTTTGAAAGAAAAAGTTAAATGAATGAATGAATGGTTTGGCTGTCCATGTGCATCTGATGAAGACCCTTTGTTTGTGTATGCTTTAATGCATGTAAAATACATTAATACCCTGAATTAATCCTTTCTCGCCACAAAATCCCTAGCTCAAAATGGACTTAAAAGAAGGACTCCATTCAAAGTCTTCAAAAAGAATTGTGATTAATGGAAAGTGGGGGCCTTTTTGAAAGAAAAAGTTAAATGAATGAATGAATGGTTTGGCTGTCCATGTGCATCTGATGAAGACCCTTTGTTTGTGTATGCTTTAATGCATGTAAAATACATTAATACCCTGAATTAATCCTTTCTCGCCACAAAATCCCTAGCTCAAAATGGACTTAAAAGAAGGACTTCATTCAAAGTCACCAATCAATTGGGGGAATTGGGTTGCAAGGACCCTTGTCCAAGGAAGAGATGATGAGGTCTGAATGAGATTTCAACCTAAGTTTGGGGGTGAGTAAGGCTGAATGTGGTGTTGTAGCACTCTACAGCATCAATCCTATGAGCTTTTGGGCTTCAACAATTTTTGTTCATCATGCATTCCATTCATGTGTTTTCTCTGCAGAACTTGACTTATTTCTGTGATTGATTGCATATTTCACTGTTGCACACAAACTGGCTTGAGGCACTGTTCTTGTTTTAACTACTGAGACTTAAAAGGCCAACCCTCAAGTATTACCCTTTGTGAACCCCTTTGAGCCTAAGACTTTCTTGTTGGTGTTAAGCCACATTACAAGCTCAAATTCCCTGAAAAACAATGTACTACCCTGTTTAGATGGAGTTTGGGACTGTGTCAAAGAGTCATCTAATTATGGGTCCTGGCCATAATGGTTGAGGATAACCATCAGTATAAGTTTTTTTTTTTTTTTTTTTTTGGGGGGGGGGGGGGGGGGGGGTATGCAATAAAAAGGGAGGAAAGAGCAAATCATCAAAGGAATAATGTGAAAAAGTGAAAAGCTGCAGAAAATTGCAGCAGAATATGTTGCACTGAAGCTGCTGCCTTTCTTCCCAATGTTTGTCTGTTATTCAAAAAAAAAAAGATTTAAAAGTAATAAAGGTTCTCCCCTTGTCACCAGAAATGTGGGAAAGAATACATAAATGTCTAAGTTTGGGGGTGAGTGATTTGGACAAGAGATCTTGAACTCCACCTAAGTTAGCTACTGTCCCAAAAAATTCCACACCTGAACCTTAGCCCCATTACAACCCATTAAAGTCCTCTTGCTGTGTGTAATTTGTGTTTGTGCTTTTGATTGATAGAAATTTGTCAAGCCTATGACAGAGTTACATGTGAATGATGATTGAGTGAAACACCAAGAAAGAACACAAAGTAGAGTGAATAGAGTGATATGACAAATCCAATAATGTGTTAAGCCCTTGTTCTTAGGAAGATAATCTGGTGAGCCTTCACCCTTGTATCCAAAGGGTAATTGGAAAATACACCTAAGACTCTGTTGAGAGGTGGTTTGGTTGGAGTTTCCTTGTTAAAACTGAGTTGAGAACTTAGGGAGCACACACACACTTTGGAAAGTGATTGAGAAATGGGTATTTTGTGTTGAGCATGTTTCTGAAAAATGCATCTGAGGACTGCCATGGATTTTGCTTAAGTTGTTCTGATTTTGTTCTTAGTTTAATAGTGCTCTTTGAATGTCATTACTTGAGGACAAGCAATAGTTCAAGTTTGGTGGTGTGATAACTCTTAGAAATAAGAGTTATTACTATCCTTTTAGCGTAATCATTGTTCTTGTTTGATCTTTTTTTGGAAAAGAAATTCAAGTTTTGATTGGTTTAGTAAATAGTTGTGTTGATCTGTTAAAATGCTGAAAAAGCTATGAATACTGAATTGTTATTGCTGAAGGTTGTTTGAGTTTTGAGCAGGTTTTAGAGGTGAAATTGCTGAAGGAGTTGCTCTGGAATGTTATGGAATGCTGCAGCTTCTGGGGAGCAATTCACTACAAGACAAACATTTCCAGCTCAGTCAATACCCACTAGAGGACAAAATGTCCGCTACACTGTGCAAAAAGGAAGAGAGAGAATACAATGCAACAACTATGTGTACTTGGGAATTGGGCGAATGATTATTTTATCATTTGAATTTTTGTAAAGCCCAAAAAGTGAGGTATGCGAGAGAATGTAACCCTATTTGGGGGAGCTAGTATAAATAGTGTGTAAGCCTTGCTTTTAGGTTAGCTCTGTACTGTACACAGCAGTCGTCAGCTTTCACCTTTGTCATCTCTGTAATTAATTTATGTTTTATGCTTAGTCTTTCCTTTATTATGTTGTGTTTTGTCATTAAGCTCATTATGAGCTAAATTCTCTTAGCTAGGATTATATGAATTTGTAATTAATACTGATGGGTAATTCAATGTAAAGGATGTTATTCATTTTCTTCTTCTCTGCTTGAATGTTTATTTTAGTTTGGACTGATCAACTAAGCTGAGATACTAGCTAATTAAGTTTAGAAAAGCTGAGTTAGTGGACTTGATTAGAAGATAAAGATAGAACAATTAATTGGAAAATTACTTGTGTTGAATGGGCTAAGAATAGCCTTCAAGTCTTTAAGTAGCTGGACGCGCTTATCTGACAGCTGAGGGAAATTAATTTGAACTTAGGAATAAGAAGCTTTTAATGAACTCAGTGATTACTGCTGGAAAGCAAACTTTTATTTCCTGGACTAAATGTTGTAGCATCCCGAAGTATGAATTACCCTGAAGTTAAGTTTACAAAGGATTAAATTACCAGTTGTTTCCATCTCTGTTTTCAAAACCCTCATTTATTGTTCTTATTACTTTTGTGCACTTACAGTTTCTGTTCTGAGATTTAACTGCTCCATTTACTTTACATGCTTAAAATCACCCTTTATTTTATAAAGCAAAGTAGAAAAGGTTAAAACTAAAATTTATATTCAAATCATTTAAATCCTCGTGGGAACGACGATCTTTATTGACTCTTTGTTACTTGTTTGGCTGTGTATACTTGCACATATTTATGCACAACATTGTTGTAGTGTGATTTTAGTTCTTTTTCAATACATTATGCTCAGATACCTATATGGTATCGGAGCTTCAATCCAGAAATGGGTGAAGCTCCTGGGTCACGCTTTGTAGCTCAAACTTTTGCTAATCCAGTAGCAATCAAATTGAATGAAGACAATTTTCTGACATGGAAACAACAAGCTTTATTCACCATCAAGGTATACAAGCTCCTCAAACACATTGAAGATACAAGGGGGCAAACCAGCACAATATCTCAATGATGAAGATCAAAAGACAGGCAAAGTCAGTGATGAATTTACAAATTGGGAGCAGCAGCACCAACTATTAGCTTCTTGGCTTTTAGCTTCTATGTCTGAAAATCTCCACACAAGAATGGTGGGTTGTGAGTATTCTTCCCAAATTTGGAAGAAATTAGAGATCTTTTTTGCCTCATAATCCAGAGCCAATTAAAGATGCAGCTAAGAGGTGCAAAGAAAACAAGCACTATCAATGAATTTCTCCTCTCAGTCAAGAAGACCGTGGACACCTTGGCAGCAGTTGGTGCACCTGTCAGTTCTGAAGACCACATCGAAGCTATATTGAATGGGCTACCATCAGAGTATGATTCCTTTGTAACATCTGTTATGACAAGAATTGAGCCATACTCCATAGAAGAAATGGAATCTCTTTTAATGTCACAAGAGGATCGAATAGAAAGGTAAAAACAACAAGAATCCACCAATTTCTCAGTCCAGAACATGCAAGCTCACTATGTCCAGTCACAACAACCCTATAGAGGATGAGGAAGATTCAATAATAGAGGGGGACGATTTCAATACTCCAACCAAAGGGGCAGAGGCAGATATATGAATCAAGGAGGAGAACAACAAGAAGGTAATAAACCCAAATGTCAGGTTTGTAAAAAATATGGACACATTGCACTCACATGCTACCATAGATTTAACCCTTAGTATCAAGCTGAATCTATACCCTCAAATCAAAACGAACATGTTTCTGGAAACTCAGCAACGATAACCCAAATGGGAACCATGGATGATCCAAGTACAGCAATGCTTGTTGTACCTGAAACCCTCTTCGATCCATCGTGGTACCCTGATTACGGTGCCACTAATCATGTCACCCCTAATCCCTCGAACCTAATGGAAAAGAATTCTTATTCTGGCGACAGCAAGGTGAAGTCTACCTCTGGATAATGCATCTATTTAGGCTCCAATTTAGTGTCTTGGTCCTCTAAGAAACAACATGTTGTTTCATGCTCAAGTACTGAAGCTGCATATCGGAGCATTGCCTCTGCTGCAGCAGAAATTTCTTGGCTGCAATCTCTTTTACAGGAACTACAAGAACCTCTGTCAGTCACACCAAGAGCCTATTGTAATAATTTGAGTGCAGTTCTCTTGGCTGCCAATCCAGTTATGCATTCCCGGACAAAGCACTTTGAGTTGGATCTCTCTTCTTTGTTCGTGGTAAAGTTCAACAACATAAGCTTCTTGCCCATCATATTCCTGCAGCTGAGCAAACAGCTGATGTGCTTACTAAAGCTGTCTCTTTGCCAATGTTCCAGCAATGTAGATACAAACTCAGAGTTAGTCCCTCACCTGAGTTTGCAGGGGGATGTAAAGTATAACAATGCAGAGTAGTTATGATAGTTGGACTAAGTCAATCTAAAGTTTGTTTTTCTGTTTTGCTGTTATATTAGTTATAGGATGTTATCTGATATGATAACATTCCTCTCTCTTGTATCTTTAAGTCCATCTCGTGGATATCTAGGTTTCCCTGTAAGTCTATAAATAGACTGCATGTATACGAATGATACACAGTGAATGAAGCATTATTTTCTCCCAATTCTTTCTCTCTGCTGTAGTGTGATTTTAGTTCTTTTTCAATACATTCTGCTCAGATGCCTGTAATGCTCTAAACATCTATTAAGTACTAATGCTACTTTGATAAAATGATCATCTAGACATGTAATATGTTGTGATATTCTAGAAATAGAAAAACCTGGAAATTATAAATGT
Source organism: Sophora flavescens (assembly GCA_030762895.1). Classification (NCBI taxonomy): domain Eukaryota; kingdom Viridiplantae; phylum Streptophyta; class Magnoliopsida; order Fabales; family Fabaceae; genus Sophora; species Sophora flavescens. Next base: position 114,781,852 of record CM061066.1, read on the forward strand.
GATAAACCAGTATGAAAAAGAAAATATTACAAAAAACCTAAACTAAAAAGAACTTATCCAAAGAGAATAACATATTATAAAAATAATAGGAAAAAATATTTTAGAAGAAAGAAATCAGCACCAAGAAAATATTGTCTAAAGGGAAAAAAGAAATGTGTATGTTGGATATGCAATATTGAAGGCCATTATTCAAATGAATGTCCTCAACGAAAAGAAAAAGATTTTAAAGAAAAATCAAAATTAATAAAGCAAGTATGCCATATATATAAACATGAACTATTTGAAGAAGAATTAAGTGATACTGAAGAAAGTATATATGAATACCTAGAAGATGAATTATCTTCAGAAGAAACAGAATCCGAATAATATTTATATAAAAATAATAGCAGAAAAAAGTAATAGAGAAACAGAAGCTTATATTGATAGTGGAGAAAGTATTTGTTTAGCAACAAAAGCGTTGTTTGATAAATGGGAAAATTTTGAAAAGCCAATAAAATTACAAATCCCTGATAGATCTATACATCTACTGTTTTGGGTAGTAAAAAGAATTACTTTAATAAGACAAGAAAAATTATTTATAGTACCTACGATATATCAGAAAGATACAGGCCTAGATATAATTATGGGAAACAACTTCTTACGATTATATGCACCATTTTGTCAATATTTAGAATATATATCATTAAAAACACCATACATTTATCAATAACAGCATAGAGAAATAATAAATATCTCAATTATTCACTTTTGTGTTTATTTACTCTAAACGACCAGAGCTTAGCAAGCTGAAACGTGGTGAGTTAGTTAGAGAAATATGTATAAAAATTCGTTATGTATTAATAAACCTAGAACCATATAGGAAAATTCCAGCTCATATAGAAGAACTTTTAGATAGAGTATATAGTGAAAATCTTTTAGATCCAAATATCAATAATAAAAATACTGAATTAGCCATATTAAAGTTAAAAGATCCAACAATAGAAGTAAAATGTAAACCTATGATTTATACAAAGCAAGATAGGGATGAATTTGTAAAAGATATTGAAGAAATGTGTACGAAAGGATCAATTAGACCATCGAAAAGTAAGCACTCAGCACCAGCATTTTATGTGGAAAATCACAATGAAATAAAAAGAGGTAAAAGAAGAATGGTGATTAATTATAAACAAATATATGATGCAATGGAATGTGATGCTTATTTTCTTCCAAGAAAGGATTTAATTACTGAAAGAGTTAGAAATATGAATTGGTTTAGTACTTTTGATTGCAAATCAGGATTTTATCAAATTCGATTATCTGAAGAATCTAAAGCACTAACAAAATTTAGTTTCCCTGAAGGTCAGCATGAATGGAATGTACTACCAATGAGAATGAAGCAGTCACCAAAAATATTTCAACGAAGAATGAATTCTATACTTAAAGACTTTTGTCTTATTTATATTGATGATATATTAATTTTTACTAATAAATATTTAGATGATCATTTTATCAAAGTAGCATTAGTACTTAATAGATCTTTAGAGCATGGAGTAATCTTAAGTAAGAAAAAGGCGGTATTAGCTCAAAATAAGATTAATTATTTAGGATTAGAAATTGAGGAAGGAAAAATAATAATGCAAAAGCATATGTTAGAAAAATCACAAAATTTTCCAACTAAATTAAAGGATAAAAAGGAAATACAAAGGTTTCTTGGATTACTAACATATATTTCAAATGAAGGTTTTATAAAGAATCTTGCAGCAGAGAGGAAGGTACTTCAACAAAAATTAAAGAAGGATGCTTTTTGGTCATAGACCGATGAAGACGAAGCAATTATTGAAAAAATGAAATTAATATGCCAGGATCATCCTAAGTTATATCATCCATCAGATGATGATCTACTTATTATAGAAATCGATGCATCTAGTGAATGTTGGGGAGGAGTTATGAAAGCAAAGCCCCCAGGGTAGAAGAAAGAATTACTATGTCGATACACATCTGGAACTTTTTCAGATAGTGAAATTAATTATCCAACACATGAAAAATAAACTCTAGCATTAATCCGAATGTTGGAAAAACATCGGATCTATGTACTAGATAAAGAATTTATTGTTAGAACTGATTCTACTTATGTTGAAGGTTTTAAGAATATTAATCATAAAGGAACTTATAAGCAAGGAAGATTAATCAGATGACAAATTAAATTATCTGAATATAATTATTCAATCCCTCATATTAAAGGAGAAAAGAATGTGCTTATAGATATTTTATCAAGAGAATGGAGCGAGGCACAAAAGAATTATATTTGCAACAATACCAACTCAAAAAAGCACTAGAAGAGCAAAAGCTTATGAAATTGGACTTAATGAAAGCATAGTTGAAAGTATTGGAACTCCAGATGAAGACAGAAGGTCTCTTAGAAGATGTAATTCCAAAGGAAGTTAAGGAAGAAGGTCGAAAAGAAACTAGCAAATGATATGTTGTTTTTAACGGACCATTTTCAGGAATATATGATGACTGGCATAAAGCAGCTCCTCATTGTTAGAAAATATCAGGAGCTATCCATCAGGCATTTCCAACCAAGAAAGGTAAATAAATTTATCTGGGACCAAGAATTTATTTAGAAACAACAAAATTAGTAAAGATCGAGACTAAAGTACCCATGAAGATTCTAGGGGAAGTTCCTTCTTCCTTAGACAACTACCTGATAATTACCAGAAAAGGTCATGAGTTATTAGTTCAGTTTTTTGAAGGAAAATTCTATGAACACTTCAGAAGATTAACCAATTGGAATGAAAAAGAAAGAATCAACTGTTTCTATATGGTTGATTGAAATATTTATGGACTCAAAGCAATAATCACTCCAGGGGCAACCCCAGCTCTGGTATTCAATATGTTTCAATTCGGATTTATTGAATGTCTTTACTTAAGTAAGAATCTTGAAGAAATTAATTTGTTCCCATATTATTTCAAGGAAGCAGTCCAAATGTTTAAAGAGAATGTACCTGGTGATAGAACTATTTATCTGAAGTTCTATTCAGCTTATCCATATTTTCAGACAAAGCAACCAACCAATCACTTAGCCTACATGGGAATAAGCAATAATAATTTCCCTTTGATGGATGAAGCAAAAGGAGTTGAATATGATGAAGACGAAATGACTGTGATAATTGCTAACCAGCTGGCAAGCATCTATGCACAGTGCCATGCAATAGGAAAGGAGTCATACATCAAGACTCTGTACAAAGTCCCAAATACTTTGTTGTTAAGTAAAACAATCGGAAGAGCAATAAAATAAAAAGATTTATCTATCCTGGCAAGCTTTGAATTTCCTTTCTATGCTTTGGAGGGGCCAGCAATGAATTACAGGCCAGCTGCCCTGAGCCAGTTGTGTGTAATAAGAGAAAGCAGAAACCATGAATGCGAAAGTTGTACAAGACAAAACGCATCACCAAGAAGATAAGGAATCCGATGAGGCAATAATTGAAGAATGATGTAAGCGCTTACGACACCATAGGAATTATTAGAAGATGATGTAAGCACTTACAAAATTGTAGGGTTATTTCTGTAAATATGTTGTGTCCTTAGGCCTATAAATAAGACCTCTTATCCTGAGGCAGAAGGCAGAATTCAAAATAGAATTTTCATCTATGTGTAATCTCTCTTTTGAGAGTAGTGTGCTACACCTTATAGTGATAGTCGGGTGATTGAGAGTTCATCCAAACCCTCTATGTAAAATATTCTATTACTAAATAAAATCACTTTTCTCAAAATTATTCTGTCAAATTATCATATTCAAGCAAGATCAACGGAAGCATAAGTGGGCAGAAGCAATCAATCCTCAAGAAACAAAGACCAGGTATGATTATTAGGCCACCCTTCTTAGATCTGATTATTAGATCTTATTTATTTGAAAATAATGTCTGAAATAGAAAAAATTGATACTAGTGAAATAAAGCACTTACAAATCACTGAAGAAGATGGAAATTATGAAGGAAGCATATTAATAAATCCGAAATTATTCCGGAAAATACAGAAAGAGACCTAGATTTAGTAGAAAATGCGAATATGATAGGAAAGAGAGAAAGATTCATTAATATAATAAGAAAATTCAATCATAAAGAAAATATAATATATTATGGAAAATTAATGAATGAAACACCTATAGACATATGAGAAACTCAATGTAATACATGTATTCAGCTAATAAGTGTGACACCCTCTACCCCGCATGTATTTATAAAGCGATAACATAGAAGGAAATAATTTAGTTTTTCGAAATTAGATAAACACATGCATATAATTTATTACAAAAGAAAACCAATGGGTAAAGGATACCACATTGCCACAAGGTCTCAACGCGGAAATAAAACATGTTTAAAGGATAACATAACATAAACAAAACATATAACCCAACCCCAATATCACATTACAGAGCTGGTATAACTGATCCGATAAAACAACTCAAATAATAACTAAACTAAACATAAACTAAACTTCAAGAAGAAGCTCCCCAGAGTCACTCCTCAGCACACTGCTCACCGTCTTCTGCATTAACACAAAAAGGGGTACATGCAAGGCAACAAAAAAAGACGGGGAGTAAGAAACATATATATCAACATAGCGGCATGGAAGCAGTTAGCAAGATGAACATGCATCATATAAACATAATATATATATATATATATATATATATATATATATATATATATATATATATATATATATATATATATATATATATATATCATTCCGAACAAGGTATGCTATGCGATGCAATGCTACTCCACTACTCCAATGCATGAATGAGCAACATAGCGCATAAACAATAATCGCCACCTTCGCTTGGGCCACTCGGCTACCCAAGTTCATCATCATCATCAACGTTATCGTCAAAAAGCACCAGAGCTCAACACCTTGACTATTAAGCATCAAGGCCCCCTTGGCCACTCGGCTACCAAGGTCCAATATCTTTTAACAACACCTTGACATTGTGCATCAAGGTCCCCCTTGGCCACTCGGCTACCAAGGTACAAAACAACAACACTCTGGCCAATAAGCACCAGAGTTCAACACCTCGACCACTCGGCTATCGAGGCCCCCTTGGAGCGAACGCTAGGGTACCAAGGTACAAAACATCATCTTTCCACTTTAATTATTAACACTCTGACTGATCAGGTACAGAGCTCAACACCTTGACCATTAAGCATTAAGTCCCCCTTGGCCACTCGGCTACCAAGGTACAGAACAACATCTTTAAGTTATCTAGCTCATCTTTTCTTCATTTGGTGTCTTCTTTCATTAATTGGATACTTTGGGGTAGAACCCCTGTTTTCAGCATTCTGGTTCTGTCCTGGTCAGGTGAGCACGAGCACGGGCGTACTGGACCTGCAGGCAAGCACGGTCGTACTGCCTGCTGAGTACGGGCGTGCTCAATTGTGCGTCCTGCTCTGGATTTCAAACTGGAGCACGAGCGTGCTCCTTGTTAAGCACGGTCGTGCTCGATGGAGCGTGACCATAATGATCTGGGCAGAAAGGATCAGAAACCCTTTCCCAAATCCTTGGGACATATCACAGATTCAACCTATTGGCTTTTAACTAATCCATCGAACATTAGCTTCATTAATCTTAATTGTTCTTCATTAATATTTATGTCTTATCGTCATGGGGAATTAATCCTTTAATCATAGCTTCATTATTAATGTTCCTAGAACACTCACTAATCAACCCTAGGGTCTTTAACTAAACCCTATGAACATAACCTTATATCTCACACTATAGTCATGTCTTATGACCAACTGGGAAAACATCCCTTAAATCTTATTATCATTGTTAACGTATTTTAACGTCTTAACATCATTAATAAGCCATATTAATTGGTTATAGCCTTATTAACGTCATCGTTGGCATCAACATACCCAACAATCAACACTCAAACAGAGCACCACATCATCATCATTATCATAACAACATTCTCATAATCATAACAACATCATCATCATAATAGCATCATCATCATCATAGACATTCATGGTATCATTAAACAACATACTCAATTGGGCATACCAATATCATCAATAATTAACATAAAACAATATAATAATAAAGGCATGCCATTAACATTATAATCATATCATACATACATCAATTAACATAAAATAGACAACAACATATGACAGGGTCATAGGTTAACCCTTAATCTTACACTACCCCCAACGCCTACATGTCAATACTATTCATTCTCCCCATACCTGGTATGAAGATTCCCAAACAATGACGACGCGGCCAAACTAGACACATTCCCTTGAGCGACTCGACGGGTTCCTCAAACCTTGGTCAAACAAGAAGGGAACAACCAATTAATCCCCAATTCAAAAGAAAGGGAAAATGAGATTAAGGATGGATAACTTTGTTACCTTAAACGATGCTAACACGCGTAACTTCTCTCCCAAACAGACTCACAAACTCCAAGAACTTCAAGGGGATCAAGGAAAAACTAAGAAAGATGAAGAGAGGCAGCTATTCTGAGTTTAACAACGTGAGAAATAGGGTTTAGGTCGGGTCTTATGGTATAAATACAAGTTAGGGCATAACGGGCTCCTATTTCAGCCCAAATTGTATACAGATTGGTATTTTGACCATAACGTGAGCTACAAGTTTCTGATTGAGGCATTCTTGGTGTCGTTAGAAATCTCAGATAAATATATACAAATTAATATCTAATGATCGAATCCTAAATCGGACTCTAAGATGGTCAAAAGTTCGATGGAAGTTTAGCGACATATTTGGTAGTTATTCCTAGATAGGATCCTTAGGAGATTATGATAAGATCTTAAGAGATAACCAAAAAGAGGATTATACTTTATTAATAAGGACTCAAATCTGATTGGTTGAATGACTAAAATCTAAGAATTACACTATCTCTATTTATATACTAAATCACACGATGTATGTATAAGCATAAAAATACTACAATACTAATCACAATTACATTATCAATTATGTAAATAAAAATACGAACTTCATTAAAATTAATAGTAGTAGTAGTAATAATAATAACAACAACAACTAGGCATCCATAGTAATATAATCCCTTATATGAAAATCGGGGGTGTTACAATAAGAAAAGTAAACATTTCAGAATTAAAAAGAAATTTAAAGAACCAAGAACATAGAAGAAAATTATGATATATTCATATAGGAGCAGTACAAGTTTTAATTAAGGCAACTTTTCAAGAAGGAATAAATTCACCTATTAAATTAGTTCAAAAAGATAATATAATAAATGATCAAAAAGATAAAATACTAGGAGTAATAGAAGGAAATCTAGCCTATGTAAAATTAAAATTTGAAATTCAACCAAATATAGGAATCCTATTAAATACTCAGAGACTAGATCAAGCATTAACTTTTGAACATAAGTTTTTAAGAGAAAACTTACTGAAACTAGGAGATAAGATATTTTCTATAACATATTGTTTAAATTATGCATTAACAAATTCACACCATAGTATTACTTTTTGAAATAATGATCAAATAGATATTCCAAAGTTATTTGAAGATATAGGAAAGATTTATTATCCTAAGAAAAATGAAATAATAGAATTAGGAACCTTAATAAATAGACTAAGAATACTTGAAATCGAATCAATCCCAAGACCAGTCATTCTTCCAGAACAAGAAAGAGCTAATGAAGAAAATGATATTATTAAATTAACCAATCAAGTAAAAGATTTATCTTTATATTTAAAAAATAAAATTTGAGTAATACAAAATAATTAAACTGACTGATTAAAGAATCTAACTCAAAGAAAGAAAGAACTAAATTAGATCTTAAAGATCTCACCGGAGTCTTAAGTTATTATCTTAAAAAAGATCCAGAAAACAGAGATAGAAAATTAATTGAAAAACAAATTATAAAGAAGGAAGATGAATTAACTAATTTAGAAAACAATGAAAGAAAAATAAAGAAATGTTTTAAAGAAGGAATGTAATATATAAGGAATAAATGGGGACTTAGACCCTCAAGTTCCTCCTCAAAACTTACTAATTAATTTAGAATAGAAGCTCTTCCTTTGAAGATAATGATAGTGATTGAAAAAAGAATGGATTTTGATGAACAAACATATGAAGAAATAATAAGTGTATTACAATTAAACCTTCGAGTTGATTGTAAACAAATTATAAAAAAATAAAATAAAGGAACAATATAGGCAAGATGAACTTTATTTAAATAACATAGATATAAATATTGAATTTGAATATTTAAAAGAAATGAAATTTATTGAAGAGCAAAGATATTCAGATGATGAATATTGGTATTCAGAATAATGGAAAAAGAAATATAAGTGTACTAGCTATGAAATTACCAATAGACTATAAACAAATAATAATTAATAAACTAATGTATCAATATTGGCAAGAAAATCTCTACCTAATTCAGATACAATTAAAAATACAGCTAGAATATAATAAAGAAGAATGTAAATGGATTTATAAAGAATTATTCAAAATATATGCATCTATAAGCAAATTATTATTTGAACATGGGTATGAATTATTAAATGACCATCATGAATATTTTTATGAGATATTAAATGAACATGAGTATTTCTAAAAATTACTACCCCAAAATTATGAATAAATTAAAAATTATACTAATTAATAGGATGGTACCAATCTGGTAGAGATAAGTACTCAAAATAGTTAATTATTTTTTTTTTACAAAATTACAAAAATGCCACCGGTCATATACGATTGTCCCGTATAAGTTGTCAAATTGAGTTGTTAGAGTATCACAACCCTTCGTTAATTGTTAGAGAGTAGAATTCATAGACCTTCCCAGAAACGCTACTCAACAAATGGTTTTTGAATGATGATATCCGAAATTCCAAATAACATCAGAAGTTCAGAACATCTCAACCGAAATGCTACTCTAATAAGGAGTAAAGGTCGACCCGTCCATTCAACTCCTCCAATTCTTCATAGATATACCCACTGTGGGAGATAAGGGAATAAAAGTCGACCCACCTATTAAACTACTTCAATCCTTCACAGATCTACCCACCGTGGGAGGTAAGGAGCACGACGGCAGCACTGCAACACGACTACACGACGGCGTTACCATACGATGGTTGGGATGCTGGTTTGGGCGCAACAGTAGTATGTTGTTGAGCAGCACGACAGGAAGCTTGAGCTGAGGTGAGGCGACAGAGGCATTAAAAATTGGGAAAATTCGAATGGGCCGGTTCTACAAAACCGCCTCCGGTTCGATGGTTCGAACGGTTCTATCCCCTTCAATTCGGTTTTTATGGTTTTTTAGCGGTTCAATGGGATTGACGGTTCTTAGGATGTAACCGAATAGTAGACACAGTCGGTCCCCGGTTCCATCGGTTGAACCAATCGGTCCGGTTCGATTTTTAAAACATTGATTAGAAGTCGAGTTTTTTTTTTAAATAATCCTGAAAAAAAGAATTATATTAAAAAATACCCCCTTTTCAAATTATGTACACAAATACCCCCCTTTTTCCCCTCCATTGAGACTTCGGCTCCCCTATTGCCGACTTCTCAACTAGGTTTTTTTTTCGTTTTTTATTTTTATTATTTAAATTTAATTAGTTTAATTAATTGGTTAATTTAGTTAATTAAGATGTTAACTATGAGATTAAGAAATTAAATATATAATTAAAACATTAATTAAAAATTAAAAACATTAATTACTATTATTAAAAACATACATTAAAAACATAAAACATAAATTAAAAATGTTAATAAAAAACATAAATCAAAAACCTTAAACATTAATAAAAAACCTTAAACCTTCTTGAAACTCGTCACTGGCGACTGGCTCGTCTTGCTACACAGGAGGCGAAGGATTATCGAGTACATGTTGTCAATGTATCTAGCTCCTGACTCCGGTGTTCTCAAGTCTGCACCAAATAAATTCCTTTTCGCAAATAGCACGATAAATAGTATTTTTTTTTATAAACAACCATGTATTAAAGAGAGCACATGGGGTGCTCAACCCAAATATAAGAATATAGTCATGTTCAAGAGAAGATAAGGTAAAACATCAGCCAATGGATCCCAATGTTATCCTCATGGTTGAAGATCTAGCTATCACCCCTCTATCCCTAAAAACAATCAGTCTCTTAATAAAAACTCAAAACAACCCAGACATCCTCAGGTACAACAGACATCCTTAGGTACATACATCGTCAAACTTATGCATCAATATTTTACAAACCATTCTCCAGGTACTAACAGTCATAAACATAAAAATCCAGAAAATGGCGGAAATACCAACGCTAGTAAAATAACAACATACTGGAAATATGTTTATAATAATAATAACAGCAATGGAGACACAGCTCCACAAAATATAAACGTAGGCACAAGACTTATCATGCTGGCCAATACAAAACAATGACGAAATGTCATATCCGCACAACTGTAACAGTCATGGATGATATGTCATCACGCCATGAGTATACTCCCACGTCTACTATACCAAAGTCATGGAGATTGTGTCCATGCGTCCAAGTCATCTTAAATTCCAACTGAGTGTGATGACGAAACAGTGCCATCGTCATCTTCGTAGAACGTAAAATAAAACAAAAAACCAGAAAATACAGAAAATGAGGTGAGATCCCCATTCATCATACACATAACGCAGATATGTAGTGGTTGAGACACCCCGCTGTGCCTCTTTGTGTCATTAGATTAAAACCTCATTATTTAATTACTTAATCGCACGCTTAACGTGAAAATACATAAAAATTAAAACTCAACTTATAAAGTATAAAACTTCATATAGAATGACATATCACAATATAAATATATTATGCATATTACAAAACACTGTTGAGGATATCCTATCAGTAGGATCCCTCACAGGCATATACTTAGAGAAAAATTTAAACAGCAGAAAATATAATAAAAATACGCCTCACGAGACGCGCTGGACATAACTAACTAGACCTTAATCACCATGGGCCACAGCTCGTCCTCCAGCCTCCGGTTCGTAGGGAGTTCCATCGAACTCCTCCTGGTTACGCTCATCCACAGGGTCTTCTCGTACAATTCCACAAGGAGATAAAATACAACATACAGAAATATACAAGGGATAAGAAGCAGATCTATCATCAAAAAGCGGAAAAGTGTCATAGTAAATTATACAGTAATTGTCACAGACAATCAACACACATAACTAACGAATCATCCTCAGGTTAATATATATCACCCTCTACCCTTACTCTCAGGCAATCTAACACGTTATTTTAACATAACCTCTCTAATCCTGTCACTATGTCTTTACGTTATCGTGGCCACTACCACTCCTGTCCCCATCCCTCATTTGCATTGGGGCACATCCTCATTCCCGTTATGATGTTCCACCTAGTGCACACCTCCATTCCCGTTAAGGTGTTCCACCCCCATTCCCGTTAAGGGGGAAGTGGTCTCGCGACTACTCTTGATTTTTACGTGTATTATATTACCAATACACGGTGTATTATATTACCAATACACAGAAGTGTTTTACGTCTATTATATTACCAATACACGGTTATATTTCCAATACACGGTGTATTATATTACCAATACACAGACGTCCTTGCGTATTATATTACCAATACACTTTTGTCTTTGTGTATTATATTACCAATACACTTTTGTCTTGGTTTATTATATTACCAATACACTTTTGTCCTTGTGTATTATATTACCAATACACGATCATGGACAACAACACCTACACTTGAATCCCACCAACTCGATTTAACAACATCCTGGTGCCTTAACCTTCCATTAGAACTTGACACATATTATATGCCATAACACCTCTTTAACATACATCATCTAAGTTAGGCACATCTAAATCATCATTATATATCTTTGCTTAAAATCCACTAAGCATAATAATAAAAACAAGGCAGATCATGCATAACACAATATCAATCAAAATATTCCAATATCACGAACATAGCACAAAAATCAATTCAATAAAGGTAATAAGCTCAAATCGACCATCAAGAATATAAAATCAACCTAATGTCGATAAACCTACAATCCCCGAATCGCCATTGGTTTTTCAGAAAAGGTTTCCAATGTGATTTTGATCGCGTCGATTACTCGACTACTAGTAAGGTTTAGGTCGCCCTACACAATTATTATATAATCTACCACTTATCCATTCCGACGATAGGTTGGTTTTTTCCCCCACCTGGGTTATCATCGAACTCCAGAACTCGAAGCTCCTCGTCGTCACACCACAAAGTATTAACTCCATCTTCTGTGAAGGTAAGGAGATTTGATGCTCGAAGAGGTATACCATGAACGTCCTCGTTTCCTCCGTGATGGAAGTCTAAGGTTATGAATACAAAATCATAAGTTAAAATCAAATAAGAACACTAAACCACAAGGTATAGGTTCGGCCAAGACTATTTCTTAGGGTTAGAGATTCCTGAAAATTATACAACTCATGGATTTATGATCCTTAAGTGTTAGAAGTTCATAAACAATGATCATTTAACAAAGTTGAATTAAAAATCCCACTAAGTTATACACTTAGGGTATTCGACCAAGGCTAGTAAAATAGGCTAGCATTCACTAAACTTTCCAATCTCTTAGGTTTAGCATCCATATGTATTAAGGAGCTCAAAACCATGATCATTTTGGAAAAATAAGAACAAAGTATCCTAGGTCCATAACCTTTTAGGTTCGGCCTTCATAGGATTTATAGGTTAGAAATCTTTAAACTTTCCAATCTCTTAGACTTAGCATCAAAATATCTTATGGAGCTCAAGTCCATGATCATTTTGGAAAACAATGGAAACTTAAACATTTCAATCTCTTAGACTTAGCATCCAAATATCTTATGGAGCTCAAGTCCATGATCATCTTGGAAAAATGAAAGTAATACATCCTAGCTTTAATAACATAGAATAAACAAGTTAGAGATCCTTAAACTTTCCAATCTCTTAGACTTAGCATACAAATATCTTATGGAGCTTAAGTCCATGATCATTTTGGAAAAATAAAAACTCAAACATCCTAGCAACTAAACACTAAGTTTCGGCCATCATAGGATGATGAGGAAAATATTCTTTGTTTAACAAAAACTCTTAGGTTTAGAATCACAAGGTATTAAGAGTTATAAATCCATGATCATACTTGGAAAGTTGAAACATAGTATCCTAGGCTTACTTATTTATATTTTCAGACATCATAGGAACAAGCTATCAAAACTTCCAAGATTTATAGATTTAAGATCAATGGATAGCTAGAAACTCAAACACATGATCATATTCCAAAAGTTAAAACAAAAACTTCCTTGGTCACAAATGCAAGCATTCGGCCTTCATTGGAAGAGATAGGTAGAGATTTTTGTTTTACACAACCTCTTAGTATGTGAAAATATAAGTTAATATAAGACTATAGAAAGTGGTTTCAACTCAAAAGGAGTTTTCTACCATTTTAGAGAGATTTTAGAAGTTTAAAGCATATAAAGAACACATAAAGTAAACTAAGAAATAAAAGATGAAAATTGCAAAAAGATTCATATGAGATCATTACCCTTAGTATAAGGAAGAACTTTAATGAAGAACTCAAGTGGAAAAGACTAATAAAACTGGAAGCTTTAAGTGTTTGAAAAAAAAGAAGAAATGGAAGAAGTTGAAGAAGTATGAAGATGGAGGAAGAAAATGAGAGAATGAAGATGAGTGATGATTATATAGAGGAGGGAGAGGGGAGCACGAAATTTTGGAGAGAGGATGAGCTTGGAGAGCAAGTTTTGTCTTTAAGACTTGTTTGGTTGAAGAGGAAAGAGAAAGAAATAGGTTTTTAGAATATAATATGTTATAATTTGAAAAGTGTGACAATTACACTTTTGGAGTGTATCATAACCCATTTCCATCAAGTCCCATCAAGACACTTCACTTATTTTGTGCTTCTCCGATCGTAATTCTTCCAACGTTTTCGCCCGAATAAAATATTACATTCCATTTTTGAACGAAAATTTTCAAAATAACCAAAGTTGAAGAAAACATATTAAAAACACTAACCTTCTCGTTCATGGGTTAAAATTAGGTTTTCTGCACAGTAAACTTGTACCGGCAGTGAAAACGCAGACCGACTTTCGTCTGAAATTTCAACCGAAATTTTTACCATAACCTTCTACCATAAAGTAGACTATAAATATGATTTTATTTTAATCAAAAACACTTTCTAACTCTCAAATTAAAATATAATTAATTATATTTTAACCGGTTGAACAACATAATTAAAATCAGGCTGTTACAGTGGTACGACACACATGTTTGTACAACTATCAACATACAGTCACATCATCATTCATATCGGGAAAATAATGTTTCACAGAAATATAATCACAGGGCAACATTTTCCTAGATAGGAGACATCTAAGACTCGAGGAATGACCTCTGATTTCCTATACCATGGTTTTAACAAACAGTCAGAGAGTGGTTTGGAGGATTGTTCCGGATTACACCAGCCTTGGGTAAAATAGGTCAACAGTCGGCAACGTGCACATAGGCTTTTTCGGGAACATCCTACACTACCAGAACACACGTATCATCTAGTCGAGTATGTCGGTGTATTGCAAGTTCACCACGCCACAGAGGAGCTACCAATTGGGCCTATATGAGTATTTCATCCCCGACATCCCCAAGCATCAACCAGATCGTCACTACGGAATTCACACTCGCATTAAAGTGTCAGCTCAATCTCTTAGGCACAACGGCCTTACAGAACATAGTTTCACTATGTGTTTAGGCAAAATTTGCCAGAAATGCGTCCTTCTTGTCCATCCACCGGATGACCTCTTGATTCCAAGGGAATCCATTCTACGTTTTGTTCTTTGATGCTAGATGATCGAGATATGGATAATGTTTTATCCATACTTTATGACATAAGGTCTTGTTCCACCCCACGTCATAAGTTATTAAGTTCGAGTTTTCACTAAGTCATCCATGACTTAAGTTTTTGCATTTTACCATAAATGCTCGTCCTCACGGACTAAAATCCTTTTTGTCTTAAAACCAAAACATTTGGTTAAAAACAATAATTTTGAAACCAAATTCCACCAAAAGTACATAAGTACCAAATTCCTCAAAACTTGAAAAACGTCGAAATTCTTAAAACATAGTTTTACCGCTTTTTACCGTATTTCAACTTAAATTCTGTATTTTAAAAAATATGATCGTTTTTCTCAACTTGACCGAACGTCGCTAAATACGTAAATCGCGTAAGTTTTTTTTCAACAATTTTTAAACCAAATGTTCCAAAACTCATTTTGGAGTCTTAGGACATTTGAATAGACTTGAAAAACAGTTTCAAAACTGCCTAAAACAGTTTTGGATGAAATTAGAACCCTTGTTTATTTTTCATGTCCGATTTCACAAAAATTCTGTTTTTAAGTCCGCTAAAACATAATTTTTGTTCTCTTAAATCTTAAACTCAAATTAAAACCATTTTGGAGTCATTGAAGCCCCAAAAGTAATATCTCACACTCTTGAAAACCGTTTTGTAAACTTCCATTTCTTTCTTGATTTTATTACTTTTTAAACCTTTAGTCAAACTTAGAAATACATAGTTTGATAGAATCAAAGTTGTCATGTCATTTCTTTAGCCTTGGCCGAAACCAAGAACCAATAAAGTGAACATTCTCACTTCACTAATCAAGCTCATAAACAACATATAAATCCATGCATCAAAGTATTAATTCATGACTTAAAATTTAAACACATTAGCCATACTTTGTGATACATGATTTTAGGGTACAAGTTTATAATTTTTTCTCAAGTAATCATGCATCACATACTCATATTCATCATCAATTATAACCATACCACAAACACAAAAACCAAACCAAGTCCTCCAAGAGGATCACACACATATAAACAATAAAATACACAACTCTCACACTTAGGATTTACAAGACCATATACACATTAATTAAACCACCAACATATCTACCCTAAGGTAGGATGATGGTAATCTCCCCCATACCTTTTTTGATCACTTGAAAAATCAAGCAATAAGATGGTGTTGTTCACCTAGGGCCTCACGGTTTTGAACACAAAACCTAGCCAAGAACAATCAATATGAAAACAAGTTAAAACAACAAAAGAAAGTCATGACCCATTAGGCTAGGGTTCACGGCCAAGAGAGAAAATGGTAGCTAGGGTTTTCATTTTTTTTCAAGCTCTTGGATCCATGATCCTATGGTCTTAGGTAGAAGATAAAAATTGTTATAACTCAAATTCCATTTGTGCAATTTTCTGGAGTTTTAAATCATGAAAATGGAATTTGTACAAAGTACTTGAATGGAATGGAATCATGAAGATAGATGAAGATATGATCATTGATCATGAGTGTATACCTCTAGATGATGAAGGAAAGGATGGAAGATTGATGAAGAACAAGGAAGAACTCTTTGAAAAAGTGTAAGAACTTAGGAGTTTTTGTGAGAAAGTGAGGAAATGAAATGAATTTGGGTGAATTATGGGAGGTGGTCGTGAGCTTCAAGGGGTAAAAGGGTCAAGATTTTGTTGGGACAAACTTGAAATTTCCATGAAAGCTTAAGGGCATTTTAGTCATTTTCTTAAGGAGGTTAGCTAACTATTTGAAACACCATCATTACTTTGGTGACTCATCCTACATGAGTCATCATGTATGACTCATTATCCTCATCTCTTAGCGGGTCTCTGCAATTCCGTATCCAGCTCCGTCGTTTACCCGATTTAAATTTTCTTGCGCGTCTTCTTTGAAAATTCGCCCAAATAAAATATAACATTTTTTTGAGTGAAAATTTCAAAATAGCCTATATCATTTAAAATATGATATAATTCTAAACTGTTTCGTTCTCGGTTCAAAATTAGGGTTTCTGATCAGTAAAATTTTACTGTCAGAGAAAATGTAGATCGGTTTCCGACTGAGTTTTAAACCCAAATTTTAACCGTAACCTTCTACTATAAAGTAGAGTCTAAAATCATTTTCAAAGTCTCGGATAAAAATATAAAGTTATATAATCTACCGATATTGAAAAAGCAGTAAAAACGGGGTGTTTTCCAAAATCATTTTCTAAGTCTCGGATAAAAATATAAACATATATAATCTACCTATATTGAAAAATAGTAAAAACGGGGTGTTACAAGTGACTTTATAGGTAAGGCTTTGAATTTTGCCTAAACCACGTGATCTCTACGAGCCCTATTACCACGTGATCTCTACGAGTCCTCCAGAGTGGTGATGAGTGTGATTTCACCTCATCTTTGTTTATCATTTTGCATACATTTTCATGTAGTTTAGGCACATTTAATTTGATTTTTGGTTAATTTTACTTTGGAACGGGTAAGGCGGTTTTTTGTGGTGTTGTTTTGCAGAAATCAAGGGTAAAATGCTCAGGATCAACCATGATGGAGCTCGGATGAAGATGGAGCTTGAAAAGTGAAGAAAATGAGCCAAACAGAGCTCATCACGGTCATGATCGATCAAAACTGAAAAGGAAGAAAAGCAAAAGTCAGAACTGGTCACGGCCTAGCCGTGATGTCCATCACGGCCGTGACCTGTCAGCTGAGCCAGATCCCCATAAGTCAGAATCTGTCACGGCCTAGCCGTGATGAGCATCACGGCCATGACAGACCAATTACTGAAGAAGCGCCCAAGGCAGAATCTGTCACGGCCTGGCCGTGATGGCCGTCACGGCCGTGACGCGTGTTACTTGGATCAGAATCAACTGATTTGGATCTAATTTGAGTTAGATTGGGATTCAAACTTCCCAAATCTATAAATAAGGGATCAAGGCAGAGACTAAAGACAGGCTTTTTGGGCTGCTACTCTTAGGCTACAATTTAGGATCTCTCTCTTCTTCTCCTCCTCTCTTCTTAGTTTAATTTCATGTTGTTAACCAAGCTTGTCATCACCATGACAAGGCTTGAGTAGTAGTTTAATTCTAGGGATTGGGGCTATGCCCAAGGTTGGTTTATGTTGTTAATTTGATGTAATATCTTTGTTAATTGCGATTTTTCTTTAGATCTGATTTCTAGTGTTTTAATTACTCGTAAATCTGGTGCGCACTTATTTACGTGTCGTGGACATTCTAAGGAGGAACCTAGCGGTGAACTTAGGTGTCGGATCTATAGAGTCAGACTTAGGACTGAAATCACGAGAGTTAGAAGCCGTCCTTCGAGGATTGACGAATTGTCACAAAACGCAAAGGGCCCAATTTAAATTCGACTACCACGAGAGTAGGGGTTGGTTTAATTGGGCACGGTTTTTGTAACCCAAGAGGGAGCTTAAACTATTAGAGGATAAATTCGTCTTCAAGGAATTTTCAATAAATAACTAGGGTTAATCAATTTAGTAACATAAACGATCTTTGTAGTAACCCAAATCCCTAGGAATCCATTTAGATCTAAAAAACCATAAATTGTTTACTTTCTGTTTTACTTGATTGCATTTTATCTCTTATTTCAAATATCAAATGCTTTTCAAAATATTTTTATATAGTCCAGTTTTATCATTTAACAATTAGTTGCGATTTGAGATCACGGTCTCTGTGTGATCGATATCTTTTTATTACTTGGCGACAATCCGGTACACTTGCCGGATCGCACGTGCACTCGCACGACATCAAGTTTTTGGCGTCGTTGCCGGGGACTGTGCTTTGTCGAATCTCAATTTAATTTTTAAATTGATTTTTCTGGACCTTTTCTTTTTATTTAACTCTTATATTTGAAAAAAAAAATCCTTTTTCCTTCTAGATTATCAATCTCTCTATGTTTTTATGCAAAGATCCCTAAGTCTTGGAGACCTTAGTGAAGGTGACCCCGAAATCGAGAGGACCTTTCATAGGCGAAGGAGACTACAAAGTGAGAGAGAGAGGTTGATCCCCATTCCACTAATGGCGAATCAACCGGATACGAAACCACTGAAGGACTACGCAGCCCCAAATGCGAGGGGTTTGCGAACGGGGATTGCTAGGCCAGAGATTGAGGCGGAAAACTACGTACACTATACCTCCTATGCTAATCAACATGATTAGGCAACATCAATTCGGAAGACTGCCCTCGGAGGACCTGACTGACCACGTGGAGACATTCTTGGAGTTCACCGATGCAGTTAGAATTCATGGCGCCCCGGTTGATGCTATTCGCTTGAGGTTGTTCCCCTCCTCTCTGACTGGAAAAGCAAAAGCTCGGCTAAAGCAAATACCCGCTAATACCTTGTCGATTTGGGACCAACTGGAGCAGGCGTTCTTGGAGAAATTCTTTCCTCCATCCAAGACGGCATACATACGAACCCAGATCACCGCCTTCTTCCAAAAAGACGGAGAATGCTTATCAGAAGCTTGGGATCGCTACAAGGGACTGCTGGGGTCTTGCCCACATCATGGACTCGAGAGGTGGTTATTAGTGCACACCTTCTACAACGGATTGGATTACTCTTCGAAGGTGTCACTCGATTCAGCAGCTGGTGGAGCATTTATGAATAGGCCTCAAACTGAGGCATTCAACATCATTGAAAACGTGGCCACCAACTACCACCAATGGGGTTTATAAAGAGGTAATAACCCGAACAAGATTTCGGGGGGTATGTTTGAAATAAATAGCACCGATCTTATAATGTCAAAAATAGACTCACTGAATAAACGCTTTGATCAGCTTGAACGGGCTAATGTGAGTGCAATAGGTGCTACTAACCTTGTTTGTGAGATTTGTGGAATGCAGCGACATGACATAATGGAATGCCCACGTGGTATTGCTCATGGATCCGGCGCTTCGGGTGAACAAGTGAACTCTTGTCACAACTTCTACGACACGAACCTAAAGTTGCCAAACTATGCTCCTCCAAATCCCGACAACCAAAGGAAGAACAACCCTTACCTCTCCTACGGCAACTACAACAACACGCTAAACCACGAGTTCCAAGAGGGCCAAGGTAATAGGAAACCCGCACCGGGGTATCCTCAGGTACAAAAATCTAAACTCGAGTC
This sequence comes from Sophora flavescens, assembly GCA_030762895.1. Lineage (NCBI taxonomy): Eukaryota > Viridiplantae > Streptophyta > Magnoliopsida > Fabales > Fabaceae > Sophora > Sophora flavescens. Next base: position 114,801,848 of record CM061066.1, read on the forward strand.
TTTATTGGAAAGTTTTGTTGAAACTCAGACAAAACATAATGAAGAGTTTAGACAACAAGGCAGGGCAGTGAACGAGGCAATAAAAGAGCTAGCATCTAAGGTAGACAACTTAGCCATCCACAACAACATGCTAGAAACACAAATTGCCCAACAAGCCAGCACATACTCTAGACCTAAGGGTACATTCCCGGGGCAACCCGAAGCAAATCCCATTGAACATTGTAATACCATACACTTGAGGGATGATAAGCTTGGGGTGGTTGAAAAAGACGTGGAACCAGAGGAGTACATGAGCGAAGATGAAGAGCCAGAACCAAAGTATGTCCCTCCACCACCGTACCAACCCCCAATACCTTTCCCACAAAGGTTGGTCAAGAAAAAGCTAGTAGATATGGAAACTAAAATGCCTCATAAGCTGAAAGACCCAGGTAATTTCTCTATCGCTTGCTCGATTGAAGAAGTGCAAATAGACCAAGCCTTGTGTGACTTAGGGGCTAGTGCGAGCTTGATGCCCCTCACTATCTTGGAAAGGTTGGGAACCAAAGAGTTGAGTCCATTCAAATTCTCCTTACAATTTGCGGATGGCTCGACTAGGACTCCTCTAGGCATACTAGAGAATGTTCCTGTAAGGGTAGGGAAATTTTTCACCCCTACCGATTTCCTGGTATTGGATATGAAAGGGAATTCTGAATTCCCCATCATTTTAGGAAGGCCATTCTTGGCCACTGCTGGAGCAATAATAGACGTAAGGAATGGCAAACTCTCTCTAAATGTATAGGAAGGTAGGGTAGATTTTCAATTGACTAACTCCTATAACAACCCTCCTTTTGAGAGCCATGTGTGCAGAATCGATATAACGTCTCCAGTGGTAAAGGAAGAGCTCAACATGGAAGCAACTCCGAAGATATGCATGGCTGATGATGCACCCAGTAGTGATGAAGTTCGAGTTGCTCACCATGTGGAAACAAAACTTTCGTCGGGAGGGAGTAAGGCCAGGAAGCTCTGGGTGAAAAGAGCGAAGCGGAAGTGCAAGCGCAATTGGCCATATGAGCAGAATCGACTCTTTGAAGGAGTTCCATGGAAGAGAAGTGTTCCTACACTTCTACGTCGAGCCGACCCGGTTGATTGAAGGAAGTATGGTCAAGCTTACGACCGTAAACAAGCGCTTCTTGGGAGGCAACCCAATTTTTCTTTCCCTCCTTCCTTTTGTTTTTGATTTTAGCTCTTGAAAAATTTGAGAAGATCAAGAGGCAAAAATCATAAATTAATAAATCTGTCAAGTGTTTTCAGGTTAAGGAGGAAGGAAGAGCAAGAAGGGCTGGGACAATAAAAGTCAGAACACATCACGCCCAGGCCGTGACAGTGGTCACGACCGTGATGAGCTAATAAAGGAGAATAGAAAGGATCACGGTCCAGCCGTGACATCCATCACGGGCGTGATGAGTAGGACCCTAAGATCGGAGAGCATCACGGCCTAGCTGTGATATAGGTCACGGCCGTGACAGGCCAGCCCATGAAGACCAGAATTGATCACGGCCTGCCCGTGATTAGCCTCACGGCCGTGATGCAGTTTCCAACAAGTTTTTGACTGGCATGTGAGCCAGCACCCGCTACAACCTCGGTGAGTTGTTCCAATTTTTTTCCTCTCTCCGACTTGATTATTTACATTGGGGACAATGTAAGTTTTTAAGCTTGGGGTAGGGGTATTTTTGCAAATTTTTGCATTTTTGCATTTTTCATGTTGCATTCATATAGGCATAGTTTTGCATGATCACATTCTCTAGATTGCCCCTCACTTAGAATTTACATCCAATTGTGAGAACTTGGAGCCAAATAAATTGAGATAGTGAATTTTTGAACCCAATTTTTTTTTTAATTCTTGTGATAAGGCTAAAAATAAAAATGCTTGAGATAATCTTTTGATAGTTGATAATTAGCATGTGGTTACTTAGATTTGTGTTTCTCATTGACTTTAAACTACTAAATGTGAGATTTTTGAGCCAAAAGGGGTACTCACTAAATCTACCCCATTCCTTGTGATAAAGTGTTTTAATTCCTCTTGGATTGTATTTTCTAGAACTTGACTTGAAACCGTTTTGAAACTTAAAATTTTTGAAAATGATTGAGGCACTAGGTATTTTTCCGGCCTTCTGAGCTTTGATTGATTAAATGCTACCCCTTAGTTGCCCAGTTTTGAGCCTAAAAGAATAAAATACTTTTCTTGGTACCTTGAAATACTTTGATGAATAATGCTTGGTATGGCACCTTTTAAAGTATTACAAAAAGGGTAAAAAGGTAGTTTGAAAAAGTATGGGATGAGAAAATTAGAAAATATTTCTCTTGAATTGAAAATCTCCCCTTCTCCAAATGAAGTAAATAAAACAAAATAACAAAAAAAAATGGAGAAGGGGATGACAAAAAGGAAGTAAGAAATAAAAATAAAAAGAAAGAAAGAAATGTGGAAAAGTGATTTAAAGCCCAAAAAGGTATTTTAGAAGGTGTCATGCTTTGCAATGATTGATATTTTGTTTAGCCTTCTTGAAATTTCCTTTTCTTGACTTCCCCACCTAATGATTAATCCCATGGCCACATTACAACCAAAGTAAAAGACCTCTTGATTCTTATGTGTTTTCATTAATAAAGTAGAGATTTGGTTAATAGTCAAGCTTATGGTAGAATACTTTCCTTGAGGAAATTGAGTGAATTGTCATATACCCTTAAACACTTGAGTGAGGTGAGAAGAGTGCCCGAATCAGTGAGGATATGAATTTAGGAAACTTAAGCTTCTAATTGGACTTGAAATCGATTATCTCTTGGGGATTTATTTGAATATGCCTATCACTTGGATTAGTTTCTCGGGTTCTTGGTTCACTATCCATGCTCTGATTGTTTATATCTTCTGGCCTTGGTGATTGCTTGAGGACAAGCAAAATCTTAAGCTTGGGGTGATTTGATGAGTGTGATTTCACCTCATCTTTGTTTATCATTTTGCATGCATTTTCATGTAGTTTAGGCACATTTAATTTGATTTTTGGTTAATTTTACTTTGGAACGGGTAAGGCGGTTTTTGTGGTGTTGTTTTGCAGAAATCAAGGGTAAAATGCTCAGGATCAACCATGATGGAGCTCGGATGAAGATGGAGCTTGAAAAGTGAAGAAAATGAGCCAAACAGAGCCCATCACGGCCCTGATCGAGCAAAACTGAAAAGGAAGAAAAGCAAAAGTCAGAACTGGTCACGGCCTAGCCGTGATGTCCATCACGGCCGTGACCTGTCAACTGAGCAGAATCCCCATAAGTCAGAATCTGTCACGGCCTAGCCGTGATGAGCATCATGGCCGTGACAGACCAATTACTGAAGAAGCGCCCAAGGCAGAATCTATCACGGCCTGGACGTGATGGCCGTCACGGCCGTGACGCGTGTTACTTGGATCAGAAGTAACTGATTTGGATCTAATTTGAGTTAGATTGGGATTCAAACTTCCCAAATCTATAAATAAGGGATCAAGGCAGAGACTAAAGACAGACTTTTTGGGCTGCTACTCTTAGGCTACAATTTAGGATCTCTCTCTTCTTCTCCTCCTCTCTTCTCTTAGTTTAATTTCATGTTGTTAACCAAGCTTGTCATCACCATGACAAGGCTTGAGTAGTAGTTTAATTCTAGGGATTGGGGCTATGCCCAAGGTTGGTTTATGTTGTTAATTTGATGTAATATCTTTGTTAATTGCGATTTTGCTTTAGATCTAATTCTAGTGTTTTAATTACTCGTAAATCTGGTGCGCACTTATTTACGTGTCGTGGACATTCTAAGGAGGAACCTAGTGGTGAACTTAGGTGTCGGATCTATAGATTCAGACTTAGGACTGAAATCACGAGAGTTAGAAGCCGTCCTTTGAGGATTAACGAATTTTCACAAAACGCACAGGGCCCAATTTAAATTCGACTACCACAAGAGTAGGGGTTGGTTTAATTGGGCACGGTTTTTGTAACCCGAGAGGGAGCTTAAACTATTAGAGGATAAATTCGCCTTCAAGGCATTTTCGATAATTAACAAGGGTTAATCAATTTAGTAACATAAACGATCTTTGTGGTAACCCAAATCCCTAGGAATCCATTTAGATCTGAAAAACCATAAATTGTTTACTTTCTGTTTTACTTGATTGCATTTTATCTCTTATTTCAAATATCAAATCCTTTTCAAAATATTTTTATACAGTCCAATTTTATCATTTAAAAATTAGTTGCGATTTGAGATCACTGTCTCTGTGGGATCGATATCTTTTTATTACTTGGCGACAATCCGGTACACTTGCCGGATCGCACGTGCACTCGTACGACATCAAGTGGCAGGTACCCTCTATGCTTTTCCAGTCAATTTGTCATATGGTTACCCCTCATGTCAATGTTGTAGGCATCATCCATGTCATAAGGTGGTTCGGGTATGTCCTGTAGTATGCCAAATTGGAGCTTTACCTTATCCGTTTGGTGTTATTCAATCACAAAGAAACAAATCAACACCTTACAGGCACTCCATGATCGTCTGTCCCAGAATGATTCTGCTGGAAGACCGTTGTCCTCATAAGTTCTATATGACATCCACAAAAGTTGAAAAATTAAGCATGGTTAGTAAAGTTAAGCATGATTGCAGTAAGTACAAGTGAATATTTATAACAGTGACATTTTTAACCTGGTCAGTTCTCATGTGATCCATAGTTGTTCTGTAACTGGTGACATCGTTGTGAGGAATTCCAGTATACTGCATCCTCCCTCCGGCCCATGTAGTAAAAAACCATTTATAAGTGTCTAATTATTAGCAAATAAAATAAATTTAGCAAACGAATTTTTTTTTATCAACTTTTGTGCCAACGACCATGTCAAATCACGGGTGCACCGTGGTGCAGTGAAGGGCATGCGATACCATGCCCAGGACTGTAGCAGCAATACACAAGCCAAACATGTCGATCCCCAACTGTAGCGGTCGGTTTCCCGAAAATCTGGTAACAAAGTTAGATACATAAGGTGGACTCCATTGCTTGATTTGTAAAGCATCAAAATCCTTCCGATCAAGCGTAAGATGTATGCTCTATAATAATATAATGTGCCACAATATGGAAACGTGATGCTCTAGCTGGAAGAATCGTAAATGTTTCTTGTAACCATTTAAGCTTTAATGTAGACCCCTTCATTTGATCATTTGGAGGCATCACACCCAACAGTTCGGCACACAGTTCGTCCCAGTCAAAATAACTCGGGCCAATAATAGGTGAGTCGCTCACACGTAGTCCCAGTTGGTGCACAACATCTTCCATCGTTATTGTGCATTCACCCAAAGGAAGCTGAAACATGTGTGTTTCCGGCCTCCACCTTTCAACCATTATAATTATCAAGGCATGGTCAATCCTGCAATGACCGACTTTCACAGTAATTAAAAACCCTGCTTCCTGTAACAACAGTTCAATTTTCCGATCCGGAGGGGACATGGTATGGAGGTGGAATCGAATAATTTTATCTTCTGGGTTCTGGAAAAAAAATACAAAATTTAATTAGATTACCGAATAACACATGTTGGATAATATTAAAGTTAATGATATCAACCATTGGCTATCACTTACCTCTTCGTTAATGGTTCCTGACCGGTGAACATGTTGTTTTCTAAGCAACGATTGAGGATCCATGGAAATGATTTTGGGTTTTGAGGAAATCAAAGTTTGTAGGAAATGAGGCGTTCGTTAAATTTAAAGGGGAGATAGGAGAGATATGGTTTGTTCATTTAATTGGTTCAATCGTAGTCGTTCGTTCCTGTCGGCATAAAATGATAAACCGCAACAGTGTTCTGATGCGCTATAGTGGTCTAACGCTACAATGTCCCGACGCGCACAATGTTCTGACGCGCTACAGTGGTCTGACGCTAAGTGTTCTGATGCTACAATGGTCTGACGCTACACTGTTCTGACACTACAATGTTCTGACACACTACGGTGCTCTTACCCGTAGTGTTCTGATTACACACAGCTACTTTCTATTTTTTTAAAAATTAGAGAGATACATCGATGATGTTAACCGATTAGGTTGATTAATTAAAGTTCAACGAAAAAATCAAACATTCAAAATCCCTTTATTAGCTGGAATGAAACAAGAGATATTTTATTACTTACACACTTAACTGAGTGATAAAATAGAAACACACAACTAAAAAAACTATTTACAAGCTAAAAGAATACAATGCTTGTTGACTCAGTCCTGCCCACCAGATCCAGAGGGTTCCCTCAACAATGCCAGTATCTCTTCAGCCGATCGTCCCAAGACAGTGTACAACTCTATAGGTCCCGCTCTCTTGTGTTCATAAAACACAGTAAACATCTGGCGTATGTCATCATCTGTCGCTATTGTCATGCTCCTGAAATGGAAACCCCCCTCTAGTGTTTTCTCAAGGCACCTGTAATAAAGATTAGCAATAGTTTTACTATCGGTATATGTCTTCACTGATACGGAGGGACCTGGGGTAATAACATTTGAACTTGACCCCCTGGTAACCACTTGTGATCTAGCCGTTGTAGTAGACAAAATCAAGATCGGTATCAAGTCTCCACTCAAATTCTGATGGTTGTGTCATATCCAACGGTGTGGATTCCATGATTGAGAGACGAAGTGTTAGTTTTATTGAAGATGACAAGGGTTGCAGATAAGATTGAGGAAGAATGAGTTTCAGAATGTGTTGAATTGAGGAAGAGGGTAGCCAAATTTATAGAAAGGTGGTTAGGTAAGATCAACGGCCCAGATCAGGCCGACAGTGATCGACAGTCCAGATCTTGCCGCCAAATCAACAAGGATCTTGCCGACAGTTTTCGACTGTCCAGATATTGCCGCCAGATCGACGGCCCAGATCTTACCGACAATTTTTGACGGTCTAGATCTTGACTTCATTTTGATGGCCGGATCTTACCGACAGTTTTCGATGGTCCAAATGTTGCTGCAAGATCGACGGTCCAGATCTTGCCGATAGTTTTCGACGGTCTAAATCTAATCACCATATCAACGACCCTGATCTTGCCGAGAGTTTTTGACAGTCTAGATCTGCCACCATTTCGACGGTCCCGATCTTGCCGCGATTTTCAACGGCCTGGATCAACATCGGTCAGATGGGCTATGCACCTCACAGGGAATCTCTGTCAATGTTTCGTAGGCAATATTTTGTCTATAAATACAAGACTTCCCATTCCATTTTGCAACACTCAAGCACGAAACACCTACAATCATCACTCTTATTCTAAAAACTTCATCCAGTGGTGTCAACATCTTTATCTACTAAAATGGACAAATGACATTCACCAACGAAGGGGTAAAAATCCAGTGTGTTGCTCCAAAGACCTTGAAGGTCCGGAGCAACATCAACCTTGCTACTCTGAAGGAGAGGATCCAGACTAAGATCAATGCTCGGTCAAGCAAAGGGTTACCGAAATATTCTATCGATTCCCAATATCCATCAGCGAAGGATGTGTCCAATATCAGCCTTTGAAGCTAGAGTCCAATGAAGAGGCACGAACGATTTTCGAGTATTCCATTTGGTATAGAAGCCTCAGCTGCATTGAGTTATACGTTGAATTGGAGGATGTTGAAGATTTTCAACCGTCCGAGAGGGTTGAGCTCAACCTCACACAATTCAGAGTGAACGACTGGGGGCAACGCCATCTTATAGTCATCCATCATCATTTTACCACCCACAAACATACCATTCATTTGACCAAGCACCCCCGTCGTACACATATGCTCCAATCCAACCAACACAATCTCAAGTTCAAGACCAATGCACACCAGCACCCCTAGTAAGTGATGTAGTCGGACTTCACAACGAAGAAGTCGGTCCCTTCAGTGAAAATGAGGATGATGTTCTTCTTCACTCAGACGACGATGATGACATCGACGCCAAACCTGAGGCGGTCCCTGTATCAACTTCTCCTCCATATGACGTGCCATCACACATGCATGATGTGAACTTCGACCAAGTTGTGCATCAGGGGGAATACGGTCACGCACTAACCAGACCCTCTCTACAGACATATGATGCCAGAGGAGACCTCCAGGTTGGCATGAGGTTTCACACGAAAGAAGATACGTTGTCAGCGATCAACCAGTACTATATCACCAATTCCTTGGACTTCAAGGTGGTGCAGTCTGATCAGGAGAGATTTGTTGCAAGTGTCCGTATGATGGATGCATGTGGAGGCGTAGAGGAATTCTCCGCATGAAGTCTCATATTTGGGAGATTCGAAAATTGGAAGCATAGCATACGTGTGCAACAGTAGCACTATCACAAGATCATCGGAACCTGTACTCGAACATGGTCTATGAAAGCATCAAAGGACATGTTAAATAGGATCCCTCGATATCAATGTTAGTTTTGATTGCAAACATTAGGACACAATACAGGTACACCACCAGCTACAGGAAGGCATGGTTAGCCAAGCAAAAGGCTATCAAGAAGGTCTACGACAACTGGGAACAATCGTACAATGAACTACCAAGGTGGATCCTAGCCATGCAACAGTTTGTCACAAGCACGATCGTAGAGTTGGAGACAATGCCGGCCTACAACAGTCGCCAATTTGTACGGGACAAGGTGATATTTGGTTGTCTTTTCTAGGCCTTCGACGCTTCCATCAAATGGTTTCCATTTTGCAAACCCATTGTCCAAATTGATGGCACCTGGTTGTACTGAAAGTACAAGGGGACCCTTTTGATGGCTATTTCTCAAGACCGGAACAACAACATATTCCCGATTGCCTTTGCCATTGCCGAAGGTGAGACGACGGATGCCTGGTTTTTCTTTCCGCGGAAATCGTGAAGTCATGTTATCCCCAACCTAACCTCTGCTTGACTTCGGATAGTGCTGAATCAATCCAAAGGGCTTACCAACGACACTGTAGTGGATGGTCAGACCCTCCCTCGGAGTATGTGTACTACATCCATCACATCGCACAAAACTGGATGAGGCAATTCAGGAATAAGGACCAGCAAAAGCAAGTGATTAATATGGGTTAGTACCCCATTCATTTAATTTGTAATTAATCTTTGTTTATTTTTTGATCCGAAATTTGACAACCTATTATTCCAACGCTTCAGGATACGCCTTGACTCAGTCGACCTTCAATTGGTACTACAATAATCTGGAATCGAACAACGCAGAGGGTGCTAGCTGGCTAAATCGTATCCCCAAGGAAAAATGGACTCAAGCTTGGGATGAAGGGCATCGTTGGGGATACATGACAACCAATCTTGCAGAATCAATCAACAGCGTACCCAAGGGAACTAGAAATCTTCCAATCACTGCGTTGGTTAAGGCCACCTATTATAGATTGGTGAAAAACTTCGTCGAGAAGGACAAACAATTGACGCATTGATCCAATCTTGCCATAGATATACTGAAATTCTCACAAAGTCCATCGAGGAGGATCGAGCCGTTGCCAACTCGCACCATGTGCGTACATTGGATTGATAACGGAGTGAATTCTGGGTGGAAGAGTTGGCAAACCCAAGAGAGGGGCGACCTAGCGGCAACTTCCGGGTGAACATGAATGAAAAGTGGTGTGACTGTGGAAAATTACAGGTAATTCACCTCCCCTGTTCGCATGTCCTCGCTGCTTGTGCACGCGGTAATCTGGACTGGAAGAATCAAGTGGCAGATGTGTACAAGTTGAAACACGTGTTCAATGTTTACCGGGAACAATTTGGTGTGGTGCCCAATGAGGGATATTGGCCACAATATGACGGATTAAAGGTGTGCCACAATCTCGAGATGCGTAGAGATCATATTGGTCATCCATAATCCTCTAGGATTCGTACTTAGATGGACATCAGGGAACCAGGCTAGCCAAAAAGATGTAAACTATGTCGAAATCCGAGTCATAACATGAGAAATTAACCTCACCATGCCAGAAGTTCTTCCCAACCGTAGAAATTTATTTTTTTAGGGAGGGTAATAGATGTATTCATCCCACCCAAAAGGGATAAGTTAGGTAACAAATTTGGGTTTGTTCATTTTTTGGATGTACACCAACCAAAGGCCCTTGAGGAGAAGTTTGATTCAATATGGTTGGGGACATACAAACTCAGAGTAAATATACCATTTTTCAGTCGAACGACAGCTGGAGGTAAAACAAGTGAGAAGGAAGCTATTAAAGGAAATCAAAACAAAAACTTCTTTAATGGTACGAATGATGGGAGGACCTATGCTAGGGCTGTGGTAGGCGAGGGATTTAATGTCCAAGTAAAAAGGAATGTACCACGTACTATAAACTACAACAACAGAAAACAAATGTTCAGAAACAACTGTTTCAACGGCCTTGATTCAATGTGGGTGAAGATGACATGACATGGTTAAAAACTTGCTTTGTGGGGCAGGCAAGGGACCCGGAAGGAATTAATTGTCTTGCAAAGAAGTTCATTAAGGAAACATATCTGTCAGTATCGTTAACACCCATGGGTGTAATTTGGTATTGATACGCCCACCTGAAGGGATAATCTTTGAAGAGGAGCTTAGGAAGAATGAAAGTAAATTCTCCAGATCATTCAGAGATATCAGGCTGTGGAATCCATCCTGTGTACCAACAAGAACAGTTTGATTGAAGATTCTGGGGGTACATGTGCATATCTGGATGGAAGAATTTTTCAAAAATGTTTCTCAGCTCATAGGTACGTTCATTTTTTAGATGAATCCACTAGAGACAAAGTCAGACTGGACTTTGCTTGAGCCCTTGTAACAACCTTTGTTCCGGAAATCATAAATACAATGGCTGAAATAAAAGTGAATGGTAGCACTTACTCAATTAGGATGTTAGAGGAATCTTTCGGAGATAACATGAGCAGGTATTCCACGGATTGGAAATACCAAAACTCAGAGGGGCCATCTTCGAAAGATGACGAATCGGTGGCAAACAATGTTCTGATGGTGCCGGAGATGGACATGTTGCCACGGTGCAGGGACGAAGACATTACAAGGTTACAAAAGGAATTTTCAAGTTCAAATCATGGAAAGGCAACGTTTTCCGAGGGAAAAGTTGCTGTCAAATGCAAAGAAGGTACGATCGATGGCGTGGCTCAAGGAACCCAAGTAGTACAACCGCCTCTGATACTTTACAAACCCTGGGGGGTTCGAGAGAGCAAGTCAGTAACACCTTTCCGCTTTAAAAAAGGGGGGGACAAGACAGAAAGCCAAAAGGATGACTCTAGAGTGATGGGCCAAAGTCCAAAAGGGTGAAATAATGTGGAAGAAGTTGGGCTCAGATTGATTGAAGATTTGGAGCTTACGAGGGTTGATTTGGGCCAGAATGAAACGTTGATAAGCCTAGTGAGGATAATCAATGGTTTGGGTTCAAAAGGAAATTCAGAAGGCAAGGCAAGGAGGATAAACATACAACATTTATTGATGGGCTGGAAGACATCAGTTTATCTCTTACTGGTGTTACCAGGAAATCCAAAATGAAAACGGGTTTTGGAGAGGGGCTGGTGGACTCAATTGTGGAGGACTAGTTGCCCAGTAATAATCAAGTTAATGTGGGTCTTATTGGACTAGTCTTTCAGAAGTTCAATTATGTTAGGGGAAAAATAAATAGGGGAATAATAATAATGGGAGACAAAGGTGAAATGTTAAATCACGGCTGGGGGAGTCACTGTTACGACTGAATAATGACATTTATGGTGAGGAACAAACAAATGTGCAAGAGGTTGAAGGTTTTCAGCAAAGGGGAGTCGCTGATCAAGCAGGAAGGGAAGCGTCAAGAAGAAGAACAATTGCAGAAGGGAAGATACCGTTGTTCATGTTGTCGGAGAGGACCCTGGTTAGCGATCTTATTTCAGATCCACAAATCTTAAATAAGAATCGTGTGAATATTAGAGCTGGGGCATATAGGGAGGCAAATGAAATATGGTATTTAGGGAAAATCATTATCTTAACAGCAAAACAAAATAAGGAGGAAATTATTCAGGTGTTGGTGAGGTTGGAGGACAGGGATAGATTACAAAGCAATAACAGGTGTGCAAAGAATGATGAGGCCGACAAAGCAAAGGTTTCCCAATGATTATGGCTTCATGCAACATAAGGGGGTTAGGGGGAGAATTAAAACAAGACCTATTATGAAGTTAGTAAAAGATGAAAAACTGGAGTTCTTGTGCATACAAGAAACCAAGATGGAAAATGTGGACAAAGGCTTTTGTCAATCTCTGTGGGGTGGTCTGGAAATGGGGTGGTGTTTTAAGAAATTAGTTGGTAATTTTGGTGGTCTATTATGTATTTGGAAGCTGAATACTTTTGTGTTACTGGAACAGTTGGAGGGAAACGACTTTCTAGTTGTTAAAGGATTGTGGGGTAGTGACCAAAATCTATGCTTTATCTTAAATATTTAATCTCCTTGTAATTTATCAGACAATAGAGTCTTGTGGGAGGAACTGAGAAGGTTGAGAGCTAATAACCTAAATATGCCTTGGTGTTTAGCAGGTGACTTCAACGCTGTGAGAAGTCCCAGGGAAAGAAGAGGGTTGCATTCACAACAAATGTCTCAGGAGATGGAAGAATTTGACGATTTCATAGAGGATGTGGGCTTTGTTGATCTACCACTTGTTGTTAGAAGGTATACTTGGCACAGGGCAATTGGAAGCAGTTCAAGCAGACTAGACAGATTTATACTTTCAAAAGAATGGATTTTACTTTGGGAAGGATTGACACAATGGGGTTTGAAAAGATCGGTATCTGACCATTGTCCTATAGTGTTGAAATCAACCTCAATTAATTGGTGTCCAAAACTGTTCCGAGTGTTGAAACAAGCCACTTTATGCTCAGAGAGTTTTGAGAATAATTTGAAGCACAACTTCAAAGTTACAAAGCAATTCAACCAATCTTGACACTACAGAGAGTGAATATGAACTTAGAACTTGGTGAGTTGCATATGAGTTCTTCTTCAAATGATTTTCAGAGTGAGAATAATATATGTGAGTGATCGTTGCTTTCTGCTATTGATTTCAAAGATGAATGCTATTCTTAAGTAATATAGCTTTTCACTGATGAGTATATCGGTTTTCTCTTAGTTGCTCATCACTACTTTTTCAGGTCTTCGACTTCTTGTATTTATAATTGATCACAGAGATCTGTTGAGATGCAATCGAAGGTCTTCAGCTTTGTTCTTCAGAAAATAGCCGTTCTGACTTGACAATAAATGGTTCTAAGAATGTTGGAGATTCCTTGTTGATAGCAGAGTATAGTTGTCATGCTTTTCTAGCTTTGGGCAGTGTTCTTTCCTTATTTGTGCAACACTTAGAAAAGCTCAGATAAAGTAGCTTTTCTTTTACTAGCATAAGGAATGCATTTCTGTAGCCATTCCTTTTTGTCTTTTCTCCTTTTTCTAATCTCCGTTGAAGATAAGAAATATATATTAATAAACTTCTTTCACGTTTAATTAACTATATTTCAAATTACATTTGCTTTTGAATCAGAGATTAGGTGATTCCTTCATGGAGTGATTTTCTCCTTGGCACGTGCTTCGGTGACACAAAAGATGACTTAGTGCTTAACACTTTCAAAGCTTGTGGATGTTTGAAAGTCTTTTGAATCCATCAAGTTATTCTGAAAGAAGAGTGGTTCTGACTTAGTCAGAATCTGAGACACATATTGAGAGAGATAAACGCTTCTTGAAGTATGACTTCTTGGTCATGTTCTAGTCTGTAAGCTTGATCTAACTTCTTTCAACTTTCCTTCAGAAGATAGTGTTTGTATACTTTGAGTATTTGATCATGGATTTGACTGTGCAGTGCTTCAGGCTTCTTTTCATGGATATGGATAAACAGTCTTGTAACAGAGTATTGATTGATGCTTTCTTCCTTCCATTAACTTGTTGGATGGAAAAGTCTTTTTTCCTTTAATTTCCATTGAAGATGATAGATGATGAATATTTTGCTTCAGTATTGCTAGCTACATTTCTACTAGTTGATGAGTCTGAGAGATGTTGACATAGGCTTCAGCTTGAATCAGACTTCAGACGTATTGTCCTCTAGCATGAATTCAACAGTCTTTGAGTCAGATGCTTGATGTTGATTCTTCCATATTGATTGATCTGCTAAGATAATGTTCTTTGTCTACACAACTCAAGTAGATGGTTAGCAATATTCAGATGGTTCAATATAAAATCGATTGCTTAATGTTTGGGTTCATCAAAATACACAAGGGCCACTGGAGTATAAGTTAGACACAAGACCGAGTCAAACGTTTTGTGACTTAACAACTTGGTGGACTGCACCCTCTTCACCCGGTACGTCTCGTAGTTACTGAATTGACATGTAAGGCTTTGCCTAAACCACATTATATACTCTGACATTTGAAACACTTGACCCTGAATAGGTTGCCCTGTTAACATGTGATCTCTACGAGTCCTCTTAAGTGCGAGATGCCTTACGTGCTTTTCCAGCCAATTTGTCATATGGTTACCCCTCATGTCAATGTTGTGGACGTCATCCATACCAAATGGTGGTTGAGGTATGTCTTGTAGTAAGCCAAATTGGAGCTTTACCCTATATGTTTTGTGCATTCAATGATAGAGAAACAAATCAAAACGGTACAAGCACTCCATGTTCCTCTGTCCCGGAATGCATCTGCCGATAGGATGTTGTCCTCATAACGTCTATATGGCATCCACAAAAACTTAAAAACTAAGCATGGTTAGTAAAATTAAGCATGATTGCAGCAAGTGCAAGTGAATATTTTTAATATCGACATTTTTAACATGGTCAGTTTTCATGTGATCCATAGCTGATATGTACCCGACAACATCGTTGTGAGGAATTCCGGTATACTGCATTCCCCCTTGTCCATCTAGTAAAAAACATTTTTAAGTGAGTTCGATTATTATCAAATAAAGTAAATATGATGTTGAATTTTTTTTATTAACCTTTGTGCAAGTGGCCATGTCGGATCACATGTGCACCATGGTGCAATGAACAACATGCAATACCATACCCAAGATTGTAGCAGTATTACACAACCACAGATAGCTTTTGCAACCGGTGCGGTTGCACGACACATTTCTCTGTAAATGCATGCCAAACTTGCCCAACCCCAAATGTGCGCTCTACAATGTGCCGCAATCTGGAAGGCTGGTTCTCTAGCTGGAAGAGATGCAAAGGTTTCTTGCAACCATTTAAACTTTAAAGCATACCTCTTCATTTGATCTTCTGGAGGCACCGTACCCAACTGTTTGCCACACAGCTCTTCCCAGTCAAAATAACTCGGTCCTATAGCAGGCAATCCTCACACATGTAGTCCATGTTGTTGCGCAACATCTTCCATGGTTCTTGTGCATTCACCCACAGGAACCATTGTTACAGCAAGCTAGGTTTTTACTGGCTACAAAAGTGGGTCATTGCAAGATTGACCATTCCTGTAGGTGAATGCACAATAACCATGGAAGATTTTCGCAACAACGGGGACTACATGTGAGAGGATCACCTGTTACTGGACCGAGTTATTTTGACTAGGAAGAACTGTGTGGCGAACTGTTGGGTAAGGTGCCTCCCGAAAATCAAATGAAGGGGTCTGTTTTAAAGCTTAAATGGTTGCAAGAAACCTTTGCAACTGTTCCAGCTAGTGAATCAACCTTCCAGATTAGGGCACATTGTAGAGCGCACATCTTACTCCTGATCAGGGGGTCTTCCAGATTATGACACATTTAAGATTATCCAATAGGCGTTATTTGTTATTCGTGTAGGCCAAGCTCAACTTAACCTATGAAGGACTAAATCAACACCCTCTAACTGAGCTTAGTTGTTTAAGTTGCACGGCTTTAAAATCTTGCAATATACTTCATCCTTTTCACTTTACCCTCCACCATATAAGGCATATTATAGATGTCCCTCAGGATATGAATTAAGATTAAAAGCCCTAATTAATGGAACGTGATATGACCATGCACCCAACAGAAGACAATGGTGTTGGCCCGGATAAATTAATGAGCACTAAAAATGGGCCTTTAAACAATATCAAGCCCAAATGCAAACATCAAGAATATTCTAGAATAGGATCGAGTAATTTCCTATTTCAATATTTTATTAATGAGGTTAATTTGGCCAGGTGTTATAAGGCCCTATAATTTAGGAAACTGAATTTGTAGGATGGTTATATAAACCAATAGTGAATGAATAAAGAGGCAATCATAAAAGTTCAATTAAAACTCTTTTTCTCTAATTTCTAAGGAGGTTATCCTTATCCTCCATAACAAGGAATGGGATCCCCAAACCTTGCTTTATCAATTGGTGCTTATCCCCACCCTAATCTTCTCCACCTCAAAGAATTATTCAGAGACCTCACTGCTGTTTTCACTGCACTAAAAGCTTCTGAGGAAGCTTACTATGAAACCGTATTGCAAACCATACCCGACGATTAGAAAGCTAACATGTCGAAGTAGGATGCTACAAAACTTATCTATCTTTCAACATGCACATAGATAAACAAGCTTTGGGGGGCATTTGTTTGGATCAAAAATAGGATTTTGGTCAAAACAAATGCCCCCCAAAGCTTTACCTAAATATAGAAAGGAGGTATTCCGACGGAGACTTACTTAAGCATAACGTCAAAAATTAGGATGTCAGGATCCAAAGCGAATGAAAGCTATAGGGTTTTCATGGGAACGTCAAGACAATGCAGAGTACCTTCGTCAACAAGCATGTATTCGAAAAAGATGTTAAATTAGCATAGAAGAATGCTGTCGAAATACGGTACCAATTCGACACGAAGTCATGAAGATCGGATGCAGGATGTATCAAGGAGATTTTCCACTCCGTCCACTAACGTCAAGGTGGGCCAACCCATGCAAAAACGTGGGAATATGGAGGAGTGGGGAGTTACACTCTGAAGCAGCTCAAAGACCACGATCCAGCTAGTGGAGTAGTGGACATTAGGTCTTTGCCATAGGATCAATAAACATGTCTGTCATTAGGACAGGAGACAGCATATTAGGATTTAGGCAGTTATTTACTTTTCCTATAAATAGTGTTTATTCTGATATACAAATGGTCTGATACTTTGAAGACACTCCCACAACATCCTCACACTCATAATGGAGTTACATCAAGTATGCCCTCCAGCATTTAATTTTCATGCAGGTTTACTTTTAATGCAAAGTTTTTTTTCTTCATCCCTTTATTCTTCCTCAAAATCTTTCTCTCTATTCTCATCGTTCTATTGAATTACTCACTGTTTTCAAACTTGAAATCATTTATGAATTGGTGAACTTTTGGCAACTTGAAGCACACTTGTGATTTGTAAATCCCTTTTATTTTTCTGCACTTTACATTTCCTGCACCTTTAAGTTTCCTAAACTTTTACATTTACTGCACTTTTACTTCCCGTTCTTACTTTAGCAGCATTTGATCTGTATTCGTAGTTTTCATCTTCTTAATTGTGTTTATGTCAAGATTGACGTTTGCTACCTTTAGCTTGACTGTCCGTCGAATTTAAGGTGCATTCTGACAAACCTCGTATTGCATTACCATCAGATAGGAGAGAGTCTACAAACACTTGATAAAATATATTTGTTGAGTGCCTTGTCAGAAAACAGAGAAAGTAAATTTCCACATCAACAAGAGAGTAACTCCCCACTCAAACATATTCCCACATTTTCGTATGGGTTGGCCCACCTTGACGTTAGTGGCCGGAGTGGGAAATCTCCTCGAAAGGTCGTGCCTCCGATCTTCGTGGCTTCTTCTCGAGTTGTTACCTTATTTCGACGACATTCCCCTTTTTCTGATTTGACATTCTCTCTTTAGAATGCATGCTTGTCGAATATGGTACTTTGCATTGTTGTAACATTCCCATTAAAACCTTATGGCTTCCACTTGCTCGTATCCTGATATCCTCATTTTCGACATTAAACTTGAGTAAGTCTCCATCGGAATACTCATTTTCCATACTTAGGCAAACTTTCTGTATTCTTTTCGGTAACTTACCCATCGGATATCAAAATCACTCTATTTCGACTAAAATCTTATTTTTGGTCCCAAAAGTCGGGCACCCGGATGATGCGTCCATCCATCATGGCCATCATGAAGCTAACTCTGGTGTAGTGAAGGATCAGTGTCGCCATCGCCTTCGCAAAATATCAAATAAAGCCATAACAAAAAACACAAATGAGGTGAGATCCTCATTCATCATACCACATATGGCAGACATGCAGAGGTACGACACACACACACACACACATATATATATATCAATAAGTCATGTTAGAAACATTCATAGTTACGGAAAAACAATCATAGAACAAAGTCAACCTAGACATAAGACACTTAATACTCGAGGAAGACTAAGACCCCTACACCATGGTGCTAAAGAATTGTCGGAGAGAGTGGTTCGGAGGATTGTTCCACGTCGCACCAGCCTTGGGTAATAATGCTACAACATTTGTAATGTGCACACTAAGATTTTTCGAGAACACTCTACACTACCTATAATACGGTAGCATCTAGTCGAGAATTTTGGTATCATATGAGTATTTCAAATCCCGTCACCTCCAAGTATCAACCAGATCTTCACTACGAAATTCGCACCCGCATTGAAGTATCGGCTCGATCTTCTAGGCACAACGAGCTTAAGGAACATACTATCAACTATGTGTTTAGGCAATAATGTCGATGCATTTAACTTATCTATCCACCAGATAAACCTCGTGATTCCTCATGAATCCATTCGATGCGCTTTTTTAGATGCTTGATGTTCTCGGGTCTGAATCATCGACCCTTTACATCGAGCTAAGGTTCTCGAACAATTGTTTCATGTTTGTGTAAATATGTCTTGAGGTTTTTGTTTCCAAACCCAAAATATATTGTGGAATTGGACCTATGGTCCAATAATTACTTTCTTTGCATTTTTCTACGTTGAGGAGGAAGATATTTTTTCCGACTCTTAGATGAAGGAGGATGATGAGGAGATGGAGGATGACCTAGAGGAGTACTTCTCAGAGGACGAGGACAATGCCTCGTCATAGTTCTGTGTTCGCCAGTGGTGATAGATCTAGTGTTAGAGGCTAGAGTTTTGTGGACTTGCGTCTCCAAGTATTATATTTATTTCAATTATGTTGCATTTTATTGGCGAATGTATTCTTCCTATTTTTAGTTTCTGCCTTTAGTTTATGTGTTGTGCCTCTTTAAGGAGCTAATTTTTTATATAGGAAAGTACTATGTCGAAATCGACGGTGTAATATTTAATTACCGTTTATATTACCATTTCCGAAAGAAAAAAAACCAAAAGTAAACCCTTTTTTCGGCAATATTTATTTCTGCTTTACTCGATCTTATAAAGTATCACAGACAATTTAGTGCCCGAGAAGCGTTACAGGCGACTTCCACTTCGTCTAATTCCACCAACGGACCATCACGAACTTCTTTCAGAAGACTAAAGGGGATCATTTCCGAATCAGGGCACACACAAGCAAACCCATCTTGCGCAATATGAAATCCCTTAGTAAGTTGTTTAGCTTAGAACACATTCTCAAGTGCTTCACTTCCTTTTCCAGATTTCCCACCTTCTCAGTCAAGGTCATCACTTTCTCGATAGCATTATGGAGGTCGGCCTAAAGGGAATCTTTCTCAACACCCAATGTAGCACATGATTGTTCAAGACGGGTCACATCAGCCCGAGAACAGCGAAGGTCTTTGTTGGGTTGAGTAAAGTCCTCTTTCATTTGCTCGTTCTCTTGAGTCAGTTTCATGAATTCTGAAAGCAAATGTTGGTCTTCAGTGGCCTTTTGCTTCAATTTTTGGTTCTCGGCTTCCAGTTCAATCATTATGGTTTCTGTAACATCCTGATTTTAATTATGATGTTCAACCAGTTAAAATATAATTAAATTATATTTTAATTTGAGAGTTAGAAAGTGTTTTTGATTAAAATAAAATCATATTCATAGTCTACTTTATGGTAGAGGGTTACGGTAAAATTTTCGGTTGAAAATTCAGACGAAAGTCGGTCTGCGTTTTCACTGCCGGTACAAGTTTACTGTGCAGAAAACCTAATTTTGACCCGTGAATGAGACGGTTAGTGTTTTTAATATGTTTCCTTCAACTTTGGTTATTTTGAAAATTTTTGTTCAAAAATAGAATATAATATTTTATTCGGGTGAAAACGTCGGAAGAATTACGATCGGAAAATACAACCGGGTACGAAATGGAGCAGATTAGGGAGCACAAAAGAAGTGAAGTGACTTGATGGGACTTGATGGAAATGGGTATGACACACTCCAAAAGTGTGATCATCACACTTTTCAAATTATAACATATTATATTCTAAAAACCTATTTTTCTCTCTCTTCTCAAACCAAACAAGGCACAACGTCAAAACTTGCTCTCCAAGCTCATTCCTCTCTCCTCAATTTCGTGCCACTCTCTCCCTTGTCTATATATACACATCTTATTTTCACTTCATCATCTTCCTTCTTTAAACTCCATTAAACCTTCATCTTCTTCCTTTCTTCTAAAAGTTCAAGCTCTTAAAGTTTTAGTTTCTATTCATCTTTTTCTACTTAAGTTCTTCATTAAAGTTCTTCCTTATACTAAGGGTAATGCTCTCATATGAATCTTTTTGCAAGTTTCATCTTTTATTTCTTAGTTTACGTTATGTGTTCTTTATATGCTTTAAACTTCTAAAATCTCTCTAAAATGGTAGAAAACTCCTTTTGAGTTGAAACCACTTTCTATAGTCTTGTATTAACTTATATTTTCACATACTAAGAGGTTGTCCAAAACAAAAATCTCTACCTATCTCTTCCAATGAAGGCCGAATGCTTTCATTTGTGACCTAGGAAGTTTTTGTTTCAACTTTTGGAATACGATCATGTGTTTGAGTTTCTAACTATTCATTGATCTTAAATCTCTAAATATTTGAAGTTTTGATAGCTTGTTCCTATGATGGCTGAAAATATGAATAAGTAAGCCTAGGATACTATGTTTCAACTTTCCAAGTATGATCATGGATTTAGAACTCTTAATACATTGTGATTCTAAACCTAAGAGTTATTGTTAAACAAAGAATATTTTCCTCATCATCCTATGATGGCCGAAACTTAGTGTTTAGGTTCTAGGATGTTTGAGTTTTTTTTCCAAAATGATCATGTACTTAAGCTCCATAAGATATTTGGATGCTAAGTCTAAGAGATTGGAAAGTTTAAGGATTTCTAACTTGTTTATTCTATGTTATTAAAGCTAGGATGTATTACTTTCATTTTTCCAAAATGATCATGGACTTGAGCTCCATAAGATATTTGGATGCTAAGTCTAAGAGATTGGAATGTTTAAGTTTCCATTGTTTTCCAAAATGATCATGGACTTGAGCTCCATAAGATATTTGGATGCTAAGTCTAAGAGATTAGAAAGTTTAAGGATTTCTAACTTGTTTATTCTACGTTATTAAAGCTAGGATGTATTACTTTCATTTTTCCAAAATGATCATGGACTTGAGCTCCATAAGATATTTGGATGCTGATAGTGTGATTTTACATCATGTTTTCTATAGACTTTTGCATGCATTTTGCATATAGATTAGGCATTCCTTATTTGATTTTAGTTAGATTTTCCCTTGGAACGGGTGAAGGTGGTTTCTGTGTGTTGTTTTGCAGAAATTGAAGGAAAACTGTGCATATTTGGCTATAATGAAGCTTGGATGATTTTGGAGCTTAAAAAGAGAAGAATATGAGCCAAACAGAGCCTATCACGGCCTGGCCGTGATGACCATCACGGCCGTGATCAAGCAGAGAAGAAGGCAAAAGTCAGAGACTGTCACGGACCAACCAGAAAATGAGGGCTCGCGTCGCGAACACTTCTCTCGCCTCGCGAGAGTCAAAAACTTGAAGACACACCTTGGACAGAAAGCGTCACGGCCTGGCCGTGATAGACATCACGGCCGTGACGCGCGACGGATCTATAAATAACAGCACAGCAGACAGAAAAAGGGGACTTTTGGCAGAGGCTTGGAAACCCTAAAGAGGGTCGATGGTCGGGGAAGGCTAGGACCTTAAAGATGACATCTTCTCTGCTCTTGGATTGGAAGAAGATTGAAGGATTCGTCATGGAGTTTTCTTCCTCTCTTCTCTCTTTCTCTTTTGTAGACATTATCATGTGTAGCTAATTCCCCCATTGTTGGGTTTAGATGTAGCTTTTCTAAACTTGATTGTTAATTGATTTGGTTTCAATACAAGTTTCTATTTCTTTATGAGTATGTGATTCTGTGCTTAATGCTTTCCTTGGATTAGCTACCCATAGGGATGATATGTTGCTTTGATAGATAACTGAAAGGTTGGTGTTAAGGCATGCTCATGAATCATATGCCAAGTAGTCCAAGAATCTAGACATAGGTGTTGGCTGCTTGCAATCTTATAAGTCTTGACTTAATGCAAAATCCCAGGTTATTCCACCTAAGACATTAGGGCTTAATTTGGGGTTTTAGGCTCAATGCACCTAAGACATTAGGCTTGAGTACTTTAGAAAAGGCTTGATTGGCATAATTGAATTAGGACTTGTGTTGTTAGCCATTTCATTGCAATCAAGGGAGGATTAGTGTAGTCTAAACCTGACAATCTCAACCATTTGTAAATTCTACACTCCAAGTGTTTGTTAAAAGTCCAAAAAGACCAAAAATATTGTATTGCTTTGTTTTCTGTTTTGATATCTCATACCATAGTTTAGTCTAGATAGTTGTTGAGTTTGTGAATTGGTAATTGACAACCAATCCCTGTGGATACGATAACCGGTCTCACCACCGTATTACTTGTTTGCGACGAGGTGCACTTGCCTTTATATCTAAAAATCACGCAACAAGTTTTTGGCGCCGTTGCCGGGGATTGGCTTTGCCAATATCAGTAGTAACAAATGAGACAACTAGTTTAGACATTTTTATTTTATTTTTCTGTATATAATTGATATCTTTCTTTTGTTAGTTTTGTATATATTTGAATTTTTGTTTCTTTGATCTTGGGCTTAATTGTCTGTGAGGTGAAAATTGAGTTGACAGGATCATGGACTATAATTATTATCAGCCATCTGATGCAGAAATGGAGATATCTGAGCTGCAGCTGCGGGTAGATATGCTGCAATTAGCCGTAAACATCCAACAAGTGAGTAATGAGTTGTCAAGGGCAACTGTCTCTCCTCCACCAGTGGTAGGCTATTCTGAACGGGGAAATCAATTTCCCAACACTTACACTCCATGGTGGGGGAACCCTCCAAACAATACTTGGATTGATCAAGAGGAACATTGGGAACCTTCCACATCTTCATATCAACCACAACCATCTCAATGGTATGATGAGCCATCACCATTGGAAGTTGCTTGGGAGAACTTCAAATCCGAATTCGCAGTCAATTCTGAGCAACCTATTCCGGATAGTCGGTCTCACCTAGAGGATATTTTGGAGAGCTTCATGGTAACAACAATGGAAAGTTTAGAAAACCAAGAAGATACCATTCGAAGTCTCGGGGTACGTATTGAGGAACTCTCTAACCAACTATCCGAAATGCCAAATGGGAACTTGATGGATGATGATGAAGATGATGCATTGATGGATGATGATGAAGATGATGCAATAATGGATGATGAGGAAGATGAAGAAGTGGTAGCAATCAACTTAAGAAGTGAAGAAGCTGTTTGTGAGAACATAGTTGCACCACCTCCCATTGAACCCTTGACTCAAGAGACTGAGAAGAAGAGGCAATTAGAGGACATCTATTTCACCATGCTTGGGGATGATGAAGAACTTTTGGAATTAGATGATGCTATTGGCTCCTATGCATGTGTTGATTGTGATGGGAGAAACACTTGTGTGGTTTGTGCTGAGATTTCTGCATATTTGGAAGGTGACGAATTTGGTAATGCTGAGAGTGAAGATTGCACATAAGCCAAAACACCACCAGTGATCCTCTCCACTTGTTTGCCACCTCACATTTTGAAGCAGTCAACAATGGAGTTCAAGCCTCTGCCTGAGAAACCGGATGTTGAATCTTTCAATATAAAGGCACCATGGCTAGTCCAAGAGGTTGAACCCCATTTTTATTGGGAAGATTTTGTTGATGAAAGGGTCATCTTTGACCCAAGAGGGAGTGAGAAGTCCTTCCCACTTGAAGAAGTCACCATGATTTTCAAGCACTCACTCCCATATTTATGCTGCAAACCGTGGGATCCAGGTGAAGGATCTCACATGGTTAGCATCCCTTGGTCCTTATACCACAGGTTATGGGATCCAGGTGGATGCTTCTTAATGAGTCAAGCTAGTGACGTTAAAGAAGCGCTTATTGGGAGGCAACCCAATTTTTCTTCTCCTTTTTGCTTTTGTTTTTGATTTTTAACTCTTGAATAATTTGAGAAGATCAAGAGTTTTCTTTTATTAATAAATTTGTTAAGTGTTTTCAGGCTAATAAGGAAGGA
Source organism: Sophora flavescens (assembly GCA_030762895.1). Taxonomy (NCBI): domain Eukaryota; kingdom Viridiplantae; phylum Streptophyta; class Magnoliopsida; order Fabales; family Fabaceae; genus Sophora; species Sophora flavescens. The sequence continues at coordinate 114,826,287 of CM061066.1, forward strand.
GAAGCAAGGGCAGGGAGAAACAAAGCCAGAAAAGCAAAGTCAGCACCCGCTACCGCCTCGGTAAGCCGTTCCAATTTTTTTGTTTTATTTTATTTTTCTTTCCTCTCTCTAACTTCATTGTTTACATTGGGGACAATGTAAATTTTTAAGCTTGGGGTAGGGGTATTTTTGTGTAAATTTTTGAATTTTTGTTTGCATATTTCATGTTGCATTCATATAGTTTTGCATGATAGCTTTGCATGATCACACAATTAGATTACCCTTGCTTGAATTTTGCATCCGATTGTGAGAACTAAGTGCCAATTAAATTGTGATAGTGAATTTTTGAACCCAATTTTTTTCATTCTTGTGATTTGGCTGCAAATGAAAATGTTTGAGATAATCTTGGATAGTTGATAATTAGCATATGGTTCTGAAGATTTTTGTTTTTCATTGATTCTGAACTACTAAAATGTGAGACTTTGAGCCAAAGGGGTACTCACAAAATTTTACCCCATTCTTTGTGTTAGAGTGTTATTCCTCTTGGATGAATTTCTCTAGAACTTGACTTAAAACCATTTCGAAGCTTGAAAATTTTTGAAAACATTTTTTGAAAATGATTGAGGCACTAGGTATTTTTCTGGCCTTCTGAGCTTTGAATGATGAAATGCTACCCCTTAGTTGCCCAATTTTGAGCTTGAAAGAATGAAATACTTTTCTTGGTGCCTTGAAATGTTTTGATGAAGATGCTTGATAAGGGACCTTCTAAAGTATTACAAAAAGGGTGAAAAAGGTAGTTGAAAGTTTGGGATAAGAATCAAAAAAAATATATATATATAATTCTCTTGAGTTGAAAAATCTCCCCTCTCCAAGAAAAAAAAAAGAAAAAAAAAAGAAAAGAAAAATATAAAGAGATGGGGATGACAAAAACAAGAGAAATGAGAAATAAAAGAAAAATAAAGAAATAAAGGTGGAAAAATGTATTGAAAACCCAAGAAGGTATTTTAGAAGGTGTCATGTGTTGAAATGTTTGATACTTGGTTTAGCCCTTTTGAAATTTCCTTTTCTTGTTATCCCCACCTAACGATTAATCCCATGGCCACGTTACAACCAAGTAAAGACCTCTTGATTCTTAATTGTTTTCATTAATAAAGTAGAGATTTGGTTGATAGTCAAGCATATGGTAGGATTCATTCCTTGAGGAAAATTGAGTGAAATGTCTTATTCCCCTAACCACTTGAGTGAGGCAGAAAGAGAGCCAAGCAAATGAATAAGCTTGGGGTGAGCTTCAGGTGAGAAAGAGTGCCCAAGTCAGTGAGAACATGAGTCTAAGGAACCTAAGCCTCTAATTGGACTTGAATTGATTGTCTCTTACTGAATTGTTTGAAATGCCTATTACTTGGATTATTTGCTCGGGTTCTTGGTTCACTATCAATGTTCTGTTTATTCTTCTGGCCTTAGTGATTGCTTGAGGACAAGCAATTGAATAAGCTTGGGGTGATTTGATAGTGTGATTTTACATCATGTTTTCTATAGACTTTTGCATGCATTTTGCATATAGATTAGGCATTCCTTATTTGATTTTAGTTAGATTTTCCCTTGGAACGGGTGAAGGTGGTTTCTGTGTGTTGTTTTGCAGAAATTGAAGGAAAACTGTGCATATTTGGCTATAATGAAGCTTGGATGATTTTGGAGCTTAAAAAGAGAAGAATATGAGCCAAACAGAGCCTATCACGGCCTGGCCGTGATGACCATCACGGCCGTGATCAAGCAGAGAAGAAGGCAAAAGTCAGAGACTGTCACGGCCTGGTCGTGACAGACATCACGGCCGTGACCAACCAGAAAATGAGGGCTCGCATCGCGAACACTTCTCTCGCCTCGCGAGAGTCAAAAACTTGAAGCCACGCCTTGGACAGAAAGCGTCACGGCCTGGCCGTGATAGACATCACGGCCGTGACGCGCGACAGATCTATAAATAACAGCACAGCAGACAGAAAAAGGGGACTTTTGGCAGAGGCTTGGAAACCCTAAAGAGGGCTGATGGCTGGGGGAAGGCTAGGACCTTAAAGATGACATCTTCTCTGCTCTTGGATTGGAAGAAGAATGAAGGATTCGTCATGGAGTTTTCTTCCTCTCTTCTCTCTTTCTCTTTTGTAGACATTATCATGTGTAGCTAATTCCCCCATTGTTGGGTTTAGATGTAGCTTTTCTGAACTTGATTGTTAATTGATTTGGTTTCAATACAAGTTTCTATTTCTTATGAGTTTGTGATTCTGTGCTTAATGCTTTCCTTGGATTAGCTACCCATAGGGATGATATGTTGCTTTGATAGATAACTGAAAGGTTGGTGTTAAGGCATGCTCATGAATCATATGCCAAGTAGTCCAAGAATCTAGACATAGGTGTTGGCTGCTTGCAATCTTATAAGTCTTGACTTAATGCAAAATCCCAGGTTATTCCACCTAAGACATTAGGGCTTAATTTAGGGTTTTAGGCTCAATGCACCTAAGACATTAGGCTTGAGTACTTTAGAAAAGGCTTGATTGGCATAATTGAATTAGGACTTGTGTTGTTAGCCATTTCATTGCAATCAAGGGAGGATTATTGTAGTCTAAACCTGACAATCTCAACCATTTGTAAATTCTGCACTCCAAGTGTTTGTTAAAAGTCCAAAAAGACCAAAAATATTGTATTGCTTTGTTTTCTGTTTTGATATCTCATACCATAGTTTAGTCTAGACAGTTGTTGAGTTTGTGAATTGGTAATTGACAACCAATCCCTGTGGATACGATAACCGGTCTCACCACCGTATTACTTGTTTGCGACGAGGTGCACTTGCCTTTATATCTAAAAATCACGCAACAGATGCTAAGTCTAAGAGATTGGAAAGTTTAAAGATTTCTAACCTATAAATTCTATGAAGGCCGAACCTAGAAGGTTATGGACCTAGGATACTTTGTTCTTATTTTTCCAAAATGATCATGGTTTTGAGCTCCTTAATACATATGGATGCTAAACCTAAGAGATTGGAAAGTTTAGTGAATGCTAGCCTATTTTACTAGCCTTGGCCGAATACCCTAAGTTTATAACTTAGTGGGATTTTAATTCAACTTTGTTAAGTGATCATTGTGGTATACCTCTTCGAGCATCTAATCTCCTTACCATCACAGAAGGTGGAGTTAGTACTTTGTGGTGTGACAACGAGGAGCTTCGTGTTCGGGAGTCCAGTGATAACCCAGGTGGGGGAAAGAACCAACCTATCGTCGGAATGGATAAGTAGTAGATTATATAATAATTGTGTAGGGCGACCTAAACCCTACTAGTGGTCGAGTAATCGACAAGACCAAAATCACATTGGAAACTTTTTTCTGAAAAACCAATGGTGATTCGGGGATTGTAGGTTTATCGATATTAGGTTGATTTTAGATTGTTGATGGTTGATTTGATTTTATTACCTTTATTGAATTGATTTTGTGCTATATTGGTGATATGGGAATATTTGGATTGATATTGTGTTATGCATGATCTGCCTGGTTTGTATTATTATGCTTAGTGGTTTTTAAGCAAAGATATATATGTTGTCTAAGAGATGATTGTTTTGGGTGTGAGGATAATGATGATTTAGAAGTGCCTAACCTAGATGATGTATGTTAAAGAGGTGTTATGGCATAGAATATGTGTCAAGTTCTAATGGAAGGTTAAGGCACTAGGATGTTGCTAAAACAGGTTGGTGAGATTCAAGTATAGGTGTTGTTGTCCACAACCGTGTATTGGTAATATAATACACAAGGACAAAAGTGTATTGGTAATATAATACACAAAGACGAAAGTGTATTGGTAATATAATACACAAGGACATCTGTGTATTGGTAATATAGTACACCGTGTATTGGTAATATAATACAAGTAAAACCACTTCTATGTATTGGTAATATAATACACCGTGTATTTGTAATATAATACACGTAAAACACTTCTGTGTATTGGTAATATAATACACCGTGTATTGGTAATATAATACACGTAAAATCAAGAGTTCTCGCGAGACCACTTCCACCTTAGGAAATAGGTGTGCAACTATGGTGTCTTTGAGTAGCATGAGATTGGGGGTAAAGGATGATATATTAACTTGAGGGTGATCTGTTAGTTATGTGCATTGTTTGTCTGTGACAATTACTGTATGATTTACTATGACTCTTTTCCGTTTTATGATGATAGAACTGTTTCTTATCCCCTATGTTTTTGTATTCTTGTGGGTTACTTTACTTACATTAGAAGGCCCGATGGAGGATTATGTTGCTGAGGAGCTGGGCGGATGATGAGTGTGATTTCACCTCATATTTGTTTATCATATTTAATGCAATTTCATGTAGTTTATGCATTTTTAATTTGATTTTTGGTTAATTTTACCTTGGATCGGGTAAGGCGGTTTTGTGGTGTTGTTTTGCAAGAATTAAGGGTTAAATGCTCAAGATTGACCATGATGGAGCTTACACGAAGATGGAGCTTGAAAAGTGAAGAAAATGAGCCAAACAGAGCTCATCACGGCCTGGCCGTAATGACCATCACGACCATGATCGAGCAAAACTGAAAAGAAAGAAGGCAAAAGTCAAAACTGGTCACGGCCTAGCCGTGATGGACATCACGGCCGTGACCTGTCAGCTGAACCAGACCCTCACAGGAAGAACTGATCACGGCCTAGCCGTGATGGTGGTCACGGTCGTGACAGACCAAAAGGTGAAGAAACGCCCAAGGCAGAATCTGTCACGGCCATCACGGCCGTGACGTGCATTACTTGGATCTGAAGCAACTGATTTTGAGCTAAATTTGTGTTTGATTGGGATTCAAACTTCCAAAATCTATAAATAAGGCATCTAGGCAGAGATGAAAGAGGACTTTTTGGCTGCTACTCTTAGGATATAATTTAGGATCTCTCTTCTTCTCCCTCTTCTCTTCTCTTATTTTTTATTTTATGTTGTTGTTAATCAAGCTTGTCATCATGATGGCAATGCTTGAGTAGTAGTTTAATTTCTAGGGATTGGGGCTATGCCCAAGGTTTGTTTATGGTAATGAATTGATGTGATATCTTTGTTAATTGCAATTTTGCTTTAGATCTGATTTCTAGTGTTTTAATTACTCGTAAATTCGGCGGCCGCTTATTTGCGTGATGTAGATACCCTAAGGAGGAACCTAGCGGTGAACTTAGGTATCAGATCTATAGAATCAGACTTAGGACTTAAATCACGAGAGTTAGAAGCGGTCCTTCAAGGATTAACGAATTGTCATGAAACGTAAAGGGTCCAATCTAGATTCGACTACCACGAGAGTAGGGGTTGGTTTAATTGGGCACGATTTTTGTAACCCGAGAGGGAGCATTAACTATTTGAGGATAAATTCGCCTTCAAAGTAATGTTGGTAATTAACAAGGGATAATCACTTTAGTAACATAAACAATCTTGTTGGTAACTCAATTCCTAGGAATCCATTTAGATCTGAAAAACCATAAACTGATTTACTTTCTGTTTTACTTGATTGCATTACTTATCTGATTTTTTTTAAGTTGTCTCTTATTCCAAAAATCAAAACCTCTTCATAATCCTTTTTTATACAATCCAGTTTTATCGATTTAATAATTAGTTGTGATTTGAGATCACGGTCTCTGTGGGATCGATATCTTTTTATTACTTGGCGACGAATCCGGTACACTTGCCGCAATTCTAGCACTATCAAGTTTTTGGCGCCGTTGCCGGGGACTGTGTTTTCTTGAATTTCAATTTAATTTTTAAATTGATTTTTCTGGACATTTTTTTTATATATTAATTTATTACTTATTTCTTTTTCTTTTTATAGAGTATCTATCTCTCTACCATAGGTATTTTCCTCTTTTATGCAAAGATCCCTAAGTCTTGGAAACCTTATTGAAGCCGACCCCGAGATCGAAAGGACCTTTCATAGACGTAGGAGACTACAAAGAGAGAGAGAGAGGTTGATTCCCATTCCACTTATGGCGAATCTACCGGATACCAAACCACTGAAGGACTACGCAGCCCCAAATGCTAGGGGTTTGCGAACTGGGATTGCTAGGCCAGAGATTGAGGCGAAGAACTACACTATACCGCCTATGCTGATTAACATGATTAGGCAACATCAATTCAGAGGATTGCCCTCGGAGGACCTGACTGATCATGTGGAGACATTCTTGGAGTTCACTGATGCAGTTAGAATTCAAGACACCCCGGTTGATGCTATTCGTTTGAGGTTGTTCCCCTCCTCTCTTACTGGAAAGGCAAAAGTTTGGCTGAAGCAAATACCCGCTAATACCTTGTAGACTTGGGACCAACTGGAGGAGTCATTCTTGGAGAAATTCTTTCCTCCATCCAAGACGGCATACTTACGAACCCAGATCACCGGCTTCTTCCAAAAGGACGGAGAATGCTTGTCAGAAGCTTGGGATCGCTACAAGGGATTGCTGGAGTCTTGCCCACATCATGGACTCGAGAGGTGGTTATTAGTGCACACCTTCTACAACGGATTGGATTACTCTTCGAAGGTGTCACTTGATTCCGCAGCTGGTGGAGCCTTTATGAATAGCCTCTGACTGAGGCATTCAACATCATTGAAAACGTGGCCACCAACTACCACCAATGGGGTCAAAAAGAGGTAAAAACCCGAAAAAGATTTCGGGGGGTAAGTTTGAAATGAACAGCACTGATCTCATCATGTCTAAAATTGACTCACTGAATAAATGCTTTGATCAGCTTGAAAGGGCTAATGCGAGTTCAATAGATGCTACTAACATTGTTTGTGAGATTTGTGGAATGTAGGGACATGACATAATGGAGTGCCCACGTGGTATTGCTCATGGATCCGGCGCTTCGGGGGAACAAGTGAACTCTTGTCACAACTTCTACGACACGAACCCGAAGTTGCCAAACTATGTTCCCCCAAATTCTTAAAACCAAGGAAGGAAGAACAACCCTTACCTCTCCTACGGGAACTACAACAACACACTGAACCACGAGTTCCAAGAAGGCCAAGGTAATAGGAAACCCGCATCGGGGTATCCTCAGGTACAAAAGTCTAAACTTGAGTCTCTTTTGGAAAGTTTTGTTGAAACTCAAACAAAACAAAATGAAGAGTTTAGACAACAAGGTAGGACAGTCAACGAGGCGATAAAAAAGCTAGCATCTAAGGTAGATAACTTAGCCATCCATAATAAGATGCTAGAAACTCATATTGCCCAACATGCCAGCACATATTCTAGACCTAAGGGTACGTTTCCGGGACAACCCGAAGTTAATCCCAATGAACATTGTAATGCCATATACTTGAGGGATGATAAGCTTGGGGTAACTGAAAAGGATGTGGAATGTGAGGAGGACATGAGCGGAGATGAAGAGCCAGAACCAAAGTATGTCCCTCCACCACAGTACCAACCCCCAATACCTTTCCCACAAAGGTTGGTCAAGAGAAAGCAAGTAGAAATAGAAACTAAGAGCTTAATTGAGGAGCACAATGTCAAGATAAAAACTAATATGCCTCCTAAACTAAAAGATCCAGGTAGTTTCTCTATTGCTTGCTCGATTGGAGAAGTGAAAATAGACCAAGCCTTATGTGACTTAGGGGCTAGTGCGAGCTTGATACCGCTTACTATCTTGGAGAGGTTGGGAACCAAGGAGTTGAGTCCATTCAAATTCTCCTTACAATTTGCGGATAGCTCAACTAAAACTCCTCTAGGCATACTAGAGAATGTTCCCGTAAAGGTAGGGAAATTTTTCATCCCTTCCGATTTCCTGGTATTGGATATGAACGGGAATTCTAAATTCCCCATCATTCTAGGAAGGCCATTCTTGGCCACCACTGGAGCGACAATAGATGTAAAGAATGGCAAACTCTCTCTGAATGTGGATAAAGGTAGGGTAGATTTTTATTTGACTAACTCATATAACAACCCTCCTTTTGATAGTCATGTGTGCAGGATCGATATAACGTCTCCAGTGGTAAAGGAAGATCTCAACATGGAAGCAACTCTGAAGATTTGCATGGCAAATGATGCACCCAGTAGTGATAAACTTGGAGTTGCTCATCATGTGGAAACAAAACTTCCGTCAGGAGGGAGTAAGGCCATGAAGCTCAGAGTGAAAAGAGCAAAGCGGAAGCGTAATTGGCCATATGAGCAGAATCGATTTGTTATTTCTAAAAAGAGAAAGCATAAACCAATAAGACAACATGAAATTAGTAACCCTCCTCACCCATAAAAGAAATCAACCTGGGCACATCATTGTCAATGTTAACAAGTCGACGACAACTCATATTGACGAGTACCTTGACAAAGGAATCTTCTATTTTATCTTAGGGAGATAGATGATGATACTCAAACCCTCTAACAATATTGGGGTTAGAGGACTAGTATAAAGGGAACCTGCGCTTCCCCGAAGGGAATGTGAAAAATGGGTATGAGCTACCTTTGTTAGTAACTTTGAAGAATTCGGGCTTGAAGCCCTTCCAGGAGGATGAATAGGACACTAAAATTTTGCAATGTTGAATAGTGCTAAGTGAAGTAAACCCAATCGGACCTTTGTGCTGCACACAGAAGAAAGAAAAGAACTTTTGGACATACAACGAGATCCTGAAAAACCCACAAAGAACCTAAAATGTTCGACAAATGCCCAACTATTAGGGTGCAATTGAGAAGGGGCGATGTTCAAGCAACGCAAGACGATTCATTCAAAATCAGTAAAAGGGAATTAGACTCCCAACAAAGTAAGAACTCGTTTGTGCATAAAAAATAAATTGGGAGTACTCGAAGGGAGTGAATGGAAAATTCTATCATAACTAGAACAGGGAAGACATGTGACTTGATTTTGCCCCTCCCAGTCTACTACCCACTTTCTCAAACCGGCTAAAGAATCTAAAGTTTGGAACTTGGAACGAATTTGAAGAATTTGGGGTTCAACGAGTAATGCTCTTCGGGGTTGAGGAGCATCCCCCATCAAAACTGGTTTTGAAGGAGGAACAGTGGTACACGAGACATTCGTGAGAAAACCAAGGGTTACAGAGAGCAATAGAGAAAGAATATGTGTGAAGAAGGAAAAATTGTAGAAGATCGAACATGCAAAATCCATGGTAAGAAGGCGACTGGAGAAGGGGAAAGAAGACGTACCTCAGGAGCAAGAAGAGCAGCAAGCAAACGAAGGCAAACTAGAGGGAGTGAAGAAGGAGAAGCCAGGTGCAGAAGAGGCAAAATGTTGAAAGATGGAGGCAAGTCCACTATATATGCAAGGCTTTGGAAACATGGGAGGGAAATGGAAGTGATGTAATGGTTGGCAGGAAAAAGGTAGAACGACATTTAATGTGGAGTTCTTAAAAGCAAACTTTGGGAAACGAATAGACAGGCATCACATGGGGAAGAGGGATAGAGACAAGTGATGGGACCCCAAGAGTCCTGAATAGAAGCATCCTAAACCTAAAAAGCACAAATCTTGACCAGTTGATCTCAAAACGATGAGCAAAGCACGGGTCGGGATAACGCCCAATGTAGTCTTTTCAGTATACATGACTCAAGTCTAGGGGGACCCCTGCTCCTATCGGGATTGGACCCGATCTAATTCAAATAATAGAGCACAGTTCCGATAAGGCTTACGACCCAATTGTATGAGAGCTCGAACTCGAGATCCATCATGGTTCCCTTCTAGAATGGGATTTGGCCCAATATAGTCTGCAAGCGACAGGAAAGTACTCTGGTGTGCTTGCCCCGCTCATTAGGAGGAGATATTCTCCTCAGTTGATTGGATACGAATACTTGAGCCCTGATAACTGAAATACACACACAAGTTGATTGCATCTTAAGCAACACTCCTTGGATGGATCACGCCATGTCAGCTTGGAAATCTTCTAGTGGATTCGATAATGTCACCTTGGAAAGCTTCTAGATGCATTCGATGCATTCGCAAATCACGGATACCGTTGAGAAGATTCTATGACATGGCAACCTTGCCTCTCTCATCCCTTGGGAGAGCTATAAGAGAAGGGTACTTGCTCCAAGCGAAGGCCGAACCTTTAGACACACTAGCCCACCTACACTCATTCCGACATTAACCCTTAAGGACTACCCTACCTCGTTCCGACACCGGAATAGGTTCGGTTCAGATTTGTAACTTTTTCCATGAAATTCGAACCAAATCAACTGTTCAAGAACGGTTTGGTTCGGTTCGAACCCGAAAAATATTTAAATATATATATATATATACATTTAAATGTTAAAATATAGTAATAGTAATCAGTTATGTTCGATTTCAAAGTCTTTGAATTTGATAACCGAAGTAATTATCATCAGGTGTGATTTGGTTTGGTTCGATTCAGACCTGAACATCGAAAAATATGAATCAATTTAATTGGTTTGGATTGGATTTTTGGGTTTATCGGGTTGATTTGAACCAATGTACACCCCCACATCTAATATTGTCACTCTACATGGGCGTCAGAATATACTTTTCATGGATGTATCCTAAAAAATTATAACATCAAAGCAAGTCACTCCTCATGTGTACAAAAAAATACTGTCTTTCAAAAGGTAATGTCAAATATATAGTTGGTCAATCCTCTAGACTATTGAAGGAGTGTAATTCCTCAACATGGTTGCTACCTTAGCCTCAATATGACTCTAAATTTGGTTGAATTCAATCAATATCAGGTATAGCATTGTTTTCATCCTGATTGTATGCTCATTAATCTCTTGGTTACATTTAAATAGTTGTATACATATTTAATCTTGGTTATAACTTATATAGCTATTAATAGCGTGAATTTCTTAAATATAAATTATTATCATTTACCTTTCTTAATACATTTGGTTGGAAGTAGGGTTGGCAACAGGGCGGGGCGGGTTTTACCTTCCCCGGCCCCGACCCCGCTCTCCATCGGGGTTCCCCATCCCTTCCCCCAGCGGGGTCCCCACCATCGTCAATGAATAACTGAATTTAAAATTATTTTGTTTTAATTGAAATTAACAACTCAAAAATTACACTTCCAAAAAATAAACAAATAAAACCTTCATATAATTAAAACAATCAATCAGATACTGGAACTTAGTTTTCTTTCGGCTACAAATTAAAAAAGAAACTAGTGCTTTAGAAGCATTTCGTTATGCTTCAAGCAACACTAATAGCATCAAAACACCAGAATAAAAGCACAATCAAATGGTCAGTAATTTTTTTTAAAGTATCCATTTATACAGAATGGAACCCTTCAAGCAAAACAAATACAATCCCCTACATAGATATATGAGGGTATTTTTGAAATTACATAAACAACAAGCTGGTTCGGGGTCGGGGCAGGATGGGTATCAGTATCCCCATCCCCAATCAAAGCAGGTTTTCCCCGTTGAAATCGGGGTGGGATGGGTGCCCGCGGGTTCGGGCCTCGTTGCCATGCCTAGTTGGAAGTAATCCTCCATGTCCATTCAGTCTAGGAGCCAAAGTGATGAGTCCTTATCGCATGTTACACGTATGTAAAAAAATTGATCCACATGCTTGAAGCGTTTATGATTTAATTCATATCCCCGCAGTTTGGAACACAATAGGCATCTACCATTGGCCATTGCGAAATATCATACATTCTATTTGTGTCATTGTTGGATGACTCCATTTTTCAGTGTGATTTGTTCATAAGTGAATGCTACAAACTAGGAAAAATAAGCATGAAGAACCACACACTCCCACGGGTGTAAAATACATAGGATAAGAAAATACTTACAATCTAGGGCCTGTTTGTTTTGTTTTCAGATTTTTGTTTTCATTTCTTGTTTTCAAAAAAAATTACAAAACCGCCACCTTGTTTTCATTTTGTTTCCTGTTTTCAAATATTTGTACAGGAAACATTGAAAACAAAAAAAAAGTTGTTTTCATTGTTTCCTGTACAAATTTCTGAAAACAGAAAACAGAATGAAAACAATGTGGCAGTTTTGTAATTATTTATGAAAATAGGAAATGAAAATAAGAAACTGGATACAAAGCAAACAGGCTCCTAGAGATTCATTTACCATAAAGCGCAGAGGTCCAACCCTGATTCATTTCAACAGAGGACTTAAAAGAATCCAGCAAAAACACCTCTTTGTCAATGAATGAAACAAATGGCAGATACTAATGAGTGCCATATGTTAACTCTCTAAATGTCTGATGTGCATTTGTCCTATGTTTTGATGAAAACTAAACATTTGTCAATGAATTAATTGAACTCCATTTTAGTTGCCGGCCTATTTGCTTAGTGTGCAGATTATTATTTTAAGTATTTTAATCATATGTCTACCCTCAGACTATCTTGGTCAAAAGTGGAGAGCACGAATTTGATGAGTAAAGTCAACACGTTTACTGACTTAACTGGATTGTTGACTTTTGCATAGAAGAGTTAACCTATCTAATGAGGCTCTCACGCGTCTGAAATACTTGATGTGGAACATGCGAAGATTGAAGAACTTTTGTGAGTTGTCTACTCAATCAAAAGATGTTGGAACTTTCTCTCTCCCAAGGTTCAAGAATTTCAGAAGATCAAACACTCGAGCAACCGTAGAACTCAGAAAAGGAGTACTTCCAAAATGCTTTATTTCTTAGTACATCTGTTGCACGGAAAAGGAAAATATGCTCAGCAAAGTAAGGATATGTAAAATGTCCATTATAACGGTGTAAAATATCCATTATGCAAAAGGTAATTTAAGGATAACAAATATAATGCAAACTAGGCATGGCAAAAGAATCTGAACCTGTGGGTACCCATCCGACCCCGCCCTGATTTTGACTGGGAAACCCTTGTTTGACCATGTTCGGGGAAAACCCGGTTTCTATATGCAGGGGCGGGCGCTGGGATGGGGATGTTGATACCCACCCCGAACCCGCCCCATCTTAGTGAATTTACTAAACTACCCATAGTTTAAGTTACTGAGTGGGTGAGGGTTTCTTGTTGTTGCACCATGGCAATCATCTCGGATTGTCCATGGTATTTTCTCTTCCCAGATTCAACCCCTCGTGTTGATCCCCCTCCTCCCCCTTCTCATCAGCCGGTTCCTTCTCCACAACCGGCTTCTGGCTCTCCTTTGCAGGCGTCTTCTTCCTCTTCCTTGGAGAATAAGAAAACTTTTGTGCATGCTTTGAAAATCTCATGTGACATACCCCATAGTCAGTTTCCTCGTCCGTGTCTAAGAGAGGATGATTTACTTATTAAGATCACTGAAGAAGAGTATCTTGCAGGCGTAGAGGATTGCAAGAATGTGTTACACGGTCGCATCACACTGTCTAAAGGTGATACTCCATTGAAGGCAGCTGACTTACGAATCAAGTTAACCAAGATTTGGAAGCTATGGGGTTCTTGGTCGATGGTGTCCCTTGGAAAAGGGTTTCATGAATTCAAATTTGATCTTATGGATGATTTTAGAAGCTTAAGGTCAATAGGATCATGGAACTTAAACCCTAGGGTCTTGCGTGTGTTTGGTTGGACTCCAGACTTTAATCCTTTCTTGGTCAAACAAACCTCTTATCAAGGTTGGGTAAGATTCCATGGTCTGTCTAGAGAATACTGGCGTCCAAAAACTTTGTTTGAAATTGGTGGAGCCATTGGAGTTCCTGTTGCACTTGATGAGGCCACAAGGAGGAGAACCTTTGGTCACTTTACTCGCATTCTAATTGATTTAGACTTGAAATCAGAGATAGAATTATGGTTGAAAGGGAAGACTATACTTTCTATGTGGATGTTGAATATGAATGGCTGCCTTCTTTCTGCTCTTCTTGCCAAAAAATTGGTCATACTCTTGAGGAATGCAGACACAATCCTAAAAGGAAGCCTTCTGGGGACTTACCTGCTGGGAGACCAGTTAAAAAGGCTACACTTCAATATGTTCCAAAGCAAGTGAATAAAGATGCTAATGTTCCTATATATCAAAATTAGGTGGCCAGACAAGTTGATAAAGGTAAGGGCATTTTAATTGATGATTCCCTTTGTTCCGACTCTGGTGATGGTGTGTTACTTGTAGGAGAAGCAGTAATAGGCCTAAGTGCAATAATTTGCCTGGGAATGGTTCAAACAAAGCTGTTAATATAGTTGATGGAGAATTAGATAATCAGGTATCAACGTTTTTGCCAAAAGATGTCCCTTATATGGTTGAAAAAATAAATGATCTTGATAGAATCGTTTATCCTAATAAGGAATTGAATAGAACCTTGACAAATCTGGATAAGCCTAGTCAGGGGGAATTGGAAGGAGGCTTAAGCAATAAAGATAATGTGGAGGTTGATTCTAGCCTTCATAGTGATCATGCTATCCACGATGATGATTTTGATTCAATTGAAACTGTTTTTGAAGAGGTAGGTGAGAATGTGGAATCTGTTCAAGACACTGTAGAGGAAAATGAAATTATTCATGATTCTTTAGAAGGGACTGATCCTGACATCCCTAGAATGGCAGAAGAAAATGTTCCTATTGTTGCTCATAATAATCCTGTTATTCAAAATGACATAAGAATTGTCTCTAAGCATTGGGCGGATGATGAGGATGATGAAGAATTGTCCCCTCTCAGGCCCCAAAATGAAGATGATGCAGGCTTCACTGTGGTTCTTTCTAAGTCACAAAAGAAGAAGATGAAGAAAAGTGGAAAAAAGAATCCACGTGTGAAAGCTCCTATAACCCGATCAAGGGTTGTATCTAAGGGCAATTCTCAATGAAGGTCTTACTCTGGAATGCAAGAGGTCTAAGAAATGAGAAAACTAGACTGGTTCTAAAATACTTATGTAAAAATCAGCATCCTGATTTGGTTCTATTATCTGAACCTATGGTACATTTTGATCAAGTTCATAGATCTTACTGGCCTTCTCTTGATCTTAAACCTTTTATGTTTACTCTTAGAAGTACATCATTGCCTAACATCTGGTGTCTTTGTAGAAGCAGCATGAATCCAGTAATGATATCTGCCTCAGATCAACACTGCTCTTTTGCTATTACTTGGCAAAACCAGAAAGTGTGTTTTTCTGCTATGTATGCCGCTTGCTCTTATTTAAGAAGAAGGGAATTATGGAAGGACTTAACAAATCTTATGGCTTGCAATCTAGATCCTTGGATTTGCATTGGTGACTTCAATGCCATTCTAGGATCTCATGAGTAAAGAGGTGGTGGCCCTCCTTCCAGACTGTCTTGTGAAGATTTTATGTCATGGACAGAGGCAAACAGTTTGGTTCACATTGATACAAAAGGAGCCCCTTTTACATGGTCTAATGGCAGAATTGGAACTTTTACAGAAAGGAGATTGGATAGAGCTATTGTCAATCAACAAAGTCTTTCCTTCTTCTTTTCAGTGTCTGCATGACTCTTGCTAAAAGTCAGTCTGACCACTTTCCTATTCTCTTATCTCTGGAAAAAGGTATGAAGTAGAAACCATCTCCTTTCAAATACTTTAATTTGTGAAGTGATCATCCTGACTATTTGAGATTAGTTAAGGAAACTTGGAACAGACCTATATTTGGTTGTCCTATGTACATTTTGGTTCAGAAGTTAAAGATGCTAAAATCTGATTTCAAGGTTTGGAATAAGCAAGACTTTGGGGATGTAAAGATGTCTGTTGATGCTGCTCTGTGAAAAATAAACTCAATTCAGTAGCAAATAGGGGTGGATGGTTATTCTAATCAGCTCTATGATCAGGAAAAGTCTGCTCAAATTGAACTGCAAAGAAGTATGTCTTTTGATGAAGCATTCTGTTAACAGAAATCTGGTTTGAATTGGTTTTCTAAAGGGGATAGAAACACAACCTACTTTCATAGAATGGCCAAGATTAGACAAGCATCTAACAATATGTCTCTGTTGAAAAAAGACAACGTGGTTATCAGTTCCCAATCAGAAATTGAAGCTCACATTCTTGACTTCTATACAAATTTGTATGCCACAGATAGTCCTTGTCTAGATAATGGTATTATGGATAGAGTGATCCCTAAGGCAGTGACTGACTTGGACAACTAAATGCTGATTAAGATTCCAACAATGGAAGAGGTGAGGTGTGTAGTCTTTAGCATGAATGGTTCCGGTTCTCCTGGACCTGATGGCTTTGGAGGAGGGTTCTTTCAAAACTTTTGGGACATTGTTGGTGTGGATGTATTCAACTCAGTCCTGCAGTTTTTTAAACAGAATCGGATCATGCCTGGCTTAAACTCAAATACAGTTGCCTTAATTCCAAAGTTTCCTGAAGCTGAAAAAATTGAAGACTATAGGCCTATTGCCCTGGCCAATTTTCAATTCAAAGTCATTTCAAAGGTGTTAGCAGATAGATTGGCACTCGTTGCTCCTAAGATCATTTCAGACCAGCAAAGGGGTTTTCTCAAAGGAAGGCACATTACTGAGTGCATATATAAAACCTCAGAAGTTATTAACTTGTTGGATAATAGTCTTTTGGTGGAAACATTGCTCTCAAGTTTGATATCAAGAAAGCCTTTGACACTCTTGACTGGAACTTCCTCTTGAAGGTTCTCAAAGCTTTTGGATTCCATCCTACATTCTGTGACTAGATCTGGACAATTCTCCATTCAGCTAAGTTGTCACTCATTGTTAATGGAAACACCATTGGCTATTTTACTTGAAAGAGGGGTGTTAGGTGTGACACCCTCTACCCCGCATGTTATACAAAACGTTAAAAGGTAAAGATATAAAAGTAAAACATGCATTTATTTCATAAAATAAAAATCGGATAGAAAGCACCACATTGTAACGTCTCAATGAGGAAAAACATAACAAGTTGTAAAAAGATAAAACGTAAACATGAACATCAAAATCATAAAACATAACCCAACCCCGATGTCACATACAGAGCTGGTATAACCGTTCCAGAATAAAATCCTCGGAATGCAACTGAAACTGAAACTAAAAACAACTATAAGTACTGATAAATCCTAACTAGAGTCGCGGTTCCTCAGAGTCACTCCTCCATTGACTGATCACCGTCCTCTATTTAAAGAGATACATGCCAACAACAGAAACAGAGAAAACGGGGAGTAAGAAAACATATAAACACATCAGTATGGAGATAGTAAGCAAGATGAACATACATAATATACATAGCATTTTCATGATTTAGCACCAACATATAATTATATCAACATATTAAATCAACCAACGTATGCTATGCGGTGCAACACTACTCCGCTACTCCATTATGCATGTGGATCCAAACTACCTTAGGAAGGCAACTTCGGAGTTACATATCCACATTGGCCAAAAAGCACCAACGCAGGCAGTCCACCAAACCTTGAGTGAACCACCCGCGGACGGCCAGATCGCCGTACTCTAGGACGACCTCCCCTATGTTGATCTTCCCCCACTAACAACTCCAATGCGGGATGCATGAGCACAACAACAAACAAGGCAACCACCTCCTTCGCTTGGGCCAATAAGCACCCAAGACTTATCACCAACATCAACATTAACACCTTAACCCTTATGGGTCAAGGCCCCCTAGCCAAAAAACACTAAGGTTCAACTCATCAACACCTCGACCAAAAAGCATCGAGGCCACTTTGGCCAAAAGGCACCAAAGTCTATCAACATGCGGTAACCCACTGGGCACCGGCTTAACCAACTTGTTATTCTTGTTTATCTTAATTAATCTTTAATTAAGTTATCTAACTTGTTATCATTCGATTGGTGTATTATTTCATCATTTGGGGACATCTGGGCATAACTACCCTTTAATCCTTTAGTTCACGTCATTGTTCTAATTGGGAGAGCACGGGCGTTCTCCCTGTTAAGCACGGTCGTGCTTCTTGGAGCGTGGCCGTACTGACTGGGCAGGTTTGGTTATGTTCTTTAGCCAAAAACGCCCTAACACTCTTAAATCAGTCCTAGGGTCTAGTCAAGGACCATCAAACATTAACCTCACCTCTCACTACTAAATTCATGTTTTATAATGCTTTTGGGGAAATTATTCCTTTAATTACCATGTTAATAAAGAGCCATATTTTAACCAATTAGAGTTTTATTAATGTGTTCGTCATAAATCATCATACATTCAACCATGGCATAATCAACATCATCAAACTAACAACATTCATGACGCATTCAACATACCAATTTAACCAATTAATCATGACATAACACATATCATCAAACATATAAATTGGCATACATCATCATGAACCATAAAACAGTTATAGCAATTAGGCATTCATAACCGGCATACCAATAATCAAGTAAACATATAATCAAACATGTGATAGGCATCAATTAACAGTTTGACAAACAATAGGGTCATAGGAACCTTTCATCTTACACTACCCCCTTGCCTAATGTTCATATTATCCTTCTCCCCATACCTGGTATGAAGATTTAAATTCAAAAGGAAAGGAAGAAAGTCCGCTAGGGTCCCGTCTCACGAAAGCTTGTCTACAACCTCAAGAATGACAAGAAGCACCTTGATTCAACTCTAAGATCAAGAAATCAAAAGGAAAAGATCAAGAACTTGAAAGAAAGAAACACCAGGGATAAGGTGAACGAATTTTACCTTTTCTAAAGTCCCAAACAACAAGCACAATGAACCACTATTCGTAGCGATGTTCTCCTGTCAAGAAGCGGTGAAGAACGGTGCAAGAACGGGTTCCTTTGAGGGAGTTTTAGAGAGAAAAGGGTTAGGAATTCAAAGAGGGGTGAATGGAGGCTGATCTATAGTGGTTTAGATATATAAAATTAGGTTAAGGTCGTGGTTTTTGAGGTTAAGGACGGTTTATGCACAATTGGGCTTAATTATAGCCTAAAACACGTTTCTGGATCAACACAATTCACGGGGCAAACAAATATTGAGGAGCGAGGCATACTAAACAACCGAATTGGACAAAACACATAAAATAAAACTTGTAGATAATTCTCTTAGATTTCCAACGCATCAAAGATCACCTCAATTGGACATCTAGAACTCAAGAGATGGCCAAACGATGAAACAGATTACTAGGACTCTAAAAGGATTGAACCTTTCTAAGGCTAAACTTCCCCAAACATGAACTTAGACATCAAGAACAAGCATAACAAGTATATATAAGCTAATTCTAACACATATTAACATTTATTAATGTAGGGTGAAATTCAGGGTGTTACAATTCCACCCCCTTATAAAAATTTCGTCCTCGAAATTTCTACTCACCTCGATTGAAAAGGTGTGGATACGCTCCTATCATCTTGCTTTCCAGCTCCCATGTAGCACTTTTCTCAGTAGCCCCACTCCAAACACCTTTGACCAAAGGAATCTCCTTGCCTCTCAGCTGCTTCACCCTCTGATCCTCGACTCGAAGGGGTAGTACCTCAAAAGTCAAGTTCTCTTTTAACTGTATGGTATCGGGTACTATCACGTGACTAGGGTCATGAATGTACTTTCTGAGTTGAGACACATGAAAGACACTATGAAGATTGGACAAGAACGGTGGTAAAGCTATTTGGTAGGCAACTTTGTCGACTCTTCTTAGAATTTGGTAAGGACCAATGAATATAGGAGTAAGTTTCCTTGCTTTCATCACTCTACCAACCCCAGTTGTCGGGGTAACTCTCAAGAACACATGGTCACCTTCCTGGAATTCGAGTGCGTTCCTCCTTTTGTCATGGTAGTCCTTTTGCCTACTTTGTGCCACTTTCATCTTTTCCTGAATCATCCTCACTTTATTTGTGGTTTCTAGCACTACCTCGGGTCCTAACACAACACTATCACCAGGTTCACTCCAACACAAGGGTGTCCTACAAATCCTCCCATAAAGAGCTTCATAAGTTGTCATCTCAATACAGGAATGGAAACTATTGTTGTAGGTAAACTCTATCAGGGGAAAAAACTTGTCCCAACTACCCGACTGCTCTAGCACACAAGCTCTGAGCAAGTCCTCTAAGGATTGGATGGTTCTCTCAGACTGACCATCAGTTTGTGGGAGATAGGCTGAACTAAGCCTAAGCTTCGTTCCTAAGGCCTCTTTCAAACTATTCCAAAACCTAGAGGTAAACCTCGGGTCTCTAACTGACACTATGTTAGAGGGTACACCATGTAACCTAACTATATCTTTGATATACAACCTAGTCAACTTCTCTAAAGGATATTCCATGTTCATAGGGATGAAATGAGCAGACTTAGTCAATCTATCCACAACAACCCATATAGCATCACAACCAGCTGGAGTCCTAGGTAGCCCAGACACAAAATTCATAGAGATACTATCTCATTTCCATTCTGGGATACTTGAAGGTTGCAACTTTCCTGATGGCTTCTTAGTGGAGTTGAGGCCTCCGAGTCTGATGACTTGATTCAAGGTATGTGCTTAATTGATGGAACTCCTTTAATTGTATTGTATGATTCGGGTGCTACGCACTCGTTTATATCGCATGATAGGGTCAAGAGTCTTAAACTGCATGTTACCTTTCTTGAGTATGATTTGATTGTTTCCACGCCTACAAGCAAGCCTGTTCTTACTTCTCATGCATGCAAGAATTGTCACATTACTTGGAGGCTCTGACTTTGCTCCTCCACAATCCCAACTGATGTGGCCAGGCTTACCACACCTAAAGCAGATGACGTCTGATTCCTTGCACTAGGTAGTGAAGTGATCTGGTACGTCGCACTTGCCGCACTTCATGGGTCTAGGGGCATTAGAGTTACCACCCCTAGACCTATCATAAGAAAACTGTGGCTTCCTGGCGCTTTATTTGAAGTCCCGGCTGGCTGGAGGGTAATGCTGCTTGGTTTGGTTCCGGTTTTTACCCGAACCAATCATCTTCGATTTTTTCCGGATTGGTTTGGTTCAGGTTGGTCGAGTTTAACCAGTCCATTTACACCCCTAGTTCTAATTGGGAGAGAACGGGCGTGCTCCCTGTTAAGCACGGTCGTGCTTCTTGGAGCATGGCCGTACTGACTTGGCAGGTTTGGTTATGTTCTTTAGCCAAAAAATCCCTAACACTCTTAAATCAGTCCTAGGGTCTAGTCAAGGACCATCAAACATTAACCTCACCTTTCACTACTAAATTCATGTTTTACAATGCTTTTGGGGAAATTATTCCTTTAATTACCATGTTAATAAAGAGCCATATTTTAACCAATTAGAGACCTCACCTCTCACTACTAAATTCATGTTTTACAATACTTTTGGGGAAATTATTCCTTTAATTACCATGTTAATAAAGAGACATATTTTAACCAATTAGAGTTTTATTTCCGTGTTCATCATAAATCACCATACATTCAACCATGGCATAATTAACATCATCAAACTAACAACATTCATGACGCATTCAACATACCAATTTAACCAATTAATCATGACATACCACATATCATGAGACATATAAATTGGCATACATCATCATGAACCATAAAACAGTTATAGCAATTAGGCATTCATAACTGGAATACCAATAATCAATTAAACATATAATCAAACATGTGATAGGCATCAATTAAGAGTTTAACAAACAATAAGGTCATGGGAACCCTTCCTCTTACGCTACCCCCTTGCCTAATGTTCATACTATCCTTTTTCCCCATACTTGGTATGAAGATTGAAATTCAAAAGGAAAGGAAGAAAGTCCACTACGGTCCCGTCTCACGAACACTTGTCTACTACCTCAAGAACAATAAGAAACACATTGATTCAACTCCAAGATCAAGAAATCAAAAGGAAAAGATCAAGAACTTGAAAGAAAGAAACACAAGGGACAAGGTGAACGAATTTTACCTTTTCTAAATTCCAAAATAACAAGCACAACGAACCCCTATTCATAGCGACATTCTCCTATCAAGAAGCGGTGAAGAACGGTGCAAGAAGGTTCCTTTGGGGGAGTTTTAGAGAGAAAAGGGTTAGCAATTCAAAGAGGGGTGAATGGAGGCTGATCTAGAGTGATTTAGATATATAACATTAGGTTAAGGTCGTGGTTTTGGAGGTTAAGGATGGTTTATGTACAATTGGGCTTAATTATAGCCCAAAACACGTTTCTAGATCTACACAGTTCACGTGGTGAACAAATATTGAGGCTCTATGCCTACTAAACAACCTAATTGGCCAAAAAACATAAAATAATACTTGTAGATAATTATCTTAGCTTTCCAACGCATCAAAGACCACCTCAATCGGACATCTAGAACTGAAGATATGGCCAAAACAGTGAAACAGATTACCAGGACTCTAAAAGGATTGAACCTTTCTAAGGCTAAACTTCCCCCCAAACATGAACTTAGACATCAAGAACAAGCATAAAAAGTATAACAAGCATATATAAGCTAATTCTAACACATATTAACATTTATTAACGTAGGGTGAAATTCAGGGTGTTACATTAGGCAGGGAGACCCCCTCTCCCCTCTTTTGTTCTGTTTGGCAGAAGATGTGCTAAGTAGAAGCATATCCTTGTTGGTTCAGTCCAATCAAATGAAGCCAATGGCTGGACCTAGAGGTTGATCAACTCCTTCACATGTCCTCTATGCAGATGATGTGATGGTCTTTTGGAAAGGCTCCAAGAAGAATCTGTCTACATTGTTGGCCCCTTTTTACTGAATATGCAGAAGCTTCTGGTCAATACCTAAGTTTATAAAAGTGCAAGTTCTACACAGGTTCCATGTCTGCTTGTAGAATTCAGGAGCTGAAAAGATTCCTTGGATTCTCTCATGGCTCCTTGCCTTTTACTTACCTTGGAGTGCCTATTTTTAAAGGTAAGCCAAAGTCTTGTCACTTAAAACCAATTGCTGATAGAATTAGGTCCAAAGTAAGTGCTTGGAAAGGCTCTCTCCTCTCTATAATGGGGAGAGTACAGTTAGTTAATTATGTGATTAGTGGCATGCTTTTATATAGCTTCCATACTTATGCCTGGCCAATATCCCTGCTAAAAACAGTTGAGAAGTGGATCAAGAATTTCGTTTGGTCAAGTGAAGTTAGCACCAAAAAGCTGATAACTCTCTCCTGGAACATGCTGTGCTCTCCGATAAATGAGGGAGGTCTAGGAATCAGGGCTCTCAGAGAAGTTAATAAGGCTGCCCTGCTGAAAGCATCCTGGGATTTGGTTTCTTCGAATGACTCTTGGGCTATCTTTTTTAAAGCAATATTTTTTAGGAAGAATATGCTATTGCAGGCTACTTGAAATCATCAATCTGGTCTAGTATTAGAGATGGCATCTCCACTGTCATGTCTCATTCTAAGTGGTTAATTGGTGATGGTAGTGCAATTAATTTCTGGACAGATCCATAGCTTTCCAAGCCAATAGCTGAGACCCTTGCCTTACCTGATTCTTGGCTGCCTCTTCTGCATGCTTCTGTAAAAGACTTCATTGAGGATAGAAAGTGGTATCTAGATGCAGAAATCTTTGTTAGATTTCCCTTGCTTGCAGCTGAAGTAAAAAACATGCACATCCCTCAATTTGATGATAAAAATCATTTAGTTTGGAGTGGTGATGACTCTGGTATTTTGACTTTTAAGGATGCCTTTCTGTTTAATAGACCTCCTTCATGCTCTTTAAATTGGCCTAAACTAATCTGGAATTCATGCATCCCCCCCCCCCCCCCCCAACTAGTTCCTTTTTGGTTTGGAGATTGTTCTATAACAGAATTCCTACTAATGATATGCTGAAATTTAGAGGTTGTACTATGGCTTCAAAGTGTGATTTGTGTGGCAAATCAGAAGAATCTACTAAGCATCTCTTTTTTCAGTGTTCTTTTGATGAAAACATTTGGTCCTGGATTAGTAGCCTGCTTGATTGTAGGCTTCATCTGTCTTCTGTCCAATCTGTGTTTGGAGTCATTGATAGGGTCCAGAGCAGTCAAGCAAAAGATGTGTGTAGAGCAGCCATCATTCATGCTTTCTCATTAATTTGGTACTGCAGAAACCAGCAAAGGTTCAACATTAAGAAAGTCAATATTCAAAGGGCAAAATGTATGGCAATTGCCTCAACCAATCTTTCAGGAAATTTATCAAAAGGTTCCAACTCTGCCTCCATTTTTGAATTTGTTTTGTTGAAGAACTTCTCTGTCACTGGCCATCCATGTTTGGCTCCAAAAATCAGACAAGTGCAGTGGTTGGATTAAATGCAATAGTGATGGTGCAGCTCATGGCTCCCCAGGTTTGGCTGCAGCTGCTGGTATTTTTAGGGATTCGGCTGGTTCTTTCATTGGAGGATTCTCAGCTTTTATGGGCAATACTTATGCTCTTCATGCTGAGCTACTTGCAGCCATGATTGTAATTGAGGAAGCCTTCAATAGAGGATGGATGTGGCTTTGGCTGGAGTGTGACTCAATGCTATTAGTCAAGGCTTTTGGTTCCTTTTCACTTGTTCCTTGGCAGCTAAGAAACAGATGGAGAAATTGTGTTCATTTAGCCTCCAAAATGAAATTTCAGGTTTCTCATATTCTAAGGAAAAGGTAATGTGTGTACTGATAGGCTAGCATCTAATGGGATTGATATTAGAGATTACTTTTGGGACGAATTTCCCACACCCAGCGGGGTCGGGGAATTTTAAGGGGGTCGGGGGCAGGGAAGCCAAAAAACACCCCCGTCCTGCCCCGCCCCGTTGTCATGCCTACAAGCAACTGTAAAACTCAGAAAATGAGTACTTCCAAAATGCTTTATTTCTTAGTACATCTGGAAGTTGCACGAAAAATGAAATGTGTTCATCAAAGTACGGATATGTAAAATGTCCATTATCACGGTCTAAAATATCCATTATGCACAAAGTAATTTAGGGATAATAACAAATATAAAAAAAGAGTGCAAACTCTATGAAAGAAAAAATGAACGTGCATATAGTTAGGGCCATAAATCAAACTTGGTAGTGTGTACGGGTCCAGTCTCTCTCCACTAAGCACTAATGCACTCCTCTCCCCACTCTCCAAAACGCTCTCTCCCCTCCCTCTCCGTCTCACTCTCTCCACCTTGCTCTCGCGCCGCCGCCGTGTTGCTCAGTCGCTCGGCCAATCGCTGACGGACTCAGGGACCGAAGGTATGATACCCTGAACTCCCACTCTCTCTCTGTTGTAGCCAGAATATATTGAATTCCTCATGTGGTAAAAACTGACACATTGTTAATCGCTAATGTCATCAATACATTATTGTTTAAATTTTGAACCCTTTTTTTCCATTCTGAAATTGATCTTAATTGTTTGTAACTTATGCTATTCTGAATTATGCTTGTGGAATTGACTTGGTAGTGTGTCTTGTGCATTTTTGTAATCACAGTCTGATGTTTTTGTTTGTATGATATCAGTCTTTGAGGTACTCCGTCCAATAGTAACTTTAGTCACCAATGAGATACCATTACTCTATTATCAAAACCCACAAAGGGTCAATCTCAACCTCATGCCTGACGAGAGATCAAACTTTAGGGAAACTATATTTGAAAATCATTGTCTACTGTTGCATATTAAACATGTTTAAATTTTTTTTTTATTTATAATTAGGGCTAATTTGGCCCGCTGGCTCGGCATAGAACTAGGTTGGGTTATCAAATTCGCAGCTGGACGAAAATTCGGCCCGGTGCGGTTTGACAGCTTAGGATACTGCCCCCATTTTCTCTTGTTTGCTCCAAACGACTCACTGTCTTTCTCTCCCACAGACGATGCTTTCAAAACGGGATCAATCGAAGGGGGACGAAGAGGATGATAATTCAGTGTTAGAGGAACTTCTGGGAATTCCACTTGCACCTCCCAGCCAGACCTCAAAAGATGGAGTGTATTTCATTCTTGAGAAAGCCTCATTGACTGCTGCTTATGTGGGCAAAGTTAGTTATTTTCTTTCCCCTCTCTCAATTTCATATGAAATTTTCGGTGAAGAGAATGAAATTTGTATTTTTTATGTGTCAACAGCACCCTTTTGAGTGTGTTTAGAATGATAAGCAATTTTAAACTAAGTCATCCATTTAAAAATAAAACTGCTTTAAAACTATGAAATACAGACTATACAGTATTCAAAATTAGCTTCAGCTTCTAAACGGTAATTTTTAAAACAGAATGCTTCTATATTCAGGTTCTGTTTGTTTGGATAGGGAAATACTGAGAAAATGATTTTTTTTTTGGCTTTTCTAAATGCTCTAGTTTTAGCTTAATAAACTCTTTTGCGAGTTATGAGAAGCTTGTCCAATCATTAGAAAAAGGAAAAAAATATATTTCTTTAAGCCTTTTCAGAGAGCAACTCTATCCAATCTCTATTCAAATTCAACCTTTACGTAGTTCTTCTTTCTAACCATTGCATGGCTTATTTCAGAAATACCAGATTTTGAATCCAGACGAGCATGCTAGTTTCCTGCGGAGGAAAAATATGAATCCTTATGATTTTAGGCCTGATATTGTTCATGAGGTTAGCTACTGTTTTCATTCTTTGACACTGAGCTTTCTTCATCTATATGTTTTGGATTTTTAATTGTTGGATTTCCCAAACGTTGAAGATGAGAACTTAAGACTTTCCTTGTGAGTTATGAGTAACTAGAGTACCATGAAATTGGTAGTTTGGTAGTGTTTGCTCCTGGTTGAATGTGAAATAAATCATAAATCAAATTATGAATTTATTGGTCTTGTATTCTCTAAGAGTCTAATTACAACCTAGCTGTGGTTGTTTCTCTGAATGATTTTATTTAGTTTTATATTCTGTTGTAGTTTCATAGAATAATTATTGTCACCACCTCAATAGTTTGAAACTTATCTTGTTTTTCATGATTAAGTTGACTCTGAATGTTTATTGAATTTAGGCTCTCCTTCAAATTATGAGTAGTCGGCTTCGCATGGCTGGTAGATTACGTGCTGTATTCATTAGGACTGACGAAGGAATTCTTATCAGGGTTGAACCACAAACTCAGATACCAAAAACACTGGGAAGCTTTTGTAATATGATGGGTAAGTTTCTCTACTCATAAATGTATTACTCCATAACCCATCCTCATTCTTGGTTCTTGTCATCATATTGACATGTTTGCCTTCCCTTATTTGAAATATTCAATAATTACTGTAGCGGAGTTGCTGCAAAAGTTCAGTATCAAATCAAAGGGATTTCGGGGAAAGCTTTTAAGGTTAATTCAAAACCCTGTGACTGATCACTTACCTGTTAACTCCCGTAAAATAGGTGCGTATTATAATTAGGCAATGCTAAAATGTCAATGTCTTTTGTAAAGAGTTGTTATGTGCTGCTCTTGTGCTGTTGTAGGTCTTTCTTTTAGTTCATCAAAAACAGTTCAAATAAGGGACTATGTTAGTGCTGCTAACTGTGCTGAAAACCTTGTCTTCGTGGTAAGCTTTTGCAAGTCTTTATGTACATTTTTCAGATGAGGCTTATTCTATTATTTCACAGTTTGACTGATTTGTTTGATTATTGTCCAGGTTGGTGCGATGGCTCATGGAAAAATTGATGCTGACTACATTGATGATCTTATATCAGGTTGTTTATAAACAATTGTGTTTATTTCAAATTCAAGTTCTAATTTGTGGTTACGATGCTTTGCCGTATTATATATGGGAGAGAATGTAGTTCATGTGATGTGTATTGCTTATAATGATTGTCATGTCTTTTGTATATAATCCATCAATCTGATTAATTAATGTTTTTTTTTGGGCTCCACTGTTTAGTAATTTCTTAATAAAATTTGTATAGGAAAATTGTGAGTAGTATATATTTTGCAGTGTGTGGAATTCCCTTATTTTCATGCTTGGACTAGGTACAGCTTCCATAAAACACTTATCTCCTAAACAATAACATGCAACTTGTAAAGCACTTAACATTGATAAAAGGTATTATTGTGATTATGTACAGAACTGAAAAAGAGATTTCTTTTTATACTAGTTGCTCTTTCGTAGGACTTACCCCTCATGATACTTTGATACAATCCTTGGGTCTGAATCATTCGGATGCATAATTTTGCTAACTATTGAGCTTATGGAAAAATTTCAAGTCTTGCTGCAATGGAAATATAGTAACCATAATTCAATGTGTTTCCAGTCTGTTAAAATCTAGTGCTGATGATAGTATGACTGAAATTATTATACATATTTCATTTATTTCTGATAATAAAATATTGAATAATCTTTTGTTTGATGAAAGAAGACATTTTAGTAGGAGAGTACAGATGGGTAATCTTAATACAGTTAACATATAAAGCTTTCTAAATCTGAATTGACTATATATCTTAATCTTGTGGATTGGATTATAGTTTACTGAGCAATGCATGATTGCACTATTTAAGTTGCCAATACATATTTTACATGTCAGAGTATAAAGTTAAGTTTGTAATTCCACATTATGCAGAATCAGTCACAGAATTTTGGACCTTTAATCAGAAATATGATCACTTTATTGATTCCAGGATGATCATTGGTTTAGAGATCTTGATTTTAAGATAGAGAATTCATGTTGATTCTTGATTTCAGGAGAGCATTTAGTTGGAGGGATCACATCCTTCTGTTTCTCTCCATTTTTCTGACACAATTGTTTTCGCTCTTCGTAATGGTTTTCTGGTTAGCATGTGTCTAAAACAGGGAAAATATTTCCAAATAATCATATCTAAAAGGTTTTCATCTTTCATCATCTTGTGATTTGAGATGTGTCGTCAATGGTAAAATAAAATAGAGAGATCTTTTTATTAATAATAACATTATAGTTTTAAAAAAAAGCTCTTCAATTGCTAGAAGCTATCAATTGCATGGTTGTTTATCAATTACTATTGGTATGAACTTTCTGCTTCTGCTATTATTATCGTTTTTGTTAATCTCATAGGTCAAGCATTATTATTTGATTTCTAATTTTCTTTGTTTTGTGTCTATAGTTTCAGGTTATCCATTGAGTGCTGGGACTTGTCTTAGGCGGATCTGCATTGCGTTAGAGAGAAAGTGGAAGATCTTGTAATTAAGTTATCTTAATTTATCTAAAGTACATTCTCTTATGCTCACCAAAAAAAAAAAGTACATTCTTTATTCTTTTATATATTATTAGTTTGATAGGCACATTTTTGCACGTGTGTTTTTTTATTGGTTTACACCCTGAGAATAATACATGCCATACTTACACCCTTCAATAATCAATAATATTTTTAGAAAGTGAATTTCATTGATTCGATCATTGAATTAAAAGTTCTCATGATATTAGATAATATTCTTAAGTTTTTCTTTTGCTTTTCTCTATTTAATAAGCGCTCTTTGAGCCGTGAGACCTGCTCTGACCCTGGTGAGCCCTGGGACCCAACTCACCTTAACTTTTTTTCAGCACAAGACCTATCTGTTTTACCAAAGGCAAGAAGTAAGAACAATGTACAAAAGGTTATAAACTATGGTCCTTGTAAGTGTGAAGGGGCATAAACAAGGGTGATGTGATGAAACTCCTGTGGTATATATAAAAGGCAATGAGATAGGGATAAGAGTCCTACACATATGGTTGGGACCAAGCATTGGTAGACAAGAACAAGCTGGAGCCTACATATTTGATATTTGTCTTTGGTAACTTTTGTTTTCCTATTTATTATGACGAGACATAGGTGGCCTACATATTTGATATTTGTCTTTGGTAACTTTTGTTTTCCTATTTATTATGACGAGACAGGTGGCATGGGTATAGGTGCCTCCACCAAGTATAAAAGTTGTCTCCAAATTTTTATTCCAATCACGAGGGTTTCAATCTCAAATATTAACGAACTAACTTACCCACCTCGCATGTAATCAGAATGCCACCATCTCCACAAATTCCTTAGATAAAGGGCAACAATTTGGTATAGTAAAATTAATAAAATTTCCAAGTTCTTCAAAATTCAAACGCGCTTAAGGGACAATTGAAAAGGAGAGATGGTAGAGGGAAATTCAAAGAGACATTAAAATTTGATTCTCAATAAGAGATTACTAAATCCAACAGGTGCATCAAATTAAATTTGAAATTCAAAATTGAAGTTAAAACTCATCTTCCAGTACTAACTCTCATATTTGGTATACATTTTAAAATTAAAATTAACTCATTTCAATACAATATTAAATAAAAAAACTTATTAAATCTTTAAATTTCTATTTCGACTAGATAAAGACAGAAAAGGACTATACATTATTTTTTCAACAAAAAAAATGTTTTATTACTAACTAGCATATTAACCAGTAATATACTAATATGTGCATGTAAATTCAGTTTGAAATTTATGAATTTTGAAGATTATTTGAATTTAATATGTACATGTCAATTCAGTTAGTAATAAAAACAGTTTTATTACTAACTAGCATATTAACGAGTAATATACTAACTCTCATTGACTTTATAAATTAATAATTAATAATGTTGTTTTCAGAATATGAAAATTAAACACCAAAATAAAAAAAAAATCCTTTTATGTATAGTACATAATCTAACATATTTAGAGACATAGAAGCTTCTAAAATTTTTAAAATCTATTAAAACAAATTTTATGAAAAAGAATATTTATTTAAAAATCAAACAAAAGCATCATATACAACAATACTTAAATAATGAATAAATTAAAAATGCCTATAAAAAACTGAAAAAAGGATTTGCTGGGCCTGCACAAAGGTGGAGCAAAATGAAGAATTTTATCCGGACTTGACATGCAATGAATCCTCTTAAAACTTAAAAAGACGAGTGCCTTGTAAACACAAACAAGGATAGTATATGGATAGCTGATGAGGAATTGATGGGTCCTACTTGATGAAACTCAAACATCTTTTCATTTTGGGATTCAATATGTGATTCTTGTAAAAAGAATTTAATTACTCTATTGGTCTTTGAGCTTTTTGAGTTAATTTAAATAGATTTCTAAACTTTAAAAATTTATAAATAAATCTCTAAACTTATAAAAATTTGTGATTGTATCCCTTACACACATTTTTGTTATGATTTCAGAAAAAGTATAAAAAGTTATTTAAACTTTTCTCAATTTTTTTTTAGAGAAAGGAGAACCGTGGGAATCGAAGCTGAAACCATGCGGTGACAAACATAAGGACTTAAATGTGTGGGGAATTATCTGAATTCTTTCAAATAGTTCAGAGACACACATATAGACGAATAGTGTTCCTGCCGAGATCCGATTTGCCGGAATCTCGCCGTAGAACGTCATACCAAGAGTGAACAATCGGGGTTGTTTTAGACTTTGGCTTGATAGAATCTGATATTAGGTCCCCACGTATCCCAGTGGGAATCAAAGCCAGACGTAGTTCTAAGTTCAACCCTTGGTGGAACGGTGATCTCGATCCCCTAATTTTGTATCGGATGAGTACTAGGGAGCAAGGATTGTCTGATAGTCTCTTGGTCGACGCTAGTTCCTCTAATACGCTTAAGGGAGAGTTACCGGGATTCAGTGAAAAGTGAGTTTCTATCATTGGGTACTCCTCCTTTTATAATAGGATTCCCCTATCTTTTAGAGATCTGATTTATCTCTTAAATATCTTTTAGAGATTTGATTTATCTCTTAAATCTCTTTTGAGATGTGATTCCTTAATTTAAGGGATATTACCTCTTTTAACCAGATAGGGTTATTTCAGATAATATCAGGATTTAATATCCTATCCCTTAATTAAGTGATCTTTAACTTTATTATCTTTAACTTCCGGACTGGGCCGGGTATTCGAGCTTGGTGGTCGGGTTTCACTCTTCGGCCAGTACACGAGCCCCCCAAGCTTTGAGCTGATTAGGCGTAGAAGCTTTCATGATGTTTAGACGAGCTCTATATCTCGGCTCATACACAAGCCCCCCAAGCTTCAAGCTGATCACGTGGAAGATTTTTCGAAGGAGCCGAGGCTAGGAACTTGGTCTCACCTTTTGGTCTTTCGGCTCGGCGAGGTGATTGGCCGAGCTTCATTCCTTATATATGTGTTCACATCCTCCAACTCGGTGAGCATCTCGGGTGACCGAGCTTGACGCTTTCGAGGTACCGAGCCGAGGTGGGGATGGTTACTCGTTTCCTGTTGAGGCCATACTCTCTCGGTTCCCGAGATGGAAAAGAGACGTTATTCTGCGTGACGTGTGGCCTTTACAGCATCATTTCTGAGGTTTGCGCTATAGTTGTGTGCTCAGACGATAAGCCGAGAGCCGGAGCTCAACCGAGTAGGGAGCTTGAGCTCGAACCAGTAGTCGGGAGCTGGAGCTCAACCGAGTAGGGAGCCTGAGCTCGAACCAGTAGTCGGGAGCCGGAGCTCAATCGAGTAGGGAGCCTGAGCTTCTCGTTTCAAGCTGCCGAGCTTCACATTTCGGTCAATTCTTAAGTTCAGCGGGCTCGGTGGGCGAGTCTAGTAATCATTTCCCTTTGACTTGTTTGGGTCTGGAGATCTAGCTTTACTTCTCGTCCAATATTTTAGTTTGGTAGGCTCAGTGGCCGAGTTTAACATCTAGATCAGTATATAAGCTCCCCAAGCTTTGAGCTTAGAATAAGCGAAAAAGCTTTATGAAAGAAGCTGAGGTTAGTGTTTGATAAAGTACTGGATTTGCGTAGATCCTCTTGCTTCGACTAATACCTCTCGGGCAGTACTCGAGTCTAGTGGTTGAGGTTCACATCTCGGCCAGTAACATGCTCTGAACATAAGATACTTCAATCTTACCTTTGTTTAAGACAAGTTTAGAAGCTGGTAGCTGAGATTCGACTTATCAGTGATTCAGGCTTGAGCCGATCTTTTGAAGAGTCAAGTTCAAACTCGGTCATTAGGAATTTACCTAGTTGCTTGTATTTCATCCTTTAACTTTTGATGCTTATCTTGAGAGTTTGAATTTGACCTGCCTTTTGCCGAATGTAGCTCGGTCTTTGAAGTTCTTGAGAGCTCTTAACATTTTCTTCGAGTAGCTCATAATCCCTTCATTTGGTGGATTTTGAAATGCCCACTAACCTTCAAATGTTCCTCGAATTTTTTTCCCGATCTTGAAGGTGTGTCTCAGAATAAAATTTCCTAATATCTTCTCCAATTTGTATGAGAAAATAGTTTTCATACAAGTTCTTCGAGTTGTAGGCTAAGGGATATCCTTTCTCTGTAATTTCCGAGAATGTCCTTCCTTTATCCCTACTAGCCCCCCAAGCTCCGAGCTTGAAATAAGCGAAAGAGCTTAAATGTCAACCCACATGTCTTAACACGCTTTTTGATGCCGAGGACTTCGAACTATGATTCGCAGGAGCAATGCTCGGAAATCTTTTTTTTTGTAGAACCAAGCCTTTCTTGGGTTATCGTCTTGCTTGGCCGAGCACTACTAGGACTTTTGTGCGGAGCCCAGTCGTACTTGGGATTCTGGCTTATTTGGTTGAACACTACCAGGATTTCCATCGAATCCTGGGTCTCTAACATGCATGATCTGCTGTGGACTTTATCTTGGTGCGAAGATGTTGTGCTTGACATAGGATTTTTATTGCGAGGAAGGAAACATTGCTCGACCTCGACTTTTTTTTGGTGCATAGTGCGAGGGAGCATAGCTCGACCTCGGCTTTTTGGTGCGAGGGAGCAATGCTCAACCTCGGCTTTCTGGGCTTCTGCCCTTTGTTCTTAGCTAGACAATTTTAACTCTGGCCCTTTAGTGGGTTCCCAAGTTATTAAGCCGGCATATGCTCAGCTTTTACTAGAATTGAGCCATGATGCGAGCAGGAAAGCTGCGGTCGCTTATGCTCTTCTAAGTCTCCTCCATTACCTGTTTTTCGAGCCATGAGCCTTCTAATAATGAAATGTATGAAGGCAGAAGCTACCCGAACTTTGCGCACTGGGGATGAGCTTGAAAAAGCCATGGCAAAGTGTGAAGAGCAAGCTCGGCTAATTGGGCAATTGAAAGCCCAAAAGGTAGAGCTGAAAAAAGGCAATACTACCCTTATGGCTGAGCTGGAAATGGAAAGAACCGACCGGCTCAACCCTCAGAAGGTCGTGGAAGGGCTTCAAGCCGAAAAGGAAGCCAGTCTTGAGTTGCGGAAGTTGCTGGAATCCGAGAATGGGGAGAATCTGAGGCTCCGTTCTGATCTGACTGAAGCCGAGGCTTCTATCATGAGGGAGCATGTTAATGGCTTTTCCCGAGCCGTGAAGAAGCTTCGGCATTTCAATCCGAATGCTGACTTCTCCTGTGCTGACGTGGACAAGGATTTTAACCGAGATGGAATCCTAGTTCCGTTGTCCGAGCTGGAGGATGAGGAGGCCGTATCTCAAGGGGAAGAGGGCGACGGGAAAGCGGCCGAGGAGGGACCCGAAGGTGAAGGTGAAGTGGGCCTACCTGGCCAGTCTGCTAGCCTTTCTCATGATATTGTATTAGTAGGTTAGGAAACACGTTTTTTTTGGGTGATGCCCTTTTGATTTTTAAATCTTATTTATTCTGGGCTTGGCCCATGGTTATTGATGGACCGACATGCACCTTACTTTTTGCAACTATTTTTCTAAGTTAGTACTTGTTTAGTTTCAGCGTGTTACGCGATTTAGTCGAAATAGTCAGAATTTGATATACCTGTAGGTTCTTACCCACCTTCTTAGGCCTTGAAATACCTTTTCAAGCGTTAAGGTGTGATGGTAGCTCGGTCGATTTTAGCTCGGTCACCTCTCTAGGCACTTGCCTCTTTAGGTCCGGCGTTTCGACGGCGGCTCGATCGATTTTAACTCGGTCACCTCTTTAGGCACTTGCCTCTTTAGGTCCGGCGTTTCGACGGTGGCTCGGTCGATTTTAACTCGGTCACCTCTTTAGGCACTTGCCTCTTTAGGTCCGGCGTTTCGACGGCAGCTCAGTCAATTTTAACTCGGTCAACTCGTTAGGCACTTGCCTCTTTAGGTCTGGCATTTCGACGGCAGCTTGGTCGATTTTAGCTCGGTCACCTCTTCAGGCACTTGCCTTTTTAGGTCCGGCGTTTCGACGGCAGCTCGGTCGATTTTAGCTCGGTCACCTCTTTAGGTCCGACGTTTCGACGGCAGCTCGGTCGACCTTAGCTCGGTCACCTCTTTAGGCACTTGCCTTTTTAGGTCCGGCGTTTCGACGGCAGCTCGGTCGATTTTAGCTCGGTCACCTCTTTAGGTCCGACGTTTCGACGGCAGCTCGGTCGATCTTAGCTCGGTCACCTCTTTAGGCACTTGCCTTTTTAGGTCCGGCGTTTCGACGGCAGCTCGGTCGATTTTAGCTCGGTCACCTCTTTAGGCACTTTCCTCTTTAGGTCCGGCGTTTCGACGGCAGCTCAGTCAATTTTAACTCGGTCAACTCGTTAGGCACTTGCCTCTTTAGGTCTGGCGTTTCGACGGCAGCTTGGTCGACTTTAGCTCGGTCACCTCTTCAGGCACTTGCCTATTTAGGTCCGGCGTTTCGACGGCAGCTCGGTCACCTCTTTAGGTCCGACGTTTCGACGGCAGCTCGGTCGACCTTAGCTCGGTCACCTCTTTAGGCACTTGCCTTCTTAGGTCCGGCATTTCGACGGCAGCTCGGTCGATTTTAGCTCGGTCACCTCTTTAGGATTTAATCACCTTTATAGGCTCGGGACGACCTCTTTAGGATTTAAGCACCTTTATAGGCTCGGGGGCCTCTTCAGGATTTAAGCACCTTTATAGGCTCGGGACGGCCTCTTTAGGATTTAGGCACCTTTATAGGCTCGGGGGCTTCTTCAGGATTTAAGCACCTTTATAGGCTCGGGGGCCTCTTCAGGATTTAAGCAGCTTTATAGGCTCGGGACGGCCTCTTCAGGATTTAAGCACCTTTATAGGCTCGGGGGCCTCTTCAGGATTTAAGCACCTTTATAGGCTCGGATGACCTCTTTAGGATTTACGCACCTTTATAGGCTCGGATGGCCTCTTTAGGATTTAAGCACCTTTATAGGCTCGGACGGCCTCTTTAGGATTTGGTATGGTGTCTGAGTGCTGGAGCCGATGGAATTTTACTTTCCAAGGGAGAGCTCGATCTGTGAGTTTTATGAAAGCCGAAGCTCGACCTTGTGGAAAGGGAAGCACGGAGCTTCAACCTGTTATTTTCAAGGGAGCCAGTGCTCAACCACTCTGTAGTTGCAAATTTTGTGACTCTGGGAGTGGTATCATCCGAACATCACTTTGCTCAAATATGATATGATGCTGAGCATTTCGCGGCTTCTGATTTAGGCATTCCTTCAAGCCCATATGGTCGAGCTCTCCTAGACCGAGCTGTGTTGGCCGAGCTCTGTAAGATATCTTCTTCAGTTCTCCGAGATATCTTCTTCAGCTCTCCAAGAAAAATAATAACATTGTATGGCCCTTTTCCCATAGTTGAGAGTGTGATTTGCAGAATCCAGCAACAATAGTATCACCTTTCTTCCCTTCCTTGTACTCAATACATAGATCCTCTTTCACCCCACACGTAACATGAAAACCCAAACCACACTTTGGTTCAGAGCACACAACAGCACACCCATCTCGCCGACCACCTCTTCTTCGGAACCTTGAAACAATCGATCCCTCCCTTCCGGGTCCGAGAAAAATACCTCTGGAACCAACACCGCGCACACGATGTGGGCCCAACGCTCGTCTGTGGTGCGCTTCGTCGCACAGCAAGAGAAAAACGCTGTTGTTTTCGTCGAAACGACACCGTTGGCAGAACCAGTCACCTTCTGGGATATCCTACGAGAATGGGTTCTCGTAGCAGGAAGCGTGGACCGTGAGGTTGCAACCGTCGCAGAAAACGATTGGGTCCTCCAGATCACCGTCGGTGCTCTGGCACACACAGCATAATATCCCATCATCATCGTCATCATGGGTATGTTGTTGTTGGGGTTTTTGGGGAGATGGGTCAGGGAAAAATTAGATTTTGTTGATGGGTTGTTCTTGTTCGAGGGAGGGGTCGTATTCGGCGTTGAGGTCGAAAGGGGGAAGCTGTTGTGTTGTTGGTGGTGGATGATGGTGAGCCTCTTGAGAGGAGGTAAATGGTTGGAGTGCCTTCACGGTTCGATCGAGGAACTCAGGGATGAGCCTGTCGTGGGGGGGCTTCAAGATCTGAGAAGGGTCACGACCCACGAAGAGAACGGCTTTGGATTCAACCTCGCAGCAGAGGAACTCATCTAGAACCTTCCTGAGCCAAGAGATTGAGAGCAAAGGATCGCTTGAAGGGTCCTCTGTCGTGGAAGATAAGAGATCAGAGAATCTGAACTGACGTGCTTCTGGAAAAGCTCGAGGTCTTCTAGCTCTTGATTGTGGTTTCCGTCCATGGACGTAACTTGGCTCTTTCGAATGCTTATTCGGAGAATCTTTCCCAACGTCTTGGTAGGAATAGGAATTTACGGGACAGTGAGTGTTGTAGCGTGTCTATGGTAGCACGGTGGCTGATGGTCGTTGATTGATGGTCGGGGCAAAGTTTTACTTGCCCCACGGTGGGCGCCAAATGTTCCTGCCGAGATCCGATTTGCCGGAATCTCGCCGTAGAACGTCATACCAAGAGTGAACAATCGGGGTTGTTTTAGACTTTGGCTTGACAGAATCTGATATTCTGGTCCTACGTATCCCAGTGGGAATCAAAGCCAGACGTAGTTCTAAGTTCAACCCTTGGTGGAACGGTGATCTCGATCCCCTTATTTTGTATCGGATGAGTACCAGGGAGTAAGGACTGTCTGATAGTCTCTTGGTCGATGCTAGTTCCTCTAATACGCTTAAGGGAGAGTTACGGGATTCAGTGAAAAGTTAGTTTCTATCATTGGGTACTCCTCCTTTTATAATAGGATTCCCATATCTTTTAGAGATCTTATTTATCTCTTAAATATCTTTTAGAGATTTGATTTATCTCTTAAATCTCTTGAGATGTGATTCCTTAATTTAAGGGATATTACCTCTTTTAAACAGATAGGGTTATTTCAGATAATATCAGGATTTAATATCCTGTCCCTTAATTAAGTGATCTTTAACTTTATTATCTTTAACTTCGGACTGGGCCGGGTATTCGAGCTCGGTGGTCGGGTTTCACTCTTCGGCCAGTACAAATAGATAGATCACTTAATAAAACTCTAAAAAGATATACATAAGAGAGTCAATGATAAAAAAAATTTAGTAATTCAAATATAAACTTTTAAAATTTAACCTATTTGTTTTAAAAAACAAAATCAGCAATTTATAAAGTAATTAAACCTAAAAAGAAAGAAAATACAAATATAGAGCACTGTGTGTCTGACCTGTGAAGACATTGGCTTTTATACGTTGTTGGTCCATTCAACTGTTAATGGCAATGGTCCCACAGTTTTGTCTGGACTTAGATCCCATCTTCTACCTTGCATAATGATGAGATTTTATTTTTAAAAAAATAGTTATTTTATGGATATTACTTATGTATACGGTTTTGATTTTTAAAATCATTAAAATATTAAAAAAAAAACACATACATTCATACATACATATATATATATATATATATATATATATATATATACACACTAGATCTTGTACATGTGCGATGCATGGACATGTTATATGTGAATATTATTCGTGAACATAATATACTTTTTAAATGTTGAAAACAACTATTAAAAAGAGCAACAAATAAGTATTTGTATAGTTTTGAAATGAGAAAACGTTGCATTTTTTTTGTTCGAGACTTTTAAATTTGAAAAATCCTGATATAAGTAAAAGCTGTGTGATGCATGGACGTATTATGCATGCATATTTTACACTTGTTTTGTAATTTTAACGGTTGAAAATAGTAAATATAAAAAGCAATAAAATTTACTTATTTTACTTATTAAATAATATGTGGGGAGTAGAATTATATATTATTTAAAAAGACAATACATTTTTATAAATTAAAAATAATAACATAGTAAAAACTATTGAGTATTTAATACTTGATTGGAGCATGTATTTTTGCAGACTTTTAAAAAAGGAAAATGCCAACACATCAATAGACAAAAGAAATCAAATACATTAATGTATATAAAATAAGACTGTTCAAATTTTCATCAAGGAAAATCATCTAAATACTATTAGTTTGCATGGGGTTGTTGAAGTTACGAATTTTCCAAAAACAAATTACACAAATCAATTCTTCTAGTCACTGACTAATATGTCATCCTATACATTCGTATGAAAAAAACACGCACAAATATCTATCCACATAAAAAAATACTATTAGAACCTTAATATCCTAATCGTCCTTTCCAAATAGAAATGGATAGTAGTAAAAGGGTATATAAAAAAATAATTCTAACAAACATCTATCTCATTTTCACCTCCACGCCTTACTCTCCTTTCCTGTGGCGATTTCCACCTTTGTGTTTGATTTGCAACTGCTCCTAATTTTGGAAGAGAATGATAAACAACAATGAGTCGAAAGCTTTTCATAACCCCTAAAATTTGGATATTGATTATTTGGTCATACATAAAAACAATAATATTCCTCGAAATATCAAATCGAATATAAGATGAATGATACATATAAGAAATCGGCATAAGACATCAACTAAATGAAATGTCAAATGAAATAGCATATGCACATAATAACTTCCATTTATTGATGGTTTTAAAAATCATGTCCTAATGTGCAAAAAATCCCATTCACTAAAGAACTTCTAGATTGAATAAATAAATCCACTTTAAGATTGACTACTTAATTTGGAATGAGTTTATGAAATTCATGTCAGTCTATTAAGAGTTGTCATCCAGTTTCAATTTTTCACAAAACTAAGAATACATGTCGCAAAAAATCATGACTGATAGTAGAAATTGCATGTTCAAAGTTCTAATATATCGTTGCCCTCTATTCTTCCTCCTTTTATTCCTCAAAGCAATGATTACTTGTAGGAAATAACTACCACAACCATACCGTCATGGTTTGACTCTGCTAGTACCAATATTTAGAAAGGTTTCAACTATTTGAACAGGAGCGCGAATTAAAATTTAGGAGAAGTAAAAAAACAAAAATGAAACCAAGCTAATGAAGCAAGTTGGTAAGCATGTTCATAATACATTCTATAAATAGACTGCTATGTTCCCATCATAAGAAAAGGTCATTTAAATTCATGTCACTGATGTTAGGCCGGATTAAGACATGATTTGTTATGTCATAGCCCATAATACCTTTGAAAATAGTGATATTACATTTAACAATATTTTCAAAAAGTAATTTGCTTGTCTAAAAAAGTATTCTTCGTGGGTTCTAAAAAAAATCAATTTGTAAAAAAACACTCCATCTAATTAACAATCAACTTTCGAAGCTTTTATAAAGGGCATATGAAGCATCGACATACACAATTCAGAGATTTACCATGACCGTCCAATCTTTTTACATGACAGAATTTATATTTTACTCAATATAGATAGGATAATAGCAAATATATGTCGTGGACTATAAGAGCAAAAGTTACCACACTATAAACAAATTAGAAAGGGTGGATCGTGTGTGTGATTTTTTGGGGTTTATTTATTTTAATTATATATATAGTATTTGATAATAACTATTAAGGGATAAGGATATTTGATATGTGATAACATGATAAGTTTAGATATAATGATAATATGATAGAGTTGTTAATATTGTTTTGTATTGATAGGTTAGGCTTGTTATGCTGGTGCGCCAGTTTGTTTGTTAGGTCCTATTTTGGTTCCTATTTTTGTGCCCTTGTACAACTATAAGTCTGAGTTTGTAATCTGTTTCAAATCAATGAAAACCATATTTCAATATGGCATCAGAGCATGATGATCCTGAGTCGCCAACGTTGAAGAAGAAAAATACCTTCGATGATGGCCAAAGCTCAAGTGCTCCTACCCCAAATTCACCTTATCATCTTGCTTCCTCGGATAATCCGGGGACACCTCTGGTTGCAACTGTCCTCAATGGAGAAAATTATCGAACTTGGGCACGTGCGATGAAAACTGCACTTCGCGCGAAAATGAAACTAAGTTTCATCGATGGAACAATTACAAGACCAAGAAAGAACACAACAAATTATCTCAACTGGGAGAAGGCGGATTCGATGGTGATGGCATGGATCATAAATGCCACTGATCCTAGACTGCATGGCAGCATATCTCATGCAACCACTGCAAGAGATGTGTGGCTTGATCTCGAAGAACGTTTTGCTCAAACAAATGCAACTAGAATCCACAAATTATGGTGTATGCTCTGCTTGATGCAAAAGGAGGACGAATTGAGTGTGACAGGATTCTACACAAAATTCAAAGACCTCCGGGATGAATTGAATGAACTTCAACCATTGCCCAAGTGCACTTGTGGTTCATCAAAGGAGTTGATGCAGAGGGAAGAGGAGCAGAAACTTCATCTTTTCCTTGGGAGTCTTGACAATGAGGCATATAGCCATGTGAAATCAACCATCCTTAATGATGATCCTTTACCCTCACTCAGACGTGAATTCAATCATGTTCTGAGAGAGGAAGCACATTTAACAGCAGAAAGGGAGAGAGGTAACACAAGGACTGAGTTAGGAACAGCTTTCCACTCATCTTGGGGAAACAAACAGAAATATCGAGATGGCCAAAGACCCAAGTGTGATCATTGTGGCAAGATTGGGCATATTAAAGCAAAATGTTTTGAGATTGTTGGGTATCCACCTCACTGGGATAGAAGGAGGACACAGCGAGGAAACAACAAGCAAGGAAGGCATACCGCTACACATGTGATCAATGCTGATGAGGATCAAAATAAAGAGGAAGAAGACGTGACAATGAAGGCGCATGCACTGCATGGAATCCACATGAAGTATGCTCGATCTCCATATGATGGCATGGCTGGTAATGAAGAGATCCAATGGATTTTGGATAGTGGTGCATCACACCACATGACTCCTTTATTTTCATTTTTGAAGGGAGTATGTAAGCTTGAAAGGTCTTTCTACATCACAGTACCCACTGGGAACACTGTGTTGGTAGAAAAGATGGGAGGCATAATCCTTGACAAAAATCTCAAACTTGACAATGTGTTATTTGTGCCTGAATTTAGCTGCAATTTAATTTCCATACATAAATTGACAAGAGATTTGAATTGCATTGTAACTTACAAAGCTGATTGTTGTGTTATACAGGACCATGCCACGAAGAGGATGATTAGATCGGGTAGCATGTATGATGGGGTTTATGTGTTCAAGGGAGTGATGCAAGGAGCTTCTTTTGCCACCACTAAAGGAGACAGCACCACACTTTGGCACTCCAGGATGGGACACCCCTCGAAACAGGCTCTTCAACATTTATCTAAGTTATTTAAGTGTAGTTTCAATTTCAATAAAATTAATTGTTGTGACATATGTCATAGATCAAAGCAATGTAGACTTTCTTTTCCTCAAAGCATTAATAAAGCTAAGGAGCCTTTTGATTTGATTCATTGTGATTTGTGGGGAAAATATAGTACAGCATCCCATGATGGTTCTCATTATTTCCTCACTATTGTTGATGGCTACACTAAAGGAACTTGGGTATATTTAATGAAGCACAAAACTCAAACCACTGAATTTTTAATAAATTTCTGCAACATGGTTAAGACTCAATTCAATGCAAGTGTGAAGAAGATCCGAAGTGACAATGGCACCGAGTTCACAAACTCCACAGTACAAATGTTCCTTCAGCAATCAGGAATATTGTATGAATCATCTCGTGTAGCCACACCTCAACAGAATGGACGTGTGGAGCGGAAGCACAGGCATATTTTGAATGTTGCTAGAGCTCTAGGATTTCAAGTAAATCTTCCCATTCGTTTCTGGGGAGAGTGTGTTTTGGCTGCCACACACATTATCAACCGAACTCCCACAGTTGCAAATCAAGGAATTACGCCATATGAGATGCTCTTTAAGAAGCCACCATCTTATGATCATTTAAAAAATTTTGGTTGCTTATGCTATGTGGGGACAAGCTCGAAGCAAAGAGGTAAATTTGAAGCAAGGGCTGATCGTTGCATCTTCATTGGTTATCCACA
This sequence comes from Sophora flavescens, assembly GCA_030762895.1. Classification (NCBI taxonomy): domain Eukaryota; kingdom Viridiplantae; phylum Streptophyta; class Magnoliopsida; order Fabales; family Fabaceae; genus Sophora; species Sophora flavescens. Next base: position 114,869,054 of record CM061066.1, read on the forward strand.
TGGACATAAAGGTTGGAAGGTATATAATCCTAAGACTCGTGAATTTTCTGTTTCTCGAGATGTAATATTTTATTAGCACATCCTGCCTTACGCTCTTCAAGAGGAAGCAGCAACAACTAGTACACCATCAAATCTGTTTCATGATGTCTCTGAGCCGCAAGGGGAGCAGAATCCGGAAACCGAAAGCAAGGAAGCATAAATTCATGATCCACACAACACTGAGATGGAGATTGAAGTCCAGATTGAGGGGGAGAATCATGGAAATATTGGGGTTGAAGAGCTTCCGTCGTGCACGCGTCAACCACCAGGTTATCTTCGTGATTACTACTGCAACACAGTCACAGAATACCCTATTTGCATCAGCCTGAGGTCTATCCTATCACTAACTATGTCAGTTACAATTGTTTTTCAAATAGACATAAAGCTTACATTGCAGCAGTTGCTACTCATGAGGAGCCTAGAACTTATTTACAGGCCATGCAGAAACGAGAATGGCAAGAAGCTATGGCACAAGAACTCAAAGCCCTAGAAGAAAATGGGACTTGGGATTTAGCTTTGCCACCCAAAGGTAAGAAAATTGTGGGGTGCAAATGGGTCTACAAAGTGAAGTACAAGGCTACGGGTGAGATTGAAAAATACAAAGCTCGACTCGTAGCAAAGGGGTACACGCAAGTGGAAGGAGAAGATTTTAATGAAACATTCGCTCCTGTGGCAAAGATGACAACAGTTAGATGTCTACTCTCAGTTGCAACGTAAGCAACGCTTTCTTGCATGGAGAACTAGCAGAGGAAGTCTACATGCAAGCACCAGAAGGGTGAAAAGTTCCTAAGGCAAGCTTCTCACAATTGGTATTTGAAGCTGTCCCAAGCACTTATCGAGTACGGTTTCCAAGAATCTCCAGCTAATCATAGTCTTTTCACATATGCGAAGGGATGCACATTCATGGCAGTGTTGATTTACGTTGATGACCTTGTGATAGCCGGCAATGACACATCCGTTTGCAATAGTTTCAAGCAGTACCTATGCAAATGTTTTCACATGAAAGATCTTGGTGCCCTAAAATATTTTCTAGAGCTTGCACAAGGACCAACCGGTTTGTTCATGTGTCAACGAAAATATACACTTGATATTCTCAGTGAGTGCAAAATGCTTGATTGCAAGTCTTCCTCTTTTCCAATGGAGCAGAATCACAAACTTGCTTTGGATTCGGAACCTTCATATCCGGATCCTCCTCGATATCGCAGGTTTGTTGGGCGTTTAATATACCTCACAATTAGTCATCCAAAAATAACATATTGTATGCATGTTTTAAGCCAATTTATGCAAGCTCCACAGCAAGCTCACTGGGATGCGTATTGAGGTTTTTGAAATCATATCCAGGTCAAGGAATTATTTTAGCAAAAGACAATGATCTGAGTTTAGTTGCTTACTGCGATTCAGATTGGGCATCATGTCCACTTACACAGCGATCCATATCTGGTTACCTAATGAAGCTAGGTCCAACTCCTATTTCTTGGAAAACCAAGAAACAAACTACAGTTTCTAAGTCTTCAAGTGAGACTGAATATAGAGCTATGGGTCATGCTGTTAGTGAGATCCTTTGGTTACGCAGCTTATTGTCAAGCTTGCAAGTCCAATTTAATACACCTACTGTGATTCATTGTGACAATCAGGTGGTAATTCACCTAGCAGCTAATCCAGTTTATCATGAAAGAACGAAGCATATAGAAGTGGATTGTCATTTTATTCGCACACACATACAAGCAGGCACGATTTCAACTGAGTATATTTCAACAAAGAAGCAGCAAGCTGACATATTCACAAAGGCCTTAGGCGCAAAACCATTTCAAGAGTTGATGTTCAAGTTGGATGCTCATAATCCTCACACTCCAACTTGAGGGGGAGTATTAAAGGATAAGGATAGTTGATATGTGATAACATGATAAGTTTAGATAGAATGATAATATGATAGAGTTGTTAATATTGTTTTGTATTGATAGGTTAGGCTTGTTATGCTAGTGCGCCAGTTTGTTTGCTAGATCCTATTTTGGTTCCTATTTTTGTGCCCTTGTACAACTATAAGTTTGAGTTTGTAATCTGTTTCAAATCAATGAAAGCCATATTTCAATAATAACTAACTTTTGATCAATTAAATTTAGATAATATAAATTTTGATATTAGAAATTATTCACTGAACACCATTAAAAAGAAGACCTGAAAGAGATTATAAAAGAAAGCAGAAAGAGGAAAGGTGGCAAGAAGTAACGAAGGCTATGAAAATGGGAAACACTACATACCCATTGAAAGATTAGCACCTCTCCTGCAGCAAGAGACTCCTTCCTTGGACGCTCTATGCTCTACTTCCCATAGCTCTGCTTCGCTTATACTTTTACCCTCTACGATTACTTCCATCACCAGAATCTGAACTTCCCCGCTTCAGCTCCACCATACTCCTTTCTCCGACCACCCGACTGCTGCTTCTATCTTCCCTCCTTTTTTCTTTGACACTACCGATGCAAGTTCTGGAAGAAACAAAAGGCTCAAAATGAGCCATTAATTTTGGATTGAGGAATGTGAAAGGATCAAAGGAACGAAGAAATGAAATAGATTGATGGCAAAGTAGTTATGCTTTAATCATAGTAATTGCCACAAATTACAGCACCTTTGTCAATTATCACAATTTAATAATATTAATTAATAATATTTTACATGTAATTGTACATATTTACCCCTAAGCAAACTCATTGATCCAAGTGATATGACATAATTACCCCCGACCACCACCTTCCTTTTAATAACTAAACAAACTCATTGATCCAAGTTATATGACATAATTACCCCCAACCACCACCTTCCTTTTAATAATAAAGATATATATATATATGTTTATAATGTAATAACTTTTATAATTTCTTTTGTCGTTTATAATCTATATAAATATTCCTACGTTCAAAATTTTCTGATTTTTTTTTTTTTTTGCAGAAAATATTGGTGTATGATTAGGTGTATAAACCTACAACAACAGCATGAAAAATAGGACACAAATATATGACTTTACAAACTGTTCTCATGTTAGCCCACTGCCTCTTTTCAAATAATTGGGCCTGGCCCATTAGGTCAAGCATCTGACCTAATTTTTGTAAATTTTTTTCTCCCTTTGTCCCATGCTCCACAACCTCATAAACGGTGCTGCTAGGTTAGTGAAGCTCAACCAGAACCTCCGCCCACCTCTCAGTCAATCGCATATCGTCGGTTGTCGTGAGGAAATTCTGATTCAAAGGTTTTAAAGGCTGTCGCTTTGGTGGTGGTTACATTTTCCTATTTATCCTTTTTCATACCCAAATCAACCATTCTAGCAAGATGTGTGCACCAAGGGGTGCAACTGCAAAAAATATGGAAGGACTGAGCAGTGGAATAGTGGTAGGTGGAGGACCATTACTGCCACCCTACGCCATCGACGGGTGTGGTGGAGGTGTCACGAACGATGGTAGGCACAGTGGAATCGGTCTGCTCGAAACTGAGATCTGGTGGTTTCTGCAGCGGCGGCAACACCGGGGTGGAAATGAGACTCTGTTTGTCATCGTCGATGATGAAATCACAGCCAAAATGCGAGTAAAAGAGTTCTTTATCGATGTTGACGACCTGTTGTTTCCAGCGAAGATATCTGACTCTGGCGACTTCAGAGGTGGTGATTTTAGAGCTAGAATGGTGGATTGCTTGTCTCCCGTAGTGGTTCTGATACTCCTCCATCTTGTTGAAGAAGTGATGGTCTCGATACCAGTCTGGGTGAGCTACACTGCCGACGTTGATGGTGTTCCATGTACCACGAATGCATCGGGCACAACAAAGTTTTCAACAGAGTCGCCATTGATGGAAGGCCCCTATATGCAAAGTGAGAAGATTCTAAATCTGGATCCGCTTCCTCATCTAATTGATGGGCTCCGGCAAGTGTACTGGATTGAAAAAAATTAATAAAAACACGGCAAGTAATTTATCGAGATCGAACACAAGGATTGGGTGAAAATTATATCAATATTCAAAGAAAACAATTAAGGTTGACCAAGTCAATGGAGAGAGAATGTAGTTGAGATCAAATTAGATAAAAAATCAATTATCTAAATCAAGCAGAAACAAATCAAAAGCAATTAACAAAGTTGAGATTATGGTTGGGAATATCTAAGGTCACGATTTCACCGACCCAATCAAGCACAGATCCAAGTGATTATTTTCTATCCCTAGGTTCAATTTCATGCCAACCAGGAACCCTAAATTATTCTAATGTCTCGTTCGAGCACAAGAGAAAATACCTAAACATGCCAATCAACTATATCTCTATTCGAAGACTAACATGCAAGATTTGTTAAGTTCTTGGTTCCCTATAACGATTGCACAAATCTCCTATTATATCTCTATCAATATTCAATTTGTGTTCTTAATTCAAGTCCTAAAGCATGAATCTTCGGTCGGACTCATCGCGCTTGACTAGTTAATTATGAGCTCTTTTGATTAACACAAACAAAACAGAATTAAGAAGCAAGAATTAAGAGTAGGGAGTAGAAAACATCACAATTCACTATGCCATCATGAACGACTACATCGATTCCTTAGAAAAGGGGATTAGTTCCTTATAGGGTACATCATCATCCTCAAGTATCTAAAAGATCGCATCAAACAAAACTCAGAATTCTACGAAAAACACTAAGCGAGACGCAACTCTCAAAAACTAGGATTAGGGTACAAAATTCAAACAATACAAGCTTTAAATAGGTGTTCTAGTCTATGCACACTCGCAAGGCGAGCAGCTGCTCGTGGGGCAAGCGTTTGAATTTGGCTCCACTAGAATTTGAACTTTCATGGGGTGAGACAGGGACTCTTCAGATTTCCCTCCTCTGCTTCCCGGGGCCAACTACTTCCCGCGAGGCACCCCAAATTAGGCTCAAATTTCTTGTGTCTGGCTCGCGGGGCGCCCCAGAGCCTCTTCAAACTCTCCTCAGTTCAGCTTCTGGCTCGCGACGCAAGCACTGTCTCGCGGGGCAAGACAAACTTTTTCTTCACTTTGCTTGTTTTCTTCAATTTTCCTAGTTCTTTCAAGCTTCAGTTTTAACCTGAAAACTTAAAATAGAATCAAGTTCTTTATTTGACTCAAAAACAACAAAAAATCCTAAAAACAACCAAAAAGACTCAAATCGTTGCTCGAGGACAAATAAAGCCAAATTTGGGCGAAAACGAATGCATCATGGCCTTTCTAGCTATAAAACTAGATAAGCCAACGGATTATCAAAATACCCCAAACTTATGCTTTGTTTGTCCCCAAGTAAACTAAAAATCATAAAGACTCAAGACTAGGCAAGCATAATGGACTAAATCAATTTTTTGCACAAATTTCATGTAATTTTATCAATTCAAGTTTAATTCAATGTCCCCCCCACCCACCCACCCCACTTCATTTTAATTATCCCCACATTCATTTACTCCAAACAAAGAGAATTTAATCACTCATGCAATCATCAATCTAAGCCAAAGATCCAAGTTACACACAAAAGGGGGATCACCAATTTCAAACAATTGCCTTCTTCACAAGCGCATGTAGTATTTCACTCATTCACTCAAGTGTCTAGGCTATAAATTTTCCCTCAACTTCACACTTTAAGCACACTTTCCATGAATTTTATTTTCATCTGAAAACAAAGTTCCCATGAAATCATGCTTGCATCATCAAAATGTCTTTTATAGGTTGTAATGTGCCTTGGGTCAAGGTAGGATATTCAAAAGTACAAGGCTAAGACCCTAGGATTTAAGAGAGAATGAATTCTTTTTGCACTAATTTTCACTCTCATTCCTTTTTCCATTTTTCCTTTTTCATACTTTGGGTAGCTACAACCTTTTTCCCTTTTTATACCCTTTTATTTTGTCCTTTGGCATTTTTGCATTTCTGAATTTTTCTTCTTTTTCTCTTTTTGCCTTCGGCTTCAACCTTTTTCCTTTACTTTTTCTCAACCCAAAACAACATAATAAACCCTTGTAGCCATCCCAAACTTAGTTTCCTACAACCCTTGTCTTGCTAAGCATCCATGCTCTCCTAAATCCTAAGATTGGGTTAACATGGTTTTCTGGATTTTTAGCTTATAACATGAGATCATCAAGAAAAGATAGGCTATTAGGCTCAATGTGGCTAACTAGGGAACATGCATTAGGGTTGGTTCTTTTTAGGCCAAGTAGCTTACTTCAAAGAAAATGCCTAAATCATGTGATGCAAACATATAATCGTGCAAATGATGCACATATTCAAGCAAATCCCGGAAAGTGCAACTTAAAAGTGGAATCACTCAATTCAAAACAACGTTGGAGGCTCAAATTCCTCACTTGGATATTTTTCGCAAATTGTTTAACCTAGATACAATCATTAGTGTATGCACCCCTTCACCCCAAACTTATCATGAATCATGCAATCACAACGAAATTTCTCTAAGTTCTTTTTTCAATTTTTCCATGGGGATCAATTTTTCAAAATTTTCAAAACATTAGGGGAAGTTCATCAAACAATATCAACACTTAGCTCATGCATGCCATTTATGCTCAATCCAATCCAATCCATTAAGACTTATCAACGTGACACTATAGACACTATGTATTTACAAGACCATTGTTTACTTGCAAAAAATTGAAAAACAAAACAAAAGAAAAGAAAAGAGAAGAGTTTATAAATTTTATCTCAAGGAGTCTGAGCGGACCCCATGCTCTCCTTAGCATTCCTCATCTCTTCCTCATCTCTCTTTGCTCTCTTCCTTGGCCGACTAGATTCCGCATCATCGAATTGCCTCGCTCATGCAAGTTGAGGGCTAACAACCTTAGCTTCCTCTCTCAGAGGATTTCCCTCCAAAATTCCTTCCTTGGAAACCCGAATCATCTCCATCTCTCGCCACGCACAATCGTTGGCTCCCTTAAGAGTTAGCAACCAAGTCGGATCCCACTCATCCTCTTCTTTGGTAAAGTTCTCCACTTTCGGGAATGGGATCCGCTTGTCTTCCACCGCTTTCTTGACTTTTGCATACAACTCATGGTCGGTGTCAATGCACACTGGGAATTTCCTTTGCCTCTCATCTACCTCGCGCTCAATCTCCCTCCGGACATAGTCATTCACACCCCTATCAAAGCTCAAGTGAAACGGATCCTCCTTCTCCTCTTTTTCTTTTGTCAAATTTTCTAAGTGTGGGAAGGGGACCCGTCTCTCTCGAATTGCTTCTTTAACCTCTTGATACTCGGGGTAGTTCGGAGTGATTGATTTCTCGTCTATAGGCATTATCACATTGCGCAAGTAGCTCCAGTCAATTGGCATCTAATTATTCACAAGTCAAATATGGTCAATAACTAAAATAAAATAAAATAAAAAATAAAATAAAACATGCACTCAAAATATATACAAAGTAATGCAATAATATCGAAAACGTGACATGAGTTTTTAACTATTAAGAATATACATCCAAATCGAATAGCTAGAACTCAAAAAAAAAAAAAATCAAAATAACCCCGGCATAGACTCAATCAAACGCAATCATGTTCATCGGGTCATCATCCTGGCCACCAAAATCATAGTCGCGGTCCTCTGGCTGTGGAGCCACGAGTGCCCCCTTCCTGCCTAAACACCTTGGTCCCCAGGGAAGTCCTGTAGTCAAACCCAGGCTCCAGGTCCTCCTCTTATGGGTAAACTGGGACCCAGGCCTCCCGAGTAGCTCTCTACTGCTCCTGAAAGAAGTCTCTAGTGGCCACGTTAGACCTTATCATGGCCTATAGGTTATGCTGGATAGAGACCAACATCTGCTTTGTAGATGGCCTCTAAGGTGCCTGAGCTGGTCTCTGCTTCTTGGGTGGTGCCGGCTCTCTGTAGTAGTGACCGCGATGTAGCCACGGTCGATGAAGAACCAAGAACCAAGAGCCAACACCCCTTCCCGTCCCGGGAGTTCGCCTTCTGCTGAATGTTCATGGCGATAATGGATCCTACGTCAATAGACTTCCCTGTCATGATGCGTAGAGGAGGTGGACCGACGCAACAGTGATATCTGACTCATGTGAGCTGCACATGAGGTTAAAATGGATGAACACATGCCAAATGCGGGTCACGGGATTCAGATCCCTCCTCATCAGCCTCAGCAAGTTCCTTGAGGTCCCAATTGCCCACTAGGTGCCCGGTTTGCAGCAAGTATCCAAAATAGGCTAGGCAAGGGCCTGGACTGCCAGCATCAGTTAATGCTCGCTCCTCTCACCCCAGGTGTTCTGAACACCTAGGCAGTGGTTGATGTCTATAGCATCAAAGGTCATATGTACACCCATCACCATAGTCACACACTTAGGATCATGGGGCGGGGGTTGTAGGCATCAGCATAAAATTTCTTGACGAGTTTAAGGTCAACTCGCCTAGGAAGATTAGCTAAGTACCCCCAACCGTTCCTGGTATTCTCCTCAGTGATGAAGGAGTAAATGTTCCATGTGAGGGCCACCCTCCTTGTAAGTACAATCTCCTTCTCCTTGATCCGCTTGTGATGCACCTCATGTTCAAAAGTGCAGAAACGGAGAGAAGGAGTAGTACCCCTAGAAGAGGTATCGGCTCCCTCAGAGAGCACCTGCTTCTTCTCCTGAGTTGTCGGCGCTTTTGATGCTTAGGCTGTTGTTTCTTAGCAGGCTGTTTAGGAGGAGCCATATTTGAAAATCAGAAAAGTCCGAATACACAATATACATTAATATCAATCCATTTTAATGGCAGTTATATTCCAGACAATCTATTCACAACATTAGAACTCAGAAGTTCGTTCTAACAATTTCAACACATAGTAAGAACTCAGAATTTCCTTCCTATAGTTTTTTCAAAATTACCCAATGCCCCCTAGCATGCATTGTCTCTAAAAGTTCCCAACCCCAAACTTAGGTTTTAACAAAATCTTAGAGTCATCAATCTTCATGCTCAAACTCACCATTTTTGTTAAATCACTTTCCACATAGTTCACCACATATGCAAATCATCACTTTCAAGCACAAATTGCATTTTTTTTAAAAATGTACAATTAAGAACATTCTCATCCTATGTATGAATGTTATTCAAACTTTCTCCACATTACTTGTTTGTTTTAGAAAGTTCATGGATAAAGAGGAGATGAATAATACCCATATGTGTAACAATTGATTCCAAAAATGCAAAACCATGGATGTGGGTATAACTCGAATGTGTGAGAGTGAGGGAGAAGGAGAGAGATGGTGATGAGTTTGTGTGGGTGTTCCTCCCCTTGATGCACGCCCGAGGGAAAGAAGAAGTGAGTATTATTTTTCAAATTTTTCTTGCAAAGAAACTTCTGATCTTTCTCGTGGGGCATTATAGTTCAAGTCACTCGTGGGACAAAAGTTTAAAATCCCCAAATTGAAAACCCTAATTGGGCTATCGTGGGGCGAGCCAGGGTTTGCGGGGTGAATTTGTGATTTTACCCCCTTTCAGTTACCTAGATTCATGAGGCAAGCTTGAGCTCGTGACGCGAACCAGAGAGGCCCAACTTCTTGGTACTCTGGCTCCCAGGGTTAGCAACAATTCACGGGGCAAATATGGAAAAATTTTCCTTTCTGATATGCCCAGATTCGTGGGGCGAGCAAGGGTTTGCAAGGCGTATCTAGGATTTTA